>CM040118.1:11559624-12159624 GCA_022559845.1 Amorphophallus konjac | reverse complement strand
AGAGGAAAAGCAAATACAGTGGGGGGAACGGAGCATGGACTCCTCCCCGAGACCTCACTCCCTCTCTCTCCCCACTCTTCTTCTCTTCTATCTTCTTCCTCTTTCTCTTCGCACGGACGGCGGTGATGGGCGAACGGAGTAGCAGGAGGGGGAGGCAGAGCCTCCCCTCCTCTTCTTCTTCCCTTCCTCTTCTTCTCTTCTTCTCTTCTGTCCGTCCCCCCCCTCTTCTTGTGGAATGGGGGTGCCTTTATACTCCCAGCAGTGGGAATCTTCGAACACGGCCGTCGGAGGCGGGAAGCAACTCGTGATGATGGGGTTTGACTCCCCCGTCCTGGATGCCAGTGGGATAGCCTGCGTGGCCCAATCCGTGGTTGACACCTCATAGAGCTCACTGCGCGCCGAGGATGTGTAGGGCATGGGCACCACGTCGTTTAGCCGTTGAAAAGGCTTAACGATGTGCCGCTGGCGGGCTGCACAAGTGTGCCGTAGAATGGCCAAAAAGGCGTGCCGCTGGGGTACAAAACGGGCGTGCCGTCGAAGGCCCAGCAGAGCGTGCCGCTGAGGGCCCAAAGGGGCGTGCCGCTGAAGCCATAGGGCGTGTACCGCTGAAACCCAGAATGGGCGTGCCGCTGGAGGCCCTTGAGGGCGTGCCGCTGAGGGCCTTTGGGGCCGTGCCGCTGAAGGCCAGAAAGGGCGTACCGCTGGGGGCCTGGGGGCTGTGCCGCTGAAGGCCCTGAGGGGCGTACCGCTGGAGCCACCCATGGGGTGTGCCGCTGAAGCCCACCCACTGGGTGTGCCGCTGGGGCGCCCAGGGGGTGTTTCTGGGGCCCGCTCTGAGCCCGTTGTAAGCACGAGTGATGGCCTGTTTGATTTTCTCTGAGGCCCACGAATTGTGGGGCTCTTGGTGGTTGATTTCTCTTAACTGTCATGACTCCGGGGACGGCTTCACGGCAGTGTGCATATTTGGGGAGTCCGGACGACAAATCTCTCCGGGGCTTCTTCACTCGACGCCGTTGTTGATGCGAGGCCGAGCAGGATATCTGGGTGTGCAATTTTTGGTGTCCACAGCCTCCCATGGGAAATCATCCAAGTAAGAAACTCCACCGTCAGTGGAATCCTGGGCGCCAAATCTAAGGGGCGAGACTGTGGCGTATCCTACCATCGGAGATAAGGGTGTAAGCTAATCTGACTGAGAAGGTCCCCTCCCTCCCTCCCCCACCTCCATGTCCACCAGACCTTGTCTGGTTGAGCAAAATCTAGGTGGAAGTGAAGGAGGTCTTGTAGTTGCTCCATCTCCTCTAGCTTGAGATCTCTCCTGAAAGTTGGTGCCTAAGTACCTCTTGATAGCTGAGAGTCAAAAGCTTGAGAGACCGACCCCAGAGTGGCAACTAAAACTACAAAAAGGCTCGGGTAAGAAGCCTCCAAGGTGAAGTCGCTACACATCTGTCCTTCCAGAAAAGGCACTTGTCATCTTTTCCTAGTCGGATCCAGACGCTAGATGTGATAATGTCCCTGCAAGTCAAGATATCGCACCAAATGGGGGAAATATGATGCTGTGAAGATGGTGCCAAGTTCCGGCCTCTCCTCCTGCCATAGTACCTTTGCCTAATAACGTGTACACACAACCTGCCCTGTCCCATCCCCAGCTTCCATAACCACTTGCACAAGAGAGCTAAATTGAAGTCTCTAATATTCTTGATACCCACACCTCCCTCTTCCTTATTTGCAGCCACTCTATCCCAATTGATATCATGCTACCCCCTGCATGTCCCCCACTGCCGTGCCAAAAGAATCTCCCCTAAACAGATTTTACCTTCTTCGGGGATCCTGAACATGGAGAGGGAATAAATATGTAGGCTGTCCAAAGCTGATCTGCATATAAGATAATAATCTGGCCCTCCATCCTACTAGTTTGGACTCGTATTTCTATACAATAGCCTATCAATCTACACAATGTACGACACCCGGGGACACTAGGAGGCCCATATAGGAGATGGGAAAGCTCCTATCTGACATCCCAAAATGCACACTACCCTCTGAAGATCCCTGTCCTCCATGTTCACCCCTACTAGCGGGCTTTTGTCAAAGATGACCTTGAGACCACTGACCTTTTCCAACAATTCTAACAAACGCCTAGTCACATATAGCTGGTATAGCTAGTGCTCATCCTCTGCTAGGAACATGATAGTATCGTTTGCATACTGCAAGCGTGTGACCAAAGGACCACCTCTCCCAACTTGGGTTCCCTGATCAATCCTGTGGCCTCCGCTCTCAGCCACACCTTGCTCAAAGTATGAGCTACTAGCACGAAGAGGAGTGGGGACATAGGGTCTCCTTGATGGGGTCCTCTGTCACTGTGGAAGAGGGAAGTCAACTTTCCATTGACAAGGACAACAAGAGTAGCTGAAGAAATGCAAGCACGAACCCAGCCTGTCCATCCCTTGATCAATCTTGTGGCCTCTGTTCTCAGCCACATCCTACTCAAAGTATGAGTTGCTAGCACGAAGAGGAGTGGGGACATAGGGTCTCCCTGACGGGGTCCCCTGTCACTGTGGAAGAGAGAAGTCGACTTCCCATTGACAAGGGCAACAAAATAGCAGAAAAAATACAAGCACGAATCCAGCCTGTCCATCTCTCTCCAAAGTCCATTTTGTTCTGCACATCAAGTAGGCACTGCCAATTGATCCTATCATATGCTTTCTCAAAATCTAACTTCAGGACCTCCCATTTCTTCCTCTGTGTCTTCATGGTAAATAAACACTCATAGACTACCAAGAAATTTTCCTGAATGTGCCTCCCCTTGATAAAGGCTCCCTGAAAGCTACTGACCATCCCGTATGTAACTCTATCTAATCTTCTTGCCAACAATTTGGTAATAATCTTATAAGTGTCACTTAAAAGGCTAATGGATCTAAAGTCCATGTGCTCCTTGTTTTCTTGGGATAAGGACTAGGAGGGTTTTATTGATGCCTCCCAAATGAACCCTCCCCTCCTGAAACTCCCTCACTGCTACCAAAAGGTCCTCTTTGATGATGTCTCAACACCTCTGGAAGAAGACCAGTGGATAGCCATCCAGACCTGGAGCTCTATCCCCTGCAAGAGAGAAGACTACTTGGTGGACCTTCTCCTCTGAGAAGCCCTATAAGATAGCTTCCCTATCCTCAGGAGAGAGATGAGGGAGGAGGTCATCTGCAATCTTCGGTCTGCTGTGCTCATCCTCTGTGAACAATTTGGAGTAGAAAACCCTCGTCTGACCCTTGATATCCTCATCCATAGAGAAGGAGTGCTCATCCACCCTGATGCATGTGATGATATCGACTCTCCTTCACCCTAAGGCAATATGCTGGAAGCAAGTGGTGTTCTTTTATGTTTCTTTAATCCATCTCTCCCTCGATCTCTGCCTTCAATAGATCTCCTCCCTAGTGAGGATCTCATCAAACTCTCCTCTCATGGTGTCCTTGAGTCTCCTGTCAACATCATCCATAAGTCCTGCCTCCTCCAAAAAGTTTAGTCCCTCAATCAGCTGGAGAGTTCTATCTGTAGTTGCCCTGCCTGGGAGGGTTTTCTCTGCCCTCCATGTCTTGAGAACCTGAGCCATCTGCCTTAGCTTTTTAACTAGAGTAGCCATAGTGGACCTGCTCATACCCTGTTCATTCCATGCTCCCCTCACTGTCTTCATAAAGTTTGCTTTCTGAACCAAAACTTCTCAAGCTTGAACTGTTCCTCCTCTCATATGAGAAGCTAGTCTTCAGAAGAAGGGCTTTGTGGTCTGACACTGATCTTTCCAAAGACAACACTTGCACGTGATGATAGTGATCCTCCCAATCAACAGATATCATAAACTTGTCCAGCCTAGAGCATGAGAGATTAACTTGTAAGTTGGACCAAGTGTACTGTCCATTTGCCACGTCGATGTCTACTAAAGCTGCTTCCTCAATGAAATCAGTGAAGTCCTCCATCCTCCCCTATATGGATATAGTCCCCCGTCCTTTCCCAAGGAGTAGCCGCCGCGTTGAAGTCCCTACCTACACACCAAGGCTGTCCGAAGGTGTGGTGTTGCCAAGCCAAGTTTCCTACAAGAGCCGCTTCTTCTCCTTGCTTTGAGGACCATACACCCTCGTGAAGTCCCAGGAGAAGTCATCCCTTACATTTCTAAAGTGTAAGGAGATAGCCCACTTGGTGACCTGTCTGTCTAGCTCCACCTCTTCTACTTCATACTGATTCCAGAGGATCATATTCCCCGGACCTTCTCTCCGCTGGGGAAGCCACCCCCTTAGAAAGTCTAGCTCCACCGATCTCCCTCAAGATGGACTCTCCATCTCCTTCACACTTGGATTCTTGAATACACATGATATCAATCTTACATTCCTAATCAGCTCCTTCACAACCCTCATTTTTCTCCAGGAGGGGATGCTATATTGGCACACTATCTTGGTGTGCTTTTGGACAATGGGATTTACAGAAGGATTTTTTACAGTTTACATGTACCATACTTGTAAATTCCCTATTTTTATTAATAAATTTGTGGTCCTATCCACTTTCAAAAGAAAAAGGTCAGCTTTCTGAAATTCACAATTGTTCGACCACTTTTTCATAATGCTTATCATTATTTGTTCCTATATGTTCCTTTTCTAAGTGAGGAAGGTTTCCTTTCGTAAAAGCTTTTTTGCTCATGTTTTTTCTTTGATGAATAAGTAAAATCAGAAGCTTTTGTCTAGACGTCTATGAATTGAGAATAACTTAATGTATCTGTTGTCATCCATTCTTCAAGGGGGTAGTTATGCTGAAGGTACGTGGTTGAGCAATGCATTCCAGTGGAAAGAAAGTATTGGTCCATGGGAAGAGAGGCCTGGGCACTTCAATGATGTCTGGAAGTACTGGACAGATGATGGACTAGGGTATTTTGAGTTTCTTCAAGTATGTTTTCAAGGACTTTCTTGTCTATTTTTCTATTTTTTTTGAAAGTGCTTGTCTATTTTTCTATTGTTTGGCTTGCACAGGGAAGGGTTTCAATTTTTTTTCATTTTTAAAAATGTGGATTAAGGGTATGTTGATATCATGTCATTGCAGCTTGCGGAAGATCTTGGTGCAAATCCTGTATGGGTATTTAATAGTGGTATGTCCATTTATTCATTTCAACTGGTCTCAAGAAAAAAAAATATGCTTTCTTCACCTGCATGGGTATTTAATAGTGGTATGCCCATTTATTCGTTTCAACTGGTTTCAAGAAAAAAAATTATGCTTTTTTCACCTGGGGTTTCTGATCCTTTTTGTTAATGGACTGTTCTTGGGAACATGTCTGGGTTCCCTTTTCATTTGATGTATCTGTTTCCTTTGGCATTTTAGGTATCAGTTTTAATGATGAGGTCGATACATCCAAAATATCACCTTTTGTGAAGGTACATTGTCTTTATTCTACTTTAGTAGCCATTTAGTAGATTAATCTTCCACTAGAAATGCAATTGCAGAAGATATTGAACTCCTCAAATACATATTAGTAATACTGAGCAATCTGTATTCCACTGAAATCTTTTTACTCATGCATTAGATTTCTAGGACAGTAAGACCAATGTGCTTAAGTTGACACGATGCCAATTTTTTCATTTGTTATCTATTTTAAAATTCACTTACCTGTGTTTTAAGTAACCAAATAAGGGCTCTTTATTACTGCCAACTTTGAGATGTAGCCTCCTGAATCCTAGTTCACATTTTCCCCCTATTTTGACAATTGTTATGCCTGAAATCTCAAACCAGAACAAAGGGAAGACATGTAAAGAAAAAGGGGAAGAAATGATCAAAAGTCGTTTACTTTAATGAATTTCTCATGACAGTTGGCTTCTGTTCAATAAGTTAATTTCTTGCTAATATCTTTTTTTTTCTTCAGAACTGCGTCTAGGGACATCAGTACTTGCTGCCAGGTGATCTGATAAATTAGTTGCATGTAATGCAGGATCTTCTTGATAGCATTGAGTTTGCTAGAGGGGCTGCCAGTTCGACATGGGGTTCTGTCCGAGCAGCAATGGGACATCCAGAACCCTTTGATTTGAAATATGTTGCATTAGGCAATCAGGACTGTGGGAGGAAGAACTACTTAGGTATATTCTGTAACTAGGTCTTTTCATTTTGTTGTTCGCATTTATTAATCAATTGTATGTTAAATGATAAGGCAAGGGTCACAAAACATCACAATGGCCTGTCTGGCACAGTTTTATTGCCATGCAATATAACAATATACATTAACTAATTCTTAATCATGCTTGTATTAATGAACAATCTCCTGCATTTTTTTTATTATGCAAGGGCGGAGATCTTTATCGTCCTTTTTTTTCTTTGGCTAAAAGTTTAACCGAGAAATAGAATTAATTTTAAATTGTAACACTTTCAGCTGTACTAAAAAATATATCAATAATTTGAGTACTACTAAGTTATCAAAATGTAAGTGTGCTGCTTAATTATTTGAGTTTAACCTCTGACACTTGCCTCCCATTTCAAACCTTTGCCCCTTTGGACATACATAAAACATAGTCAGGGAGCTGATCAAGTCGCATTGTTGTATTACAGCATGTGGTACACATACCAGCATGAATTTGGATTTGTAGGTATATCAGGAAAGTCCTTTATCCAAAGGTTCTAAAAGTAGGATAAGAAGATATATGACTCAAACAGGTGTTCTGTACACTGACTTGTTCATTGATCAGGAAACTATCGCAAGTTCTATTCTGCACTAAAGGCTTCCTATCCTGATATCAAAGTCATCACCAACTGCGATGGATCCTCTGGCAAGTTGGATCATCCAGCTGATTTGTACGATTTTCATGTAAGAAAATGCAAAAGTTTGTTCCAAACTTTCTGCATAATGTTATTACATTTAGGCAAATGTAATCTGATTGTTATAGATGCCATAAAGATAATTTCTGTAACTTCGTTCAAATGTCAAGCTCAAATGTTGCTATTTCCTTGACAGGTTTATACCTCTGCAAGTAATATGTTCTCAATGTCTCATCAGTTTGATCAAACACCACGTGGTGGCCCAAAGGTATAACACTGCAGTTGTAAGGAAAACTTATTCATATTTTAAAATGCTAGGTATGAACCACCCTGTGGGGATAAAAATTTCAGGCCTTTGTTAGTGAATATGCCGTGACTGGGAAAGATGCTGGCAGGGGAAGCCTTTTAGCAGCATTAGCAGAAGCTGCATTCCTCATCGGCCTGGAAAGAAACAGGTGTGACATCCCATTCTGCTATGATATATGGTTAAATATTGGTAAGATCACTTATATGCATTCAATTCATAGCCAAATTTCTCACAATGTTGTGTGGAGCCAAAGAAAAACTTATCTAGATGTATTGTGTGGTCCAAGTTTTAGAGGGCAGAACCTATTTGCTTAGGATTTTGACTTGCCAGTGTCTAAGCATTCAACTACTACATGAATATTATAATTTATATTATCAGTGGTTAACATAATAATGTGAGAGCAGAAGTTCCTGAACTCTTGAAGATGTGATACCATATAACTTTGTGCATTTGCATAACATGGATTCATGGATCTTGCTTTTTTTTGACATCTATTATTATATAAATTCTTAGTTAGCCAAATATTTCTGTTTAAAGGATCAGTTTATGATCTGTTTAAATGTCATTCTAAAAACTTGAATACCTTCATGTTATTATAAGCCTCCCACCATATGTTTATTGCTGCTGATTCCATTCATTTGAGAAGGTTTGGCTAAATCATGTCCATTGCCTCTAATCTTAACTGGATCAACTCTTGTCATCCACTTATTCAGATTATGGTTTAATTACTGATGCATGTTTGCTTGGTTCACTGCAGTGATGTTGTTGAGATGGCTAGCAATGCACCGCTTTTTGTCAATGCCAATGATTGGCGGTAAGCCCCGGCTTTTGTTTTACTTTTTCCCCCTTTCCCTCAAACTTCTTTATAACCAATATTTTTGCTTGTATCAAAGTCTTTATGCTGATTTAGTGGAAGTGGTAGACAACCATTCTTACCAGGTAGCTGTTAGCTAACGAATAAAATAGTAACGGTATTGTCCAAATAGAAAAGCTCTCCTTTTTTGGGCACCTAGGATGCTTTTCTTCTCACGTGAAATTGGAATATACAATGATAAATTGTAACTCACTAGCAGCATGACCACTGGGTGGCACCTTTGTTTTATTCTTCTCCTCTCGATGCAGGTTTAGCAAAGATGCCATTGTCTTCAACACATGGCAGCATTATGGAACTCCTACCTACTGGATGCAGCAGTTTTTTAAGGAATCAAGTGGTGCAATCATGTTTCCTACACAAGTCCAATCAAGTTCATCAACTTCTTTGATTGCTTCTGCAATTAAGTGTCAAAGCTCAGAGGGCAATGCCTACTTAAAAATAAAGGTATTGTTTCATCATAGTAAAGGGTTCAATATCTATTATTCACTAGAATTATGTCTATGTACCAGTTCCAGATGTCTTTGCTTCTAGGTCAGTCTTCCTTGCAAAGGAGGATACCACTAAATATTGCTTCTCTTGAATGTGGAATGCTGTTATAAAACCCATATCTCTGTTGAAGATTTAGTGTTGCCACAGAAGTCGTATCCCAGAATCTTCTTATATTTTATGTGGTGCTCTTACAATCATTCTCATTTTGTAGATCACCAACTAAACTTGGCCACCGTTTGACATGATTTTTTGTGTGCAGATTGTCAACTTTTTGAATGATGCTGTGAACTTGAAGATTTCTGTAATTGGTTTAGCTAACTCTATCAATCCAATGGGATCAAGCAAGACCACACTCACATCCAGCAATCCAATGGATGAGAATTCTTTCAATGAACCAAATAAGGTGCACCGTCACATTCACACTTTACTATCACCTTGCATTGCATGCCCACATATTTTACTTCACTACAAGGCATGTTATTATATAATCAGATACAATCAGGAACACTACTTTGCTTGATAAATATGCTGTAGTTAGCAAGCATAAAATAGCAGCTCTCTGGAAACATACTTCTCACATATTTCCCTTAGCACAATCTGCATATTTCTTGCATCCTTTTCAACCATGAGCCGTGTATGTCTATCTCCCTCCCTTCTTGTGAAACATTCTGATAGAATGTCCCTTCATGCCACCTATCCTTTCTCTGTCTTCCAGTTTGATCCATTTTCGTTATGGCTGATGATTTATTTTGCCTGTACTGTTGCTCAGGTGGTGCCTCAGCAGATGGCTCTCCCAAATGCTGCAGCAGAGATGGGTGTTGTCCTTCCTGGGCGTTCCATCAGTTCCTACAACTTGTCACTTACTCCACTGGTTTTAAGCTTGTAACTTGAAAATTTAGAAAGGGTGCAAGTGGAAGAAGATTGTAGAATCAAATCGCTTATAGTGTTCCAAAGAAATAATAATAAAAGAACATTGATGTATATGCATACAAACGGCCCAGCTGTTCTCTGTTTCAGGCAAACCAGTTGTTTGAATCCTTCTGCCATTTAAATCGCATACCCAGAATCCACAATATGGTGTCCAAAAAGAAATCTTAACACTCTCTGAGTTCACCCTCTAAAAACCTGGGCAGTGTTTGAAGAAGCTGTAGTGTTTGGAGGATTCAACTGGAACCGATTCCCATCAGCTTCCCCTGCCAGTCCATCCTCGTGTAAACTAGAAAGTCCAAGGAAAAAGGAAAAAAAAACAACAACAGCAAAAAAAAAACGTGTACAGCCATTGAGGAAGCTGCGATGTTTGGATGATCCGAGTGGAATCGCTTCCGTTGGAATCCTATTCCCTTTAGATGGCGGGGGAATCAGATAGCTGCAGCGTTGCAAGGCAAGGGAATTAGAAAAAAGTGGAGAACATGCAGCTCCAACTCGGTGCAATTCTGATGCCCACCCCCACGAATTTGCTTCTATCTCTTCCCAAACATAATTTTAGCGCTAAAATCTGGATGGCGTTTCGCGTGGATGGGGGCAGGCGATGGAACATTTGGGTGGAGTGGACCCATCAATTGTCACCATCTGAAAGATTAATAAGGGTGTGGTAGTACTGGGTTGGCCAAGCAGATGGCGACTTTCTTAAAGAAACTTGCAGTATTGCTCTACCACCTACCAATTGGAATGGGATTTTGCCAGTTGGGTGCGTTGTGTCGGGCCAATAAGAGAGTGCCATAGTTTTCTCATCAAGCAGAACGAGATCCTTCTCGATCAATGTATTGCACTGGGTTAATCAGATTGTGCCATAGTAATTCCATTCAAGAGGGTAGTGAGCAAGCCACCAAAAGTTGTGACGACTTCCATGTTGGGGACGTTTGGTTAGGCGTAAAGCGCCGCAAAACAGCGTAAAATGCCGTATTTCACATGTCACAAAGTTACTGTATTTTAGGTCAAACTAATCAAATGCTTAGTTGATTCATGGCATAACGGCTGAACATTTCAAATCTGAGCTCCTCCAGTGTTGAAGGTAATCTGGGAAAAACTGTGGCACCTCGATCATAACCTCTCCTATGAATATGTAGCATGACTCCTCTTATATATTGTGTATAATATAATCATAACATATGAAAAATGGGGTGCAAAATAGTGCTAGGGATCCGACTGCTCTGTTAGAATAGTCTAGTATTGAAAACATGCTAAAATACATTGTGTTTATAATAGTTGAGTCCTTTCCACTTTGCACCTTAAAGTTTTGAGTTGGATGACCCAATCTAATAAACGTGTTAAAATAATTTCGTATTGGAAATGGGCTAAAATATATTATGTTTATAATAGTGGAGTCCTCTCCAGATAACACTTTCAGATTTTGAGTTGGATGACCCAATCCAATAAATGCAAAATAGTGCCAGGGATCCGACTGCTCCTTCACACTTCCCTTGTTTTTATCTCACAATTTTGACCAACAAAGTATTTTATCATTTCAAAAGGTGGGGTGTCAACATTTGGAAGCTGGCAAGTCACCAATCTCAATGGAAGGTTCCATTTTTCATGTCAGTGAAGCCTCAAGAGAATACATTTCTCTATCCAACCTTGTGACATGGGTTTGGTCACCCACAGGCTGTTGTCTTGACTCTTCATGCTTTATGTGGGGAAGAAGTATTGGTTAGATGGCAATTGGCAGGTGAAATCCCTGGCTTCTCTCTGTTGAAGGTGAACCCATTATTGAATGCTATCATATCTGTAGATATATATCCTTATGTAGCAGGTTCATCATATCTGGAGATATATAACCTTAGGTAGCAGGTTCATGGCATAATTATTGATCTAACTGCAAAGAGACAAAATATGTCAAAGAAGTGTACTCTGGTAAGTTGTTAATAACAATTCCAGGGAAAATGTATTACTTCAAAACAAAAACACATGATAGAAGAGTAAATGCCACAGTAGATGAATCCACTGACCCTACCCTAGACAAGATTTGGCAAACAGAAGGAATGCCACAATAGATGAATCCACTGACTCTACCCTAGACAAGATTTGGCAAACAGAAGGAAATAGTATGCAGACCAGACAAGATGCCCTCTAGGGCTAGAAAGCTATTATTGATCAACCGACTCCCTTAATGATGTGGAGGTCCAAATGTATCCCACATGTTTGGTGCACTAAATGTTGTGGTATTCGTGGATAAAGACAAAATAGATATCACAAAAGGGGCATGGGTTCTATTCAAATTGGTTTTACAGAAAGAAAGGTTGATGACAGAGACATATACATACTTTGATAATTGAAGGAGAGACTTGGAGTGACAAATAAAAACTTGCATTTGGTGTTTACTGATTTATACTAAGGGTATGGCAGAATGCCATGGGGAGTGTGGTAAACTCCAAAAACGTTTCCCTATCCATAGATGCTGACATCCAAGCAGAAACTTACAAAAGAGTGAAGACAAGAACTAGAATTTTACAATGCAAAAAGGAAAGCTTCCAATGAGCATTGGCTGGATTGAGCTTTGGTTAAATTCATACCTATTTAATGTGTTGTTGAGCGCTATAGAATACTACCACATAAATGCAAAGATGGATACAAGATGGTTACTCATAGGTTACTTTGAGTGACAGAAGAGAAACGAACTTGAAGCAAGCTACAGTGTTCATGATACATACCTCTTAAAAAATTAAGGGATTTTTGCATACATACTCTCATAAAGTTCGGTTTTGTCAAATACATCCCTCATCTGAGTATATTATCATGAATATCCTCGAAATATGGGTAATGTCACGATTATGCCCTCGCCGTAACTCCCGTGTGTGTAACCTGAGTTAAGTGTGAGTTAAAGAGTAAGGTTTTTGTATATATACTATTATAAAATTCGATTTTATCAACTATAACTTAGATCTAACGACCGTAAATGACATATTGCACAGAATATTCTCCTCCCGTCGACAACAGTAAACTAAAAGATATAACCGTAACATTTCTATCTAAATGAAGGATATTTATGATAATATGCTCAGATGAGGGATATATTTGACAAAACTAAATTTTATGGGGATATATATGTAAAAAATCTCAAAAATTAAAAAGAGCAGGTGGCTGAATTGGAGGCAGTAGGTAAACGAGACAATATTTTTTTATAATATTGTAATTAAGGATGCTTTGTGACATTTTTCAATATAAATTATAATTATTTATTTTTTAAAAAATAAGTCACAGTAATTATAATTAATTTTATATAATTATATAAATTAACTTTATTTGTAAAATATCAATACGGTACGATCGAGTCGTCAAATCTTACTCGTAACAACTATACAGTTACCTCCGATTTGAAACTCTAACCTAAAGCTTTTGATTGGAAGCTAAAAGACAACCAAAACAATAACAATAAAAAAGCTCTTCCAAACATGCAGAAGTGATAACCATCTGATCCCTAGGCTAATGGATCTAGGTTTTGGGTGAAATCACATACACCTTGTCACATTGAGGGTGAGCATAACATGAGAGGAGGGATGACTCCCATTAAAGGGAAAGTCTTTAATGGGTTATTTTATTAATTATCCCACAGGGACTAACTTAAGTTGTTGTTAACAGAATCATAATTAAGATATTGGCGTTTGGTTTATCATTAAAAAAATCCTAATCTATTGACGTTGGTTCTAACCAGACAAACGTCGATTCTAACCATCTTCCACTAACGACGAGGGAAGAAGGTGACTTAAGAGGCACACAACCAAGGTGATTCATATGGTTAGCAATCTCATGTTTCACAGAGAAAAAACCTACCCAAGTTTTAATTAGTATCCAATAATTTTAACCCGAAAACTAAGATCAAATAAAAATAGATAACTATAGAAATAACCTTCTTATTTTCAACAATTATAGAATTATTATCTTTATTTTACTATTGTCATAAATAGTCCCCTTGAATGAACATCGCTCGTCCCTTAGGGATGTCCATTCCAATCCATAAAAGTAAAAGTTTGGAAGAAACTATCTCTATACAAAAAAATGTTATCTACACCAGGGTTTGTTATCTCGATCGATCCGTCGTTTCGGTCACGGCCTGTGTCGGGTCGAGTTGGATCGGTCACGTCTCGCTCCGTCTCGGTCCATCTCGCTCTATGTTAAATAAAAAAAGACTCTTTATATATATAATATATATAAAATAATATAACAAAAATAAAAAACTCTTTATATATATAATATATAAAATAAAATATTAAAATAATAAAGTGACCCGATCACGACCCACGTCCCGTGCGTCTCGCCCCCGAGTTGGGACGGGTCGAGTCGGGCCGACCCGCATCAAGACGGCAAACTCTGATCTACACTATCACATACTGTGTCAAAAAGAGAGAAAAAGTGATATATAATATTTTTCAATTTTTGGTTAAAGACTCGTAGAGTTAACCAAGAGTTTTTAATGAAACACTTACTAATAATAACAAAATAAGGATGGCAATTTTGTAATTGTTAAAATAAGTGGGCTATTTTTACAAATTTTATAATGAAAATGTACCATACGAATAGATACAAACTTAAGAACTCAATATACTGTATGGCTGTATCAACATAAAACATTAGAAAGATGCCACAAAATAATGTTTCTGCCCCATGTTGTGACCCCACCAAACCA
This sequence comes from Amorphophallus konjac, assembly GCA_022559845.1. Taxonomy (NCBI): domain Eukaryota; kingdom Viridiplantae; phylum Streptophyta; class Magnoliopsida; order Alismatales; family Araceae; genus Amorphophallus; species Amorphophallus konjac. The sequence continues at coordinate 12,145,566 of CM040118.1, read as the reverse complement.
CCCCTAAACTGACCTCCAACTCAACCTTCTCCTCCTCCCACACCAAAACGTTAGAAAAAAAAGGTTGCTTCTTCAGCGACTCCTCACAGGTGCCGTCTCCCCAGCAACCTCCTCGCCCCAGCGTCCACAAATGGCACGGAGGAACCCAAGTTATCATCTTGGGGAGGTGGAGGAGCTGGCGATGGCGGCGGAAGACCAGCCATAGGTCGCGGGTGCGAACCAGAACCCTTCCTCCACTCCCACCGCCATCCCCGGTGACCTCACCACCAGCAGCCCGCCGGCGGGACCGTCTCTTGCCTCACAGGAGGGGGGACAGCTCGGCTTCCGATGAGGTCGCATTCTATGGCGGCGTGGGGGTCAGCGGGGATGCAGTTGGAGGGGCGCCACGCGGACTGGGGTTGCTCGAGGTCCCTGGTCGTGCTGGACCTCGTCTGGAGCCTTGCCTTCGTGCTGATGTCGTGCTCCGTGCTCCTGTCGACGGCGGGGGAGCGGCCGCCGACGCCTGTTAGGGTTTGGATCCTTGGGTACGCCCTGCATTGCCTCGTGCATGTCGGTTTCGTTTGTTTTGAGTGCCGGAGGGGGCGGCGGAAGAGGAGTGGCGGGGAGCGGTGGGTGGGTGTTGGGGACGGTGAGGAGGAAGAAGAGGAGGGGGAGCGGTCGGAGGAGAGTCGGCTGAGAAGGTATTAGAAGAATTCCGACTATAAATTCGTTCTTGTTGCCCTTTGATACATATTCTTCTTGTGCGTGCGATTGATTTGTTCTATTTTACAATCACAAAAACATTAATGTCACCAATGTCTATACTTGGTATACATGGTAGGTGAAATTGGATGAGATAAAAGCTTGTTCCAAGCAAGAATCTTGTCCTAATTTGAAATTTGATCATCAGGTTTATGAAGAGATTGGAATCCATGAGTGCAGTGGCCTCCTTTCTCTGGTGGATCCTGGGTTTTTACTGGATTGTTCTTGGTGGAGAGGCACTGCCGCAAGATGCTCCTCGTCTGTATTGGTAAATATTGTTCATTGGATATGTCCTCTCTTTCTTCCTCATAAACAACTTTTTGCTATATCTATTGCAATCACAGTTCGAATAGGCAGGCCAGGCAACATGTTTCTCTCTTTCTGTATTTCCGTATAAAAAAATAAGATTATGCAATGAGTCTGCTTTTGTTTTTGGCTGTGCACTCAGACGAACTGATGTGGCTTAAGTTAAGACTAAGACAAGGGAAAATAAAGAGTGACTAGACTGGAAAATGGATTGAGAAAGACAAATAGCATGCCATAAAGGAGAGTTTATGAACAATTTAATTGGGAAATCCTGACTAGCTATCATGTCCGTGTGCTGCATCTAGGCTGTTGAAAATTCCCGTATAACACAAAGTTATTTTTTGGCTAGTTGACAGTTTGTTTAAGGACAAAGATAACCAAATGATTTTCTGATTACTCGTGGAAGCTTGCACACACAAGACATACCTATTGTCCAACAGAATCTTTTTTCATGATTATTGTTATTGGCATCATGCAACATTCTCAAAACAGACGACTATGCAATGCCTGTGTACTCTAACTTGCTCCTCCTTTTAGTTGAGGGGAGCCATCCAATCTTTTTTTCTTTTTGTTTTGGTGTCAGTAAAGGTATATGTTGGCATTGTTACTCTTGGAGGGCATTTTTGAACACATGCTAGGTAAAAACCAAGAGGAATGGAATTTTGTACTCCTTACAGTCAGATGTGAAACAATGGTCTCGCTCTCTTTGTTATGTACACTAATGGCTTAATACTTGCCCCCCCCCCCCCCCAAAAAAAAAAAAAAAAAAAAAAAAAAATCTTTCTGTTTCTAGCAGAAAAGTTGGTTTAAATGAATCTGTGGTCTGTTGTTAAGCCTGTTATGATTTGATACCCTGATTAGTTTTCTGTAAACAATCTGCAGGTTAACGGTGGTTTTTCTTGCGTTTGATGTATTTTTTGCTATAATTTGCATTTTCTTGGCATGCATTATTGGCATTGCCGTTTGCTGTTGCTTGCCATACCTTGTTGCTATCATTTATGCTGTGGCGGGTCAAGAGGGTGCATCCGATGCCGACCTCGACTCTCTTCCCAGATTTAGGTTCCGCAAGGCTAACCAACTAGAACTCTCTGGCTTGGATAAGGAGCAAGATGTCTCTATAACCATTGTTGAGAACTGCAAGCCCTTGAGTGATTGTTCTCCATCATCTGAGGATTCTGTAAGTCTCGCACAATTCCATTACATTGGTTTTTGATGGAAAATTCAAATGTATCACTTCAGAATTCTGTGGTGTCTAGTGATTAAATTAAGAGTTAGACATGAAATTATGTTATATTGTGCTGCATAAGTATCTATATTATGGTTGGATAATGAGAATTTTAAATGCCATTTTGGCACTGCCTATTTGTTTACATAGTGTCATGAGGTCAACAATCAACTTGTTCTCAGATGCAGGCAATGGGAGCACTAGAATCCTTGACTAGTATGAGAAATATAAGGACCACTAGTTGGTATTAGTTGCTGGACACTGTTCAATTGACTCTTGCACTGGGAGGGACTACCGGACCAACCCAGCCATGTACTTGTGGAAACTGAACTATTCATTTTAAGGTGGCAATGGATGACTATTTGAAAGTTCACACTAGGCATAATGGAGTTGGTCACAGCTAAAAGGATTTCAGTACTCTCTCTCTTAAGATCTTTATATGTTTGTGGCCTGTGCTTCTCTAGTTATAATGTAATTCTTCTGGTGCTCGTCACTTTTTCCTTATTTTGTTTGGGAATGTGACTGACAGACGGAATATATTGGGTGGAAATGGAAGAATGTAAAAACACAATTAAATATCTAGTATTATGTAAGGTCTCTTCTCACGTATTCAGGGGTTTCCATCTAAGTTTTTGAAACAGAAAAGAATCTCTATAGGTGTGTGGCGATGACCCTTCATGAACCCTCAGTTCGAAAGATAAAAACTCATAAAATGTATCAACAAAACTTCTGAACTTCTTCATGGAAGTCCTGCTGTTTCTCGCCTAGATGTCCCATGAAATAGCCCGCGGGCTGTTAGTCACTTCTTAAAGTACCTTCCAGGGCAAAAATGTTCCATGTCTGAGAGTCAAATCTCTGGGGGAAGTTTGCGGTCAAGTGCTAATGCTCTGAAAGCATATAACTCTTTAACCTATTAAAAGTTGGTTGCATTGGGATTTGTGAGAGCCTACATTTCAAACCCGAAAAGTCTTTGTGCAAGACAAAACTGCTCCACTGTACATTGTAGCCACTGAGATGGAGGATTTTGATGAGGGATTTGACTGTGAAACATTGGATTCTTACCTCCACCATCTCCTATCTTCTATATACGCATCCACCTTTAACCTTATCCAAGGGGTCCAAGAGCAGCATAAACTTCCCCATCGCAACTTCATCTGCATTTTGTAGGAGATGTCCCAAGGGCAAATGCATTTCATCATCTCCAGTTTGTGCGTCTTTGTTCTGGGTCTTCCGACCTTACGGAATGGCACACAAGTACTTGAAGTTGGTTGTGATAAATATCGGGGAGCATCAAGCTTCTTCCCCACTTGTAAGTACTGGAGAACTCCGTGTCCACATTCTGGACAAATCTTTGCCAATGGGTAACGGAAGTATATAATTGCTCAGTCTCATCTAGTTACATTGCGTCTCTTTTAACATTTCTTTCACATAATCCTGATACAGAGTGATCTGACCTCTTTCCAAAGCTATCATAGCCATCTGGGCTGCAGTGCTTTGCTAAAGGGTTTAGTGGAGACTAGGCACACACCTCCCCCCTCCTTTGACCTGCAGGTTTTCTTCCTATTGATCTGTGAAATGTTCCTTTCTGACCTATATTTCTCTTTTCAGAAAGAAGCGCATACGATTGATATTTCTCTTGCAACCCCCCCCCCCCCCACCCACTATCCTCTTATCTTTTCCCAAGTGCATGAGTACTGTGACAATTATTCTTGGGGGAAAAAAATACTTCACACTCTTTTAGGACACTTCCAGATAACCATTGAAACACAAGGGTCCTAACATACGCAGAAACCAAGTGTTAGTATAGATGGAATACCTGTTGATGCTGCCCGCCTAAATGTTAGTGTGAAGAAGTTACTCCAGCAGCATATTGGAAAATACATGAATGATGGTTTACTGGTAATGGCTGTCCGGAGGAAACGGATACTGGTGACTGGGGCACTTTGCTTGCTGTGGAATTTGCGTACTTGCTCAAAATTCATGCTATGACACACCCATCTTGTGTCTGATATCCTACATTGGTTGCATATCTTGTTACACATGAAGATAATAGGAAAATTGCATCTGGGAATACATGAAATATCTGACATTATGAAACGTTCTTGTAGGAATGCTGCATTTGCCTTTCTCAATATGAAGATGGCGTAGAGCTGCGTTCTCTCCCTTGCAGCCACCACTTCCATTCGGGATGCATCGTCAAATGGCTGCGCATAAATGCCACATGCCCTCTGTGCAAATTCAACATCCTCGGGGGTGATGAGCAGGTCTAATCTGTTGACGGTCTCCTGCGAGCCCCTTCTTCTGAATGCTCCAATTGTACAATGATGAGCTCTTTTTCCCCCATCCGGTTGCTAAATGCTTGTATATTCTTGTAGGCAGCAGTCTTTTGTAGGACTGGATTCTCCGTTTCATGTGAACCTGCAACTTAAGAGGGAAGTCGCATTTCTTGTGAGTCAGATAATAGTTCACTCGAGATTACCGAATGCTAGGAAGTCTTCATATTATGCCTTTGATGGCCAACCGAACTGTGCATGAGGTTACACACACTCACTGCACACCCTACCCCACGGGTGGCGACGTCGGAGGGGGAGACCCCTCTCCTCTTCTCTCTTTTTTGCTCTTGCTTTCTCTCTCTCTCTCTATATATATATATATACTCACCCCCACCCCATTGGGTGGGGGTGTCAGCACCGGAGGGGGAGACTGATGTGGCACAGCCCAAAGACCACTAAAGAGGATGATATGACCCTAGGACTTAGACCCGCAAGCATACAAGCACTCAATGATTCTCACAATCGACGATTTTTGCTCACACGGTTCACACGCTCACCCGGTGGGTCCGGGGGATAATGATGAGGGTCCGGGATGGGACCCAATTGTTCTAATGGACTTACAATGCTACGGCTGACTCCAAAGAGTCTAGGATACCCAACTTCGTGGGTGGCTGGCCCGCAAGGCGGGGTTTGGGTGACACTCTCTCACGGTCCGCGGTGGACACTAACAAACTAGCATGCAAATTCGAACTCTCTTCTCACCGCCGACGAGCAATCAAAGCAATACTAAGCTAGCAGGAATAAGGCTACAAAGGGTAGTACCAGAAGCTCACCTGATCGGTGTGAAGACACCGATCCCGTTCGGAGACGAGGGCGCGCCGGGAGGCGAGGGTATGCACCCGATCGCCGCGGCGGTGTAGCTTGACCTGAAAATGTAAAGGGTACAGCACTACTCCTCTCGCAGGAGGGGTGATCTTGGGGTGGGGGTTACACTTAGTACATTCAAAACTACCTCCACGCAGGGAGGGGCCTTCAGCCGGCCAAGCGGGGTGGGGAGAAATGCAAAGGAGATCGAGATTCCGAGCTTCGCCGGTTCTGCCCACCTGCAGGTTTTCTGGACAGTGGATCGGTGTTGTGGCAGCTAAAAATTCCACGAAGCTTGGATTGCGACGAAACCAACGCCAAACGTTTGCCAACTGATAGGGGATGAAGCTTGAATTTTTGGGGAAGCTATGATTCTCAGGGCTGACCGCACCGGTGGCTGGAAGGTGGATGCAGCTCTGGTTGCTGGTCGAGCTCTGTCTGCAACAGCAGGTTGCAGAAGGTACCACGATCGCTCCGGAGCTCCGAACCTGGAACCGCTGGACTCTTTGGAATCTTGGAGGAGTCTTCTTTGCAACAAAACAAACGGGGACGTCTTCTGATGTCGGAGATGAACTGGGTGTCCAGAGAAGTGGACGGAGGTCGGTGCAGACAGTGAGGAGGCAGACCGGCGTGGTTGTGGTAGAAAAATAGTAACTCTGGTTGTCGGATGCCGAACGGGGTTCCGCCTTCTGTTCCTGGACGCTGACAGAGGGAGGAAGAACTTTGTAGAAGACCTTGAAAACTGGTTCCTTCAAGGTTAGCCGTGGGCGAGTCGTCTCTGCAGCTCTGGCTCCGGATCTGAGAGGTTCGGCGCAGTCGGAGAAGAATGGTGATTGCGGACAGCACCGAACTCGGATGCCGACGAAACCACCTCGCCTTGAAAGCTGGCTTGCAGATGATTCTGGAAATGTAGGCCTTGCTCCCTGAGTCGTTGATGGGTGACCGTGGCCTCCTCTGCAAGTTACTGTAATTCTGTTTCCTGAAGCAGGGTAAGAATGTGAAGAAGAAGATGAGGTGGGGAAGGGGGTGGCCAAGAGAGAAGAAGGGGCAAGATGATTCTAATGGCTATGGGAGGGAAGGTTCAAATTCGAAATTGGCCTTGGAAGTGGTGGGATTTGTGTGGGGAAGTGGGGGAATTGTGTTGGGAGGTGGAAGAGTTGCTTTGGGACAAGGAGGGGAAGTAAATGAAGGGCTATGGGGAAGGGGAGAGCCTTAATGGAGGTGGGTGAGGTAGTGGAGGTGGTTGGGGGTTGGAGTAAGTGAGGGGGGAAGAGGAGAGAGAGGGAGGGTCGAACTCCCCTTGGGGAGAGAGAGAATGAGAGAGAGATTGAGAGATATAGTGAGTAAGAGAGAGAGTTGAGAGATAATAAGAGGTGGTTTTTTTCAATATTCATTAAGAGTGACTACAAGTGGAGAGATGGGGCCTATTTATAGGCAACCACTCTTTTCATGACCAAAATGTCATTGACAATGGACAAAAGACCGAGCATATCCTAGACTCAATCCTATGGGCCCATAACTAAGGACATAAGGCCCAGTTTAAGCAAAATAAGGGAAATGGGCTAGAACCACATGACTCAATAAAGGAAAATACATAAGATAGGACTCAATAAAAGGAAAATACATAAATGACACTGGGAAAATGAAGATAACAAGTGGAGACCATGATCAGACCATATCAAGAGTGTGCAGACGACCAAACTAGAGGGAGTGTCGTGAGATGCCCTCATCAAATCCCCCGGGGTGGGGAGAACTCGACCCTGTCGAGTATGGGTCTGCCTGGCTGTCGTACTGCTCCAACATGCCGGGGTCCAGGCGCATCAAATCCTCTCGACTCACCCATGCATCCTCGATCGGGGGACGGTTCTTCCACCTAACCAGATAGCGCTGATACACCATGTGCCTTGTAATGATACTCTGCTCATCCAGTATTGCCTCTACCTGCTCTTGTCGGTCTCTCAGGCTAGAAAGTGGAGTCCCTCCGGGGGTGTCTCTCATAAGGGGGGGTAAAGGCTCAAGCTCCTGACTGGGTTCCACCGCGGGGCCTTTGTAGGGTACCAGGTCCGCCACGTTGAAGGTAGGGTGTACCCCATAGCTCTCTGGTAAGTCAAGCTCATAGGCATTGCTGCCAAGTCGTCGTAGAACTCGAAAGGGTCCCGACCCTCGTGCCCTCAACTTGGAGGCAGGCCCGGGAGGGAGCCGCTCCGTCCTCACCATCACCGGATCTCCCACTTGGAATTCATAGTGGCGCTGGTGAGCATTGGCCCGTCTTTTGTAAGCCTCATTGTTTTTCCCTATATGCTTGCGGATATCATCATGCAATTCTTTGATATGCTGTGCAAAGGACTCAGCTGAGACTGACACTCTAGCATGTGAGGGGAGGGGAATGAGATCTGAGGGTTTTCTAGGCCTATACCCATGTACTACCTCAAATGGACTCTTGCCTATGGACCTATTGACAGAATCATTGTAGGCAAACTCGGCTTGAGATAAGAGGAGATCCCAATTCCCAGGGTGGTCCCCTACAAGGCATCGGAGTAAGTTCCCAAGGCTTCGGTTGACAACCTCAGTTTGGCCATCGGTTTGAGGATGATAGGCAGTGGAGAATTTGAGGAGGGTCCCCATCAAGTGCCATAGAGTCTTCCAAAAATAACTAGTGAATTTCACATCTCTATCGGACACAATAGTCTTAGGTAACCCATGGAGTCGGACTACCTCATCGAAGAATAACCGGGCGACCTTAGAGGCATCAGAGGTCTTGGAACAGGGGATAAAGTGGGCCATTTTTGAGAACCTGTCAACCACTACAAAGATGGAATCATGTTTGCGCAAGGTCTTTGGTAGGCCAAGAATGAAATCCATACTCAAATCTTCCCATGGTCTATCGGGTATGGGTAGAGGTGTGTAAAGCCCGGTGTTTTGTCTTACTTGCTTGGCGGATGCACATATGCGGCATTGTCCCACAATGTGGGCCGCATCCTTCTTGAGACTGGGCCAGTGGAATTGCCTCTCAACCAACTCTATGGTTTTGTGGACCCCAAAGTGACCAGCTAGGCCGCCACTATGTAACTCCCAAACTAGGAAGTCCCTAAGTGAAGTCCTAGGTATGCAAAGTCTATCCCCTTTGAACAGATATCCATCTTGAAGTATGAACCCCTTATACTCCTTGAGTGGTTGGGTAGAAAGGGTGTTGTAGTGGGTCCCAAAGTCGGGGCAATGTGGGTATTCTCCTTTGATCCTCTCAAATCCGGTTACTTCCACTTGGACAGTGGAGAGTAAGGCTACCCGCCTACTCAGTGCATCGGCGGCGCGATTCTCACTACCCATCTTATACTTGAGGACAAAGGTGTAGGCTTGAATGTATTCTACCCATCGAGCATGGCGGGCATTGAGCTTTTGTTGAGTGTTGAGGTATTTCAAAGCCTCATGGTCCGAGAAGATCACAAATTCTTTGGGTAGGAGATAGTGCCTCCAATGCCGGAGGGATTGAACCACGGCATAAAGCTCTTTGTCATATGTGGAGTATCTCGTCCTAGCCTCACAAAGTTTTTCACTAAAGTAGGCTACCGGGTGACCCTCTTGGCTAAGGATACCTCCAATCCCTACCCCGGAAGCATCACATGTGACCTCAAAGACCTTTGAAAAGTCGGGTAGGCAAAGGACCGGGGCTTGGGTCATTTTCTCTTTAAGCTCTAGGAAGGCTTTGGAGGCTGCCCTAGTCCAAACAAATGTGCCTTTCTTGAGGCAATCCGTGATAGGAGTGGTGATAGTGCTAAACCCCCGGATGAATCTCCTATAGAAGGTGGCTAGCCCATGGAAGCTTCGGGCGTCATGAATGGTTTTGGGCTCGGGCCACTCAAGAATAGCTTGGACCTTTTCGGGGTCCATGGATACTCCTTGGGATGAGACAATAAATCCTAGGAAGGCTAGTTGATTGGTCAAGAAATGACACTTCCCGGGATTGGCAAAGAGACTCTCTTTCCTAAGGATGGTGCACACTTGTTTGAGGTGATCGAGGTGGGCTTCCTTGGATTGGCTATATATGAGGATGTCATCAAAGTAGACAACTAGAAAGATGCCAATGAAGGGCCGGAGGACCTCGGTCATGAGACGCATGAAGGTACTTGGTGCATTAGAAAGGCCGAAAGGCATAACAAGCCATTCATAGAGACCGTCTTTAGTTTTAAAGGCGGTTTTCCACTCGTCCCCGGGCCTAATGCGGACTTGGTGGTAGCCACTTTTGAGATCAATTTTGGAGAAGATGGTGGCTCCCGCTAGCATGTCTAGCATGTCATCAAGCCGAGGGATGGGGAACCTATATTTGACCGTTATCTTGTTGACGGCTCGGCTATCTACACACATGCGCCAAGTCCCATCCTTTTTGGGTGTAAGAAGAGCCGGGACGGCACAAGGGCTTTTGCTAATTCGGAGGAAGCCCTTCTTGATGAGTTCTTCAATCTGCCTCCGAAGCTCGGCATGCTCGGTGGGGTTGAGTCGGTAGTGTGGGAGGTTGGGCAAGGTAGCCCCGGGCACGAGGTCGATGGCATGTTGCACATCTCTCATAGGTGGTAGTTTGTCCGGAAGCTCCTCGGGAAATACATCATGGAAGTCCTTAAGGAGTTGATGAATTTCTAGGGGGTGTGGGTCGGTTGGGGTGGATTCCCCTAGACAAATGACAATGGCACATACTTGATCCCCTTGGTTGACTTCTTCCTCAAACTCTTTCCTAGTGACAAGGTGTAGGCTCCTAGGAGGCTCTTTGATGTTACTAGGACTAGGACTTGATGGGGTGGGGTTTGTTGGTGTTGGGATGGGGGGAAGGGTAGTGGGTCCCTCAAGGGAGGGAGAGGCCTTCTTAGGTAGAGTGCGGGGTGGAGATGGGTTGAGTTGGATCTTCTTCCCCTCATGAATGAAGATGCAAGCGTTGGTTCTTCCTAAGAAGGTGGCATCTACATCGTAGATCCAAGGCCGTCCTAAAAGGATACTCCCAACTTCCATTGGAAGGATATCACACCACACTTGGCCTTGATAGGATTGGAATGTAATTGGGACAAGGCAACGGGCACTAACGGGTATGGAGGTGGTATCAATCCATGCTACCCTATATGGGTGGGGATGTGGGGAGGTGGTAAGGCCCAAAAGTTTGACGGTGTCGGGTGACACCACATTCACACTACTTCCATTATCCAAGATGACCTTCCTAACATGACTCCCCATCCTTATGTAGGTATAGAATATGGTGTTTCTCCTCCAATCATGCTCTTGGTTTTGGGTGAGGGTGCATCTAACCACTCCTAGGTGGGAGTCGGTGGGTGGAGGAGGTTGTTCTTGGTTGCTTTCCATGTAGTGGTTCTCATACTCCTCCTCCCATTCAAGAGAGGGTTCATATACCTCAATCTCTCCTTCAAATTCAGCTTGGGGTTGGGGGTTGGTCTCCTCTATGAGTAAGTTTGATGCTCCCTTGGTGGGGCATTGATTGGCAAAGTGTCCATACCCATAACACCTAAAGCATTGCTGCCCACTTTGATGGTTTGGGGTCACCTTAGTGTGAGGGAGAGTGGGTGTCGAATTGGGCCTATTGGGAGTTGTGTTTAGGGGCCCACTTGCGGGGCGGAATGGTGGATTGGCATTAGGAGGGGTGACCCGTGTGGGAGGAGTTCCCATGGGTGTAGGAAGGAGACCTCTTTGGGGTGGTGGAGGGTTGGCCCGAGGTGCCATGGCTCTAGGGTCCATTCCCCGAGGGGGAACCATTCGCGTGTACCGAGAGAATTTCTCGGCATCCCGAGCTACTTGGTAGGCTTGCTCTAAAGTTGTTACTTGACGCATGAATAGTTCCTTTTTGATATGGAATTGAAGCCCATTCCTAAAGCGGGAGAGTGTGACGGAGGGGTCCTCTTGGACTCCACATTTGAGGAGGTAGTAGTCAAACTTTTCAATGTATTCCATAACGGTCTTTCCTTCTTGAGTCAAGGCTTGCCATTCATCTAAGAGGTTTTGATGGTAGGAGGGTGGGACATATTTGAGTTTGAGTTGGTCTTTCATGGCCCCCCATGTGGTGATTGGAACTTCCCTCCTAACTATCCTTAAGGCTTCAACATTCATCCAATGAGTCTTGGCAAGTTTGGTTAATTGCATCTTTGCAAGTCGGACTTTCCTATCCTCGGTCATTGGGTACCAATCAAAATATTGATCCATGGCTGCCTCCCAATCTAAGTAGATGCTCGGATGATGAGATCCATCAAAAGTGGGAGCATCGACTTTCACAAGTCTCATTAGTTGGTCATCCGGGTTGTCCCGGGGAGGCCTCTCATTCCTTCTAGGGGGTGGGTCCCTTTCCGGTTCGGGAGGGGGGTCAAGGTTGAGTCCTCCTATGGCTGGCTCCACATGTGGAGGGGGATCTCTCCTATCTCCTTCCCTTGGAATAGGTCTATTTTCCTCAAGTTGTTCAAGCCGGGCCGTAATACCGTCAAGCCTTCCCATAATTTCGGTCATGTAGTCCACAAGAAACCTCATTTGGTCGGGAAGCTCATGCTCATTGTGAGGGGGATTTCCTTGGGGATTGGGATTCATGGTGTTATTGGAAGAAGATGGATTGCCTTGATAATGAGTTCCACTACGGGTGGTCATGCAAGGTTGGGTGGGCTATGCAAGGGTGTGCGAATGCACCTAAGAAAGACTTAGTGTGACCCAAGACTAGACTTGTAAGGACAAGCCTATGACCGCTCTGATACCACTTGATGTGGCACAGCCCAAAGACCACTAAAGAGGATGATATGACCCTAGGACTTAGACCCGCAAGCATACAAGCACTCAATGATTCTCACAATCGACGATTTTTGCTCACACGGTTCACACGCTCACCCGGTGGGTCCGGGGGATAATGATGAGGGTCCGGGATGGGACCCAATTGTTCTAATGGACTTACAATGCTACGGCTGACTCCAAAGAGTCTAGGATACCCAACTTCGTGGGTGGCTGGCCCGCAAGGCGGGGTTTGGGTGACACTCTCTCACGGTCCGCGGTGGACACTAACAAACTAGCATGCAAATTCGAACTCTCTTCTCACCGCCGACGAGCAATCAAAGCAATACTAAGCTAGCAGGAATAAGGCTACAAAGGGTAGTACCAGAAGCTCACCTGATCGGTGTGAAGACACCGATCCCGTTCGGAGACGAGGGCGCGCCGGGAGGCGAGGGTATGCACCCGATCGCCGCGGCGGTGTAGCTTGACCTGAAAATGTAAAGGGTACAGCACTACTCCTCTCGCAGGAGGGGTGATCTTGGGGTGGGGGTTACACTTAGTACATTCAAAACTACCTCCACGCAGGGAGGGGCCTTCAGCCGGCCAAGCGGGGTGGGGAGAAATGCAAAGGAGATCGAGATTCCGAGCTTCGCCGGTTCTGCCCACCTGCAGGTTTTCTGGACAGTGGATCGGTGTTGTGGCAGCTAAAAATTCCACGAAGCTTGGATTGCGACGAAACCAACGCCAAACGTTTGCCAACTGATAGGGGATGAAGCTTGAATTTTTGGGGAAGCTATGATTCTCAGGGCTGACCGCACCGGTGGCTGGAAGGTGGATGCAGCTCTGGTTGCTGGTCGAGCTCTGTCTGCAACAGCAGGTTGCAGAAGGTACCACGATCGCTCCGGAGCTCCGAACCTGGAACCGCTGGACTCTTTGGAATCTTGGAGGAGTCTTCTTTGCAACAAAACAAACGGGGACGTCTTCTGATGTCGGAGATGAACTGGGTGTCCAGAGAAGTGGACGGAGGTCGGTGCAGACAGTGAGGAGGCAGACCGGCGTGGTTGTGGTAGAAAAATAGTAACTCTGGTTGTCGGATGCCGAACGGGGTTCCGCCTTCTGTTCCTGGACGCTGACAGAGGGAGGAAGAACTTTGTAGAAGACCTTGAAAACTGGTTCCTTCAAGGTTAGCCGTGGGCGAGTCGTCTCTGCAGCTCTGGCTCCGGATCTGAGAGGTTCGGCGCAGTCGGAGAAGAATGGTGATTGCGGACAGCACCGAACTCGGATGCCGACGAAACCACCTCGCCTTGAAAGCTGGCTTGCAGATGATTCTGGAAATGTAGGCCTTGCTCCCTGAGTCATTGATGGGTGACCGTGGCCTCCTCTGCAAGTTGCTGTAATTCTGTTTCCTGAAGCAGGGTAAGAATGTGAAGAAGAAGATGAGGTGGGGAAGGGGGTGGCCAAGAGAGAAGAAGGGGCAAGATGATTCTAATGGCTATGGGAGGGAAGGTTCAAATTCGAAATTGGCCTTGGAAGTGGTGGGATTTGTGTGGGGAAGTGGGGGAATTGTGTTGGGAGGTGGAAGAGTTGCTTTGGGACAAGGAGGGGAAGTAAATGAAGGGCTATGGGGAAGGGGAGAGCCTTAATGGAGGTGGGTGAGGTAGTGGAGGTGGTTGGGGGTTGGAGTAAGTGAGGGGGGAAGAGGAGAGAGAGGGAGGGTCGAACTCCCCTTGGGGAGAGAGAGAATGAGAGAGAGATTGAGAGATATAGTGAGTAAGAGAGAGAGTTGAGAGATAATAAGAGGTGGTTTTTTTCAATATTCATTAAGAGTGACTACAAGTGGAGAGATGGGGCCTATTTATAGGCAACCACTCTTTTCATGACCAAAATGTCCTTGACAATGGACAAAAGACCGAGCATATCCTAGACTCAATCCTATGGGCCCATAACTAAGGACATAAGGCCCAGTTTAAGCAAAATAAGGGAAATGGGCTAGAACCACATGACTCAATAAAGGAAAATACATAAGATAGGACTCAATAAAAGGAAAATACATAAATGACACTGGGAAAATGAAGATAACAAGTGGAGACCATGATCAGACCATATCAAGAGTGTGCAGACGACCAAACTAGAGGGAGTGTCGTGAGATGCCCTCATCAGAGACCCCTCTCTCTCTCTCTCTCTCTCTCTCTCGTTCTTGCTCTCCCTCTTTCTCTCTCACCCTTCTGTTCTCTCTCTATGTGTGTGTATTCACCTCACCCCACTCGGTGGGGGTGCCCCCTCCGGTGCCCTCCCTTCCTCTCTCTCTCTCTCTCTCTCTCTCTCTCACACACACACACACACACACACACACACACACACACACACACACACACACACACACACACACGCCTACGCATTACGCACCCCGGTGCCGATGACAAAGGGGGAGACCCCTCCAGCGCCCTCCTCTTCTCTCTTTCTCGCACTCGCCCTTCTATTCTCTCTCTCTCATCCCCCCTATGCATCCCACCCCCTTTGACCCCCACTGTCGTTGGCGTCAGCAGCCTCCGTTGCTCCCCTTCCCCATTCCTCATTGTCTTCGCGCCTCCCTTCTTGGAGACACTGCTTTCACGGCCATTGACAAGTCACCCCTCCACAGTCATATGCCTCCTCCACCACCACCACTGTCGTGGTTGCCGTCCACTGCCGCCGGTGTGCTAAACATCCTCCTCATCAGTCGTGCTATCCGCACACATTGTAGGAGCATTGCACTAGAGCGCCTCCCCTCTTCTATCTCTTTCTAGATCTCTGTTCTCTCTCTCTCTCTTCCCATTGGGTGGGGTTTATTTCTAAAAGCCCTAGATTATAATCATAGATGATCAAGATGGATTACCACCTTCGTAACCAAAGGGTTGTCATTGATATAAACTTCGTTCAGACTTAGCTGAGTTGATGCTGCGGATATTGAGTACATAGACTGCTGGACTGGTGTGTTCGACCGTACAGTATCAGATCTCGACTTGATCAAGATAGTCGACTCGATATGAGACGGCCGGAGTCTTTTGAAGTCAGACTTGAATCTATACGAGTTAGATCATATCGTATTATATCTGGTACCGAGTCAATACGAATCGCCAATCTGACAAATCTTGATTGAGTATCGACAAAGTTCTAAGTTAACGAGAATTTTGATGAGTGAGATGGAGACCTATTGTTACTCACCAAATCCGATTTAGTTGACCAGTTGCTCTCAGGGTGCGTAAACAGCCCTGCTGGAGCATCTGGGATGAGTCTTTTTGTGTATTTTATAAAGGTAACCCTTGTTGCAAACCATGACATGTAATTTGTGCATAGCGATCCTGCAAATCCATCTATTGTTGGTCCGCATATGCTGGTGAGATTTAGGGGACACAACCCCTGTTAAAAAGTGGTGAGATCTTTTTTTTTCTGATAGGTTTTTTAATAAGAGGGTTTCTTGATTAGGCATAAATTGGACACCGTGCAGCAAATATTACATTTTTTATGAATTAACGTGGTGGGCAGGAAGCCGAGCTCACAAGCCGGCCTAGAAAGATCGCACGTCAGCCCTTCTCCATCCAAAATCTGGGCCTCTTTTCTGAAACGAACAACCACAATAAAACTTGAGTAATGCTCAGTGCACACCCGGGATGTGCATTAAACTTATTTTTTTATTTTTAAAATTTTTATGAGGTAGAATCTAAATTACTCTAACTTGTGGTGCAAATCACCTGTGAACTTGAGTTTACAGTGGCAAACTCACCACCCACTGATCCAGACGTCCAGTGTGGCTCAGGAAAAGGAGTTTGCAATACTTCATACGAACGTGGCATTGCAGCAAGAATAACTTTATAAATTGCTGATTCATTTAAGAGATAAAAGAGAAAATTGTTGCATTGCTTCAGTTGTCCAATTCCACATGGCACTTCTTCACTGAATCTTCCTTCATGTCTGGCACCTATAAGGGCTCCCCCTTGTCCAACAAATGAGTATCTAGCATTGCAATGCTAGCCAAATTTCATACTGGTGGTGTAGAGAGAATTTCAATTCTGCATGGCGCTATACATCCTTTATAAACCGCTATCTGAATTTTTCTTGAATGAAACAAAGTGATATCAATTTTCTAAACAAAGCATCCACCTACTAAGATGAAAGATAAAAACGAATGGATGATTGTCATACCTGGAGAGGTTCATACTCTAACAAGCATACTAAAGAAAACTATAAACAAGAAGAAAATTTCTTGGACTTCAGATATTGAAGTGGCAAGCGCATGGACTCAATTTAAGGTAACAAGATAGGTAAACAAAAAGAGGTTGTCTGCTGATTCGACACTTGCACAAGCATAGCATGAGGCTTCCAGCAAAACCTATATATGCTATGTGACAGCAACTTTATGACTCACCTGCTAAACAGACCATATAGATTTGTCTCTACAATCAGATAAAACTTATGCCACCAACAATGTTTTTCCTTTTCGTTATCTTTTTTGTGATTGGGGAAGGATCAACTATGAATTTCATTAAATAATAAACCTGCTACAGCCATGGAGAAAAGGAAGAAGCAACCGCGAGATCAAATACACATGAACCTACCTATATGCGTGGTAATAAGAAAAACAATATGCCTGACCAAAAACAGCTGTATCATTGAACATAGTTCTTGGAATACAAAATTACAAATTGAATGGCGCTTAGAAATGAATGTACTCAACAAAAAAACACAAGCTGGTTTAAAACATATGGGCAGACAAACATGCAGCTTACATGAACCCCTGGTCAAACATTCTTGTTTTTCTTCATCTTTGAAGGAGGCCATCTGCCCTTCTTTCTCATCCTGCGTTTACGAACAAGGCGCTTCCTTCTAAGCCTTATCTTTTTGGCCAGCTTCATTTTCAGCTTCTGCTCAAGCTTCAACTGCAGCTTTGTTTCTAAAGGAAGACTGCCAACTGAAACAGAATCTTCTGCTCCTTCCTTCGGCACATCAGAGCTGCTTGAATCACTTCCATCAATCTCTGAAGAAGCATGTGTTATCACCTTCCGTTTTTCAGAAATGCTAGAAGGTGAAGTAGGTCTGAGTCCATTGAAAGACCCTGACTGCAAGATTAAACTTCTTTGCTGCACACTTAGAACTGCAGAGATGAAGAATAGTTAATAAGTATAAAACATAGAGGGAAGCACATGTGTAATTCCTGCTCCATATAGAAGAATAAACTTCTTTGCTGCACACTTTGAACAGCAGAGATGAAGAAAATTTAATAAATAAAGCATAAAACTTGGAAGGGAACACATGCATTTCCTGTTCACATAGATGATAAAAGACTCAATGCAGAGAAAGTAAGAACCTATCGGAGGGGTAACATGGGAAAAGCCAAACTACTGTGCCATGAAAAATGTCCACAAAAGGACTGATCTACTTGAAAGAACCAATTTAACAACTTGAAAGTAGCATAAAAGTCTTCTAGATTGCAGTGTATGAAATAAAATAGGATGAGAAAATGGTTGGCATGGAAAGGGGATCACATGAAAAAGAGAGGCCGTGGATGATAAGTTTCAATCAAAATCGCAAGACATAAGAAATGTAGAGATGTCGAGTTGTTTGCCAAAAAAAAGTACCATACAGTGGACAAAACATGTAGTGCAAATGATAGAAACAGTAAGGACTGCAGGAATTATACAAATAAGCAAAAAACAAAATAAAGCCAAGAATTTGTGAGGGAAGATGAAAAGAAATGGCGGAAAAAAGCCAACGGTGACTGAAGAAAGGGAGGGGATGGTAAAATGGATGCTCAAAATAGAAGAAACAACAGCTTCCTGGGATGACCCAGTTGCACAAAGCAAGTGAAGGACAAAATAATTATACACTTATAAGTGCAACCCTAGCATCCAGGGTGCAACATCTCGACAAAATTTTATCTCAAGCAATGGGAAAAGATCATACCCACAGTTTATCCATAGAATATCATCCTTCAGAAAATTACTCGATATCCGTATGTTAACATTACGCATTGAAAGAAAGAAAAAGAAGGTCCAGACGGTGACTAGCAATGTCTACACACTAAGAAGAAAAATCTCATGAAACGGAATGACTACGGGAAAAAAAAAATCACGCAGAAAGACATCGACCTAAGTGCACACATTATAGATGTCCTCTTCAGCTATCTTATCCTTATATGACGAAATGAGAGGAAATTGTTAGAACAGCACAAATTGGCATCGGAGGAAGCGGGACTCCCCTATGGGTGAGGAATTGTTAGAACAGCTCAAATTGGCATCGGAGGAAGCGGGACTCTCTCATGGGTGAGAAAAAAACCGACAGATAGAGTGCAATCTCAGACTTTTTTACACTGAAATGAGGCAACTAAGACGACAATTAACCAACGAAGGCAGGATCAAGACAAAACGGCAACACCCACATGAAATGCTGACACTCTCAGATTGAACAAGAGAACGCGCACAAAAGCAGAAAACAGCAAGCAAAAGGTGATCCGAAGGGATAAGAACGAGACCCACCTAGAGAAAACCAGCATTAAACAAGCGCATAACCATGTGAACAACACAGAAAACAGAACCAAGAAAAAAAAGAAGAAAAAGACGCGTCTGGCCAAGAAACTTACACCGGCTTGCAGAACTGGGCGACGCGGGCGTGGGGAGCAGAAAGGTACAGAGAGGAGCAGAGCGAGAACCAGAGGAAGATAGAGAACGCGAGACGGAGGAGAGGGGGGGGAGGTGGAGAGCAGCCATCGCCTCTTCCCACACTGGATAAGACCCCTCCACGGGCACTCTTACATTTGTGTATGAAACCAAAAAGAAAGGGGAAACAGGACTTATGTTGTACCCTCGAGTGTACGTTATGCGACCCTCAGGGGGCCTCGGCCCGCCACGAGCGCTTGTTCACGGGCGCAGCATCAAGGCCGTTCGTCTTAAGATTGACGATTAGATTTCTGGGGCAGCAGACCCAAGCTCACGCTTGCTAAGGTGACACCTGGTTTCACCCAGCGTCTGTTCTGTGGACGTGTGGGAAATCGAAATACCTTCATCTTTGTTGGACTGAATTCTACAGATTTGTCTCGACGATTCTTAACTCAAAATGATGATTCTTACTCAAATGAGTTAGTCTTACTTCATACCTGATATAATTACACATCTAGATGTATATTAAGTTTTTTAAAAAATATGGCGAGGTGAGGCCATCTCACCTATTTATCCATATGGCCCACCTTCGTCGTCAAACGATATAAAAAATTAAATAAATAATATAAAAAATTAAAAAAATCAAGTACGTATGATTTTTTTTATAATTTTTTAAACCTTCCAACGAAGAGATGGACCTCAAGAATGATAGGTGAGGTGAGAGCCCACCTCATCGTATTTACAAAAAAAAAAAAAATTTGTTGCACTCTCAATATGTGCAATTACCTTGAGCGTGTAATAAGATAAACTTTATTCAAATATATAGGGATACATAGAACAACATGGAGCATATATGACTCACATTTAATCTTGTAGTGATATGAATTTAGGGTTTATTAGTTTTGGAAGAAAGGGATGGGCGTTGAGTTAGGACGTCCACCAGACTTGAATCTAGATCTATCACACTCTCCGTAGATATGAGTATTACTACATCATATTTATGTAATAAAAAAATGAGGTAGACTCACATATTCCGATTTAACATAGGACCGTTGGGTCGTAAACAGTCGGACGTATGATTTGAACGAGTGAAAATTAAAAATGAAAGAACAAAAAAGAATATGCAGCACAGGGACGTAGCTAGGATTTTTCATTTAGGAAACCCAAAGTGGTTTTAATTAATTAATAAAAATAATATTATGACACAATTTGAATTAAATTAAGTATAAACTTTGTAATAGAATTAATATATGTACTACAAAACATATACATTTTTAATAGGATGGTGCTATATTTTTTGTCATCTCATCAGTTACACTCATCTTAGCCATATGATCATGAGATTGGGTGCTTAATCAAGGTGAAGTCAATTTGAAATTTAAGTTTAGTGCTCTCAAATTCGGAGGCACCCAACTTAAATTTGTCTTTCTTCATTGTCTGACTTTTCAAGTGGGCAACAAGAGTGTAGCAAATTGTTGGTAAAAAAAAATTGTGAAACCTTAACATTTCTCAAAATTTTAACTATTACTTTACCTACTGCATAATCATCTTCAAGTGCAGTTCTTTATTGAATATTTTACATTTATAAGAAAAAAATCAATGTTTATGATTTTTTAGCACGTCACAAGAAAATTTGATTCTACATGAAAAAGAATTTAGTGTTGCATTGTGCATATACCAGTAAAATTGGCTTCTAAACATAAACTTTTTGTATCTACAGTTGTAGACAAGAAAATTACACAATCAAAAAAATACAGAGGATGTAGTGAAGAATACATGAACATATGTATGAAATAGTGTAGGATCTACTTTAAACTATGAAAATAACAAAACATGCAATGAATAATTCATATTGAAATGGCTTTTAAACCCTAAAGAGAGAAAAAAAATAGGTTTTGAAATCGACATGATGAGGTTTAAAATGTGCAAGAGACAGAGAGAGTTGAGAAGTAATAATGCATGAAGTCAAAAGAGAAGAGGGAGAAAGAAGTGCTTCATATTGATGAACTCCACTAGCAAGGTGCATGGAAGACTCCTCCATGTAAAGAAGACTTGAAGGATATTCCAGCAGAGTTTTGATATGAACTATGAGGGAGAGATATGAGGGAAAGACACCATGGAGGTCTATTTATAGTGTTAGGATTCAAATTTGTATGGTAGTCTAGATCAAGGTTCGCCGACTCGCTGATCCGTACCGGATCGGGATCCTCCTGATCCGGTACGATACGCCCGAGTCTCATCCAACTCGCATCCGACTCGGTCTGACTCGGCCCTCTCTCTCCCCCTCTCCCCCTCCTCTATCTCTCTCTCACTGTGACTCGGCCCGACTCGGCCGATCTTAGGGGTGATCCGCATTGTACCGGGTTTACCCTGATACGGTACGATACGCCCGAGTCGGGCCGAGTCGACGAACCATGGTCTAGAT
Organism: Amorphophallus konjac; assembly: GCA_022559845.1. Taxonomy (NCBI): domain Eukaryota; kingdom Viridiplantae; phylum Streptophyta; class Magnoliopsida; order Alismatales; family Araceae; genus Amorphophallus; species Amorphophallus konjac. Next base: position 12,124,359 of record CM040118.1, on the reverse strand, counting down.
AGGGCCCAAAACTCCAAATAAGAATGGGATCATGATGAAAATATAGACTTTTAATGCTCCCTAACTCATTTAAAAGCATCTATAGAATCAATCCTGCATACTCAAGATATAAAAAAAGATAAAAATCCATCTAGGTGAGAATAATTGCGAGAAAACCTTAATTTGGGCGAGACTCGAAGAAACTCAAGCAATGCGCCAAGACCACCAGACACGAATATGTGAAAGATGTCAACTTGATCGGTCACAATTAAATTTTTTTGACGATTTTAAAAAAAATCAGCTTAATAATGCAATTGTGACAATCCGACTTGAGGTATTTAAATGAAAGGAGATATATTCTCATGACATGAATGATCGGTATGAAGGTAGATTTCAGATTTAATCAAAAACAATCTACTAATGATGATTATCTTATGATTTTAACATAAAAAATAGAAAAATTATATAGCTCAACTTGAAGTTCAAAGATCAATGTCAACGCCAGTATCGTTGGGGATGAATTTTTTGCTCATACTTACATATCATATATCTCGATTGGCGTCTTTTCTCCACTTTTAAGATTATTTGGTTGAGGCCAATTTTGATCTCCCTCCCTCTTGAGTGGGGGCATAATGGGTTACCAATAGCTTATTTGACCAAAAAAAAATAAAAAAACTCAAAAAATTTACATCAACAACATATGTTTCTACCAATAGAGACCCAAGATTAGTCATCGAGTTTCAACTTAAATGTTAATTAAACCAATATTTGTAGAGTCCATCTTCTCATCTACAACATCATATTAAATTATTATTATCTTATACAAACAGTTTCACCTATTCCACTTGTTTAAGGGTAAAAAAATGGGAATGTAGATAACCTTCAGTGCTAAATGTGTCAAACTTAGGTGGTGAGCATGCCCCGGCCCAGATCAATGTTCACAGTGTAAATATATTCTGTAGTTTATTTTTTTTGAAAATGGATAATACCACTATTGTATTATAAAAAAAGTGAGATGTACATGTAAGGTCAACGAGCTATCAAAAATTCTTATACAAAGGAGGCCATCCACGTCAAAATGGGGTGATTGGCACTAGCCCTTCAACAAATCAAAAATGAAAAAATTTGAAAGTTCACGCTCTGCCCACTCTCTAACCCTCCCATAAATAAAAACAACCACTCTATCCGCTGCTCTAGTTTCTCCTCTAAAGGATATATTGGTCTTTTCACCTCACAATGCCCACAAGATGGCATAAAAGATCAGCCACCAAACTATCTTATCCCCTTAGCCCCGCTTCCTTTGGGATCTATCCAAGATTATCTCCACTTTATCCCAAACTTAAGTCATTTTGTTTTGGGGAGAGCAGATTGAGATAATCCGCTTAAAAGTGACTTAACCTGACTTAAGTCGAATTAAACTATCCACGTCCACAGGTGAGATAACTTAATCCGATGTCATATCAAAGTAAAAAAGAATAAAGGTGGATAAAATAAATCTACTTAAACTTAATCGGGTTACCTTTAATCTCGAACTAAAGTGGGGCTTAAGATTCCAACTGTGTGATGCCAACGACCAAGCAAATGAAGCAAACTGTCTTGCAGGCCGATGCTATATTGGGCCCTCCTTGTGACCTTGGGTCCACACTTAACTAAGAGTAAGAGCAAATTGTGAAGAGATGGTGCAACGTCTCTTCCTCCTCCCTGCACAAATGACACATCCTAGGAATACCTTCTGTAGTTATCCACGGGTGGAAATTGATCTTACGACCTCGTGGTTTACCATGTGGATAGCCGTAAGGCTCAACAAACTCTTCCACCCCCGAAAGATAAAGGGAGTGAACAAATTATTAGGCCCAATACTATGCTGGACTCCATTAAATTAGGCCCAATAAGCTCAACCCTTTTGTTCCTCAGCCCTTTTGTTCCTCGACCAAGGGTTGAGAGCCTAATGAACTGTGTGGGACAAGTGACAAGTTTGGTTCTCATGGAGAGACACAAGTATTGCTAGGTGACATGAAAGAGAGTCAATGTATCGAGATTTAAAGGATGAGTGAGAGGGTGACACATCACCATCTTTGCATGTATGGGAGGTTTAAAAGAGACTTTTAATCTCTGAAAATTCAGAAGAGCATCTGCCATCTTAAATTAAAATTATGCTTCATAAATAAATTCGAATATATATTTATATATCAATCTTAAGAACAGTAAGAACAAAAAGTGTTGGGCTTAGTTTGTGTGGTTGCACGTGAAGTAGGTCCCTATTTTTAGATTCTTTACTTGTTCCAGATACCTGCACAGTGTGTTTGCTAGAGTTCTCTCTGTAGTGATGCATTTCATGTGCATGTTACCTCTTTGAAGTCTTTACTTGAAAAGCTAAAAAGTCAATTTCATGGTTTGAAAAAAAAAATAATCCTGTTTGTGAAACAGTGTGCATATAAACTAGGTCACTATTTTCAAATTCCCTGCTTATTTTGCAAGTCGGACACTTAGAAAATTTCTATATAATTCATTAGTTTGTGTGGTTGTAAACTTTTATATAATACTTAGTTCAATGGTAAAGATGTCAGATTCGGAATATATGAGCCTTTAGATTGTCTATTTAAGAGCTTTGTAATTATATTGAAGCGATTCTAAGTTTTATCTATAGAACTTTTGAACTCTTGGCATGTATTAAGTAATACTTTATGATTTGGATTTTTATTAAATATGTTTATTAAAATTAATTATGGTACGAATTGTGTATGATGGAATATCAGTCTTCCAATGATATGTGATATATGTTTGTCCCTCTGTCGCCCTCTTCTATGAGAGAGAGAGAGAGAGAGAGTTAAGTTTAGATAATTCAGGACAATCTACAATAAAGTTCATTGAAGTTTTTAAGATAGTATACTCTTAATTAACCATATATATACATTGAGATAGACAATGGCAACTTTGTCCCTTAATTCATGAAAATTAAATGTGACTAACATCATAAATCTATATTCAGTTATTTGGAGTAATTGGATATTTTATCTTTTCTAACTCATAAAGGACAATGATTAACTTTTTAATTTTTTTATAACAAATTAGACAACGGTAAAGTAATTTCCATCTGATTTCACCTACCGAAAAAAGAACTTTCATCTGATTTCAATTTTTTGTTGTTTGATAGGCTAGGTACAGGAATTTATTGATATGAAAATGTTGATTGGATGTCTGTAAAGAAGATTTAGATATAAGAAAGAATATTTTTAGAAAAAAACTTTATTAAAATTGCTCAAACATGTGGCTAATACATGTCCCCCATTATCTTTGCCACTCAAGTAGGTACCTTTAAATCTTAACCTTAATGTTTGTAGTTGTGGAGACTGGTACCTAGAAATCAATAACATTGATATTGATTTCGACCAATTTCAATACTCTTCAGATATCTGTGTATTGTAAACGCCAGACAAGAGAGAGAATTAAGTGATTGGACTAGGTGACTAGTTGAAAGCAGAGGTTAGAAAATTTATATCAAATAAACTTTTAAAAGTAGTTTATACTCCTTATATTAAGGTTGTAAACGGAATCCAAAAATCTGAAATTTTGACCTAATTTTGATTATTTTATAGTATTTGGATGTATAAAAATGTCATTCATAATCTATCAGAACTGGAGTTAGATATTCCAATAAGATATCTGAATCAAAAACCGCATGCTCTGTATCCTATTTCTGATTATGACTTTACTAGTATTTTTCTATTATTAAATCATTTTGAAAGTGCATTTTTTAGTTTAATGCTTGTCTTTAATATTTTGACAAGTTTAGAAGGTGACTATTGGACGATTATAATTTTTAAGGATATTTTGTAGGTTGAATAATGTATAAAATATAAATTTAAATGTTAAATTTCCAGTAGAACTAGTGTCTCGATGCTCATCAGATGGTTCCATTTCTAGTATCGAAACTCGAAATGGAACACAATCAAAAATAGTATGTTCCAATTTTTTCGGAATTGAAATTGAAAATTTATTTTTTACAGTTATTTGTAAATAAATTATTGTTAAAAATAAATTTGTAAAAAAAATACTCCTTAAAGTGTATTAGCAGACATATCATTATCACTACGTAAAATCAAACAGTGCACAAATGTCATCGTGGTTAACTTTCGTCGGAGGAAGAGTGAATATTTGAAAACGATGTCAATATTTTCATTAGTTGGATGTCAAATGATCAATATTTAGGATAACCCAACTTAAGTACGACTTGAGTGAGTTACTTTTAAAATTTTAAATTTTTATATTTTATATTTTATATTTTATATTTATCTTAATTGGAGTCGGATAAAATATTCTTTGTGAAAAGATAAAATGAGTTAATCTGAGAATAAAAATTTTAAGGGCCGATTTGATGCGGGGGTGGGGTGTCTTATTCGCACCCCACCGCGTGAATAAATCATCCGACCCGATCATGCGATGAGTGCTGATGAAACCCGCAGGTTGGATAACCCAACCACACATCAAATCGTCCCTAACTGTCATCAACTCTCGATGCGGTAATTGTGTTACCAAATTAAAATAAAGATGGGTAAATAAAATAACTCATCTAAATTGATCCTTGTTTCAGTATAAAGTGACACTAATATATTAATACAATTATCTATAGAAATTTCTTTAAAAAATCATTCTCTTCCCATCGTTTTAAGAGAATTATAAGGGCCACTTTGATAACAGATTAAGATGGGTTAGAGTGAATTAATCGGAGTCGGATGATTTATTCTTTATTGATACTTTTTTTTTAACCTGAGTCGCATAGGGTTAAAATATATTAACTAATTCCACTTAAATAGGTGGAATTAATTATTTCACCCGATTTAAGAGTTGAGTTAAGAACGGGTGAGTCACCTCCGATACGTCGCAGACCTTTAACATAACCCGTTATCAAAGTAGTTCCTAACGATTAAACGGAAGGTGATCCCGATACGTCCGACAAGAGCAGCCCACGGTGAAGCCGCTGGTCCCCCACCACGTGGTAACACCTTATCCGGACTACGTTCAACGGGCCCACGTCACCCGCCAACCCCCATTCCTCGCTCCTTCCAAAATCCCAATTCCAAACGCGCTTCCAACCTTGACCAGAACCCTCGCCGAAGGAAAACAGAAACCAAAAACCCAACAACACGATCCGCTCTCCCGGTCTGCTCCTCCGCGGTAACACGCCTGTCTCACAACACGCTCCCCACTCCGACCCCGCCTACCTCTTACCCGCCCTTTCCCGCCCGGGCCTCCCGCGGGGCAGCAGAAATAGGCGGCGCCGAGCCCGTAAGAAACCACCTGCGCCCTCCCCTCTGACTACAACAACGGTTTCTTCGCCTCCCCGCTTCCTTCTCCCCTATATAAATGGGTCTCCGCTCCGTTGAGATCTCACAGTGCTCTGCTGCAGAAACCCGTCCTCGCCGCGATCGCGCAGAGAGAGTGAGCGAGCGAGAACGGGGGAGTGGGAGCAGGCGAGGGATCGAGGCGGTGCTCCGGCGGCGGAGGCGGAGCCATGTGTGGCATATTCGCATACCTCAACTACAATGTGGCGAGGGAGCGGCGGTACATCCTGGAGGTGCTGTTCAACGGGCTGAGGCGGCTGGAGTACCGGGGGTATGATTCGTCCGGCATTGCCATCGACTCCGATCTCCCGGCGACGGCTGTGGATGGTGCCCGGCGGGAGGGGGAGCCGGCGACGAGGTCGCCGTACGGCGCGCGGCCGCCGCTCGTGTTCCGCCAGGAAGGGAAGATCGAATCGCTCGTGGGGTCGGTGTACCGAGGTCAGTGGTGTGGCTTGTCGAGTTCTGCCTGCGGATGCTTGCGATCTCGTGGATTTTCGTAGATCGGGCTGTTTCGAGAATTTGGCGATTGTTTTGTTTCCTTGTTCGCTTTCCCCCCCTTTTTTCTGGTAAAGTAGTTGCATCCGGAACTTTGAGTCGGAAACTTCTTATTGTCATATTATCATTTTTGCTTGGTAACGTGATTTAACACCTTGATCCGGCTAGTTTTTGCTGATAGGACCACGTCTGAGTTTATTGTTGTTATGTCATATGATTGTGTTAAGACTTATATTTTAGCCTTTTCTTTTGATCTTAATTGTTGGATTAATTACACTTTGAACTCTAGTTTTTCCTGTATGCACCTTGATAGATAAACTCTAGAGAATCTGTGATGCAAATACATGACATGAAATTTGGATAAAGAAATGGTTGTTGCAATGTGAATAAGATTAATGACTTTAATTGTCAAGAGAGCTCGAAGTTCAAGAAAAACATTAGGGAACACTTCCATGAAGCATTGATCATTTTGGTGTATATGACAGTTGTTTGTTATTGGCGAACATATGCATTATACTCTTTGAAACATGAATGCCTAACGTTCTTTAGCTTCTAAATAAATGCAACTTCCTGTAAAAGTTTATAGTGGATCATCGGAAGCTAGGGTGCTGAGAGAAGAATGTGCATTGGGTTTGCGAGATAACTGAATGTAATTTCCACGTGAGACCAGAGAAAAGAGAACCCTACACAAACGAAAAAGTGGCATGCCCTAGATCCTAACCCTTTTGTCTACCTATTTAAATGGGATATGTGGCACAATCTGGTGCCTTTATACCTTATCTGCAGTACTTTTCTCCTATCCAAAAAAGAGGATATGAGAAAAATCTGCATACAACTCTACCCTGGCCAGTCCCTCGGGGATGGTAGAGTTGGTTGAGCTTACAGCTGTCCTCAGGGCAAACCGTGAGGTCATGAGATGGATTCCCACCTGTGGACACGTGCAGGGGGTATTTACACCATGATCATTCCATCCTGGGTTCCCCCTCCCTGTTAAAAAAAAGTACCTACCAAAAAAAGTGCCCACCGCCCAAGGAAGGTTCAAGTTGACCTGGCTTGGCTACCTGTGCTTCTGGCTTGGTCCTGGGCGGGTGGGTTTATTCTTAGATATAAAAAAACTCTACTCTGGCCACAAGGCTCACAACTTTACTAAACGAGGTGTAAGTCTCACCTTATTTGACATGACAGTTGTAGAAATCCTGGCAAAAGTTAGTTATCTTCTAGTTTGATAATGAAGGCAGTTCCTGCCTTCTTTACATAACACCTATGCACATTCGTGGAATGGAAATCATCTTTATTTCTTTCTTCCAGGTACTCGACAAAATAAAGATTATGGCAGCAGCCGAGAAACATGGGAATAAAGAGCTGGTTCTTGCACAGAAACCTTGTTAAAATAAAATAGCACCTTATCTTAGAGTGCCATGTCTGACAAATTGATAAACAACCTCTTATGCCACTTGCAACTTTTGCAGAAGGTATTTGACTGATGTGTAGGATAGGTGGTAAAGAATAACATTGATATCAGTATCACTTGTAAACTTTGTTTATCAATGCATTTTTTATTCTCTGTTGGTGCCTTGAGTTTAGTGCATAGATTCGTCCATACGAGAGGAGTTGTTGTCCCTGCTTAGCTGACAACCTCTTCTTAATTTTGTCCATTATACATTGAAAATAGATAGTTTTCTTCCGGTCATTAAAAAGCAGAACTCCCAAATAGGTGAGCGGTAAAGACTTCCATTGGAAACCTGTAGTGTGAAAAGCGATAAGAGTCGTTGCATCTGATCATTTAGTCGACGAAGCCAACTGGCTGAGATACTGGCTTAGATACTGCTACCTCTGCAACATTCAAATCCACTTCATAGATATGTTAGGATCGTAGTAATAGGTTCTTTGTGATGAGGTATGCCTTTGGGTTTCCTCCCTTATAAGGGCCTCATAGCTCAAGTGACTAGGGTTGCAGCTCCTTGGACCACTCGTGGGGCCTGATAGGTGATGGTATCACACCCTTCTCAAAGGAGCCGTACATAACTCTCTCGTGTCATATGGATCCACTCTTAACACTGGGTTAGGTATATCCGCTCTTTTGACTGCTTGCTTGGAGAACATGCTCTATCCACTTGATAAGCCATTTTTGGTTGAAGTTTTCACTTCTGGCCAGAGCCCTTCACTGTGGACTGACAAAATTAGAATACCATTGAATACCATAGAAACTTAGAGGACTTTTTCATAAACCTTGATTTCACTGTGCTCAATAGGAACCCGGAATAGCTGAAATCGATTTGTGTTTTGCTACTCATTTTCATGATAAGTTATCAAAAATATGCCACAGACCTATTACTCTTTTTGTCACGACAAGTGATGCAAAAGGTCACTTAGAAGGTGAAATGCTAGCTGCATCACCACCCGCAACAAAACTGAACAAAATGATGAAATGGCTAAGTTATCAAATGGCAATGCTTGTTGAATCATTCTTGTCATAAACTATGGAGCTTCAATGAGAGGACTGAAACATTTAATAGGCCTTCATTTGCCTTCATTTAAACCTTATGTATGTAGTGAGAATGTGAGAAAGCAGAAGCCCTTTCTCTTTTGTGGGGGTAAAAGAAGTTATTTTAAGGTGGGCACATCCATATTAGATGTGCCTCTGATCATGTTTGATACTCTTCTCCCTTATATAGACATTTGACCTTTGCTGGCTAACACCTCGTTTATTTCTTTAAGAAATTCTAGTATTTATTGCCGATAAATTTTTTTCCATACATTATTTATAGAGGCTGATGCGATGGACTTGAACTTGGAGGAGTCATTTTTTGTTCATGCTGGAATTGCACACACGAGATGGGCTACTCATGGAGTCCCCGCTCCTAGAAATAGCCATCCACAGACATCTGGTGAATGGAACGAGTTCTTGGTTGTTCACAATGGCATTATAACCAATTATGAGGTATGGCTTACTGATTAACTTTCAACATCCTCAGTTTTTTCTGTTCCTGCATTTCTATGTAATCCAATATCTTAGCATGTTTTCTTGTACAAACTCTTAGTTTTGTGATTCATGTTTTTAACTTTTCCATGAAAGAAACAATTTTTAATAAATTAACATTTTCATTGAGAACCATTAAAAGTTAGCTTCAGATTAAAAGATCAGTTATGGAGGACTTCTGCACGTTGATGAGTAGGTGCTTTAACCTTGAAAAGTTCTTTGAATCATGATGGTTGGTTTACTGACCCTGAAACATGAAAAATTATGAAGGGAAAATTACCCCTATACCACATTACCACTAGAATCTTTCAAAATTATCACTATACCCCCACCTTTATTGTATTTACTTTAATACCCCTCAAATCTCATAAATAGAGCGGCGGTGCCCTTGGAGTTAAATCCCATGCAAATGGCAATAACTCACTCATATGAGTTTATCATTTTGCCCCTATTTTTATTGAAAGAATATATAGAGAGAAAGAATAGCGAGAGAGAGAGAGAGAGTGGTGTGGATGGTGGCTGGGGGAGGAGGAGGTGACTCAGTGGACAGTGGTGGTGGTGACTGAGTTGGGGGTGGAAGAGGAGGTGAATGAGTGGGTGTTGGTGTTGGCGATGGCTGAGTAGCAGGAGGAGGAGACTGAGTGGGTGATGGCAGCGATTATGGAGTTGGGGGAGGAGGCCTCGACAGTGGCTGAGATGGTCATGGGAAGAGAGAGAGAGAGAGACCTCAACGGCGACAACGGTAGGTGGGCACGGGGATGTCGAGAGAGGGGCCGCCTGGAGGGGGGAGCACCAGCGGACAATGGATGGATGGCAGTGGTAGGCTACGTGATGGGGCGAGAGAGAGAGGCCTACCGGTGGGTGCCCTAGATAGAAAGAGAGCGTCTCGCCACTGTGCCTCCGCCTCGACGAGAAGGTGCCTATGTCGGTGGGTGCTCATGGGAGATAGAGAGGGTAGCAGCCAGTGGGGGTGTGAGGGAGGAGAGGTGGGGATGCTTCTCTGGGAGAGGGTGGAGTGCCTGAAGGGGTGGTTCGAGGTGCTGATGCTTGACCGTGTCTGTGTCGTCGGGGGGGGGGGGGGGGGGGGGGGCATCCTTCTTCTTCTCTGCCCAGACGTAGATCTTAGCTGAAGAGGACACAACGAGAGTGAGATTGGCCCTCCAGACACCGTCAAACTTCTTGTTCGTCCCTTCCGTGAAGTCGACGGCGAGAGGGCTGCCACAGCCAGGACCACCACACAGCCGTGCAGCAACCGCAACACTTGACCCAACGCCTCCGATGGATGGCGGGGGACGTCGGTTGCCACCTCCCCTCGTCCTCCTCGTCGCTACTGCTCAGGCAGGAGGAGCAGGGGGTCGTCCCAGTCAGAGTGGGGGAAGCTCGGGTACATCCAGGAGGAGGAGGTCCGACACGGCGGAGCTAGAGCTAGAGTGGTGCAGGGGGAGAGAGAGAGAGAGAGGCTGGTGGGGGGGGGGGGGAAGAGAGAGAGAGAACCGGGTGCACCCGCTTGACCTCCGACCACCCCTACCTTGACCTCCGGCGAACCTTTACAACACCCCCCACAACCCTTGCCCTCTGACCCTAGTGCACTCAAGCGTGCGCGCGCGCACGCGGGAGAGAGAGAGAGAGAGAGAGATTTAACTAAGGGTAGGTTAGAGATTTCCACCTCCCTCACCCACCTTTAGTTAACGAGGATAACGAGCTAGTCACGATAGGGGCACAATGGCTCCATCTTAGAGATTTGAGGGGTATTACGGTAAATACGATAAAAGGTGGGAGTATAGGGGTAATTTTGAAAGATTGTAGGGGTATAGGGGTAATTTTACCAATTGTGAATATGTGAATGAGTAGCTCTGCCTGCAGCATGGTGGTTGCAACCATTAAATTCTAGATTTACCGTAAATTTGCTTTCTAGGATTTGGAATGAGTTGCTGGCTTTATATAGAATTCATTTTCTAGGATTTGGAGTGAGTTGGTGGCTTTAGGCAACTTTGTCATGTGATTTTCGTTGCTCAATGAAGCTTTGGCTACCGGATGATTTTTAATCCCTCCTTAAGGCAGTCCTTCCCAATGCAGTTGGAGACTTTGAATTAAGTTTTTCTGAATGGATGATCAGAATATGGTTTGTATAAATTATCGAGCATCTTTGCAATTTTCCTGCTTGGCGGTCTCATCCTGCTGGAACTAACCTAATGAAGGCCGAAGGTATAGCGCCTTTATATCATGTTGGTACTATGTTTAGATGTTATGGAAACGGGAGTCTTTCTGAATGAATGGAGTGAGAATTGCTCCGTCAAATGCTATAACTGTTCCATAATCCATGATTCTTGATGTATGTTCCCTTCTTCATTTTTTAACACAGATGGTCTCTATTGGAGTTTTGAGATGCATGTTGTGCACAACTATTGTTTACTTTGGTCACTCTCAGTTTGGACTTTTCTTCTTCGTGGAGTGATTCTCAGAATATGTTATGACTTACAGCTTAAGAAAGTATTATTTACTTATTATTTCCTTTTTCAATTGTTTATTCCTTTTCCCGCTTCAGCCAGATTATGGTAAATTCATTTCTCTTCTTTTTTTGGTAAGGAGAAACATGCTTTATTTTTGTTTAGAAGAATTTGGAACAATCAAACGAACTGGTATTTGTCACACATTACTTTTCATTGCTTTATTGCACATTTGTGGAAATAGAAATCCACTTTGTTACCATGATACGAGGATTTGTTCATGAGTTAAGTGTCAACATATTCACTTATTAGAAAATCTAATATACTCTATTTTAGTAAGTACAATTTTCTGAAGAGAAATCTTTCTCTTACATACGTTGCTTTCACTGTTTCTCTCCTTAGGTTTTAAAAGAGACATTAATTCGACATGGTTTCACCTTTGAATCGGATACTGACACAGAAGTCATTCCAAAGCTTGCAAAGTTTGTGTTTGACAAGGCTCATGATGAGGATGGTAAGTGCTTTCAATTTGACTTTCAATGTAAATTTACACATTAGGGAAACTAAAGTGGTTGAAGAGTTTTGAGACATGGTAATCCGTAATCATGTAAATGCCGCATATGGATCGTATGTTTATTTAGCACAATTTTTTCCTTATGATTTTTTCTTGTATTTTCTGATTACATGGGCTTCTTTTTTTGTTACGTCTAATTTCAAGTTTTTACTCCCACATAAAAGAAATCCTCCCAAACCAAGTGAAACAAAAAACAGGACCATGTCCACATTCCTATATTTGTATGTATGTTTCCGTGTACAACAATTATTACAAAACATTCTGGAGTTGTCTCCTGGGAATCAATGTATATACCAGCAACAATGGATTGTAGATTGTGCATAGACGGAAAAAAAGAAAACTTGCCATTTTAAAGACACTAGATATATTTTCACGAACAGCTAGAATTAAGATAGTGACAAGTAGTAGACAGTTTGGATTTCTCTTGGAGGATTTACCAGGAGCTACTACTGTGAAGGAAACCAAATGATGATATTATGTATGATGAGATTGTCAAACTGATAGGGCCAGTGACTTTCAACCTAACAAATTTAAATTGAAACAGCTCTACATGATGTTCTCGTGAAAGAGGTCAGTTGGTTCTTCCTCCATCACCAGTTGGCATCTTTCTTTCTATTTGGCAAGGCAGCTTGTTATGAATAGGTTATTTCTTTTTAGGTAAAACTGATTGAGAATTGTTAGATTTCTATCTAAAACCATTATATCCTCCATCTCATGTTAATTATCACATCATGCTTTTGGCTGATTTGGGAAATCTGGATAGTGAATGATGAATACATATAAAAATGGTAAGAATCAATCACTCAGACTTTGCATCTTGTAATTAATTACATTTCATGTACATTAGGTCCCATCTGCCCAGTTGGGAGGTCCACCCAGAAAGTTTCTAAACTAAGCTAAAATGGTGCATATATCAGCTAATGTTTCCATAGATGGGAATTCAGAAGCTGTTCTCACTCGTTTGGTCTTCTAAGCATGCCTGCTCCCCTTCCCAATGAAACTTGAACCTTAGACTAGAAAATCTTTGTTGCTTCTTGCTTCCATTGTGTTCTCCAATACTGCTCCAATTTCATGTTTCTAGTTTGGGAATGAATCGTGGTAAAACTTATATAATCTGCCATGGATTCATGAAGGAAATTTGGCAGATTGCTTGAAGGGTGGAGTTATTCATCAACAAGATTCTTGTCAGATCTCTACAGACAGGGCCCTGGGTTGGACATGTAACTGGCTTCCTTTGGCTTCTAAATAAAATTTGTTCACTAAGTTCAGCAGCATAAATTCCAAAAAGCAACACTTTTCATTATCTCAACCAAATATTTAATTTTGAGATGAGTAATCAGTAATGAGTTGTGAAGTGTGCTCCAAAGAGACTGAAGGCAAGGAGGACAATTAAGAGAGTTGAATGACTTGTTTCATAGACAAGTACATTACCTTTTAAGAGAGGACCCTATTTTTTTCAAGCAATCGTGTGTGAGAGTCCCAGTCTAGCTTTTCATTCTTCTTGAAGATTAGAGACATCTATAGTGAATCTATTTTTTGTTCATTGTATTATATGCATTGATTTATTCATATATAACGAAAAATGAAAGTAGAAAGCTTAAAATTTAATAGGCAACAATCTTATAGGAAGAAAGCCTGTCCATGACTCTTCCCAAATGTTTGGCATTATATGGATTCGACAAGATCTTGAATTTGTCCATGAAGCTAAGGAAATTAATCCTGCTTAGGGTTCTCCTGAGATTGACAGAAATGGAACATACAGGGCAGTTGGTTTTCGTCTTACATCAGCCGTCAGCATCAGTCTTTTAGCACTTTTGCATACACTGCTACTGCTGGCATGAAAAACTTATTTTTCCCTCCTTTTCTTTGGACTTCACTTTTGATCTCCAAGTCTGACTTTGGATCTTCATTCAGAATGGAAGACAGTAAGACAGAGGAGCCTATATGAGTAGCTTGTGATTGCATTGTCTCGTAAAGACTAGCACCTAAATCTGATATATAAAAAGAGTAAAAATGAACTGAAAGTAGAATAATCAGATGGCCAACATGATGCCATATGTGACACCTACCAGATACACATTGTTATTAAGAGCACACAAGTTTTTAACTTTTTTTTCCTTATGGAACTGCGGTAGTTCATTATTTAGATGACACCAGAACCATTCTGCTGCATAAATCTCAGTGGCTTGCATTCCTCTTTGTCCATGTACATTTTTCTTATGCAGTTTCTCTGCTGGTTGTTGTTAGTTGTTCCTCGGGCCTTTTGCTTTCAAAGGCCTTGATAATTCTTTCATCAGAATAAGTTGATTCAAGCTGCAATTTCAGTAACATTGAATTGCAAGTCAACTACTAAAATCTGTCTGACCTTTTACTGGATACAATGCAGGAGAAGTTACCTTTAGCCAAGTTGTTATAGAAGTCATGAGGCAGCTTGAAGGAGCTTATGCACTTATCTTTAAAAGCCCACACTACCCAAATGAGTTGATTGCATGTAAACGTGGTAGCACATTACTTCTAGGTGTCAAAGTAAGTTGAATTATTCCCTGCTATTACTCTTATTAAGTTTCTTCTTTATTTCATGGTTTCTAACTCCATTTTAACTGGAATGAGATGACTACCTGTGGTAAAGGATCCTGTATAGCATAAGACATTCTACAATCCTTAGTTTAGTTAAAATTTATTATAAAAGTTGCATGATTTATACATCGCTCACTTGTAAACCACACAATTGCTATTTGTCCCTCGTAATGTATATTGCTGTAAGAAATCATGGCATGGGTCATTTGATTATTCCCAATGGATACAGCACAGTGTTTTGGTCACATGTTTAGTACAAGTTTCAACATCTCATCATTTCCATGCACTTCAGCAATTTATATACACGAACATTACATTGTCACGTTCTATCTCTTCTCATGCTTCCCTTTTTTGGAAGATCGCCAGATGTCCTTGCATCCCTTTTTATCTTGAAGAAGATGATCATTTTTAAATTACTTCATAGGGAACATCTTGATGATAGCTTCTCTGTTACAACAAGCTAGGTGTGCATCTGTTCTCATTCTTTTTTGGTCCTACCACGTAAAACTATAAATCTGTATTAGAACTTGAAATGTCATGATGGGTTTTTTATTTTATCTGGTGTTGATAATGAGGAGGAACCAAAATTTTTAATTTTTTCTTTATTTTATCTAGACAGCTTGGTTGCTGTTATATTTTCTATTTTACCTCAGTTTCTCTGAAGTTTCCTCGAAATATTATTATTAAATCACATGCATATTTTTTTCTCACCTCAGGAACTAACTGAAGATATGAAAAGTTCTACATCATTTCATGATGTTAAGGCACTCACAGCAAATGGAAAGCCGAAAGAACTTTTCTTTTCCAGTGATCTATGTGCTATTGTGGAGCACACAAAGAACTATTTGGCTATTGAGGATGACGAAATTGTACATATTAAGGTAATGATTCTTGTTCTAATTTCTGATGTTTCTAAGAGATATGTGGATTACTTGTTCTTTTGATTTGAATTTTATTTATACAGCTGGACCTCTATATGTGACATGAATGAACAACCTTGTGCACTGCAGTCTGTGACACCACATTAACCTATGGACCCAGTTCATGGGGTTGAAATAAATGGATGCTAGGCAATATGCTGAGCTTCGTTTAGTTGCCATGTTTTATACTAAGTTATTTGTTGCCGGAGATTGGGGTCGGATTATAGTGCATACATTCACATTATAATTGCTTCTGTGGTTCTAATGACTAAAGCTATTTCTCATCTCATGTGGGACAGACTGACAAGTTGCCGTTTGTGTACTCCATAGCAGAATAGTAGGGTTGAACATTTCATATAATTTGTCTTAAGAATCAGCCTGGCTTGAAGTGCTCAGGTTTGTGCATACATTCTCAGGCGATCTTGGTAAAAAGAACTGGATAAGAGCTTTTGAGGTCAGGCTGACAATCTCATGCTGGGCAGCATGATTATACTGTGTACGTTCAGTGTCTTTCATGCTTTCATGGTTCCAGCGAGTAGTGTTGCCCTGTATTTGTATAGTACTGCTGGGCATCTACTGCAATCTGCAGCACATCTATTAGGGCCCAACTTGCATATGACTGATAAAAGCATTGGCCTTGACGGGAATATGAAAACATCTATGCATGTGTTCCTTGATGGTTGTAGTAGCGAAGTAGTAATTTAACAATCCAAGTTTTGGGGCCACTTTGAGCATATCATGTTGTCAAGCATGAGCACATTTACTGTGTTCTTCATTATGTTATGAGACTTTTGTCAACCAAGTCAAACCCAATCCAACAAAAGCTTTTACCTAAAAATAGGGCCAAGACCTGGTTTGGGTTGTGACCGGACCAGGCCCTAGCCCACGATGTGTCCCTATTAGCAGCCTTGCTGGAAGGGAGGGAGAACGATGCTTGTGTTCCAGCTGATCATGCTACATATGGACTATGTACAAGTTTTGTGGCATGTTGTGAATCTCCGTTTGTTTGCTCATGTCAGAAAGACATGAATATCAGAAGGTAGACTTGAGCATGTTTACAGGTGGTATGTAAATTGAAATATAGTTTGGAAAGATACATGAAAGAATCAGATGCGCTATGGAGGATGTAGGTCATGGTTTCTTGTTGCTAATTAACAAGCAGAGTTGGAGAGTCCAAAGACAACCTGGTAGATCATGTTCATGGATATAAATTGAGAAGCGATCCACTGGTGGTCCTGGTATTGATGACATCCCCACCATACCCATGAAAGGTTTTGGGTTGAGATGCCTAGTCTTTTTTGTTCCTGATCAATGCAATATATCTTTGGTATAGAAGTCTGGTACCTCCCACAACTCTTTTTGAGATATTTTTCAGATGAATATTCTGCATTTCTTTTGTGTACATGTGGTGTATCCAATTTCAGGATTTCTAAATTGGAAAACTAAATGCTTTCTTATTTTTGTTGTTTTTACCAGGATGGATCTGTATCAATACTAAAGTTTGACCATGGGAAGGAAAAACCAGCGTCAGTGCAACGAGCCTTGTCTTTCCTTGAGATGGAGGTTGAGCAAATAAAAAAGGGTAACTATGATCACTTTATGCAAAAGGAGATTCATGAACAACCACATTCCTTGACAACCACAATGAGGGGCAGGCTAAGAGGTAAGAGTGTTATCCTGGGTGGACTTAAGGATCACCTGAGAACAATCAGGCACAGCAGAAGAATTGTTTTCATAGGTTGTGGTACAAGTTACAATGCTGCTTTAGCTGCAAGGCCCTTCCTAGAGGAGCTTTCTGGTAAGAAATGTTAGGCTTTGAACACTTTTAAACTCAATAGTATGTCGGAGACCTACTAATCTATTTCACTTGCTATACAAGGTATTCCTGTTACCATGGAAAATGCAAGTGACCTATTGGACAGGCAAGGTCCAATATACAGGGAAGACACAGCAGTATTTGTTAGTCAGTCCGGGGAAACTGCAGATACCCTACATGCTCTGGAATATGCACTTGAAAATGGGGCTCTCTGTGTTGGCATAACCAACACAGTTGGTAGTACGTTAGCCAGGAAAACACATTGTGGTGTTCACATAAATGCCGGCTGTGAGATTGGGGTGGCTAGCACTAAAGTAAACCTTTATCCATCATTAAAGCTATAGTTTGTCTTTGTACTTGCATATTTGTTCTATTTCAGTTCTTCCTTGTGATATCTGTTGTCTTGACAGGCTTACACTAGTCAGATAGTAGTGATGACCATGGTGGCATTAGCTATTGGAGATGACAGAATTTCCACCCAAGCTAGGAGGGAGTCCATTATAGATGGCCTGTGTAGCCTTCCAAGTAAGTGCCTACGTGAGAACCTGTACTATTTAATTTAAGAACTCCCGTGAACAGAATTTCCGAAGAAGAAATGCTGACTGTTGCTTGTCTAATTTTCTTGAACAGATATCGTTAGTGATGTGCTGAAACTTGATGGTGAAATGAAAGATCTCGCCAAATCATTGATAGATGTGCAGTCGCTTCTCGTATTTGGTAGAGGTTACAATTATGCCACAGCATTGGAAGGTGCTTTAAAAGTGAAAGAAGTTGCATTAATGCACACCGAAGGTATGCTGGCAGGTGAAATGAAACATGGTCCTTTGGCATTAGTGGATGAAACTCTCCCTATTATTGTTATTGCCACCCATGACTCTTGCTTCAGGTGAGTTTTTTTTTCTTTGGGGAGTGGGGAGGTTATGTCCAAGTCACGAATTGATTTTTGCATAACTCTGGCCATTGGAATTCTTCTACAGTAAGCAACAGTCAGTTATACAGCAGCTTCGGGCACGCAAGGGCCGTTTGATTGTGATGTGCTCCAAGGGTGATGCCTCATTGGTGTGCCCCAGTGGTTCTTGTCGAGTAATTGAAGTTCCTCAGATCGCAGATTGCCTTCAACCGGTAGTTAATATCATTCCACTACAGGTATGCACATTCTTATCTTTACAGCATTAACACTCCCAAACCCCAAATCAGAAGGGGAAAAAGGAAAAAAAATATCCTTTTATGTTTAGTGGGCTTATGTGGTTAGGATCATGGTTCGCTGACTCGGGCGACTCGGATCGTATCTGGACGAACCTGATACATGATCCACTTAGGATCATACAAGTCACTATAAATTATTTAAACAATAATATAATATCTAAAAATTAGTTGTTTTTTTATAAATTAAAAATTGTAGTAATCATATAATGATATAACAGTAGTAGATGAAGAGTATTAAACTCTGTTTTCAAATTTATTCATTTATTGATTATCTAATAATGATATAGCGTTAAAAAATAGTTAAATATAAAAATAGACTAAATAATGCATATATACTTTAGATTGATGAATAGTAATTTTACATCTTAAAATATAGGGTAAACAATCCAAATATTGCAAGAAGTTTTAATTTTATAAAAAAAATAACAAAATATCCCAAACATGCGACTCTGCCGAGTTAGTTTGTTGGGTCGACTCGTACCGGATCAGCGTCGGCAAAACTTGGTTAGGGTACATGCGCTCAACCTGCCTCAGTCTTTCATTGTCCCTCCAAAGCCTCGTGTACCATGAATTTATAATCACCGTCATCAGACTACAATTGTCAGGGTTCAGCTACGAGTGCTTATACATAAACAATTATGCTAGATGATTTTAATGATCCTAGCAGCTGACTCCTTGTTCTGGAAGTCAGTTCCACATAACTTCATCCAGTGTAAGAGTGGTAACTTTTGCCATTGCATGTTATTCTTGATTAACCTTCTTTTGATGACATGCCTTGATTCTTTCATCTAACTTTGAAAAGATTAAAATTCATCTTTGATAAACTCTACAACTTCATCTACACGTTCAGTGATGTCATGGCATCACCTTTAACGGATGTTACTTTCCTGTACCTACGTCATTGTTTTGGTAACTGCTGGATACCGAGTCTCCGCTTTGATTCAATTATTTTGTTACATTAGTATTTCAATCTACGTCTTTTGTTTTGGACCTCCAACAGAAGATGCTACGAAGAATTCTCCACTTAGGCTTCACAGGCTCATCCTTAAAATGAAATACTGACAGATCTTTTGTCTATACAAGGATGATCCGCTGGTCCATCTTTCTAGAATTTGTCTAGCCATCTTCCACTGCCAGAAGATTAGTGTAAAGAGGATGTCATCATATCTTTTCACTGTGAGGATCAATTCAAAGCTCTGTCCTGAACCAAAAACAAGTGTTCTTTGATGAGTCATTCTCCTAAGGACGTGTCGTCATTCTGCCAGTTAGGGTGTAGGAAGAAATTTACCCGAGTTTTAGAACGTTGTACACGGTACACGAAACTAAGTGAGGTAAGTCCAGATTAGAAAAAATTAGGGTTGACGTATGTGCCTTTAATGCTTTTTTTTGTTGTCAAGTGGTGCAGTGGCCAGGGACGGGGGGACCGGGGTGGGGATAAGGAGGAGGGGGTCCAAAACTAGGGAGGGGTGCCTGAAATAAACTCCCAGCACCTTTGGGGGGCGCCTACATGCGCACTCCTGCACGGATGGGGGTACCCCCAGGCGGGATCGAGCCCGTGCCCTCCCCTTTCAAGGCGGGAGGGGTGACCGTTGTGGCAAAGCCGCACGGTCACCTTTATTGGTTCATGAACACCCATGGGAACAAGCACAATCGAAAAGCTTGTCTTCCATCTGGCTATGGTTTGGATTAGCTGGTACTCTTGATGCCTCCTGTCTAGATTCCCACCCTTCAATTTGTCAATCATGTTTGGGCTGATGCTCATCAGCAATCAACTCCCCATAATTTGTCAGGTTGGAGGAGCAGCCTCCTTAAAAGGGAGTCATGCACCTAATCCTCACCTTCTTCTTTTATTATCTTCTTGCTATTTTTTTTTTCAGAACAGATGCGAAGGAGGTTGCCTATCCTCTTACCTTCTCTGTCAGCTGAGTTTGGCTGGCACTCTATATTATTAGTACCAGGCCATAGGTTTGATCATGTAAAATTAAAGATACGCACTGTAACCATAATGACAGGTCCCTCTTTCCATCTCATTGCTTCATCAATTATCAGATTCCTGACTCCTTTCTGCCTCTCCTGCAGTTGCTGGCGTATCACCTGACCGTCCTGCGCGGGTATAACGTGGACCAGCCACGAAACCTTGCAAAGAGTGTGACGACCCTCTGAGACATGATTCGTACCACGAGGCACTGTTGTTCTTTGAAGAGCCACACTCAAAAAGTCTTCCGAAGGATTTACTGTAGAAAACATCTTGCAGAAGTCTGTGTATGTACTTGGTTCTTTCAGTACCAGGTATCACCTATTTGGCTGACATAGGCCTTGATAACAAGCTTCAGACGGTGGCTGACGGATTCCTTTTGGGCTCGTTTCCCAATTCTTTGTAGTTCTATGTGTAACTAAATTGTTTTAATGGCGATGGCGTTCTGTATATACAAATATCAGAGGTAAATTATGTTGCACTCCTGTCACATATCATGGCATGTTATCTAATCAGATATTTGGTTTGTCTTCTTCCCCTGTACGTGCTATTTTTTTTGACGAAATCTTAGACTTGAAACATGGGTTTTCACCGGGGAAAGCACTCTTGTGCAGTTAGGAATGTCAGAAGGATTAGCAAATTCGATTACCAGCATCATCCGACTCATGATGGGTCGGATAATAAAATAATCGGGTATGGATTTAGATCTTAATATTTATAAAATGTCTGTTTCATATTTGGATCAGGTATTGATTTAGTGCATCATAACTTATGTCTGATCCGAATTTTTTCTTAATAACTCATTGTTAATATTCTAAACTCTAACTGACTAATCCTAAATGTTTAAATTAATACAAAGAATCAAAACCCTTGAATGCTTAAACTCAGGTCGGTGTTCATTGGCAGAAGTTATAGTTATGTTTGAATTTATGTTGTAATTTGACATTTTTAAATCGGACGTTTGTGGTTGTTTATGTTTGGGCATGTTCCTCGTAATTTTTAGAATTTAAAATTTTATATTATAATTTGGTCTTCAACTTTAAATTCTAATTCATATTTTTTAAATAAATACAAATATCTGTCGTGATGGATATACTCATATACGTATTTATGAAAATAATAAGATATTATTTAAATATGACATTTATAAAAATTTTATAGATCAGATAATAGTATTGATTTATCCTGAGTTGAACTCTATCCATTTATATTTACGTTGCTACGTGCGGGTAGAGACTTAATATTCCGTATACACCTTCAAAATAGAAATACCAAGACTCGTCGAACACTGATGTATCTCACCTCTTTATTTGAGAAATTATTTATTAAAATAAGACTATTTTTAAACACTTCCCAAACCTTTTTAAAGTGTGATATGTTTCTGCAGTTCATCGGGGACTGCCCGATATTTTTCATCGGACGGTTCCCTTTAGGCGGACCTTTTAAGACAATTTTTTGGAAGTGTGTTTAACAACCGTATTTCAAGTATAAAAGAAATCATTTGACGAAAACTTTGAATGGATCCTCGACGGAATAACTCAGAAGTATCGTTAATTTCTCCGTGCTCGTTACATACATCATAATTTTTAAAGCGAATGACAAAATTAAGTCCATTGCAGGTTAACGGCTGTCGTAGTTTACGAGGTTAAAGGTGAATATTACCGAGTCATGCAGGAATGTTTCTCGTCTGCGATCATATTTTCTCTCCTTACATACTTCTCAAATTATGCGAGTCCAAAAACCTGTGAAAAAATCTAACATATAGGTTTTGCATGGCGGGCTACAAAGCGTTGTCATATTCCAGTTTTAAAATCTCTCGTTTTAAAACCATTTGGGTCTTGGTTTACAGTGGCTATTAACTAAAAATCAAAACTGAAGAAAAGTAGATTATCCTAATGGTTGTTCACGTTTTGGTTACACTGGTTATTACGGAACGTAGAGAAATAAAGCCAAACAAAAAGTGATGTTCTTCGGTACTTTACCCCCTTTTACACTACAATTACACCCCCAACAGCAAAAAGAGAGAGAGAAGTCGACTCCACTGGGGATCGAACCCAGAATCTCTGGTTCCGTAGACCAGCGCCTTATCCATTGGGCCATGGAGTCTTGCTGCCGTGAGATCATACAGCAATAATATTACAGAGAAGTAGCATTAAATTCGGAAACCACATCTCGGGAAGTCCACGTACACCAAGTAGTGGGGTCCAACCGTCAAGCTTCAAGCTCTAGCATTGACAAGTTTATAAAAGTTAGTGGTTAAACCACTGCTGGTCATCTACTCGGGCACTGGTACAACTATTTCTATTCCCAGTGTTATTTTTATCATCAAAGAATCCTGCGATATACATACGAGCTCGTCTATCTTTGTGTGCTTCATGCAACTGGCACCCGGAAGATCTCGACATTGCATAAGATGAAGTTTGATTTTTCACTCACACTAACCTTCTGAATCACTCAGACTCCAGATCGTTGGGGCAACGATCTTATAATTTTAAAACTCCCCCACGAAATGAGAATTTTCGACAAACGGTTCCGGTTCGCCTTTATTGCTCACTTTGGAGTAACGCTCGGTGCACTCACCCTCCGTGCACCAAACTCGATTCACATTGACTCGATTTGATACGATACGATATGACATAACTCGAACAAACTCGGGCTTAACTCTAAGGGCCTCTTTGTTCTTCAGTTAAGAATAGCGTATTCGACCCCGGAGGGTCGAACGTGTCACCCGGGGTCGAATATCGCACTTGTGAGGGAGGGGTGTGGACCTCACCTCCACTTCTCTCTCGTCGTATTTGTTATTACCCGACAATTCTATTATCAAAGAGGTCCTAAGAGATTAGACTATCTCAAATCAAGTCAACCATCTTGATTCAGTTTAAATATACGATACGATCGACTCGATACGATAACTCATGATTTTCCTAGAGATGATACTGACTTGTCCTACCTAGTTAAGATTGTTTACGAACATAGGGGATAAGAGAATCTTATGTGATGACATCTAGACAACTCAGGACCATAAGGAAGAGCTTTGACGATAAATATTTGGGGCTCCAATGTCTGAACTAGTCAGATGTCCAAAATGATTTGAAGATTTGCAACTATATAGAAAATATTTTTTTAGAGGTTGAGAACCTCCTTTCACCCTGACACTCTTGACATCTCATCATTGCAACTCATCAAATGTTGTCCTTCCGGGCCACTTTGATAACCGGAACAGTTTCAACGAGGGTGAGTTGTTCCTCAGCTCCAGTTATCCACTCTGGTGGCACGGATTCATTATCCCAGAAGAGAAACAGTTATTCTGGAATAAATTGAAACACCTAATCCAACAAGAATAAATTCCAATTACAAGATTGACGACTTTTACCAATTTTTATCTGATCTGATAGTAACAACTATCATACTTCAAATGTCTGAGAATGGCGTTTCTGATCATTTCAGTTTACATCCCGTGAAAGGTAAGTTCCTCTCATCATTTACAGACCTATCAAATGATTTCGTAACAACATGTGTGTGTCAGTGTGTGTGTGTGAGAGAGAGAGAGAGAGAGTTACAAAGTGAGAATCCACTAGAAGATCGGTGCAAGAGATGGTTCAAAGATCACTGGAAGGACAGAAAATTAAGAAATCACAGAACGCGTCTATAATTATCAGCCATGAACTTGTAACATGTTGCAAGTTGAAAAAAATGCAATCTATTTACTTCAAAAAAATAAATCAATAACACAAAAAAAGACTAATTACAGAGAACTACTCATGTCGATCCAAGAGTAAGTAGGGCGGGAGAAACAGCAAGCATCGAGTCTGATCATCTTACCACATAGCAGGAGGCAATCCAGAACCTCCCACACGACACGCTTCATGAACATCAAAACCGGGAGAAGAGCAAAAAACATAGCAAGCGGCGAGTCTGATGAAATGTGACCAGATATACCAGGTGGAATTCTAGGACCACCAAATTCGGGATAGTACAAAAAACAGGGCTTCCTCCAAAACAGAGATTGAAGGTTGTTTGACAGTGGCCGAGGAAACTTGTTCCAATGTCAGGCCTCAGTAGAGCTAAATCTACAATCTGTTCCCATTTCCCTTGTGAATATTCGCCTGCTACTTTTAAGAAAGATAGCAGTAGTTCCCACTTGCAAATTGCAATTGCTTTCTCTGCTGGAAAGAATTTGGGACTTGCACTGTGTAGGCAGACAACATACAAAAGGCATTGGCACATCTTGACCTCGAAATGTGTTGGAGGAGTGTGGAGTCTGATCCGGATATTGGTAGGCGAAAATTTTGGGGGGTATTATTGTAATTTCATCCAGGAGGGTTGCCCTAGGCTCCTTATATATAAAGGCTTGTAATCGCTATAGTGTGTGCGAAATAAGAGATCTCAGTGCGGCCGTGGATGTAGGAAGGCACATCGCCTCCGAACCACGTAAATCCCAGTGTTCTTGTGGTTTGATCTTCTCTTCCCCCTTCTTTCTTCCTCCTCTGTTGTTTGTCCATCTCTACAGGTACTCCGGTTTCTAACAAAATGTCCCCCGTAAGCCTTTCAAGCTTGCATGTAACAAGTCTTCCAAAGCTAGATATGCTGTTGCTTCAACTGCATCTGATGTTGATGCATGTTAGTACTAGGGAAGGCAACCCCTTCTAATGCACAATCAAATTTTCGTAGTTCTGCTGATTCCAAAGGCATATCAAAAGCAGGTCTCTTAATCCCCGGATTTTCATACATTTCTGAAAACCAATTCTCGAGTGTTTGCTGTTAAAATTTCACTGTCCACAAATTTCCATAGAAATTCCTTATGGCCAGAGGATGATGATGAGCCCAGGGGCTGCTGCCCTCCTGACGACACACTGGATCTTTTCAATCCAGACCCTGCTGAGACACAATGAGGGGATCTATCTGCAGAGAGAAGAGACATGCTTACTTTCAAAGGATCAAATCTACATTAAGGCTACTGCACTTACTACAAGCCTTGAGGGGGTTTGCATTTGCCAAATTTCCCCATGCTTTTGTTTTCACAGATTTTGCAAATGTATGAAAAGGTAGTTGGGGAAAGTTTTCCCAGACTCTTGGAATATTCCCTCCCCCCCCCCAATCCATTTCCCCACCTCGTACCATGAGGAAATAGATCTCGGGGAAAATTTTCCACTCACTTCTCTCTCCCAGGATTGAATGCAAATATGGGATTTCATTTTCATGAGGTCTTCCCCTAAAAATCGCAAGCATGTGTTTCTATCTTACCGGAAACTATTTACTGTGAGTTTCTTTTTTACTTTCTAGAAAAGAATGTCCCATGATTCTTTATTTTCTGGGAACTCTTGAGAACGCAGCCCCCCACCCTACATCATCGGCCCTTGAGGTCCAGCTAGATCCAATAGAGGAAGCAAGAATTTGCAAGTAGATCCATTACAGGATCCAAGATTTTGACAATGTAGTTTTATTCAGCAGCGTCTGCGCCACTGGCACGTTACATAGCTGACCTATCGAAAACTGTTACAATGGTTTTTACTGGCTGAACTGGAAGACAGTTATCGAGAATAGTTAAGGAACTTGAGCTGGAAAGAGAGAAAACAGGGGAACCAATTTGATAATTTGATTTTTTTTTTATGTTGTTACGTGAGCAACGGAATGACTAGCAGATCACATTGTGACTTAGCTTCCATAGAATTGTACAAGCTATAAATAGTAATGTGATGCCAAATGGAAGATCAGGTTAAATGGTGGTAAATCTTCTGCGTCGTGATCCTTCTTCCCTCTCTGTTCCCTTCTTCCTCTTCCCTAACAAGTTCTTCCTTCCCTTCCTGCAATTGTTCTTCTGCAAATTCTTCAATCACGGTGACAACTTGAGCAAGATCTGCCTCTTTAGAGACTCAGCTGGAGGGAATCGTCCGGGAACCTCGCAAGAAGCCTAACAAATTGGTGTCTGAGCCGCCCCCCAGCACCAATTCTTCGTCGGCACACATGGCGCCCTACGATGCTGATTCCATTACCACACTGTTACAAGAGTTTCAGCTATCGATTCAGCAGGAGATCGGCTCCATAAGGCAAGAATTCTCTAAGAAACTTGGCGAACTTGAATCTTTTGTGCATCAGCCATCTTCTGTGCATGAGCATGAATTAGTTTTTCACCTGTAATCGCATTGCAAAGTGCCATAGAATCACTACTGCGTCCTTCTATTTAGAAGGTGAGGCATTGGAGTGGTTCTGGCATTACTCGGTCACGAAGGGTTGTCTGTCATGGGATGATTTCTTGATAGCACTTAAATCCAGACTTGGATCTGTTTCATACCTCGACTCACATGGCATGCTTAGTAACTTCGACAGACTGGGTCTATGCTTGAGTACCAAAATCAGTTTGAAAAGTTATGCAACCAGGTTTCCGGTGTCTCTAAAGAACATCTCTTGGGAACCTACCTTAGTGGCCTGCGAGAGGACCTTTCTTGTGAAGTCAGATCTTTCCAGCCCACCACCCTCTTATAGGCAATGCAGTTAGCTCACATACAGGAAACCAAATTCTTGGCTAGGTGCAAATTTGGGGGTCAAGCTTCATCTTCCGGACCTTTGCTACCCACCCCTCCATTGTTGCCATCTCCTAAACCTGTCATGCCACAGATACGAAAATTGACTAGCCAGCAGTTGCAGGAACGCAAAACCAAGGGCCTGTGTTTTAACTGTGACGAGAAGTGGGTTCAGGGTCATAAATGTAAGGCTCAGAAATTGTTTTTGCTACAACTAATTCATGATATTGAAGACTATGTAGTTGTAAATCCTGAACCATCTGATGTGCAAGCAGTAAGGGAAGATTCCTGTCCGGAACTAAAAGTATTTCCATCCTTGTCTGCTCAGAGAGTAAATGGGCTACTATCCCCTGGCACAATGCGCATTTTGGGACAAATAGCAATGTTATCACTTATAATCCTGATTGATAATGGTAGTACACACAACTTCATTGATCCTTCAGTTGTGCACAAGTTGGGTCTTCATGTTACAGCTACTGATAAGCATCCTGTCCGTCTGGCTTC
Organism: Amorphophallus konjac; assembly: GCA_022559845.1. Classification (NCBI taxonomy): domain Eukaryota; kingdom Viridiplantae; phylum Streptophyta; class Magnoliopsida; order Alismatales; family Araceae; genus Amorphophallus; species Amorphophallus konjac. The sequence goes on along the minus strand of CM040118.1, from coordinate 12,097,023 downwards.
TGGGCTACAAATTCCATCGAAGGCCTGTGTTCTGATCTCCTTCTTAAGCTCCCAGGTGTCTCATTTACACTTGATTTTTTGGTCTAATCTCTAGGAGGTGTTGATATAGTCTTGGGAGCCACATGGCTGCAGCTTTTAAGAGATATTGTTCTCAATGTAAAGAATATGTCTATGTCCTTCTCATGGCAGGGACATCACCATAAGTTCAAACGTTTATTGGATGAACAACTCCAATTGGTTTCTGGTTCAAAATTGCATAAGGACCTCAAATGTGCTAGATTACTTTATGCCATCCAGATTCTCCCCAAAGAGGAACCTCCGCCTCCATCACTCACCTTACCATCTTCCCCACCTGACTTGGCTGGCCTCCTTAATTCATACTCTGATATCTTTCAGGAACCCAAAGGCCTTCCTCCAACCAGAAAGTATGACCATTGTATTCCATCAATTGATGAAACCAAAGTCATTTCAATTTCTCCTTACAACATTCACCTTTCCACAAATCCATCATTGAGAAACAGGTCAAGGAGATGATGGCCAATACCCACCTGCAGCACAGTAATAGTCCATTCTCTGCACCAGTCCTCTCAGTACAAAAAAAGGACGATAGTTGGAGAATGTGCATTGATTATCGCGCATTGAATCAACAAACAATGAAAGATAAATATCTTATACCTTTGGTAGATGACCTCCTTGATGAATTGTTTGGGGCTACGATTTTTTCTAAGCTGGAGTTAAGATCTGGTTATCATCAGATCCGAATGTCTCCAGTAGATGTACACAAGACAGCATTTTGTACCCATGAGGGCCACTATGAGTTCTTAGTGATGCCCTTCGGATTATCAAATGCCCCATCTACCTTCCAAAGTCTTATGAATGACATCTTTTGACCTCATCTCAGAAAATTTTTATTGGTCTTCTTTGACAATATTCCGGTTTATACCAAGTCGTGGTCTGAACACTTGGCACATTTGGAGCAAGTTTTAAAAATACTCGGGGAGAACCAACTATTTGCTAAATTTTCAAAGTGTGAATTTGTAGTGATGACAGTGCAGTACCTAAGCCATGAGGGTCTCGATGGAGGACAAAAAAGTCAAGACAATCTTGAACTGGCTTACACCACAATGCCTCAAACAATTAAGGGGTTTCTTGGGACTTATAGGCTACTATTGCAAGTTCATGAAGAACTATGGTACCATTGTTTTTCCCCTCACCCAACTACTTAAGAAAGATGGGTTTCAATGGAATCCTACAGCTGATTTGCCTTCCAAACACTTAAGAAAGTGTTGACAATAGCACCAGTCCTAGTACTACCTAACTTTGAGAAACCCTTTGTTATAGAGTGTGATGCAAGCAATGATGGTTTAAGCACCAGTCCTAGTACTACCTAACTTTGAGAAACCCTTTGTTATAGAGTGTGATGCAAGCAATGCTGGTTTAGGGGCTATCCTGATGCAGCAGGGCAGGCCAGTTGCTTACTTGAGCAGGGCCTTCACAGATAGACAGAAAGGAATGTCAGTGTATGAGAGAGAAATGGAAGCAATATTGTATGATGTACAAAAGTGGAAATCCTACTTAATTTTGGTAGGAAGTTCATTATCTGCACTGATGAACAGTGCCTTAGACACATTCTCCAGGAAAAGGTTCATAGCCCTGCCCAACACAGGTGGCTTGTTAAGCTGTTGGGGTTTGTTATACTGTAGATTATAAGGCAGGCAATAACAATAAAGCCGCAGATGCCTTATCAAGGGTTTTTGAGGATCCTTCACTTTCTGCTATTTCTGTCGTGATACCAGATTGGTTTTCCAAGATCAGGGAGGCATACATACGACAATTTTTTGCAGATGGTACAAGATTGGTGTTCTAGTCTTTTAAATCCACAGAAATATTCCCTCCTAAGTGGTGTTCTGTATTACAAAGGTATAATTTTCTTATACAAAGACTTTCATTTGATACCTGACATTTTGCATGCACATCATAATTCGCCTGAAGGGGGACATTCAGTTTATCACAAGACTTTACACAGGATTAAGAGGAGCTTTCACTGGCCAGGTATGGCCAAGGCGGTCAGGCAATATATTAAGCAGTGTGATGTGTGTCAAAGAAACACATATGTTACTCAATCACCTGCTGGCCTTCTGCAACCCCTGCCAATTCCAGACCAAATATGGACACATCTCAACATGGATTTTATCGAAGGTCTGCCCCTTCACAATCTAAAACTACTATTTTGGTAGTCATTGACCGTCTTTCCAAATATGCCCATTTCTTGGCCCTCAAACATCCATACACAGCGGTCACAGTAGCTAGGGAGTTCACTGCCCAGATTGTGAAGTTACATGGTGTCCCACAGGTCATTGTTACAGATAGAGATGCTATGTTCACAAGCCAATTTTGGAAAGAAATCTTCCGGCTTCAAGGAGTTAAATTGCATGTCTTCCTCCTACCATCCCCAAATTAATGGCCAAGCAGAGGCCTTAAATAAATGTCTGGAGACGTACCTTGGGTGTTTTTGCTATCAGCATCAAAAAAGCTGGTTTGAATGGCTCCACTAGGCTAAATACTGGTACAACACATCTGTGCATACTTCGGTCGGCATTACTCCTTTCCAGGCAGTGTATGGTATCCCACCCCCAACATTACTATCCTATGTACCGAGGACAGCAAGGGTGCAAGATGTGGCGGATGCTCTTGTAAGCAACGATCAGGCTATTTCAGAACTGAAGTTACATCTGCAGAAAGCCCAACAGCGAATGAAACGACTAGCAGATCTGCATCGCACGGACAAATCATATGCTGTTGCAGATTGGGTTTATTTGAACTCCAACTTTATGGGCACGCAGATTTAGTCATAAACTTGCTGCTGATATTATGGTCCCTACAAAATTATTGAAAGAATTGGTTCGGCTGCTTACAGATTGCTGCTGCCTGATGACTCCAAAATTCATCATGTATTCCACGTTTCACAGCTTAAAAGGAAGCATGGAGACAACCCAGTTAGCAGCATTCCTTTACCAGAGCCAGTGGCATCTGTTTAACAGACAACCTATCTCCTTATTAGGCCGCAGGTTGGTTAAATGAAACAATCGGGTTGTTGCACAGCTATTGATTCAATGGAGCAATCTTCCTCCTAGTGAAGCAACTTGGGAGTATTATGATGAGTTTATCCAGGCATACCCACATTTTGACCTGGAGGACAAGGTCTAAAAGATGGGAGGGAGGAGTTGTTACGTAGCTGACCTGTCGAAAATTGTTACAACGATTTTTACTGACTGCACTGGAAGACAGTTATCAAGAACAGTGAAGGAAGTTGAGCTAGAAAGAGAGAAAACAGGGGAACTAATTTAATAATTTGATTTCTTGTATGTTGTTACATGAGCAACGGAATGACTAGCCGATCACATTGTGGCTTAGCTTCCGTAGAATTGTACAAGCTGTAAATAACAATGTGATGCCAAATGGAAGATCAGGTTGAATGGTGGTAAATCTTCTGCGTCTTGATCCTTCTCCCCTCTCTGAGTTTCCTTCTTCCTCTTACCCAACTAGTTCTCCCTTCCCTTCCTGCAATTGTTCTTCTGCAAATTTCTCAATCACGGCGACAACTCCAGCAAGATCTGCCTCTTCAGAGACTCTGCTGGAGGGAATCATCCGGGAATCTCGCAAGAAACCCAACATCGCACCACCAGCAGCGGCAGCAGTAACAGCAATTAGTGGACACTCTCAACCCCCCTCTCGCTACCTCCTCTACCGTCGCACCCCTTCTCCGCTTCCTTTTTATTCTTCTTCTTAAATTCTGCTATTTGCTACTGCTGTTACCGCTGGTGAGTGGTGGTGCCGCCGCTGCGATGGTGCCGGAGCTCCGCCACCGCCTTCGAGTGACTTTCATTTTAACCGTCCCAAGCAACGGACGACAGGTGGTCCGGACTCTGAGCTCTCGCTAGGTGATTTTCGTACATTAACATTTTTACTTCTCCATTTGAATATTAAGCCATATGTGTCGAACGTGGACAAAAAAATTCCCAAGAGTAGAATTCTGGCATTATGTAAAGTAAAAGATGAAAACAAAAGGAGTCGTGAAAAGCGATGACGAACATTCACGGTGATTTCTCAAAATCACCCACCCAATAGGGAAGTAAATTTGATAACAGACGAAGCCAGATACCAGAAAGACTCATCTTGAGACACACGCCCTCGATACAAGTACCACTCTGACCCTAATCTGATGAAATTAGTTTTAAAAAATGAAGGTCTAATGCTGTTTTGCCATGATTTCTTTACCCAAAAAAATCAGAGACTTAATCAGAATTGAAGTCAAATTCTGGACCTACAATATTTAGGCAGCAGATCTATAAAGACGGCCAGCGTCATTAACCGGCACCGCACCCAGACAATACAACCCCACAACCGTTCAGTTCCACTTCCCATCTGTCAGCCCGCCAATAAATAAACCACCACGACAATGTAAGTCGGGTTAATAATAATGCTTCCTCTCGTTTTTATTGCCAGATCTCGTATCACCCCCCCCCCCCCCCCTTCCCAAACCCACCAAACTCCAATCGGTAACCAAGATTGAGAGAGTGACCCATGTCAGCCAGCCTCCAAACTCCAAAAAAACTCCAAAACGAAAGGCATCTTGAATCCTGATCAATCCATAAAATACAAGGGGAGAGGAGAGCACCGAAAGTTTGAAAAGAATATATATGTGAATCAGCAAAAGTCAAGTAGCCAAAGAAGTGCTTAAAGTCAGGAGACCAAAAGATTTAAACATGAAGACTTGGGTGGGAATCCAAGAAAAGCGCAAACGTGAAGATGCAAAAAAACAGAGCACACGGATACAGTGGTGGAGACCCAAGAACACAACACCCACCAAGACAGAGATGTTATCATCTTTCCCCCCCCCCCCTCCCCTCCAGAGATACCGTTATCCTGGTCACCGCTTACCACTGGAGTTGTGATAACATTGCACTACTTATGAGCCGCCCACCAGATGTTTAATAAAAAAAATAGGACCCTGGGAGGATTCTTTACTTGGCCATCATAACTTTAACAAACTCCTCGTAATTGATCTGGCCGTCGCCATCTACGTCAGCCTCCCGAATCATTTCATCAACCTCTTCATCGGTCAGCTTCTCCCCAAGGTTGGTCATGACATGGCGAAGCTCTGCAGCTGAGATGAATCCATTCTGGTCCTTGTCAAAAACACGGAATGCTTCCTTCAGCTCTTCCTCCGAATCAGTGTCCTTCATTTTCCTCGCCATCAGATTCAGGAACTCTGGGAAATCGATTGTCCCGTTGCCATCAGCATCCACCTCGTTTATCATGTCTTGGAGCTCTGCCTCCGTTGGATTCTGCCCCAGAGACCGCATCACCGTGCCCAGTTCCTTTGTAGTGATGCAACCTGCAGAACCAATAGCCAAAAACAGACTACATCTTAAGTACAGGACGTTGAACACAGTCCCAACCAAACAATATAAACACAACAGAAATACAAGAATATGAATTCACACTACAACGCAACATGTATAAAGGTTCTTGAATCATTTACGCTTGTAGAATACGACAAATTTGGTTGCTAATCAATGTTTCAACAAGGACATGAATAGGAACCATGGATGAAAGAAACATGAAAAGTGTTACCATCACCATATCGTAGCATTACAAAAAACAGGAACTACGTCTGAATCACATTTCCATCAACAGGTGAGCATATTAATCATTACAATAGGGATACAATCAACTAAACTAACGTGCAAAACACAAAAAAGGATTCCATAGATGAGACTATCGTGTTATCGACGGGCATAACACATTCAAACAAGTAAAAGGCAAGCATCCTCAAAACGTGGCGTCCAAAAAGTGGCAATCCAAGCTGTGTTGCAACTTTCAAATGAAAAATGCGGTGATGTATGGAGAAGCCATGAAAATAAAATTTTCATCCTTTTCCTGCTAACATCCACCTTTTTAGAATGAGGACCCAACTACAAAGAGAACCCACCCCACCCCACCCCCACACACACACACATGTTGAACATTGCCCAACTCTAGAGAAGAGGGTGTGAGTCCTACTTCAGTATAACTAAATAGTCTTGTCCACTGCAATACTCAGAGTACAGGTGACAACTTGGCAACATCTCAACATTTCTCATCGATGGCAATGGGATGGCAACATCTCAGCACTTCTCATTGGTGGCATCAGGCTGGCTTGGGTTAGATTAGCTGGATCAATTTTTTATATTAGGATAGTCCCAAACCCGTTCCCACTTATTTATGGGTTGTAAACTTAAGACACCAAATCTCGGGTTGCTTGATCAATTTAAAACACCATTGTCAATTGAATTGTGAAAGAACCTGTTGATCCTGTCCTGAACTCAGAAGGTTCAGGGATAAATCTCTACATGCACTCAACCACCCTGACCAGTTATATAAGTCAAGTCAAGTTTCTTGGCTGCTTCATTATCGGATCAATAATTTGTAGGTTCAGGATTAGAGACCACAATATGCATTCTTTAAGGATTTAAATAAGCTAGACTTCCATGATTGGTAAGTTTACAATTATGTCCCTATATATCATTGATATGACACGGATTCGACACATCAAGGCACTGAACCATGCCAGTGGGCACTGAACAATTATGTTTTGTTTGTTACTACAGCATTACATGTCATGTAGATAATTAATTTTTCAAACGCTTCATTTAAATTTAGACACATTAGTTATGATATAAAAAGTCGAGCATAAAATTGCTTTATAAAGAAAGGAACTACATAAAAACATTCAGCTGCAATGATTGGGATTATGGTGATGCCCCTTCCTCGACAAACTATAACAATACCATCAGATAGCAAGGATATTCAGATTAACATGAAGAATGTCACACCTCCGACCATTACTCAGATTAACCACATTATCCAGTATTTTCGCCTGTAGGATATCTGACAGCTTTTCTATATCTCAGGATCCAGGCTTGAAATTATAGCAGAAAAGAACACCACTGAGGGAATTACATGTTATGAATCACTTATCCTTTCCCAAAACCTAGGCATTGAGATAAGGGATTGCTTTTTTTATAAGCCGGTCCAACTTTTTCGTAAAATCTAATGTGTGACTAAAGCCACTGGCAACTATAGCTGGATGAGGGTCTCACACTCACTCCGGATGCTCACACCACCGACCCCGTAACATTACAGAAGAATCTATTACAGGCTAACCAATATATCTAAACAAAAGCAGCAAAAAGCTTGCCAAAGAAAGTTAAAGTAACATAATCTAACCTCCTAATTTATCCAATCCATTGACGAAAAAAGTTTTCAGCCTTGCAACCAGCCATCAACAATCATAAACAGAACCAGAACACACAGATAAATCCGGTCAAGAAAAAGAAAAGGCAGCGACCAAAATAGATTCATATTTCAAGAAACGAAATCACTTAGCAAAACCAACGAAAGTTCAACACAGCAACGACCATCCATATTGCATGAACCTAAAACCTGGTGGTGAAACCAAGCAGACAAACATCCGATCCATCTAGTTCATCTCCACCGATAACCCCCCACAAAGATTCCCGCCCCCGATAGCATTCGCAACAGACGAACGATCTACCCCAGAAAACGATCAAAGTCATCGCAGAAACCAGATCACCGCGCCTAGTTCAAAAGGGACCGGCCATGGCATTTCCAAATCCACCGCCACAGAGGCGCAGATCAAGAAGTCACACAAGGCGAGATTCCAATCTCCCCTAGAAGAACCAAATCGATCAAAACCGGATTCCGGGAGAAATTTGGAGGAATCTAACCATCTCCATCCTTGTCGAACAAGCTGAATGCCTCCTTGAACTCGGAGATCTGGTCGTCCGTGAGCTGATCCGCCATGGCTCCCCCCACCGCAGCACGCCCGGCGACAGGTGGTAGAAGAAGGAAGAACAGAGAGGAGGGCCACGGCCAGCGAAGAGAAGAGCTCCGCGTTTCCCACTTTCTCACTCACTCCGACAATTAGGGTATTTATATAAAACTCCGCACCACACCGCCTCCACCACCGCGGACGTAACCAGCGTATCCAATACAGAACAATGTTGGCATTCCAACAAACGGGTACGATAGTTTCCATAATTACGCACGGGACCAGACCCACCCGTGGCGCTGCCCACGAAGTGCCCGTTTTGCCCTTGCGGCTGCTTCCATCCAATCGATCGAGACCGTCCGATCGTTAGGCCCATGGTCCACGGATAACGTCCAAAATGTGAGGGTCGCTCTCGCGGTGGCCCAGAAATCCCACATTCCTCGTCCGTCCTAGCCATCGTACACTTGTACGACAGCCCACCCGCCGTGGCGTAATTGAACGGCCTGATGAAATATCGACGGATGGTGATGCGTAGATCGGGAAGATGGTGACGGGGAGGCCGAGGCGTTGGGTATTTCATGGATGGAGGGGCATGTTCGTCCATTCGGCACTCCGGGATTCCCAGGCGCCTCGGTGGGTCCCCGTCGCCGCGGAGAGTGGCGAGGGTACTTCGGTAAAAATGGTGAGATGGGAAATGGGTTAGATTCCCGAGAGGTAAGCGTAAGATTTGGTGGTTTCGTGATTGGTTGGCCGGTGAGGTGTGTGTTTAAGATTTGGGCTGAGGGGGGTGAGGTCACCGATTGGGGGTGCCTATTTCTGTTGCTGGACGCGGTTCCCACGCGGTGTTGGGTCCACGTCCCGGCCCCTTGACCGAGGCGTCCGCGGCGCCACGTCAGCAACGGGATTCGTGGGCGTCCGCGCCGAGCGCATTTGCAATGAAATTACCGTAATGCCCTCCATTGCGTATGTAGACATATTTCACGCATTTTGTAAAAACAAAAAAAAACTCCCTCGTCAAGGAAACACCCAAATAATTGCCCATATTTGTAGGGGCAATGTTTATTATACGCCTCGGATGGTTACTCGTTTCATATGGAATTGGCCCACACGAGATGAGTACACTGTGTTCACTCTAAGTGAGTTAACCTCATCCGGAACGGATAAAGGTCTGACATGAATACCTAATATCACTCTATTTGTGAATAGTAATATTCTGTGCATCGAATTCGATGTATAAAGTCAGTTCAAATTATAATATCCTCTCTCGTTAACCCTCCAAATGGTTGAAATGACTATTTTCGATGTAAAAAAGACATCCCGCGTCAGATACGTACAGTCCCGTATCAGAGTTGATCGGCCCACTTTTTTGCTCTACAAAAAGATACGAGAGTGAAATATTTTGTAAGATTGAAGTATTTTACTATATGAATGAAACATTTATTATAGAATTAAAATATGTTATTAAATTTTATTTTTATAATAAAATATTTCATTTATGTAGTGTTTTATTCTTATAACAAATATTTTGTTCACGTAACAAATGTTTCGTTTCGACAAAATATTTTATTCGTTCATTTTCATAGTCAAACAAAATGTTTCATTCTTATAACAAAACGTTTCATTCTTGTAATAAAATATTTTAATCTTACAAAATATTTCACTCCCGTGTTTTTCCGTCGAGTAAAAAAGTGGACCGACCGAGTCTGACACGGGGTCGTACGGGACAGACGCGGGATGACCTTTTTTGACATAAAATAGTCATTTCAACTTTTGGTGAACCAGTGAGAGAGGAGATTACAATTTGAGTTAACTTTGTACACCCGATTCGGTGCACTGACCATTATTCATTTGTAAATACTTTGTCAGAAAAGGTCTTCTTTGGGTGAATGGAAGTGCATGCATGTGCCCGGAAGCTTGTACCCATAAATTATTGTTATAAATCAATTTATAAAAGTAATATTTTATATTATCAGTGTTAACTCCTAGTAACCTGTCATTATGATTGAAGTCCAAATCTGTCGACAATTGGGAAATAATTAAGACAGGCGATTTGCTGTCTCAATCACTCGAGTGAAGTGGTTTTGATTGAGTGGGTTCTACAGTGAGTTGACATTACTCAAGTTAACAAAAGCATCTTTTTTTTTCCCAACCAGAGTTAACAACAAGATCAGGTTTCAGCTCTGGCTAGTCACTTTATATACCCTCAAGCTTGACCCACACCGACCGTTCCATCAATTGCCCATCCCCAGTCAGTTAACTTGTTCGCTACAGTCTTTCCCATTCAGACTCAATTGCGCTATCTTTTCCCTAATTGCAAACCATCCCTTGTCAAGTTTCTCATATATGATTGATACAAATATGAGTCATGTTACGTTCTGTCATTTTTCATCATTTCATTTGTCATTCTCATCTCAACTATTTAATTTTAAAGTTCGTTCGTTTAAGTTCACGAGGAAAGATCGTGAGATTTTAATCATTGGAACACAATGATCTCAACCAAATAAATTAAGCGCAACTTTAATCATTTTAACTCTACACCTAATAATTTGGTATGTGCATGAGTATGTTGATATATCATGAGTAATGCTTTGTGCACCGCATGCGGTGCACGAAAGCCACCTCATTATGCAACCTTCATCCTATTGGCCCCAAAAAAGGTGAAAAGATTATTTTTAATGTAAAAATGACACCACGCGTCAGTCCCATGTCAGACCGTCAATCCCGTGTCGGATTCAGTCGACCACCCAGTCGGTCAATTTTTTTGCTCGGCGGGAAACACGGTAATGAAACGTTTTGTTATAAGAATAAAATATTTTGTTTGACTATATAGATGAACGAATATAAATGAAACATTTTGTTACAAGAATGAAATACTTTGTTAAACATTTTATTATAGGAATGCAATATTTTATTTGTTTACAGAGATGAACGAATAGAAGTGAAATATTTAATTTGTTACATGAATAAAATATTTTATTACAAGAATAAAACGTTTTGTTATAAGAATGAAACATTTTGTTTGACTATAAAACTGAACGAATAGAAGTGAAATATTTAATTTGTTACATGAATGAAATATTTTGTTACAGGAATGAAACGTTTTGTTATAAGAATGAAACATTTTGTTTGACTACAAAATGTTTCATTTCTATTCGTTCATATTTGTAGTCAAACAAAATGTTTCATTCCTATAACGAAACGTTCCATTCCTGTAACAAAATATTTCACTTCTATTCGTTCATATCTATAATCAAACAAAATGTTTCATTTTTATAAGAAAACGTTTCATTCCTATAACAAAATATTTCACTTTGTAACAAAATATTTCACTCCTGTATTTTCCGCCGAGCAAAAAAGCGGGCCGACCGTGTCTGACACGGGACTAACGCGGGGTGTCCTTTTTGTATTAAAAATGATCTTTTCACCTTTTTGGGGGCCAATGGGACGAGAGGTTACATAATGAGTAGACTTTTGTGCACCGCATGCGGTGCACAAAGCATTACTCATATATCATAATTCACTAAGATTTCTATTAGTTTATCAAGACTTTATTAGAAAAATGTTATAATTCATGTAAATTTTGGATGTAGTTAATATCACAAATTTCTTATGATGAGATAGAAAATGAGAACTATTTTTTGATTGTTTGAATATTCGATAGTGTGAATGAATGACAGTACTATTCATAAACCTAAATTTGCTTCCAAAAAATATTAGGTGGGAAATATGCATGAATGCATGACGATGATAATAAAAATATGCGAGTTAAAAGAAAAAATAATTAATGAGAGAGAACTAAAATAAAAAAAGAGAGGAATGATGCTTCCCTTGCTAGAAGATGGTCTCCATAGAGTATCCCCTCCTACTTGACTCCATAGGCATGGTCTCCTTCCTTGTTACTTGTTGTGTATGTGTAGAAAGAGACGTTTAGGGAGGCATTTATAGTGGTGGAGGACAGAAAATTCATGTATAAATCCTCCCAAAATTAGAAAAAGACTCAAACCTCTTGTATGTACTGTAGGTGTTACATCCCTACTCCTTAATGACAGTGTTAAGTCTTATGTTTTGCCTCATGATATAATTTAAGAAAAAATTTTAACGTTCAAATACGGCCAAAGTAATGATTCAATCAATAGCATAATAGCAAGCATTTGACCTCATTTGACTATTATTTAGGCATTATACTTAGTGAGAACATGTAGTTGAAATCCTTAGACTGAACATGCAGCTAGTTTCAATATCAATTAACTAAGTTTTTCAACTGAAAATTTAGTCAGAAGGCTAAGACAAAGTCCTTCAACTGAAAGCCAATTGGAAGACTCAGGCGAACTCCTTTAACTAAGCTAGTCAATTAAAAGACTCAGTCAAAACTTCGTATAGACCATTCGATAGAAAACTTAATCAAAAACATTTCAACTATCCTTGGTCAGAATTTATTCTTAGTCGAAGTGTTAAACCTCGCAATTAAATTCAATCGGCATAGTCCTTACAACTGAAACTGATCCAAGTAAATCTTGCGACTAAACATTGTCGAAACAATCAATTGACCAATCACAGTAGAAGCCATACTCTCAAATGACTGAGTTCAACTGTCCTAAACCAGTCAAAAATACACTTTCAACTGATCATCACAATTTTGACCTTTCTACTGAATTTTAAACTACACGTCTCGACTAAACTTTTTACTGAATATCCAACTAATTCGCTTCAACTATTCTATCAATACAACTTTCAACTACAATTTCAACGGTTTATATCAACTATTAATTGTAACTGATATCACTTAAGTGAAACATTACGCTGATATTTCTTTCAATTGTGAGATGTATGAGACTAGACAATTCAACCTAGACATAATAATTAGTTTGTTCTCTCAAGTAAAGAGACATTAGAGAGATGTATGCAATTGAAGTGAGGATGTATCTAGCTTATGATTGAAATTCAAATGCAAATATATCTATTGAATAATCAACAAGACACGTTATTAAAAGACGGCAACTTGCAAACCCTAAGAAACTCAACATTCAATTCCAAGTACTCGAAACAACAATGTCCTCCACAACCACAAAAGCATATCATTAAGAAACCTCTACTTAAGTGAACCCTAGCCAACGCAAGAAGAGCATTCAAAACTAAGACACTAACAAACTAGAATCTAACACTCCATGTGCACAATATTATTTTTTTCATTTCTTTATGTGCACATACAATTGGTGAACTAAAATACATGATCAAAACCCAATTAGTATATTTCAAAAGTGAAATAATAAAACCCTAAATAATAATCAAAATACTAGACTAAATCATCAAGAGGGTATCTAAGCCAATATAAATCTTGATGTATCTTCTATGGTTTGCCATGTGCTTGTTCAATCTATTGATTAGCATAGATAGATTAACTTGGAAGTCATTTCAATTTTTAAATCGCCATTTTCATTCAAGACTCTAATTTACGCCCTCTAGAAGCTACTTTGCTACTAATAGTAAGATTTAATTACAATCATGCCAAAGAGTAAAATGCCCCCTAAGAGGAGCAACCCAACTAAACAACAACATAAGAATAAAAGGTAGAACAACCTTTATCTACAAAAACACTCTGCTACAACTACAAAATTAACACAATTATTAAAAGCAACCATAATGTTGATCTGTTCCAATGGTTTGACATCCAATAACTAAAATATCACTTTGCAATACACAGGAACTGAATGACCCAATATTCTAATTGTTTCATTGATGACAACAATGCATGGAGTAATGAGACATCAGTTACATCCCAAGAAACATCAAATTACATGGAGCATACAATTGGCTAGCTCAAAATCAGAGAGCATGCAGCATTTTTGGAAACCGTAAATGAAATGGAACTATATCTGAAAAAAAAATTGATGCTCAACTCTCAAGACTCTAATATGTCACTGTCACTTGCAGAGGCTACTGCAGATGAAACACCATCAAGTCTCGGAAACTTGTGAGGAAGTTGAAGAAGATACTGATCCCCACAAATGCCTTGGTATGCCAAACCAAGGGCATAGCCAAGGGCACGAGCAACAGGGACGGCCACTGCATTTCCAACTTGGGTATACCTATGAACAATTCAGAAATCAATCAACAAAGAAAAACATTAAACAATGTTTAAGACTAACTTAATTCCAAGAATGAACACAATTAGAAAAATGATTTAGCAGCATTGTGCTTTGAGAAAAATCACTGGTTGAAAACGATAACGGTAAGGCTTCAGTGGGCTGTTAATTCAATCTAGATTTACCCAACTTCAGTCAGTACAAGTACATGTACAGTACGAATTCCTTGGACACTCATAATCAAATTGTGCCAACAAGTCAAAGACTGTTAGAAGCATTAAAGCTAAGGATCAAACATCCCTAAGTGTTAGTCGTCATCGCTTACTACAAGATAGACATGGGTGCTCACCACAGGATAAATGGAACAAGTCATGGCTGATCTTCACGGGACAAGGTGAGACTCAGACAACCACTCTAATATGTATGAGACTCATCTTTATCCCCACACAGTAATACATATAACACACCTCACCTCAAACTTACTGTGGATCAGACACTGAAAAATTAATGAAGACTTTATGGCCATGAGTTCATTAGAAGACATGTTTGGTTTGCTATTTGAAGACAGAATCATGATGTAATAAATTGTTTGATGAATAGAGATGGCCCAAATGTTTAGGACATTAGTGCAGACTAGGCCATAGAAGAATATATGTTTTTCCTGGAGTGAGGAGAGAGAATATGTCAAGCTGGTAAATCCCCAGGGTTGTGCATGAGCAAACTAGGTCAGACCCTTTCCCATTCAGTCCACAGAACACCTGGTTACCTAGCATAGGGTGGAAAATAGTTTGTTGCTCATTGTTGTACAGTGAAAGAGCATCATAATTTAAAATGCAGTAGATGGCAGTGGTGCACAAGTCATCTGGTTTTATCTACATGGCCAGAACCCGATTAGGCCTAACATTGGAGGTAGATGAGTAGCAAAACAAAGATCTAGAAAGCATGCACAAAGGACAACAGATTAGCTTGGTCCATGTGCTTCATAATCAATAGTATGCTGCAGAATGGTTAAATGCACAAAAACAAGCATTCTTAGAAAGGAAATAGTGCAATTCCATACGAGCAGTTACAATGTAGGTATATCTACCAGAAGTAAAATCCTGGAGTTGCTGCACATATGATAACTATCCAGCTATGAATTAATCATTCATATTTAAGAGAGTAAAACAATGATGGTCACCATCCTTGCATTCTCTTAAAATTTAGAGAGGTAAAAAAAGGCATCTTGATCTCCAAAATATTTTCCCACATCCAACTGCACTCCCTTATCTTCATTGACCATAGATAAGCACAACAATGCAATCAGAAGTTGGACAACCCATCGGTATATAATATATGTCATAACTACCACCAACAGTCACTTTAGTGATGTCAACCGATGAAATCACTGGCCATGTTAGTCATTGACTATGTTGGAATTTGGGTATAGTCCCTGGGCAATAGTCCCATATCAGTTAATAGATTGTGGTTCATGTGCTTTTAACCCTGGGCCTGTGTATCTCAACACCGCGATTTTGTGGATTTCAACATGATATCAGAGTATGGTCTTGGGCCCAACCCCATATATTTCTTATCTTGCCACCTCCACCCAATTAATCACCGCGGCCCATCTTAGTCGTGAGAGAGAGTGTTAGAATTTGGGCATAGTCCCTGGGCAATAGTCCCATATCGGTTAATGGGTTGTAATTCATGTGCTTATAACCCTAGGCCTGTGTATCTCAACACTGCAGTTCTGTGGATTTCAACATACTAGTCAATACATGAGCTGAACAATATCATCTACCATTCTATTGATGCTACTTAAATTGCTCCTTCTATAGGCCCTGAAAAGACTTTAAATATAGCTTGAAGTGATCCCAGAGAAGCCTTCAATTGCTTTCAAATGGTTTCACCAGCCCACCTACTGGGAGTTAACAAGTGGTGACTTGTCCCTACTTCCTGCTCAGATTGCCATGGGCACTTACCAAAAGGGATACATAAATGGATCCAGGTGATACATTGAAAGATTCGTTGGTGACCTAGGAAGCCTAAAAGTGTGACCACTCATTACATAGATAAACCATCATACCAAAACAAGGTCCATGAGCGGTGTCTTGGACAACCTCAGAATTATCAATGCTTCTAGGTCTTTGGATTCTTTTGGCAGTGATGGCTCTTAATGTGTGGTTAATTGAGACGCCTAGCAAGGTTGTCCCTCGAGAACCATTCAAGAACCTTCATGGGTACAGTGGATGATGCCATTGACATTGCAGTTAAGACGTTGATTGGTGGAACACTGATAACACCACACACCTTTACACAAGAAAACACATTTTAAATTTTAGAAGTACACAAGAACCTGTAATTTTGATTTCACCAGCACCTATGGAGCAGATCAACATTCCCAGCAGTAACAAATCACTCTCATCTGCTATTCAAAGATACCCCATATAGTGAGAGCATGATGGATCTACATCATCCAACAGATATGACTAAAATTGACCTAACCTTTTTCATATTTGGCCTCAAACCGTTCCTTATCTAAATAAAACCAAAAGTTAATTCAATCCTTGGAATGAATGCCTTTAGCAATTTTCGTGCTATAGGGAAAAAAACTTTTGTTTTCTAGAAGCATGAATGATGGACCATTGAATGGAGTGAATATTTAAGAGTTCACCTTTAAAAGGGGTTGCTCTGAATAAAGTGCACAAACATCACACAAAGCATGGGTTCCATGGCCATGAGAAACAAGGAGGTACAGAAATAAGTAAGATCATTGGGAAAACTTGAACAAATAGTACTCTGTCAGATGGCATTTCTATTCAAACATGGACACAAAAACAGTGTTGATTTGTCTTAGTTGATGAAGTTTTTAAGGCAAATTTTAAAGTGAAAAAATGCCTAATGGGTGAAGAAGAGGCAAAAGTGTAGCATCATCATCATTAGAGCTTAATCACAATTATTTGTGGTCAGCTACATGAGTCCTGACCTGCCACTTTAATTTTTCAAGCATGTTCTTACTGCAACAAATTATCTAATTTTAGGTCTCCCTTGAGTTCTTATGACATCTTCCACTTGAATTTGACCATACCTTATAACTAGTGCCCAGCTAGTTAACTGCTTAATACGCCAAAGAAACTATGTGAAACTTGTCATTTGCCTCTTGAAACGAAATTAAATATCAAAGTGAAAATAGGGTACCTCTCTTTGATAGGGCCACAAAGCTTGTAGCAGTCGGGGAATCCTTGAAGCCTTGCATTTTCCCTAATTGTCAAAACCCTATCTTGCACAGGGTGTAAAATTGCCTGCAGTAATCCAAATGCAAACTTTACCCGGTCAACCTAGCTCAGTAAGGTTTGTAGCAAATAATTAACGAAAGCACCAACAAAAACAACATTGCCAGCCTAAACATTCTTATCCAATCTTGGACAAATATTGAAGTGTGATTCTAGAATGAGAAAGAAATGAGAAAGTACGATGAAAGAGAAGTGCTAAACCTGGTTGTGTGGCTCAGCCCTTGTGACCACAGTAGGAACTGTTTCATCCCACCATAGTCGGGCAAAAGGCCTACAAGAAGTTCCCAAACTTAAATAAGATTCCATATTGTACAGAAATTAAAATCAATAATTTGACCAATCCACACATACTTGCAAGATTTTCCCTTTACAAAGCTCATAGCATAATCAGGTACCTATATTCCAGTATAAAGTTTTTCAATGAGAATAAACATTCTCCACTGAAACCTCAGAGCATATGTGACCAGAATCTATTAAAAGTAAGTTTACCAAAGGTTTTCCCGATTGTAAATACACCCTTTCAACATCCGGATCCCATTCAACAGTATTGTCATCACGAACTTGCACACCAGGCAAGTTCCTAAAGTTGGCACCCTAATTTCACAGAAAAAGTATTCAACCAAAAAATCTCTAATGATTATGTAAAATAGAATAACAAATAAAAAGTGCATTGGAATTAAACAAAGAACATCCGCAACCTTTTCTTTTGGAATATGGCAGACTCTATCATAGTCATCTTGATTTAATTTGAGCGGTCGATGATCATAAAGCTTGCGTTTCCCCATGAAACATGGGCCCTTGTTGGACGAGCCGGACATCTCTACAGTCAACCAAAGTAAATTATCAGCCAAGAGGCACAATGCATACTTATGCCTCACATGAATGCAGCTACAGATGTAAATACATGATCAAATACAAATTTAGACCAATGAGTGCTTATTCAGTAAGTAAAGCATCAAAATAGCTACTCCCACTCGAGCCAGTATCAACCTACCCCTTGCCCAGTCAATGTTAGCTGCTCCCCACTCGAGCCAGTACATGTATGCTCCTTGTCGAGCCAATGTCTATTGCTCCACCATTTCGAGCCCATGCCTCGCATTTACAGGCCCAAAGTCTACATCCTCTCCAATGCCCAAAACAAAGACCGGTCTCTCTACTTCCCTCTCAATCCTATTTTACCAATAGAAACAAAAATGTTCAAATTACTTACAATGTAAATAAACTCCGACCCTTTGCGGTCAGTGGGGAGACATCCTGCACACAAACTCTACAATCATCCGATACACCCAAACCCACATAACCTAACCTGCACCAGCCTCCTAAACAGTTACAACGTGCACACGTACCTCCATCCATGTGTCACCCATATATATCTACGCACACGTGCTGTAGCACTCCTGCCTTAGCGGATCCTTAGTGATTCGGATCTAGGCTCTGTCCTGATCGTTTTGGCTATTTTTACAGATTTTTAGGTGTTCGTTTGGCATTTATCGGAATTTGTTTGAGATTAATGACAATTAGGGTTAAGTTTTTCAAATAATAATAATTTTAATTTATATATATATATATATATATATATATATATACACATATATATCTCTCCCCATCGATTTCTCTCTCCCTCACTCGTTCTCACTCACCCTCTCTCTCTCTCTCCCTCGCGATCGCTCCGCCCCCACTCTCTTGGTCTTGGTCCTGACGGCCACGGATCGAGGCGCGGGAGGTGTCGTTGGAACAGGTTCGTCGCGAGGAACGCGTAGGCGCTGACCTCGTCGCGGTTCATGGGACGTGGAGGTGAGACGGGACGAGAGGAGCCGCGACGACTCGTTGCTTGCATACAGCCCAAATCCGGTTTTCGTCGCGATTGAGGTAGGGGGATGGAATCCTTGCCTCACTAGGATCGCATTGGCATGGCATGCACATCCATCCGACGTCGTTTTCTTCATATTCCATGTTAGTGTAATTTAGGCTAAATTCTTGAGAATCACTTCATGGGCATTGTTTTTATGTTTTGATACATGGATTCGTTGTAGAATGTCGTGGTTTGACATGTTTTACTGTTTTTCCACGTTTCCCCGTTGATCCGGCTCGATTTTGAACGTATCGGTTTAAGTCCCCAGCTAGTGTGACGGTCCTACCAGGAGCCATCACACTGTAACGGCCCTTGTGGGGTGCGTTACGGCTGTGTGACGACACATTGTAGGGGCGTCACACTTGGTGTGGCGGTCATCTGCTAGACCATCACATGACCGTTACCTGACCGATTTGGCCGTTGACCTCGTGAGACGGTTGGCCTGGCGATCTATCGGGCGATCACCAGAGCCATGTGACGCGCCCCTCTAGGTGCGTCACAGCGTGGTGAGCCGTGGACCTCCCCTCTACCCTTGGTGACTGTGACGGCCCCCATGGGGTGGGTCACACCCGTGTAACGCGCCCCTCCAAGTGTGTTACGCCCCTCTTAGCGTGAGCCCTTTCAGACCTTGGTGGCCCTGACGGCCTGCCTTGGGCGCATCACAGCCCTTGTGACGCACCCTTCCTCGACCGTCACAGTCTTTGTGACGCCCCTTCCCTTAGCCGTCACACCCTGTGACGCGGCAACCCTAGACCATTACATTCCCCTAGTTTTTAAAAGCATGCATGGTCTATTTTTAATGCATTCCATATTATTTATATGCCAAGTTTAGGTTGTTTCATTAACGATGGCTTATATTTAGATTCCGATGGAATTACTTTCTCTTTCCTTATGATAGAACCACTAGTCGTAACCCAGCGACCTAGCGTGTCATCCCACCCGGGAGAGGTGGAGGGGTGTTCCCATTGAACGGTTTGTAAGCTAGTTACCGTGAGCCCCTGCGGTTACCGTTGCGTCTAACGAGAGGGGAAAACTAGCTAGAGGCCTGACTCTAGGCAGGAGTCAGTGTGTGCACACATGATCGGAGACTTGGACTAGCACTAACGAGTACTTGGTTTGGTCCGGTTACGCCTCTCACTTGTCATGAGCCAGACTTGCGAGTTGCCAAGACGCAGTGTAAGTCGTCAGGGGATGCATCTGGTCTTGTTCTTCTAGTGGGTTGTTCCGTCTCTCACTTCACTTGGTTCTTGTCTGTTTAGTTAGGGGTAGGGATCCGCGTGATCCCTACTGAGTCTGGCTGTGACTCACCCTTCCTTCTTTCAGGTGAGCCGCCCCAGTCGTCCGCCGATTCTGCTCGAGGTTGTGCCGAGCGTCGTTACAATGCCAGCTCTGTTGGTTTGTCTTTTGTTCTGTCATGCCGGGATATGTCCCGTGTAGTTGTACAATAGACCTCTTTTTATCTGTAAATCTGGACTATTGTATATATTCTACCACTCTAATATTTTAATTGCTTCCGCACTTATTTATTAATTGATGTCCTAATTAATACTGCGCGCCTGCGATCCCAATTCGTTATGCAACTCCTCAGCAAACTTCATTAACCCTTCAGGGGCCTCATCAGCCTCTTGGGTGACTTCCCCAGTTCTTGGTATCGATGTATCGATTTTATCATTATATCGGTATCCAGAGCTCTAGGTCGTCACACGTGCGGTGTCCTAAAGGCATATCCCGGTTAAAATTTCGTTCCGCAAGCTATTGTCAAAACTCAATCGGTACGCCAACATCACATCGGTCCTCTACAATTTACGTTCCTAGGGCATCCCAAACACATACACATGTATGTTTATATATATACATCTTCTCACCGGTTCATGCATGTAATACAATGTCTAAATATCACAAAAAATGCATACATAAAATCAATAAACTTTATAAATTCGTTCATTCCTAAAATCAAACAAATTTAAATAAAATTAAGAACAAATCTAAACAAATTTAAATGAAAAATCAAATGGGGAGGGGAATGAAGAGGCGGGGCAAGCCCACAAGCTTAGATTGATATGATCGAGACGAGGCAACTTGTGGCCACCTCCATCGCCTTTGATAACATAGCTACCCTGAGAACTAAACGGTTGGGCTTCATCTTTGGCCCCACTAAGACTATTAACACTTTCATCCTATCAATCCATTAAACCAAATGAATACTAGAAATAGATTTCGCATCCACATAAAAGGCCATACAACTTTAAACCCCAACTCCAATACTCCAAGCAAGCAACAATTCAGGGTGGTAGGCAGTGGCATGCACATCAATAAACATCAATGTCAACATACCTCCAATTTTCTCATATGTCCTTTTAGAGGAAGAGGAGCCTCTCTTCTCTTGATTGTACCAAGAAAGGATCAAGATCAGATCGGCCGGTCTCAAACAAATCTAAAACCGGCCTGCCAATCTAATCCAGGTCTACCCTATTTTTTTATATTGAGATTTATTTGAATTTACATACTTTTACAGGGGTTTTTATCCAACAACCACTTTAAATTTGATTCCTTGATAACTTAAAGTAACGGTTTCTCCCTTCCTCCATGCCAATGTAGGCTCACCCTTGTAGGGTCAAGGAGCACCGGCGGCCAAGGGCGACAACATCGGCTACAGATGGCAATAGGGACAGCGATGGCACCGGCCATGGTGTTACAAGTGGGTGGTGTGAGCACCCGAAGGAAGTGTGAGGCTCTTAGCCAACTAGAATTGCCGGTGGTTTTAATCCCACATTGGATTCTACAAAGAGTTGGACCGACTTATAAGAAAAGAAATCTCCTACCTCAATGCCTAGATTTTAGGGAAGAATAAATGGTTCCTAATAAATGGTGTCTTAACCCAACCTTTGTCGATCTAATGTGGCATATCAATACACCATTTACCTACTACACATGAAAAGACGGCACCTAACCAACGAGGGCATCAACCTTGTAAAGGGGGAGGTATTCTTACAAATGAATGATGTGAGCACCCGGATGGAGTGTGAGACCCTCAGCCAATTAGAGTTGCCAATGATTTTAGTCCCACATTAGATTCTACAAAGAGTTGGACTAACTTATAAGAAAAAGAATCTCCTATCTCAATGTCTAGATTTTGAGGATGGATAAATGATTCCTAACACATGGTAAATTCTTCTTCTTCCGAATACGATCATGCCTTACTACCTCTATTTATCTTAATAAAAATGAATTGTAATATCCATTTTTGCCCTTTCAATAATCTTCCCTTCTTTCTTCCCACCGGTAGACGGTAGAAACTACTGAAGGGGAAGTACTTTTCACGATAGAAGCTGGGACTTGCGTATTTTGCAATAACAGAGCAAAGATTGGCCCCGCTGGAATCAAGAAAATATGGGCCCGTCTGGGCCTAGGGCAATTTTTTCTTAGTCGATGTATGCCTGGACTAACATCTTGACTTGACCCATTAATACCCATGGCCTCCGCTAAGGACTATAAGCAGAGGGAGACAGGAACGAACGCAGGGCCATCAAAAATGTTGAAGGAATGATCATCGCCATCAAACATGGATCCCAGTTCCCAATGTCAAAATTTGGACACCTTAACGGTATCACTTTGAAAGAAAATCTATACAGCTATAAAATATTGCTATTTTCAAAATCAGCAAATTAAGTAAATTTTACACCTCACAATAACATACTCTGATTGCATTATAAAAGCTTCTACAGTTAACACCATTCTAGTAACATACCTGACTGTGTGTCCCTAACAAAATTCTGAAAATCAGTTTTTGGCTGTCCCTGATATGGCATCTCATCTCGTTCTTCACCATTAGTTACCTACACCACAAAAGAATGAAAGAAAATTGTGTCTCAGCCAATTCGTAAGGAAAGGCATTTTGCAAAACTCTTATACCAGAAAATAATTTCAAATGAAAAAATAACACCCTACTGGCGGAAGGTCAGATATCGCATCTTCCAATACTAAAGCTTCTTCAAGATTACGAGGTTGATCTTCATCATAAGCTACAATACAATGCTGCAATGGAATTATCAGGAACGCCATTCTGCCAAAGTAAAAAAAAAAAAGAAAAAAACTTCAACGACAAACATACCTCAAACTCATTGGGACTCACACCTCGTAGTATTACATTATGTGTTGGTAAAGGAAATTGGGGAAGGCACTGCATAGAAAATTTTATTTAATCAAAAAACTTAGTCGCTTACTTTATATGCTAACAACATGGGACTCACCTCACTTGGACGTGCACCCCAAAGGAAAGCGCGCATCCGAAATTGGGGCAGGCCATAGCAACCCGCAACCATCATACCCAGTCTTGTTTGGTAATTCAAGCAGACAAGCCTACTAATAGCATATCTACCAAGGTATCCCCCCGCAAATTTCAAAATATCTACAACATTTTCCATCAATACATATTTTGGCTTCAGAAAGTCAACAATGTCCATGAAAATTTTCATCTGCAGGTTTTTTGGATCATTGAGAGGGGCATCAAAATTTCTGAAACGGTTGAACCCACTGATTCCTTGACAAGGAGGACCGCCACAAATGACATCAACAAGTCCCTAACAATGCAAGGTGCCACAAGTCACTTATCAGCACATCTATACAAGTAAAGCAGGAGGAACACAGGACATGAAGATGAATTAACCTACGGGCAAAGGCAAAATGTGGGACTTGTATCCTCGCCTCACAAAGTCCTCAATGCGTTCATCGCATTTGCTAGGTGAAAAAATTGAGAAACATTGGTCAATGAATCAACTTAATCCTATTCCATCTATCATTAAATGTCAAAGCTAGTAAATGTAAAAATTATTTAATTGAAGAATAGCTTAAAAATTAGAATAGAAACCATAAATTAAACAGAAAAAATGGATAATCTAGTTTCTGGGTGTAAAGGGTTACCTTAACCCATCAATGGGCTCCCATGTGTCCTCGCTGGGCCCATAGCCCTTCCAACGGACCTGGATTAACATGATATTAAGAGAGGCAGAAAGATTTTACAATTGCCACAGAACTCTACAGTTTTAACCTTCAAAGCATAAGGAATATAAGGAGGCATAATGACATTCACAGATGTAAAAGCCTGGCACTAATATAAGAACTTATCCACTCACCTGAGAAGCAGCCCCAAATTCACGTGAATGAAACAAATTCTGATGAATACTGGCATATTTAACAGCAAAAAACTAGATATGAAAATATAATGTGGAGATACAAGTGTGTGGTCACTAAACTCGTCATGATCAATATCAAGAAAACAAAAAAACAATGAACAAATCACCAACTCATAGGTACCAAAAAATTATATGAAAAAACATAAATGACAGACAGTCCAAATATGTTGGCAAATATATTAGCTTAGATACCTTGAACTTCAGACCAATTTTTCCTACATTGCTGGGGTCACCATAGCAAATGCCGACAATCTTGCCCACCTCGAATTCACCACGAGGGGTGGAGGTATCTTCTTCCCCGGGATCATGTTCATCTTCCATGCAAGATTCTTTTTCTTCAGATAGTGAATCGTTAGAACCACTTAAAGAGAACTTCCTGCAGAGCATTTCCCACTCTCTAAGAAGTGCCAGGAAATCCTCAGCCTTTTCATTTCGTACCTGATAAAGCAAAAATAAGTAAATAGTTAAAAGTTTACTAATCCACATAACACGACAAAATTGCAAAACCGGTAATAGTTCATGTGTGAAGAGCAATCAAATCTTATACCAAAGCTTGGGAAATAAACAACATGAGGTACACAAACACACATACACATATAAAACATGGAACAAGGTACCTCCACATTCGGATGGTTCAACTTAAGGCTTTCGCATGCATATTTATTGAAGTCAACAGCCCATCGCTGCAAAGACAACATAACAATGTTAGGAATGGACAAAAGAAATTGCAGAAATTCTTATGAATCAACTATGACTCATATCACATACAGTCTCCAAGTTCATTCCACATAATTGTGCTCCTAGACACAACCCAGTGGACATAGCACCGCATCCAGAATAAAGGTCAAGAAGTGAAGCAGTAGTCTTTGAATCAGAGTTAGGACTAGAAGAAGACTGAGAATTATGCTTCAAGTCACTAGCAGCATTTTCTTCAGAACAAACTGTTGAACCTGAGGTCTCATTACCACCTGTTCCACTCCCTGAGTGACAGACAATAACAAATAACAAAATAGAACAGATAAATTGTGCAGAGCATCAACAAATAGATGAGTAAAAAGGGTTTTAGTTGCAAAAAGGGACCTACCGGCAGGAAATTTTGCAAATGTTGCATATGATGGGCTATAGGCCATGTCATAATATAAATCGCAGAGTGGGATAGTGCTCTCCTTTGCCTCCAAATCAATCTACGAGATGATTAATTGAAATGATAAAATTCAATCAAGAAAAACAACACGATTGCTTTCAAGCTCAGGCTTTTATCATACATTCGGGGCCACACGAACAATCTTGACCTTCGAGAGTATGCAATCCAAAATGTTGTCATTTTTCGTCTCAGACAAAAACACACGCCTCTCGTCATGCATTTTTCCATGCTCCTTCATGACCTTTTGAGGGGATAAAATAACATAAGAGAGAATAGGAAGAAGCTATGCAAAAACGTCTACTGACAACCATAACTTACCGTGTCCTCTGCCCTAAAAAACCATTGAGAAGTGAAATAGCACTTTTCATCTGTTGATTTGAACAACTCTACTATACGCCCTATGTACTGTGACTCTCCTTCACCGGCCTAATAGACATGACAAATGAGTGAACAACATTTCAATTCGGAAGAAGTAAAGCAACAAGTACCCAGAGATGCTTATGCTTCAAAAAGGAGAGGGATGATCTTATATGCAAATATCAGGGTTCCTTTTTTTTTGAAAGAATACCACCAATTTTATTCAATAATAAACAGAGGTACTACAATCAGGAAAATGGAGCAGAGATTCCTCACTAAAACAGCAAAACATCAAAGAGAAAAACTAAAAAAGACACTCTTAACTCCTGGCTCAAACATAAACCACACTGAAGCAGATAGAAGACGACCTAGCACAGACACTCAGCTCAGACACCCAAGTCCAGTACTCTATCTTAAGGTCTCAAAAACAATACTTCCACAATTCATCAAAATAACTTTTTGAATCTAGTACTTAATAATTTAATTAATTCTTTTGGTTATAGCTTTTATGTTTTAAAAGGTTGGTAGTTGTGTTTTACTATATACATGTACACATACTCCTCATGTCTCATTTTCAAAATTTTCTTGTGTCAGCTGTCAACACTTGACACCCATCCCCATGTCCTACAGATCATAGAACAAAAGATATATAAATAGTGATCAACAATAGATTGTGACGGTAAGAACCTTCCAAAAAATGTATATATCAGTCGTTACCAAGGAAAAACAAAAACGTGAGAAACTAAACAACAGGGAGAGTGAAACAGAATACCATCATCGACCAAGTTTACCACATACAAGAAGGCGGCACCCCGAGCGAGCGGCAGCATGAATTGTACTACACGCTCAGTAATACAAGAGGCGATAACCCAAAACCTCCTCTAAACCGGGATAAAGCATAAAGCATTCAATAGGGACGGAAGCCTGCAGATTGGAAAGTGCCTATCAAACTGCCGGCTACAAACTGGACAACAGGGCTTACTTTGATATAAACATCATCATATAATTCGTATATGTGGCCATCAACTTGTGCCTTCCGGTAGTGGCACCTGGCTTTGACCTCTCCCACTTCCCTGCATCAAAATGGCCATAAGAACGATTGTGAGAAGCGAATCGAGGTAGGCAGAATGGTTATATGCCATAGAAACGCGACTGTTTCTGACACTTACCCATTGGCCGAGTCCCACATTTCTTGCTTAGATGCCTGCTGGACATAGAGCCATAAACCAAAAGGCCTTATTAGAGAGTAGGTTTAGTTTGTATAAAACAAAAGGGACGAGGATCCTTCAATGAGAGAAAAAAAAATGGGGCAATCCAACAAGGGGAAAGATATATGGGTAGCGCAAGCACCTTGTATCGGTCGGGCCATCTCTGCCTCGCCTCCTCTGGCGGGAACGGCTTCCCGACGAACTGGCTGATTTCATCGTCGTCCTTCGCCCGCTTTGCCGTTCCCCTGCCCTTCCCAGCCGCCTTCCTCGTCAACCCCTTCGGCTCATGCACCACCTCCTCCGTCTCTTCATTGACCTCTTCTTCAATCCCCATAACCCCAGCCTCCGCATCTCGGCTCTCTTCCGCGGGCGACGACGCCCTCTTCGTCCTCTTCGCCCCAGTCGAACACCTCTTCACGGCGTCACCGGCGGCCCTCTTCTTCTCCCGAGAGCGACCGTCGGTTATTTTCCCCTCTCCCGCGGCCTCCTCCTCCTTCCCCCGAGTGGAGCCTCTCGCCCGGGAACTCCCATCGGCGCCGCGGCCTCTCAGCTTTTCGAGGACGGCCTTCCGCGTGGCCTTAGCGGGGGTCTCGGGCTCCATGGCGGTGCTGCTGCTGCTGCCGCCGGGAGAGTCCTCCTTGGAATTTAGAAGGTGGTGGTGGTGGTGGTGGAATGGAGGGATGAAGAAGACATTATATTAGCCTTTCTTTTTGAAATTTAATGCGCGGGAGAGTAGGGAGCGAAACTGGGCGTGCTGGTGAGGCGAAACGAAACAGTTTAACCAAACCTTTTTGTCAGGCCGCCGTGTTTGGAAAGGCGGGAAGCGGGGGGTGGTGTTGATGATTTTCTCGTAATTCCCACCCTCCGTGATCTTTTTCAAATGGGACACATTCAAGTCAAATTTTCAAAAATTTACACTGTGAAACGAGAGGAGAGACAGAGGAGAAAAAAGTCACGGATTTAAGGCCCTGTTTGGTAACTCAATCGGTCATATATTATGACTTTGGAATCTTTGTTCATCTAAATTTTTACCAAATGTCTAAATATCACATCAAATTATTCAAAAGTCATAATCTAACTTTTTAAATAGATATAGGGTGAAAATCTGAAAAAAGTCATAATCTCGTTGGAATCCTATGCTTAAGGGCGCGTTTAGAAACAAAGTTGGAGAGAGATTTTTTCCTCTCCAATCATTAGAATCTTTTCCTGATTAAAAGTCTTTTCAAATGAAACAATGTCCCATCAACTTTTTTTTAGGTGGATTTCGAGATTTAGAGAGATATAGAGAGAAAAGGAGGAGGAGTGGAAAATCCCAAAAAGTTACCTAAAAGGAGTTTTTTCTCTCTCTAAAGGGATTTTGAAAAAATCCCTCTATTTACAAACCGCCCAAACGCGCCCTAAGGTCGCGTTTGAAAATCATTTTCAGTGTGATTTTCGAGACAAAAACATTCGACATGTTTTAATTGTTAACACATGTCTTCTCTTTGACTTGGCTTCCGTGTTACCAAAAATCTCAACAGAAGAGAGATGAAGATACAAAGTCTTGCCCTATCTGGAATCCTTCAAAGCTGGAAAAAAGGTGCTTCGGGGGATTATGCCATGATTATAATCCACCATATGACATGTTACTTGTATGATACAGAGATTATTCAGAGAATGAATTTTGGATAGGGTTTCCAAACGGTGCCTAAAATCTCTATAATTCACTCTTGTCACATCGGAATTCAAAAGTCATAATCTAACATTTTAAGGTGCGTTTGAGAACTCAATAAGTCATACATTATGGCCTAAATTATGGCGCGTTTAAAATTCAAATGGGGTGGATTATGAAAGTAACATTCAATCATTGGAATACTCTTTGTGGGAGACAAACACATTAATGCTCAAAAAGTTGGTCTCCCATTTCAAAAGTGAATTCATAAGGTTGGAGAGAGATAGGAACAATAAGATGCATTCTCTCTAAAATTTAAAAGCTCCTTTTGATAGGATTTTAAGGCCTCGTTTGGGAACACAATAGGGGGCGAATTATAGCCTTGAAATTTTCACCCCTCAAAAGTCTCACCAAATGTATCATTGTCACATCAGATTATTCAAAAATTAGATTATGAGTTTTAAAGAGAGATAGGGAGAAAAGATATCACTTTTCATAATCTCCAAAGGCTCGTCTCCACCAGCTTTTTTCCTCTCTAAATGATTCTGAAAAAAATCAATAATCTGAAGTGTTGCGAGATGGGGCCTAAGGGTGCGTTTGCGAATATGTGTGAGAAGAGGTGAATTTTGATGTGTGAGATTTTGAAACATATGGACTCCACTCTAATAATTAAAATCCACTTTCTCTTTTCAAAATCTCACGAAAAGGAGCTTTTAAATTTGAGAGAAAAGACACATTATTGTTCCTATCTCTGTCTAACCTTATGAATCCACTTTTAAAATGGGAGACCAACTTTTTGAGCATTAATGTGTTTGTCTCCCACAAAGAGCCTTCCAATGATTGGAAACTACATTCATAATCCACTCCATTGCAGTGCCAAACTCGCCCTAAAAAGAGGAAGTGGATTCTAATTATTTGAGTGTGGTCCACATATTTCATAATCTCCCACGTCAAAATTCACCTCTTCTCACACATTTCACATCAGATTATTCAAAAGCTATAATTTAACTTTTTAGGCTGCGTTTGGGAACAGATGTTAGTGGACTTACACTTTTAATAATCCACATATGGTACATATGTCTGACAAATGAAGGATTTCTCATCATGAGAAATCCTCCGGAATCTCCCTCCCACCTGCATTTGAGAAGTAGATAAGTTAATACATTATATGTCTATATTCTCTCCCTTCCAAAATTTAATCCCAACTCAAAAACCTAGATGGGCTAGGCACATTTGTTGTTGCTCAACCCTTGTCAGGGATTCCAATGATTGGAATCCCTGCAAGGGTGATATCCAAACAAGGCCTTAGAGAGAGATAGGGTGAAAAGCCTCCACTTTTCATAATCTTCCAAAAACTCCTTTTTATTGGATTATTCTCACTCTAAGGGCGTCTTTGACATCGGAGCGGGGTTAGCTTGCTTGACCCCGGAGGGTCGAGCAAGCTAACCGGGGTCGGTTAAGGCGAATGAGTGTGAGGGCGGGGCGGGGCCCACCTGCCATTTCTCTCCCTTCAGTTGAGATATCCGGCCGACAAATCCGAAAATAAAGTGGCCCTAAAGGATTATGGAAAAAGTCATAATCATATTGAGTTTATGGCTCGTTAACCAAAGTCTCAACTTTTCATAATCTCCCAAAATCTCCTTAGGCCGCGTTTAGAAATGTCCTTGCATTCACAAAATTTTGGAAATCCCCTTCTCTGACAGAGATGTATAATGTCAGAGATTATGAATGATTACAAATCTTGAGAATCCAGGTTAATGCAGCTTCTACGGATTAAGAGAATTGGGCACTTTTGTGCCTTGTTCTCTTTCTTCCTCGAAATTTACTTTGCACAGAAGCCCATAGCACTTTTGCCCATTTGAGAAAAATTAAAAGTGGTCGGGTGCTTTTATCCCGAAAGCCACGGTAGAATAGTTTCCAAACGCAGCCTTAGGCCACGTTTGGGAAGTGTTTCAGCCTTGGCTTTTGAGTTCAAACCTCTGACAATCGTTAATTTATATCGAATGTTTAACATTTGTCTCGATTTTTGGGTTGGGAGATAATTTTGAGGAAAGAGAATATAGGAACAAAGTGGGCCACCGATTGTGAATCCGGAGAAGCAGGTGTTGAGAGGATTTTGGAGATTTTAAATGATTACAAATCTTCAATTAGTCAGATATTTGTACGGTGGGTAGATTTTTCAGAGAATGGAGAAGCAAACTCTATTCCCAAACAGGGCCTTAGGCCGCTTTTGGGAACAACCATGGCCTCCGCTGTTTTCATAAAATCCATTCGCCGTACTTAGGCTGTGTTTGGTAACTAAATGGGCCATAGATTATGGCCTTTAAATCCCCACCCCCCAAAAGCCTCACCAAATGTATTCTTGTCACATCATAATTATTCAAAAGTTGGATTATGAGTTTTAGAGAGAGATAGGGAGAAAAGAGAGCACTTTTCATAATCTCTAAAAGTTGGTCTCCACCAGCTTTTTCTCACTCTAAGGAATTATGAAAAAAAGCCACAATCCATTGAGTTGTCAAACGAGGCCTAATTAATACCCAGTATGTGGTGATTTGTAATCATGTAAAATTTTGAGAATCCAATGTGAGGGTGCTTCGAGATATTAGAGAAGTCAGCACTTTTTGTGCCTAATTCTCTTTCTTCTACAAAATCCTTTCTTCACGCAAGTTAAGAATGACTCTGATCATTTGAAAAGAATTAAAACATGTCGGATGCTTTTATCTTGAAAGCCATGCCCAAATATGTTACCAAACGACGCCTTAGGGCGCGTTTGAAAATCCAATGAGTCATAGATTATGGCCTAAAAATTTTCACCAATCCAAAACTCCACCAAATGTCTAGACTACGTTTGAAAACGCATGCCAGCTTCTCCTTCTCATATAAATCTTCATATAAGGAAAAGAGTGTGTGTCTCTCCAGATTTGTAATAATTGAAAATCCTCAAAATCCTATTGTCGCCTTCTTATGAGATTCTCCGATGGAGACACATTTTGTGTCTATAATCTCTTTCCTTAGATTTTGTGTGATGGCTCAAACACCCAGATACACTTGGACATTTGTTAGAGCTTAAATTTTGTTAGTGATTTTGGCTCGTAAGCCACTGCCTATTGGGTTTTCAAACGCAGCCTAAATATCACATCAGATTATTCAAAAGTCATAATCTAACTTTTTAGATAGAGATAGGGTGAAAAGTCTCCACTTTTCATAATCTCTTAAAATCTCATTTTTATTGGATTATTCTCACTCTAAAAGATTATGGAAAAAGTCATAATCCCATTGGATTCTCAAACGAGGCCTAGGATGTGTTTGGTAACTTCGGCACCGTTTGGGAAGGCACATGTGGACGAGATATTGAGTGTCCACAGCACCCGAGCGTGACTTTCGAACATTAATCCCCCGACAATATTTAATCTCCATCAAATAGTCACACTGGTTATTGGCTTCCGTGAAGATGAAATTCTGAAGAGGAGAGAGAACCGGACACAAAAATGTCTCGTTCTCATAATCTCTCAAAGCAACCTTAGAGTTGCTTCTGAAGATTTTCAATGATGGAAAATCTCACATATCCTACACATTTGTACGGTCACTAGATTATTTGGTGAAGTCACAAATAACGGGCGTTCTCAAACGGTGTCTAAATGGGCAATAGATTGTGGCCTTGAAATCCCCACCCCCAAAAAGTCTCACCAAATGTACCCTTATCACATCAGAATTATTCAAAAGCTGGATTATGAGTTTTAGAGAGAGATATGGAGAAAAGAGAGCACTTTCAATAATCTCCAAAAGCTGGTCTCCACCAGTTTTTTCTCACTCTAAAAGATTATGAAAAATTTTCATAATCCATTGAGTTATCAAACGAGGCCTAAAGGATTATGGAAAAAGCCATAATCTCATTAGGTTCTCAAACTATGCCTAATGCGTTTGAAAACGAGATGGATTATATGTTATGAGATTATAGATCATTGGAATCAGTAAAAAGTTATAATCCCATCCAAATATGTCAAGATGTCTTGGCTTCCGTTCAAGAGATTTTAGGGGAGAAGAGAGAGAAAGATAAAAGGACATAAATGCCAAAATCTCCAAAAGTTACTCCAAGATAACTTTTGCACGCAAGTCAATGAAATTCAAAAGGTAAAGGTGGGAAAAAACTTCAATGTGCATTAAAGTTGTCCTTTTCATCCCAAAAGTATGGACAATATTGTAAAGTGCATTCAAAAA
Organism: Amorphophallus konjac; assembly: GCA_022559845.1. Classification (NCBI taxonomy): domain Eukaryota; kingdom Viridiplantae; phylum Streptophyta; class Magnoliopsida; order Alismatales; family Araceae; genus Amorphophallus; species Amorphophallus konjac. Next base: position 12,064,206 of record CM040118.1, on the reverse strand, counting down.
ATCCAAATAAGATTTTGAGATTATAAGATTATCATCTTCATAAGTTATATCCTTTTAATTGATAGTAATTATGAAATTTTTTATAATATCTTAGAATCCCGTCTTGTTTCCAAACGCACCACCCTAAGGCTGCGTTTGGAATGGAGATGATTTTCATTCTATACTATAAAATCTCTCCTCCGTACCGCATATAGGATGTCAGAGGATTTTTAATCATTTAAAACCTCAAGAAGCTGGTGTCGCTGCGCTTCTACAGATTTGAAAAACTTGATCAATTTGTGTATGGGTTCTCTCTCCGTTTTAAAATCTTTACCTCACGAAAGTCGAGACATGTGATATTAATTTGCTAAAAATTAAACCCTATCAAGAATTCCAATGATTGGAATCCCGTTGGATTTCTTCCCTGCGTTTGATAATTGTTGTTGTGGGGATTCCAATCGTTAGAATCACCAACAACAAATTTTTTTTATCAAATGGAACATGGCTCTCGTCGACTTTCGTGTGAATAAGATTTTATGGGGAGAGAGATTATAGGCACAAAAAAGTTTAAACCCGTGAATCTGTATAAGATGGTTGCACTCAGCTTCTGAAGATTATTAATGATGAATAATCGCTAGAACTGCACATCTATGTACAGAAAGTGGATTTCAAACTTTGCTCCGATTGTGGCGGTGTTACCAAACGCGACCTAAGGTCTCGTGTAATGCCCTACAATTTTATAGTATTTTATTTGATTGTTAAAAAAAATTTATGCCTAAATGTTTAAACTATTAGTTTTACTATATTTATTTTAGTCTTAAAAAAAGAGGTTTAAAAGTTTAAAGAAAGTGAAGAAAAGAAAAATAATAATAATCAAAAGTTTAAAAAAATATTGGGAGTTAATTGTTTAAAATAGATAAAGAAAGGGGTTAAATAAAAAAGGGTCAAAATGCAAAAAAAATAAGAGGTTAAAAATGAAAAAAATAAAAAAAGCAAATTCATATAATTTTTTTTGTTAATTATTTATTAAACTTTCATTATATTAAAGTTTATTCTCTTTTAATCAATCCCATGTGCCCTATATGTATTAAAAAAAAGAAAAATGAGAGTTAGTCAAAAGATTAGGCTGAGTGGGGTTGGTGGAGGTTTGAAAGTCGAAATTTTATTAAATGGTATTAAAATAAGGATTGAATCTCTGATGCGGGATGAGACCACGGACACGACAAGTTCGTGACTGTCCCTTATCGAGAGAAGCGTCGGACGTGCGCGGTTGAGAAACCGGCAGTGAGCTAGGGTGGTCGGCTCTCACTTGTGCCCGGATCGGGTCATGGGACGGTGTCGCACTCTCTCGCAGCAGCGGTATTGAATAGATAAAGCAAGCTAGATATCCCTACACATGCTCTCTAGCAGCGACATAAACAAGCATATATGAAATTAAGCAAAATGCCAAGTAAGGAAGTGAATGCGATACCTCCACGCGCTCGGCGTGGGGAAGACGGACCAGGCCGAAACTCGTACTCCCGGGATAAATATTACACAATGATGACAGCAATGAAATATCGCCCACTCCATGCAGGGAGGTAAAGGGCTACACAACTGGGCTCGGGAGAACCGAATTCGGGTTGACGGGTGGCTTCTCGCGTCTCTTCGGCAGCACCCGAACATGTGGCTGTGGGGCCCACGTGCTGTCCGGAGGGGCCGTGTGGGACCCGATGGAACCGCTGTAGTGGGGACACTTAGGGAAGCGCTCCCCGGGCTGGCGGCACGCTGGTTCGCCGGCCGGAGGCCGGGCGGCTCCGTTCGGCACCGATGGGAATGACCGGCCACGGATCTGCCGGTTCTATTTTCCGGCGCGCGCTCCGGCGACAATGGACGCTGCGATCAGCCCCGACGTCGGAATGCGACAAAACTGGCGCCGTTGGAAAGATGCTTCGAAGGGCTTCAACCCAAGGTGATTACAGAAAAATAATCAAGCATGTACTTCTGATTGGCGAGTTTTGAAGGTTGCCATTGTACAGTTCCTGAAATCTCATGTCAGTAGAGAATGTTCCTGTGGATTGCCTTTGACTGCGAGGTAAACGTCCGAATTTGGGGTTGTACTCTTCAGAAAAGTTGTGGAAAATCAAGTTACGAAACTAGGATTATTTTTGGATTTGGATTTGGGGAAGGCTACGAATTTCTATGATTTGTGCACTAGCAGTGGGTCGGATATGGAAACTGGCTGACAACACTGTAGCTTAGGAAGAACACGAATTTCTAAAAATAGATAGAAGGTTGATAAAAAATTAAGAAAATTTGTGGATGTAGGGGGTGATGGACAGAACTCCCAGTAAAATTGGGAGGGTTTGGACAAATCAAAAAGATGGCCGGAGGTGGGAAACACAGGGCTGCTGTCACTGTAGACAGAGATAAAACAGAACTAGGAATGAAAGATGCACGAAAATGGGAAAATACTAAACGATGGAATTTGGGCGTGCAAATTTAGGTGGAGCTTGGGATACAAGGGAAGAATACACCATAAAAATTGCAGCTTGAGATCTTCACGTGGTGGAGAGCAGATATTCGGACAAGAAGCCTCTATCCAGGATGGACAGAACACCGAAGGCGGCTCCACGGCGGCGTGATGGCGGCACGAACGGCGGCGGCACCGATGATCACCGGAGGTGGGGGGAAGGATATATCACTCTAGAATGGGAGTTGGGGATGAAGAAACCAGGGGGAGAGAGAGGAGAGGTCGAAATTCTCCAAGAGAGGGGCTCTTGCACAATGATTTTTTCACTTTCATTAATATTCAAATGGAAAATACAAGTATTTATATGCCTCCAATCTAATCCAATCTCCACCATTGGATCTAGGGATGGGGAATGAATGGCCTAGATTAAATGTGACCAACACACACACAAAAAATAAAATAACCCAAGTGGGAGACAAGCTTGACATGGTAGGTAGCCTACCTTAGACTTTTTACTCCCTTTGTCTACCCATGTGGCATTTGACATTCAACCCTTCTAGATGGCCACCTAGGATGGTTGACCAGCCCCACATAGGTGACATGGACCAATGGGAAAGGGCTGAGGGCCCCCTTGCTGGTCCTACTGATAAATTACAAAGAAACCCAAACAATCCGTGGGAATGACGCATTGGCTTATAAAGCCGTACAATTGCGCATATACTTTCCCGTTGATATAGAAATAAACTAAAGGACATAAATGTAAAATAAAATGTACATGCTCGGCGTCGATTCCCATCAATCTCCACCCTTGATTAAATGAAGGGTTAAGATTTGCTTAGGCCAAACCCCTATAAATAGCCTTCAAGGGAGCTTCATTTGCTCCTCTTGCTTGCTTGTTACGAGAACTACAGAAAGAAGGGGTTGAGGGCTGATTAAGAAGGTGTTAAAGCGTCATTAAGGCAAGTGATTTAGCCTATATCCCTTTAATTAGCATGGATTAGAATATTTAAGGTGATTTAGGGTGTGATAATGAGCATATAAAATGATAGTCAAGTCCAGAGGTCTTATTTCACCATGAGTGAGTATAGATTAGTCGAATTTCCATGAGATTATTATTGTTAAGATATGGGTTTAAGGGTAAACTTAAGTAATTAATATATTATAATTAGCAATGGGGTATGATAAATTTAGAGAGCTTGCAGAATCATGAGATCTGATGTTATGAGTCATCTGTAAAAATTTTCATATCTGATTCAATTTATTTTTACGTTTATGAATACTTTAATATTATCTTAAAGGTGTTCAACTATACTAAAATATTAAAGTGATGATATTAAATCATCTCTAATTGTAAGAATGCATCTTATTGTGAGTCCCATGTGTAGAAAAAATTTCATAATTTCTGGATCACGATATTTATTTTAATGAATTTTCATACATGATAAAATATATAAATAATTATATAGAAATTACAAAAATTTAGAGATCATGTTCACAAAAATCTTAGAATTTCAAAAGAGGTTATTACATTGACTTTGTTGTATTATGAAAATACCAATAATTATTGATGTCTGTAAGTGATATTAAATAATTTTTGATATTTTATTAGAGGTATAAAATTATGGGATAAATATAAATACCATATGGAAATTCTTTAAACTTTACCATAAGACTAAAATGCATGTTAGAACTAAGTGATGAAAATTTTATCTTAGTATGATAACATAATCTTTACTGGTATAAATACCAATGTTTAAGTAAATAATTAAAAAATTAAATAAATATAAATATTATGTGAAAAATCCTAAGAAAATTTCAGAACTGACATATGATATTCATAAATTAATTCTAAGTATATTTTAGTCATTGTAAGCATTCTGGATAATTCTATCTATTTAAAAGCTATTATTGTAAATTATTGTAAATTTTAGAAACTGATATATAATTTTAGAAATTAGACATACTGAATGAAAAATGATGAAAGTTTTTATATATGACACTTATGTCTGGAAGAACGTTCTGTAAACTTTTAGTAATTTCTTGATTATTTTTGTTATATTTAGTTGATTTATCACTATTGTTGTATTTTTGTTATTCTATTAAAATATTACAAATACAATGTGAAAAATAATTAAGAATTTTTAAAAATAAAGTTTCTATTATGAATGATTGTATTCTGCAATGAATGATAGTTTGAATAAGTATGGTTATTTTTAGTGTATTTTGGATAAATTTCATCAATTTTTCATATATAATAAAATTTATATAATTCTGAGAAAATTCAAATTTCTGCATGAAAATTTATGAAAATTTTTTCTGTGTACTTTTACATGTAAATGTGATATGTAGTAAAAATGTAATGATTTATAAAACATGGTAGCTAAATTTAGTTAATTTATGATACATATTGAAATACAAATAATTCTGGAAAAATTTAAATTTCTACATGAAAATTTATGAACATTTGTCTGTGTACTTTCACATATAAATGTGATATGCAGTAAAAATATAATGATTTATAGAACATGGTAGCTAAATTTAGTTAATTTATGGTGCATGTTGAAATACAAGTAATTCTGAAAAATTTCGAATTCCTTCATGTAAAATTACGGAAAATTTTGTGTGCATTGTTACAGATAAATGTAAGTTTCTGTAAAAGTTTAATGGTATTCTAAATTTAATAGTTAAATTTAGTCAATTTATGATGTATGTTGGAGTATAAGTAATTTCAAAAAAAATTAAAATTCCTATCTGAAAAATGATGAAAAATTTATGTTATGATCATTTCTGTAAATATATTGATTTTCTAAAATTTCACTACATTCTGATCTCTGTAAATAGAATTAGTACTTTTTGATATATATATGTCATTATATTTGAATAAGTTGAGAAATTCAGAAAAAAAGGAGAGATTTTCATTAATGGTATATTTCATACTTATTATTCACAACATGATATTTGAGTGTCATGTGTCTATTTCTTATAAGTCATATTTTTACCGCACTGTTATTATTGTCAAATGGACACTGCCACCATAGGGGGAGACTGGAACCAAACTATAGGAATGTCAATATGGGGAGGTTCACACTCTACTGGCCCCGAGGGTAACGGAGATTGAAATCCTGGAGGTGGACAAGTACCACTGGTTAAGGTGGAGAGGACTTCTCTCAGTTCTGCGCAGTAACCAAGACTCATCACTATTTACCTAGGTGATCGAGTACCGACTGATTATCCTTCTAGTGGTGGTTTGGGCACTGTGTCGGGCTATTTATACCACTGTTATTGTTTACTGAATTATTGCTACTGTTCACCGAGTCGTTTTTAATACGACTATTACTGCTCACTGAATTGAATATTAGAATTGTTATTACTGTTAATTGAATCAATACTAAAACTACTGTTACTGCTCAATGAAATGATATTGAAGTGTTATTGCTTATTGAACTGTCATTGTATTTTATTGTTATTATACTGTAAATATTTACTATTAATGAATCTCTAATATATCGAATGGTGATTTGGAAAAGGGCAGATTATATCTGTCTGGATCCTTTAACTATGCGTGAGACTACTCCGTCTAGTACTAGAATCATTCGTTAATGTTTACAAATGATGAATTATCATTTACTTTGTCATTGATAGAATAAAGTTTTAATGTACATGTTTTATTTGTAAAATGTTAATAGCATGATTTATGATTGTAAAAAAAATTGAATTTAGATTAAATGTATTAATCTTATATGTTATCTAATTGATATGCCTAAGAATGACTTTATGAAATGAAATACCGTAAATCACTTTGGATATGTTTATACATGTTATGACTGGGGACTATGCTTAGTCTCTTACTTGGTCTATTCGTAGACTCACCCCGTTGAACATTTTCAAGAGAAGCGGTAGAAGAAAACGAGGAGTGATCTCGCAGTGTTCTGACCACGGCTTTGAGTTACTACCAGTCATTATCTTAGGTAGTTGTGTTATAAGTTATGTTAAAAAAATGTGTGTGAAATTTGGATTTGTAATAAAAGACTTGTGAAATTGTTATCTTTATTTCTATCTATGTGGATGTAGTCTTTAACTGTAAGCTGATGATTCGAGAAATTGTATTTCCGCTGCAATAATATCTCAGTGTTTATATAAAATTCTCAATCATAATGTATCGTTTGGGTTGTCCCACTGTGATGTTCCGATCGAAATCCGACGTGAGTCTTTACGACTGGACCGGATTTGCGAGTCGGGGCGTTACACCTCGTTTGAGAAAGCACCTAGCTTGTTCATTTCCATAAAAATCCTCCAACCGTACAAATGTATGTCTCTTTCAAGATTCGAAATGATTAAAAATCCACAAAATCCTCTTTCCACCTACTTACGAGGATTCCTCGATGAAGTCACGTTTTGTATCTATAATATCTTCCCTTAGACTTTTTGTCCGCGCTCAAAAACCCAGACACACTTGGACATTTGATAAAAATTAACCTTTGTCGGGGGATTCTGGCTCGCAAGTCGCCGCTTGGTGCGTTCTCAAACGAGACCTAAGATTTTAATAGTCGATATGTATCAATACTTTAATGATATGATATGATATTACACTATAACATACTGTATTGTAATGTGTCAAATATATAATAAATATTAATTATAATAAAATACAAATTAAAATCATGTGTATGTTAGTTGGTTAGAGAGCGACACATATGACTGTGAGATTAACTGTTCGTCTCACAATCGACATCTTCTACTGACAATTTTTCATTAAAAGTAGTGAAAATTCAAAAAAAAAAAGTGATTCACCCGTGTTTCTAACTTGGGTTCGCCGTTAAAAACATCACCCACTTTCAACTGAGCTACCAACATTAACCAAATATATAATAAAATATATAGTATTTAAATAAAAATAAGTATCATATTGATTACATACCACGCGTCGATTGTACTAATGTTCGATTGGTACGAATCGATATGTGCAACACGCAGCATATCGGACTGATATGTCAAACCTTACTCAAGACTATTTTTTCTCTCTCTATATAATTATTAGTTGTTGTTTGGAACTACGATGCATTAAGGATTCATTGAAATCATCACCCACTCAAGATCATGTCTAAGGGCACATTTGGTAACAATTTGCTGGGGTATTTCAATCTTTGGAATCCCCCAACAAGAATTAAGCTTTGCCAAATGTGCCAACATTGCTCATGCTTCTTTGTTAGCCTGATTCACGGAAGAGAGAGAACATAGATTTTAAAGGTGCACTCTTCCCCAAAGTCATAAAAGCTGACTCAAGGTAGTTTCCGCAGGCGACTAACATATTCTGAAAGCGCAATGACAATGTTGAAGCCCCCCCACCAAGCGTCTTCTTCTCCATTGTGACATTAACATGGTCTTCTCAATTATGTTTGCCCCTAGACATTGTCGCTAATAACAATATCTCTTTCCCGACACATGTGAGATCACACATTACTCTTTTAAAAAATTCAAATAACCTGACGCATTACCAAACGTGTTTTAAAGGCATATCTATCACATAAGATTTTCAAATGAGAGGATTTGGGGATTTATGCCACGTCTGAGAACACGTTAGTTTTAGAGAGATTGTGAAAAATCACCCCCATGGCACATTTTTGCAAAAAGTATAGATTTTAAAAAATCTAAAATTTCATTTGGATGGTTACAACCTTTTTAAACTATGGGCGGGTGAACAGTTAAATGATGATCCTACCCCTCTTTACCCTGTAAATATAATGAGAGTTTTGATGGCTAGGAGTGTAAATAAAGGTAAACTGTGTGACTATTTATTTTTTTACCTTCTAAAATATGTGCCCATCATCCAGGAAGCTCCTCTCGAGGAGCTTTTCTGGATTTAAGAGAGGGCCATCTTTTGTGTTTACGCTCTCTCACTTTCCCAAATTCACTTAGCACCTAAGTGATGCAACCTTGTGACATTTGAAAATAATATGGATTTTGTATGAATTCATACGATTAAAATCTCCATGAACATTATTTTCAAATGTGCCCTGAGATAGAGAGAAAAAGAGCTACCTCCAAATTTTCCCAAACTCTCCAAGAATATATCTTCTCTCTATGTAGATTTTTAAAAAGTCAATTCCTTTCATTGTGGTTCCCGACAACACATGTATTAAAAAAAATTCTATAGTCACCGCATAACCAAATGAGACCTAACGTCACATTTGATTCAGGGTTGACATTCGGAGATTTTCTAAAAAAATCTCCCACATTGCATGTCCCGACAATGTTTGGTCTAGGGTTGGCTTTCATAGATTTTTTAAAAATCCTCTCACTGTACATGCCTTGACAATAGTACAGATTTTTTGAAACAAAATTTTAAATTATATTTATCATGATTTTGGGTTGATTTAACGTCAATTAGACATTACGAGATGGAGAGTTTTAAAAATCGACTAATTACATGTTTACCTCTCGTTTCATTATAAATGATAACACTTAAATTAAAATCTATTTTCTCTTTTAAATTTTAATTAGTAATATTAATGATATTTTTATCAAATTCTATATTATTTTGATAATACATTTATTTTATAAAATATATTTAAAAAATAAAAAAATAAATAGGTTTAAAGTGAATAGTGACGAGATACATTGTATTTTTTGATTCGTTGGGTCTATTGGATCCAATTAATCTTTAGAAGTTTAAATGAGAGTTTTAACGAATTATATTTAACATTATTTTTATGTTAATTACTATAATTAAAATTATAAATTTTATTAAAATATAAAATATATACTTTAAAAATATATATATCTCTCTCATCATCTCTCTGTCATATTTGAAATCCTCGTATTAGTCTTCTCACCTATGTGACTGGTGCAGTTAATCTGGAGGTAAAAGGTCATTTATGTCTCAAAATTCATGATGTCAGGTCAGAAATTCGGTATGGATTGATTTCAGAGATGTCACTCTCGATTCTCACATGTGCTTACCTTGTCTCTCTACGAGAATCTAGTGGACACACAAGTCCCGACATGAATGGAACATTTGGTTCAACTTAAAAATATGTAAAAAATTTCAATGATTCGAATCTACTCTCATTTAAAATTGGAAAATTGGACGGTGAGAAAAATAAATATATTCAACGTCCCCCAAAGTGCCTGATGTCGTTTGATGTACTCACTCCAACTTCTGTAATTAGGAGGACTTCTGGAAGAACCGGTGGGTGGGTCTGAGCTGGGGAGAGAGACAGCTACGGAGGTAGGAGATCAGGGTGGTGTTCACTGTTCAGTAGGGTGTAGTAGCCGTGGAAGTTGGAGATCAGGGTCTTCATTCGGTAGGGTGAGGCACCGTAGGGTGAGGAGATCTGGGTCTTCAACAGGGTGAGGCAGCCATGTAATTAAGTAGGAGACGAGGGTCTTCAGTAGGGGAACGCACAAAAAGGCGAGGCAGAGCAGGCGGCCGGCCCGCACCGTGGACCGCCACCTCTCGTCGGCCTCCCGCTTCCAGATCCGCCCCCCCGGGTTCCTTGGCCGTCTTCACCATGCTCACGGCCATCATCACCCTCCACGACCACATCCTCATCCCCACCGCCCGCCGTCTCACTAGCCTCCGCCCGTTGCATCTCCTTCATTCGCATGGGCGTGGGCTTCGTCATCTCCGTTCTCGCCACCCTCGTCGCGGGCTTCGTCGAGGTGCGCCACAGGCGGGTTGCCGTCAATCACGGGCTCCTCGACCAGCCCTACGCCACCGTGCCCCTGTCTCTGGTACCCTCCCTCTCTCTCTCTCTCCCCACCCTTTTCAAACAAAACTTGGGGTAAAATGATAGATTTCATAAAGATAAGGGTATAGGGGTATTTTTAAAAAATCTCAGAAATATACTGGTAACTTTTCATACATATATAAACTTTTTAACTTCAACTTGGTTAACATATTTATTTCTCTATGACAACATTCAAGATATGTATGTGGTTGAATGGTATGGGTTTCCTTTCTCTAGGAAGAGACATGAGTTAATTTTTGTCTTATATCATTCACTAAGATGAATAATCGTTTTTTTATACAATTTAAACTGTTTCTGTCTTTTTTTCCGATAAGCTGAAGGTTCCACTAGAAAGAATGATATTCTCTCTACAGGTCTCATCATCTGTTAGGAGCACCTGGGAAGAAACTGCTCATAAATAATGTGGTTGACTTTAAGACCTTAATTTCCTTTAAGAGAAGAAGGGCCCATCCTGCTAAGCCATAAACTCGTTAGCAAGCTGGAGATAACCTATTTGGCATCACCTAGCATTTATCATATTTTTATAGAATTCACATTTTGAAATTTGCACTTTTGTTTGGGGGAGTTTTTACCTAGCAAAAGAAATAATTAACATGTATACAATTACAGACAAATTTCGTAAAATATTCAAGATCAAAGAATCGGATGGGACTGCTTTGAATACTATGACACATTTTCCCTTTTTAGATCTAATTCAATGAAAAGATCAGATTCAAGTTGTTGATCATGGCAACATTGGTAATATGTCATAACTTTATCATGAGAGTATGATTTGACGGATCGATACGGTACGTGTGGTACAGGACGTACCGGATCATACTTAGAAAAAAAATTGATATCGTTGATACGCTGTAGTACGCAGCAATACAGCTGCGGTACGTTACGACACCGGCCGTACGTACCGTGCCACTAAAAAACTGGTACATGTGGTTAGGATGAAATGGCAAATCTTGCATGAGAGAGACTTAAGGATGATTATACGAGGTGAAGGTTATCCTGTTAGGTATTAACTATTATGCATCTCATATAGGGTTCCATGTGTCACAATCTATCATATCATCTTAACAAAACCCCTCTTTTACAAATCAGGAGATGGGTATCCATAAAATAAGAAGATAAGAGTTGTTTTTTCATGTTAGGTTTCACACATCAGCTTAGGAACATTAGCCTGAGGATGGTGAATATTGGCACATTACAATGACAAGACATGCTGCTTTGGCCCTTACAGGAGAATACATGAAATATTTAGAAATACATATGTTCAGATGACTCAAAGGGTATGTCTACCAACAGCAGAGGAACAGACTTCTGTGGTAGCTCCAATGAAACTCTTTTCTCTAAACTGTTTTTAAGAATCTTGCTTCTGAGTCTTAGGAGTAAATGGTGGCAGAGTCAAAAGAATACCAATTAGCTCAACTACACTGAGTACGAAGAAAACCATTTGATCACCTGCATGTTAACAAATAGCAATCGTCAATGAGGGTTGAAAGAGCAATAACTATCTTATATAAAGAGAACAATTCTCATGACCTGCATCCCAACAATCACTAATGTTTGCCAGTGATCTATAAGGAACATGAATAACATTTATATGGCAAAAATGCAGAAGCAAGTGATTTTGAGGACAGTCCAACTTAGGACAAAGTCTTACAACTTTATGTGAGGTAGCAACATAAGAGCATTTGTGTCTCAAATGACCTACTTCAAGATCAAATGTTTGGAATCTCTATTTTTTTGCCATGGTTTTTCATTCATTTTGTGAATGCAGATTATGTGGTTACAAGCTCTTGAGAGGATATAACCCCTTTCTTGTTTGCATGATAGCCAAATGAGAAATGCAAGAACAGGTTAAGAATCCATTTATAGGGCACTGTCTCACAAATGTTAGAGCTTTTCTTTCTTTTAGAAAAAGAAATCAATATTGGTCTATTAGGGCAAATGCATCAGCATTTTGAGAGAGTTGAAGTGGAGTTCAATGCGGAGATGATTGCATTATCCCTATTAACATCATCATCATCATCGTCCAAACCACAACTTATCACGGTTGGAATCAAAGAGCTTATCTCACATTTTACTCTATCATATATTGTAATTATATTGAACAACCTCAGTTTCATATCTTTCCTAATTGTCTCCATCCAAGTCCATCTTAATTAATCATGCTTTGTCCCTTTTAAAGCTCTCACAAAGGTGGTGATTGTATCTCCAAGTACATGCCCCCATCTATCTTCTTTGCACATATCAAAATCATCTCTAATAACTTCTATAGATTTTATCCTTCGTTCCTATTATTCTTACTCTCTTTTAGGTCCACTTTGATAATGGATTAGAATAGGGGCGGGTGGCCTACCCGGGGCGCCCTCTATTCTTATCCGACCCCGGTTAAGCCATTCCACCTTTTCATGAGAATGAGAAAATCCATTATAATCCTTATACGACCCTGGTTAAGTCAAAATGAACTAAACTAGAACAACTCACCTGACCCCGGATAAGCCATCCTAACCGAGCTTATTTAGTTATCAAACTGGGCCTTAAAGTCATTTTATACGTACGGTATCTATTTATTTTCCAAAACATTCACCTTAACATTTTCATCTGAGCTACTCTTAATTGCTTGATAACCCAACATGGTCTCATACCATGTTACCTTCATGTAGAGAGCTAGTAGAAGACACCCTCATTTAGTTCTATTACACAGCTAGCAAGGTTGCAAATTGACAATAAAGTGCCATCTAGTTTGTGTTGTCGATTTCAAGTTTATACGAGATTTTACCTGGAAGAAAGGAAGCAGATTGACGTTCTTGTGACCAAGCAAATCTGCAGATGAACAGATTTATGAGGAATGACTAAAACCTTGGGAAACAGTATGCTCTTATATGTAAGCAATGATTATTTTTTATTCCAACATCATAAGAGAAACAAAAATTGGAAAGGAAGCAAAACTAATTAATACAGTTGCATTATAGTTAAGTATGAATGGCATTGTCATCTCGTGGAATCAAAATTAGGGCTTCGATCAGTTGCTAGACTATTATTAAAGTACTTATAGCAACCAATATTGGGATCAACTGCTGGATTTTTTAACACTATCATTACAACCACTATCATTATCTTTCAATCCTGATTCCATCAACCAAGGATCATCCTCATGGACCCAAATCGAAAATTGAGGATGTGTCAAAGTTTTATGTCATGTTGTCTTGTCTTGTGTCAACTCCCTACTCATTGACATTATTTACCCAAGTTAAGACAGCATTGTACAACAATGAGGACAACTAATGAATGAAACCCCACTTGAAGATAAAGAAAGCTTTGTACATTACAAACTTGTAATAAGTCAATAACCAATATTTTTTTAAAAGATTTTTTGACCATTTTAAAAAAAAAGATGAATGGGATAATTTAAGGCCTGATCAATAGTCTCCTCTAAGGCAAGTTTCACAAAGAGTAAAGCTTGACACAGAAATCCCAACTTTACATATTGCATAATTACATAGACTAAACTCACATTAGCCCATTCTTCGTAGGCATGCGAGCAATATTTGACAAAAAAGAGCATTAGAAACTACCAGTCTATTATTTAGATTTACATGAAAATCAGATGATAATTAAGCCATCCAAAGAAACATGTGAAATGCAAGCTTTTTTTGTTTTTTAGGTTCTTGGAGAGCTAAAAGAGTTATCATTTTTCTCAGGCAAGATTTGCCAAACCGATCCGGTACGGAGCGTACCGCCCGTACCAGACCATACCAGCCACAAACCGGTACGATCGGTGTATGATATGCAACTGGTACGCACCGTATATTTTTTAAATATTATATATATTATTTTATATTAAATGTAATTTTATAGGTAGTTTGGGTAGGAGTCTTCATTTTGGAAGGTTAGGATTTGGGTTAAAAACACACTAGTGGCATTATTTTCTTACTTTTTTCATTATTCTTTAGGAAAAATAAGTCAAAAAACACACGACATTTGTAAGATTTGAACCCTTCATCTCACACAACTAACACACCTATTAACCACTAAATAATACATAATATTTTGTTATATTTTATAATAATATATATTTATTAAATAGTTTTTAATGTTGGCACATTGCAGTATAGACCGGTACGATGCTGTACCGACAGAAAATCGGTACGGCCGGGCCGGCAAACCTTGATCTTGGGAAGGAAAACCACGTGCACATTTCCATCTTTCCTAGTCCATATATTGATATGACTCTCATTTCCACATCTATACCTAGGGGATATTTTCTCAAAAGTAAAGAAATTAAAAGTGACATGGAGCAAACTTAATTATTGAAAAAGACCCCTAGCTTAATTATTCTGAAAATTATCCAAAACACTTGTGCTCTGTAGTGTCTTAAGTTCATGGACAGATATATACCGTTAAGTTAGCCAAAGAAATTTAAATCCACAGAGGTCAAGAGCCAAGGTGATGCTAGATATTCATGCTAAACGACAAGCTAAATTTATGCTTTCAAACTATACCTACAATTGCAGAATATATAGTAATCAAATGAAGATAAAAGATGTAAAAGGCTAAGAAGATGGGACACTCACAAAGAACCTGCACCTCCTGGAGCTACTGCTTTGAAAATTGACATTGCAGTAACAGCTATACCATTAGCAGCTCCTCTTTGGTGTTGTTCCTGAAATTACATGTATATTGCAAGGCCAAATGAACATCGGTTATGAAGTTGTAATCACAAGTCAACTAAGGAAAATAAGAAAGAAACCTAGCAGTTAAATCACATCGATCTAGTAGTAGAAAATTACCACAGCATTGTTTTGCAGAACGAACAATCCAGTCATGACTATAATCTGATTTACCAAAAAAAAACAGTAGTCAGAAAAAAAGTATAAATCCTACTAGTTAGAAAGATATCCCAAATTCTTGAGTAGGTGGAATGTTAAGAGAGATCAACATATATACCAGATGTACTACATACGTACTTCTGAGTTTAATCATTTGATGTTTATGATTTTTCTATAATATATAACCTATTTTTCATCATTTAATGAACTATCTACTTCAAATTTTCTTAGTGTGATTTTGCTATGTTACCAAAAACTAGAACTTTAGCATTGTATTTAGTTAACATGCACAAGTAGCCAAAACATAGACCATGTTTCATGGTATTCCAAAATAGACTCTGAACATGTTGATTCTGACTAAAGTTCAACTTTTAAGGCAAGGATAATTGCATTAGTGCTTCTTCAAAAATTACTTCATGTAATACTAGCAACTTAGTGAGATTTTTTATAGTTCAACTCAATTAAATCGAAACTCCAAATCGTCGGTTCGGTTCGATTAATTGGGTACCTAGTTCAGTGCAGTTTGGATACACAAGTTGTGAAATTGAACTAAACCGAATAAATCAAAATATTTAAACATAAAATTTTATTAATTATATATATATATTTTAAATATAATAAAAATTAAATATGTATATATACACATAAATGTTTTTTTATTTTTCTCATATATGCATCAACAAATTAATACAAATTATATTAAAATGTGATAATTCGATTTGAACCGAATCAAATCAAATTTTTTCGGGTTGGTTCCGTTCATGCGGTCAATTTGGTTTGATTCGATTAGGAAAAATTCTCTCCTAAATTGAACAGAATCGAATCGAACCGAACCAAACTATGAACACCCTCGTGCAAGGATGGGCATATTGCATTGTATCAATGAAATAAAGTAGTAAAAGGTGATTTAGTACTTTGAACCCAGAATAACACTCACAGATAGAATATTCTTCAGCAAAGATGCACAATTTAGAACCACAAATAGTTGAAGCCCTGATAGCTTAACAAAAAAGGGGTAACTTAAGAGCAATGGAACGGTCAGGACCTGCATCAAAAGCATTAGTATGAAAAGTTAAAATCGAGGATAAAAACACAACAAATAACAAGAGATACATATATAGGGTTCATACAATCATACCCCCGCAATTTGAGCTGAAACCATAGGACCGAGGATTCTCTCAACTTGTGGATATATAACTAACTGGAATGCAAGAAGACTAAAACCTAAAAATTAAAGTATTGATCAGTAAGTACTGATAGCAAACAAACAATTACATTATGTATAAAGTCAATGAATGATCAAATTGAATATTGTGAGAACATCAAAATTGATGATTTATGAACATAACTAGTATTTGGCTAATTCGCAAGCAATTCCTGAATATTGGTGTTTCTACCAAAAGAAAAAGAAAAATAACAACAATAACATCCTAATGGAGTCTTTGACAGATTAGCTAATTAATGTTGAACATATATAAATGTACTAATTATTCAACATGTGATTGCAAGTGCGTACTTCAGGAAGTATTATGTAGAAAATAAAAGAAAATGCAATAGCTTACCTGTGATTGCAAGTACTTCACCAACATCCTGAGTAGAAAAGCTCAATCCTCCAAACCTTCTATCACTCTCAGCCCACAGGGAGAAAATCTAAAAAAAATTAGCATTAACCAATTGATCATATGATCAGATCTATCATCAATATTAGAAAGAAAAGCAGACCATTTGAAATGGACATGCATTGTGGCATCTGAATGAACAATGCACAAGTTTCTGCAAGTATATACCTCTGCATATGCCACATCATGAAGGGAGATTATACAATATACAATGATAGCTGACATGAATGGCCAATTCTTAAGGAGATTTTCCTTGGGTGTAGATTCACTTCCTCCATTCTGTTCATCCATTTTTTCCAAAATAGGATCCACTTCGGGAGCCTCCAAAGATTCAGATGATGTATCTTCTTTTATTTTTTTATGCGTGTGTAGTGTTTCCTGCAACAATTCCCAATATCAAGACAAAAAGAGTCATGTTGTAATCTATAATAACTTGATGTAATTTTATGGCAGCACACAACAAAAAAATTAAAAGTACCAATTTATATTAAATGAAAATGGAACAAGACATCAAATGGAATGGTGTACGTAATGCCCAAACAAGCTGTGCACCCCAAGATATTAAAGATCAATATGTAGATTATGATTACTTTTTAAATATAAATAATAGATAGACAATCAAAAAATGGATGAAACAAAGAATGCAGTCTCCCAAATATGATATCCATAAGTATTTTGTAATCTGATATAATCTATAAGTAGAATCAATTGATCATAATAAGTTATTGACAATTTGATTGCTCATGTCACATATTATGACTATCTACTTTGGAGAGAATAATAATGAATTCATGACTCTCATAGTTATCTCCATCATCTAACAAGTAATAAGAATATCATTATTATTACTATGGTTATTAGAAAGATATTTGAATTTCTGCATTCACCTTTTCTGTATAGTTCATCATTTTAAATCAAAGTTTGAGAAAAATAAGATAGATTATGACATGATGTAATGAACGAAGTCCTTGTATACATGAGAAGGCAAAACAATCTTGAATTTTGAATTTTGTAAGCACATTTAAAAGTGCAGGTAGCTTTAAAAAGTATATGCCAATATGATAGAAATTAATGGCTCATATGTCTAGTTGATATTGAAGCTAATATCATAACTTAAGCTTATTTTTGTACTTTGTTTTGCAGAAAAATAGACTCCTACATGGCCTATGTTGTTGATTGAAAAAAAAATATGAAACCTATGGGAGTATAAGGATGGATCTACCATTGTTGTCAATTAATTGTTGCGGTTAAGAGTTTGACCACTGACATGAATAGTAAAGTAAACGCAATGCAGATGGAAAAAACACAAGGAGGACATGCAGAAGAATGTTGTGACTTACTGGAAGCCAAAAACAGGCGACAAATATACCAATTGCAAAGATTGATATACAAAGGCACGGTAAAAAATATGGAAACCTACAAAGAATAAGTAATATAGTTCAGGATAGGAAACCATGATTCAGAAATGAATCAAACTATATTAAAAGAGATCATCCTTTACCTTCCAAAAATAGATTCTTTAGAAAAAATGCTTGGGAACTTCTCTGCAGGCTAAGAAAATAAATAGATGTCACGATGAAAACAAGTTCAATCCATGAAGTAGAACACTAAAAACGATGATTTAGGATTCAATTACAAACAAGAACATTTACATATTTGATCAAATTTAGTTTCAAACTATGTTTTCAACCTTGTTGCAATGTAATAAGTAAAAGTATTCAAATAAAGGTCAACTCTTTGAAATGAACAACATAATAGAGAATGTGGAAATGTGAAGAAAGCTAAATTAACAAATGAATGCTTGATAACAAACTCTGTACAAATTGAAATATCTTATAAACGGTAGATTTATAAAAGGTAAATAAAAAAGAGAAATGGGTGAAGAAGACTCTACCATCAACACATGCAAAGCAACAAACATCATGTTTCCCTAAGGAAGCTACTATTTTATGGAATTTTGAAACAAATGGAGAAATGTCTTAATTCATTAAATAGATGAATCTAAATCATAAAATCATAATCATAAACATCATGACACCTTCTTATCTTGTATAGACTCGGACATCATTCATCAACTAAACTATCAAAATTTATCTTTAGCATGATGTTGCACTCAATTAATATTTTTTGAGGTTCAAAAAATCCTTAAACGCCCAATACATAGATATTCCACATTCTAACTGTGGTGAAAGATTCTAATGTATGCTGGTGAAGATTATAAACACTGAACAACTCTGTAAGAAGTGAGTTGTAGATGTCAATAAATTTTAAACATTTATAAAGTAATTAAAAGCATAAGTTTCTTCATATCATGAGGAAGTGCAGAATTAAGTTACCTTGTCATTACATTCTTATTTTTTTAAAATTTTTTGAAGTGACTTTATGTATATCCTTAAACTTTCCTGAAATCAATATTCTTAGATAAAAGTGATAGTATATTGTTCACTATCATAGTAACCATGTCATAACATCCGTTTCTAGCAGATGGTGCGGAATGAGAAAAGAAAAAAACGCAACACATCTCATATCTAGACAAACTATTTTGATTTTCTACATGTGCTATACGGATGTTTAATGGGTTCTAAGCACAACAACTCCAAAGAATAATCTTTAATACCTGAGAAAAGAAGCCCCCGATGGCAGGGCCAATAATTAGTCCTGTTCCTCGTGCAGTAATAATCTGAAATGGAATGTTGGTGACTTTTGATAAGATAAGAAAAAGAAAAAAAATAAACGGTAGATCCATGAGACTAAGGGCGCGTTTGGTTCAGATGTTGGAGAGGGATTTTTCCCTCTCCCATCATTGAAATCTTTCACTTTTTAGAATCCTTTCAAATGAAATAGTGTCCCATCAAATTTTTTTTGAGGTGGATTTCGAGATCTAGTGAGATATAGGGAGAAAAAGAGGGAGAGTTGACAATCTCTAAAAACTCCCTAAAAGGAGCTTCTTCTCTCTCTAGAGGGATTTTGAAAAAATCCCTCCATATACATATTGCCCAGACGCACCCTAAGATATGGAAGCAATTATAGAATGTTGTTTAGCCACCCCTTTGAGTGAGAATTGACACAAAATGGTGAAAAATGTCAGTGAGATATTTAGAGTAATTAAGTCCTAACAATGATCATAATATATAGGGATTTTTACATGAAAAATATTATTAGAGATGAATTTACAAAAAAAAATCATCCCCATAAATACATTAGCATGCATATCACTGAATTAATTTCAATAATACATATATGTCACTTAAGTGTGATTTTTTACAAGTTTTTGACAAAAAGGAGTGATATGTCTGCAAATAAATATGTTATTTTTTACACGATTCAGATTTACGCAGTGATATGTTTGCTAACATATTTGCATGAATATTTTTTTTAATAAATTCTCATTTAACAATGATTTTTATACAAAAAAATCTTAATATATGTTGTACCTACGAAAAGATAACTAGATGTTGCAGTGCAACATCTGAGCAGTAAATGAAACAACAATGATGATTCATTATGGATATAATTATCAATATTTAAAGTATGCATGAACAATATATATGTATTTGCAGATTGTTAAGTATAATCAACCTTGTACAAGAAGTAAAGAGCATGGTAAAATCAAGAGGAATTGAATCAGCTCGATAAAATTCGACCCCTCTTCCAACTTATAATATTCGCATCTGCCCCCCTCCCCAATTACATATAGATAGTATTTACTATGCAGAATGATGACATAGAACAAAGGAGATGACACCTCGTTATGGATAATGCATGATCAACAAAAGTCAAGTGAATATGTAATGTGAGTTATTGACCGTATGGATATTAAACATGTTCGGTTAGAAGAAAACTGCACGGAGAATATCATAAAGAAATGTCTGAAAGGACTTAGAAGAAGCTAATTATAAGTTACTAATCCTCAATATAAACGACCTGACATGATGCACAATCCAGTTTAATGATGATGAACATGACAATAAGTGGGGCACTTACAAGTGAGAGTCCAAAAGCTTGGTGTTCTCCACGACAAATTTCCGAAGCATATGCCTGCAAATTAAGGCCATCCAAAATAAATGAGTTATTCTCAAATAAATTGCAATATCTAATTTGACTAATTAAAAAGCTCAAATTTCTTATTCTAATATGACTAATTTTCTCACATGCATGTTCTTATCTATTTGATTTGTTTTATTCTTATTATTCTAGATAGAATAAAATTATAGCTAGTTGCCAAAGCAAAAAAGTCTTTTATCATGATATAAACAATCTATGCAACTCACCCAAAATAATCAACTCATTCTATCTTCAGAGAAGCCCTTAATTAATTTGTTCCAAGATCAATAAATGTGGGAATGAGTTGAAGCTAGAAAAACTCATAGCTAATCACTAGCGAAATAATATTGACCTATATGCGTTCCTAAGATAATTCGCTGAAGTACTAATTATTAAGTCACATACTTTAATGGGTACAAGCAACCCATTTAATAATCCAAGAAGAAATCTTGTCAGAACTGCCATCCAAAAGCTTGTGCTGAGGCCAAAGAGAGTGTTAAAAATTATCCTGTGGAAAGACGGTGGAGAGAACATATGTCAACAGATCAGAATGAAATATTCTTGTCGGAACAGCTTATTACTGAGATGGACATTATTAAGCAGCATAATTAAGTTGTCTAATACTAACACTGAAATGACGCTAAACATTATAACAGGCTTCCTTCCATATCTGTCAGCCATGACTCCCCAGAAAAAGGATGTCAAAGCTCTTCCAATCATGAAAGAAGATCCTTCAAGAGAGAGAGACAGAGAGAAGAAAAATAAAAGAGAAGGTAATGTTACTACAACAAGGGCAATAAACAAGCATAATGTGAGATGGGCATTAGCTATATTAGATACATCATACTCTTCTCTTCTTGATATTGACAACCTTTTCATCTTACCAACATAGCCGGCATAGTACCCAATATCCTCCTCTCTCTTGGCAATATGCAAGTCTCTTATCTACATATAAAAAATAAATCACAATGTGGCTATAGATAATGTACAATATCCATTGAAGTATAAGCATCAGATGAAGTTCACTAAAACACTCTTGTGTCTAAAGACTCTAAACTAGGAGTGCAAACGGTTCAAGTTATCAGGTGGATGCAAAGTGTATGTAAATCTGAATGCGATAAGAGAAAAAGAAAATATCTGTAACATGTCTGATAGGTCGTACATTTGTCCAAACATACATATGAATCCACAATGTCATTGGTATATATATTCAAATATTAATATAGAATTATTTATTTTAATTGATTATTGGTAATATTTTGCCATCCAGGATTGTAGTATTAAACCTTTTATTATCGGTGCTAAGTGTATAATTAATCGACTCAAATTCAGACAATTGAATTGTGTTAGAATTTGGGAACAATAGTCCCATATTGATTAATAGGTTGTGATATATGTGCTTATGACCCTGGACCTATATATCTCAATATTATTATTTTGTAGATTTCGACATGGTATCAGAATATGGTCTTGAGTCTAACCCATATATTTTTTATCTTGTGTCATCTTTACCTAATTAATCTCTACGGCCCATCTTGATTGTGAGAGGGAGTGCTAGAATTTGGATAATAATCATGTATCGGTTAATGAGTTGTGGTCCATGTATTTATGACTTTGAATGTGTGTATCTCAACATTGTGATTGTATGAATTTATATAAATTGATATCAGACAACTCGTACTTGAACGTTATCAACATTTTTCTGGTCGCGGGATAGCCTCTGGTGTAACCAGCTTAAATTATCTTCAATATCTTTGAATAGCTTCAACTTTTTAGCAGTGGGGATATGCATCAAAAACCATTAATATATGGTTCTGTATTGCTTTAGATTTTCTCGTTGAACAAAAAAAATCTTTTATAGCCATATTAAAGATAAAATAATAATTCACTGTTATAAATTAAATACCAACATAAGTTCTATTATAACATGATGATGAATATATATCCCCATTGAATTTAAATGAGCTTACAATATATATATATGGGAGATGTTCACATGGGGCCGGTCCCATGGCTATTTGTTATGTTATCGGCATCTGAGCCTTCCATCTCATGAGGTTGATGATCGCATGAGGTCAGTCCCATGCGATCAAGGGCCCAGATACCGGCACCATGGCAAATAGCCATGGTGCCGACCCCATGTGAACATCTCCCTATATATATATATATATTCGTCCACGTTGAATATAAAATGAGCTTACCATTATAAAATAAAATATTTACACATTACATCCTACACCTTAACACAAGTCCATTCTTTATGTGGGCTGGTGCATCTCAACTCGTTGGGTGATGGATGAAAAAAAAACTTTTTTAATTTCATATCTCACCACACAGATTTTATAATCATATTTGGGCTATTATCAATTTAAACTAGTTTGAGTACTTAAAGACATGTCAACAACATAAGAGAATAAATGTTTACACAGTTAATTAATTAATGCTTTATGTTTCAGCCATTTGATCGAGTTGAAATATCTTATATATATATATATATATTTTGGGTGACAAGCGAAAGGTATTTTAATTAGCATGTGTTTTCATTCTAATTTAGAAATATTTTCCAACGAAGGGTTTCAAATGTATACCCATATTCAAAAGATATGAATTCATCTTTTAGGGGGAAAAAAGTTTGCACAAGTCCAGTTCTTTTTATTATTATTTTTGAATTAATTGTATCTGTCATGACGTGGTGTTGGACAATTAATGTCCCAACAACATATATTTTCCCTCGTAATTAATCTAATGTCATGTGACAATATTATATAAAAGCATATTCATGATCATCACATTTATGACATATACTATTGTTTTTATCATTAATAAATATTATTTTATTTTTTTAAAAAATCAACCATTAATATAAATATAATTAACTAGCTAGACTTTAATTTCTTGTCCGACTTGCAGATGCGCATACCATCCTTCCTACGGTGTAGCTGTGGGCACACTAATTTGTAAACTTTCAAGCAGATGGAGAATGATTAGATGGAGGTGAAAGAAGTCATTAAGACCTGTACTTTTGATACATACCATGAAATACAAGAACGGAAACAACGATGCTACTGGCAGAGCTGAAAAAAGAGACGAACAAAGAAAATTTTAGGACATAAATATGTATATATATATATCAAAAAAAAAATTATGCATCAGAAAACTCTCTATCCTCACATAGATAATTAGCATACATGTAACACTACAAGAAAGGTATCAAAGAACAAAAACTTGTTTATTTTGTGTCGATTTTGTAAATAATACTACCAACCCTCTGCGTTAATAAAGGTAATGCCACAAATAATTAAATGATCAGTCAACAGCAAGGTGATGCAAAAATTATTATAATTATAGCGGTTTTTTGTAAATAAATTATTGTTATAAGTAAATTTATAAAAGAATTATTCCTGAAAACGTACCACTGTTTAAAATTAAATAGTGCATAAATGACATCTAAGATTGTCTCAGCGTGATTTTTTTACAAATTTTTATGAAAAAAATGATATGCCTATAAATAAAAAATATATTTATACTAGTTGATTTTACATAGTATTAATATGCTTATTAATACATTTCTAGGAATAATTTTTTATAGATTTATTTCAAACAATGATTTATTTGTAAAAATTCTTAGTTATATTTAAGATCACAACAAATTATCAAGACAACCAACCCAAAAAACATACACAGCTTTCTTTTTTTTAAAACCGCTCTTGTATGTGTCTAAACATCCACATCGGTGACATATAAGGCTTTCCCATCAAGCTGGGGGCTCTAAACTCTGGCCTAATTAGTGCTTGGATTCCCTATTCCTTTGTACAGATAATCAAGATGCTTACTGTCTGATGCAAAACTGAAACACGGCAAAGAACGGTAGCTCTTCCCAGACATGAAAAAGAGAAAGGAATTTTCATAGTTTGGCAACTTGTATTGATGCAAAGATATATATATATATATATATATAGTCTGTGGCTAATTAATTAAGAATAACTAAGGAAAAAAATCACAGTATGTGAGCCCTAGCATCTATATACACTCTGGAAAACAACATTAAAGTGGACTGAAAATTAATTTTCTTGGACTTTTTTCTATTGAGCCAAGAGAAACTGTGTGTAATCGACAAATATATATATATATATATATATATATATATATATATATTGTTAATTAATATTTGGTTAAAAGAAACGAAAGAGAATTAATGGCTATTTCTATCTTAATTTTGACAAGAAGGGCACTCTTTTTTAACTGTCAAAAAGTTTAAAATCCATCAGAACCCATTTAATAATTAATTAATCACCTCTCCTCTGGATCGAATATATTTCTCTTCTCCCTCCCATGCACCTACGTACGTACGTACCCTCTAGCAAGAATTTCATCTGTAGCCTGCAAGCAGCTGTCCTCGATCTGTGAACCACGTTAGGAGGTTTCATCTACCACGCCTGCCTGCCGTCTAGGTGACACTTCAACATATATTTGTATAATAATAATAATAATAATAATAATAATAATAATAATAATAAAGAGCGACTCTCACGAGCTATATATGTAAACTTTTTTCAGCAGGGAGCATGAACTCTTGCAGGTTTCTTAATTCGACACCTATGATGCATGGCAGGGAGTCTTCTTGAGACCTGAGGAGGGCGCGCGTGGTGAACCAGTTCCAGGCATCCAGTTCAAAATTAATGTCTTGATTTACAGAGAGATCGAGCAGCATACTACCTAGCTAAATGTATGAATATTATCCAGCTGGAGCTAACTACATATATATATATATATATATATATATATATATATATATATATATATATATATATGAAGCTCATGAAAGCAATAGGAAAGCACACATGAAAAGAAAGGCACAGATAAATGTCGCCAACAGCGTTCTTCAATTCGTGAGAACTTGCGTCCCAATTATTTGAACCACCCTCGGAGGGTACGTATATATATAATAATAATATTGATGACGATGAATCGATGATAATAATAATATGTAGACAAACCTGTGCAGAGGGTGACGAGCCAGACGTAGACGAACTCCTTGTAAGGCATGCCTCGGTGGAGCTCCTTCCTCCTCACCACCCGGCACCCGGGGCAGTCCTCGTAGTACACCTTCTCCAGCAAAGGCCCGGCGGCGCCGTGGACGCCCACCGCCATGAAAGCCTGCAGGGAGCTAGCAGAGAGAGAGAGATATATATATATATATACGGCGCCCTACTCCTCCTCGTGATCCCGGCGGCCACGAACGCTTCCCCTCTTCTGCAGGATGCCAAAAACCCCGCGCTTCCCCTCTCTCTGCGGTGGAGACTGCCGCCGGGATTCCCATGCAGCTGACAGGGGAAGTCCCACCACCTCACACAGCACCGACAAAGAAAAGGCTCTCTCGTGTCGTACAGGTTTTGAGTTGGGTGCTCGTGGCCGTCTCTTATTAACCTCTCTTTGATTTCGAGTTAGTCACGAGTTAACTCAAAGTTAACTCAGGATTAATTATTTTAAATTTTAAATTTTAAATTAATTTTAATCAAACTTAAAGATGAACTATCACAGAGTATCTCAGGATTTAAAAATCCCTCACCGAAGATAGGTTACAACATTTATCCCGATTTATACCTTTTCCCTCTCTCTCTCCCGTAATTAATGCTATGTCTCTCTCAATTAATGTTACCCCCCTCTCTCTCTCTCCCTCTCCTCTCTCTATATTATTATAACTTTTATCATTGTTAAATTTTTAGTTAGTATTATTAATGATAATTTTTATAAAAATTTTGTTATTGTAAAGATATATTTATCATATGGAATCTATTAAAATATTGGTAAAACTTAAAAAATAAAGATATTAAGATAAATATTAACTTTTAAAAATATTTATGATTTTTAAATTTAAATTAGTGAGATTAATGATGTTATTTATCAAAAAGAATTTATTTTCATAGTATATTCAGTTTATAGAATATATATTAAAAATATTTAAAAAGTAAGATTAAATATAAAATTTAAAGATTAACAGTAACATAAATTCAAAATTAATATCAATTTTGACTTTTAAATTTTAATTAGTTAGATTATTTATGTTATTTATCAAATAAAATTTATTATCATAATATCTTATATTTATAGAATATTATAAAACTATTTAAAAATTAAGATAAAATAATTTTTTAAAGATGAATACTAACATAAATCCGTAATCAATGTCATTTTTTAATTTTAAATTTTAATTAGTGAGATTATTGATGTTATTTATCAAACTAAACTTAGTTTCATGATATATTCAATTTATATAATATAATAAATATATTAAAACATTAAGATAAAATAAATTTTTTAAAGATAAATACTAACCTAAACTCGTAATTAATGTTATTATTAACTTTTAAATTTTAATTAGTGAGATTATTGATGTTATTTATAAAAAATATTTCAATTACATATTTAAATTATAGAATATATTAAAAATTAAACTAAAATATAATTTTTTAAAGATGAATAGTAATTAAAATTCATAATTAATGACATTTCTCTATGTGTTTTGAATATTAATTAGTGACATTAGTTATACTATTTATAACAAATTATTTCTATGATATATTTAATTTATAGAATATATTAGTAATATTTAAAAATTGAAGTAAAATAATTTTTTAAGATGAACCGTAATCAAAACTAATAAAAGCTCATAATTGATGATATTTTTGTGTTTTAAATTTTAATTAGTGAGATTAATTACGTTATTTATCAAAAATATTAATGATATTATTTATCTAAAATATTTTTATTTTTATGATATACTCAATTTGTAACATATAATAAAAATAAATTAAACTAAAAATAAAATAAAAATTTAAAGATGAATAGTAACATAAACTAGTAATTAATGTGTGTGAGAGAGAGAGAGTGTGTGTGACGTGAGAGAGAGGGGAGGAGAGGGAGAGAGAGAGAGAGAGAGAACTAGAGATATATTAAAAATTATAAAGAGATATAAATGTAATATTTTAGTTGTCATCATTAATTAATTAACTTATTACTTGTCAAATCATACTGGATTAAAAATAGATTAGTTGATCTCCTTGCTCCCGAATTATCTCTCCTCCTGTCAAATCAAAAATGAGTTAACTCTGAAATGTTTTAAACTGGTTGAGTTACTCAACCTTTAATTTACCTCCCTACCAATTTGAGCCTTGATTATTTTTTATCGTCGTCCCTTGTCATAATATCTAATTTATTTTTAGATTCCCATTTAAAAAATAAGGTGACATGCATATATCTGCCCCCTTACATTTTTGTCGGAATTTTCTTTGCAGCTTCTACCGTTAATTAATTGCCTTCAATAATCACTAACATATTAATTCGTCCTAACATCGTGGTATTGTTAACACTTCATGCGTTAACGCGTTACAATTAAAATGTTGCAAGTTAATATGTTAACGAATTAATATCTTAGTGTCAGTGACTAATGACAGGCACTACATAAATATATATATATATTAGCCAGAAGACTTCGATTATTAGAAGTGTTGTTTGAACTCCAAATAATATATATATATAACAGCTAATATGACAATCCAAAGTTTAACACCGAATGCATTAGATATGTCAAAGTAAAAAAGAAATTGTATAGCTTGGTCGTCATTTTGAAGGAAAGATATACCACGAAGCAATATATATATATATATATATATATATATATATATATATATAAACTATTTCCATTAACTTCAAGCTCAGATTTTTTTTCGACTTGTTTACCTATACAGATTAATTAAATGAATCTGTCAAATGCATCCTAGTTAATTAGTATGTGTGAAAAAATCTGCTCTACCGCATATATTTAGTTGACGCGGATGTAAATGCTAGTACTACTCAAGTGATTGTCTTCGCGAGGGTGGTTTAATGGGTCAAGTACTGTCTACGAGCCTTTAAAATGGAATGGGTTCAAACGAGTGCTTGTGTAAAATGTGTCAGCCCTAGAGCATAAATAATTCCACACAACTGTGATTGTTTTTTTAACTTATTCAAGTGACGTTTTTAATAAACTCACAAATTGTGAGATCTCATGAATATATATATATATATAGCGTTAAAAGAATATGCGTGCGTTAAAAGAATATATCGGTAGACCATCTCGATCAAAATGAAGCATATACGTTTAAAAGAATATATTCCATCTTAATTAGATTTGAATCTGTCTCGGGGCGGATAGTGCTCCAGTGGTCCCAATTCCTTGCAAAAAATTGCATATGTGGTGTGCATATATATAGCTCCTCCTGCCTTTAAAAGCTTTACATATATATACACCTTGACTAAAATGAAATAAACTTATTATGTGAATTTTCATCTTCGATTTGCATTCTCCAATGACTCGATCTCTTAACTCGGTTAGCATCTCACTTCTTTTGTTTTGGGAGGTCCTGAGATTATGTGAAAGCAAGGATTTAACCCACATATTCTCCACGGTTGGATCTTTGAACCCAAAATTATCATGTGAGATTAGAGGTTGCTTCAGTACTAAACTTAATAAAAGAAGGAAAAAAACGCTTACTCCTATTATATCTTTCTTTGAAATAATTTTGTATTACACACTCCTTATACTACACACATCAGGTTTACCATTATATTGTTTTTGAGATTTTTACATATAATTTCTTACCAACTTAGTTAATTGTCGAGTGGTCTCCGAGTTACAATTATTTGTCCTTTTAAGTCTTTACAATCTTCGCCGTTATATAAGTAAGTTCATATCTTTTGTTTCGTTCTACGAAAGTTAACCGATCTATAGTTAATTTGACTCAAGACGAACAAAAGATTAAATTACTCTTGATTAGGAGAGAGAGAGAGAGAGAGAGAGAGAGAGTAGAGTTCTCATATTAAAAAATAGTATTTTCATCTTTTTCAATATTATGTCATCCTAAGATGAAATATTTCACAGGATATTTCATTTTTTTACTATCACAATTACATGTACTTTTTATTAATAGTTAAAAGATTATAAGAACATAAAGGATAAATAGTTATAACTTATGAATCAAGTGATAATTAACTAAATTCGTAAGGACTCATATGTATATTTTTTTCTGGGACTGCGGGGGATGCAGAGAGGGGAACTACCCTCGGGGTTGGAAGGCAGCCTGTTCGCCCACGAGACCAAGCGGTGGCGAATTTTCCTGCAGGGTGGGCTCGGCAACTCTCTCTCTCTCTCTCTCTCTCTCTCTATATATATATATATATATATATATATATATCTGTGTGTGTGTGTGTGTCCACCAGCGGAAACGTCTCCCAGGCAATTGTCAGCCCCCTGCAGCATGCTGGGGCTGGGGCAGCATGCATGCACCTCCGGGGATCCCACCATGCATCGATCCGTATATAAATATGGTTGATGTGGAGAGGAGGAGGGTTCATACAAAACTGCTGGGCTCTGCTGCTAACTTAGAGTGATGTGTGTTTGTGCCCTTCTCTCTCTCTCTCTCTCTCTCCCCCCCTCTCTCTCACACACACTTCTGTGTGTGCGTCTGTGGAGTGGAGATCTCCACTGTCATTTCTAGAAGCTACGGCCCACTGTGTGTGTGTGTGTGAGAGAGAGAGAGAGAGAGGGGGGGGGGGAGTGGAAAGCTGCATCAAACACGGTCTATTGTAATAAGAAATGGGGCCAACAGAGACTGGCAGTGGTTTATGCTGTTCCATGTTTCTATCTAATGCCTTCGTCTCCACCGATCTTTTATAGTGACACATCCCATTCGCATCAGATGCCGGTGGTCCTTCCTCATGAATTAAGATCAATTCCAGCCCTAACTAGGCGGGTCCCGCCCACATCCTTTTTTTTTTTTGGGCTTCTCTTGATGCCTCTTTCACCCTACTGAGATTCAAGTCTCTCTCTCTCTCTCACACACACACACACATCATATATGTGGCTTCTCTTGATGTCTCTTTCACCCTATTGACATTCAAGTTATAGTAAAGTGAGATTCAAGTTATAGTAAACTTTCTCTCTCTCTAAATCCAACCTAAAGATAAGTTCGTCATTGCAATATGCTTAAACTGGGTAAAATATTGAGAGGCATCGGGTAAGGGAATGTCATCAGTCCTTCTCAAAGGCACTGGGTTAAATATTAAGACGAATGAGGGGGGGCAGGGTTATGTACCTGAGATGGATCACTTATTAGTCATTTGATCGGCTCTCTAATCTTATACAAATTGATATCATGCTGTTAGTAGGTCATCTTTTTCTCTCGAGTCAAAACAAATGACTTAGGATGATTGAGACAGTGATCCACGATCTGTAACACCTTTTATTGGGCCACAAAAGTTGCACCATTGACATAGAGGCAGCAGCAACTCCACCTGCAGAGGCAGCTTATCCCGATGTGTGCAAACAAAATCGCGAACTCCATCTGCCCCCACGTTGGTCCACAACGGCCGGATTCTGCTCTTGCCAATATGACAGAAAAATGAAAAACCGGGTTAAACAGGGGGTAACCTAACCCGGGTGAGTTAACCCACGAAAATGTTAACCCCCTATCAAAGTGGGGATTACAAGTTTGCTGAATCTTGATAGAGGTAACTAATAAGACCCGAACAAATCTTGACCAAAATTAAGTATGAAATCACGATAGGCTATAATCCTTTGTTTATCCAGCCTTCAAATGGTTCTGGATTTATTTATGTCATGCTCATACAAAGACAGACGGGTAACCAAAAGGGCATAACAGTATATCAAGGTGAAGATAACCTGCAACCCATAAATCGGTAACATAGTTCGTTATGCATGGGACCTTCAATCTGACCTAGTTCAAGAAAGAAGCATTTCTATGGTCCACCTTTTTCAATTACTTGTGCAGCATTCTTAATGACGGTCAACTTTGCTCACTTCAATAGCAGTCTAGAGTTCATAACAGAGCAGGTATCTTGACAAGGGGGAGCTCCACCTACACTTATCTACATAAGCAAGCACAAGGTGAAGGTGGCCCTTTGAGCTATTAATTAAATACCAACAAGCAGACATGAAGTAGATTTACATAATAAGCTTGCTGATAAACAGCAATGTAAATATCTGTGGTTCCTGCTGAGTGTTTTGAGTTCATCACAGCAAACCCAGCACAGCTGGCAAGCAACGGTGCTTCTATTTAGCAGTTACTATCATAGGCCGCCAGACCCTGCAATGCTGGGCCCTCCAACCGGGGGTTGTTCTCGAAACTGTGGAAAGAAGGAAAATGAACTGTTTATTTTTTTTGAAAAGTTAAGAAACAGGAAACTAAATATTATCTCCAAAACAGCGAGCAGAATGAGTCATGACCGTCCTTATTGTACAGGAAACATTAGACACAAGATCGGCATGTTTATGTAAAAGGTATGTGACATTGGACATGCAGCAGCTTAGTGGGTGTGACGCACTATAAACTTAAACAAGCGCCTCTTGTATGAACCATAATAGCCCACACATGTCTTGGCGAGAATTAGAGTAGCCCACACACAACGAGAAAAATCATGTAAAAGCTACAGTGAGTTTCTAATATCTGTAGGCCGTATCATGAGTAGGAAAAAATAGAAAGATTGGAAAGACTAAAATCTTAATTTATTATAAGTTGTATGCTAATGACAAAATCAAACCTGCACAGAGTACAATGGTGCAAGATGTTTGTGTTAAAAGAGGTGCAAGCCGTTAGTGAAGATTTGGCATTATTGGCAAGACATAAGATTAGCTCCAGCAGTTGGTCGCACCAGGTGCCATCCTCCAACATGCTTCACCACAATATTGTGCTGACATCAGAATGCAGATAATATATATATCAGAGAGAGAGAGAGAGAACGCGCTACATGCATATGTATTGAAAAGTACAAACATTACAGACCCCATTGACAATTTTTCAGGCCCGGGGCTCTGCCCCCTAGTAACCCCCCAGTAAAGTGAGCGCTGCCCCCTTGACCCCCCGCGGCCTGAACGCACAAGTCAATCTGCAATGCAAAACTGGGTCATAGGTAGATCGGACTCCACACACTCCTCCAACACCTCTCTCTTTGTGTGTGTGTCTCACTCTATCTCTCTTTGCTCTCTCTCTCCTCCCTCCCTCTCAAGTTTTAATATTAAAATTCATAATTTTTTCACATATTTTATTCTTAATTATATTGGGAATAGATATTTTTTGGGTTTTTAAAAAGGCACTAGGCAACGCCTAGGCAGATGCCTTATCGCCTAAGTGCTTAAACTCTCCGTGCACACTTTGGGTCACCTTGTTGCCTTGCGGCGCCTAGGTGACCAAGTGCTGATCCAAGACCAGGCAGTTGGGACACCTTTTTTTGGGCCCAAGAAGGCGCCCAAGGTGCCCACTATAGCGGCCCAGGCGGTCCAAGGTTCCTGCCTGGGCACCTTGGGCAGTTTGGCTTGACCGCCTAGCTCGGATCTAAACCCAAACTCTAGACACTCCGTCTGGCTTGACCGTTTGGTCGATCCGCGATGCGAGACCAGGTCATAGATAGATCAAACTCTAGACACTCCTCCAACTCCCCTCTCTACATCCCTCTCTTTGTCTCTCTCTGGCCTCCCTCCCTCTTTTTCAAATTTTAATATTAAAATCTATAACATTTTCCTATATCTTATTCCGATTTTATTTACTTTCTCCCTCCCCTGCTCCCCTTCTCTCCTTTACATCTACTTCATCTTTTTGCTTTAGTATCCGTCAGAGCCCCACTATTATTCACATGCTAGAAATGATAGGCACATACTCTCTCCCTCCCCCCTCTCTCTCTTGTGAACTTGTCAGCTAGTAGGGTTGTCAATGGGCTGGGCCCGGGCCGGACTTAGGTTGGCCCTGTCCGGACCCGACTCATCAATATTAAAGCCCAATGTTGGGCTGGGCCTAATACTAATAAAAAAATGTAAAGCCCAACTAAAGTCCGATCCGAAAACTTAAATAAAAAATAATAAAAATAATATATTTAATAATATAGAACTTATAATCTCACTAAATTAATTAGTGTTTTGATGTTAATTATTTATTTTGTTTGAAAAGAAGAATTTTAATTTTATAATTAAGTAAAATAACATAGTTTTAACTAGGTAGTTTTTAAAATTTGAAGGGAGAAAAAAAAAGAGAACGGGCTAGGCCAGCCCGTGGACCAAACTCAAAACCCGAGCCCGGCCCGTGGGCCTAGTCGGACTGGATTTTTAAGCCCGACTAAGGGCCCGCAGGCCGGAAAAGGCCTTGCGACCCGGCCTGAAATTGGGCCAGGCCCGCCGGCTTGTCCGGCTTGCCCGACCCATTGACAGACCTACCACCTAGGCACCCTGAGGACCCAAGCTCGCCTAGTCACCTTAACAACTATGCAACTATGTCCATTGTTGAGCAGTGCAATCGTGCTTGAACCTAAAGTTTGCACTCCTCGTAGTAACTCCTTGCAATTTCATCACAAACCACTTGGTCAGATTAGGAAAAAACTAGGATCACCACTTTTATTGTATAAAGGGTTTGATTTTCAATAATGAGACCTCCCGATTTTAAGCATTAATCTGCATGTGGATTCTCCCGACCATCCTGATTCCTGCCTTATATTATTGAAGAAGACAGGAATTTGAGCTCAACTCAGATTATATGACAATCAAATAAATTACCATTAAAAAAATCTCCAAAAAATTGACAGCCAGTCCTTTTTTGTCTTTCTAATTAATTTGAGATTTTGATTCGTTCTTCTCAATTGTAAATCCACACCGATGACAAATACTATTCCCAGGTGCATCCTGTCATGGAGCCATTAAGACTGTTAAATATAGAGTGGTCCAAGAACGAGAATACCCTTGCTTTTCATCAAAATGAGTTAAACTTGTGTTTTTCCCGTGGACATATAATCCATACATTACATAGATAAGAATCATGAGATTGAAATCTTCAAGAATTGTCATTCATGGAACTCAAGGATGGAACCTTGCAAAATGGGAATAATAACTCATAAAGAATGATTACAAGATGAAAGCGAGAGTAAAAATAGGAGGATTGTTTATTTAAGGTGATCTTAGGTCTTCATAGAGAACTGTGCAATTTTTTTTAAGACCTCATCAAAGAAGCATCTGAGAATGGTAGCCGCATAACTCTCTCTGGAAAATCAGCAATCACTTGTTACATTTGCAGAAAATCCACCATGGATCCACTGCACACCAATATGGCTCTTCCAATGGAGTAGAGAGAGCTTTGAAGAAGAGGTTTTCCATGGGGGCATTTTGGGGTTCTCATATTTGATAACTCCGTAACTTGACAGGATGGATCTAATGCTAGTAGAATTTAAGTCCATGGACTGCAGATTAGAAATCTCAGACAATGCATATAAGATTAATATGATGGAAAATTGTGGGGGAGCCAATTTTCCCAAAAAAATATTTAAATGATTTTGCATGCTATGTATTACAAGACTCAGCTAGGAAAACCACCAATGCAAGACTAAAAACATAAAATAAGTGGATTACATATTGACGCAGAAATAGTAATGAAACTTCATAATGGTTTTTTTCTCAAAAATTGGGATTAAAACAAGAATACATATCTAGATTCAAAAAACATAAGAACATCATCATAGATTTTCAAAATTAGGAGGGTCTCCATAAACGGAAAAACAAACAGAAAACTATTCATTTAAGAACAGTGAGAATGTCCTCGAATAATGAAAATTGTAAAATAAGAAGCTTACTTGTTCAAGGGGATGTGCTCAAAAGGTCCTGTCGTGGGAATAGTTCCACAGAGGTCATTGCTTGAGACATCTCTGAGAAACACAAATTCATGTTTTAGAGTTATAATATGAAACAATACGCAAACTAAAAGAATCACAAGAAAGTTTAGAATTTGGACTTACACAACTTTGAGGCTAGGAATTTTGGCAAGTTCCATGGGTATCTGCCCTGTGAGCCGATTGTCATTCAGCCGTCTACAGAAGTTGAGAACCAAACCAATCAGGGAACATCAAGAATGTAATAGGAAAGTAATGAAAAATGACATGAGAAGGACATGCAGTGTCTACATCTATATTCAACGAACTACTGATAACATCGGTCTTGATTTTGCAGCTTGCACAAACTTTGTACTTTATATATGACGGAAAAGCACAGCATGTGCACTTACAAGAACACTAGAGATTTCAGCTTCCCCAATGATGGAGGAATAACACCTGAAATGTTGTTGTTGTACAAATCCAAGCTAATCAAGCTCTTCAAATTGCCCAACTCAGGAGGGATTGTTCCTTGGAGATTATTTTTGTAAAGTTCCCTGCATCAAGGACTACAAATTAAAAAAGAAAAAAAATTCATGCACAATACGAATACAAATTATATGTGAAGCATCTCACAATCAACCAATAGATAGGTGGATAACATGTAAGTGGCACAATTGATAAAAGATCAGTAAGGACCAACATTTTAAAAAGTGGAAGCCTAGATCCTTATGAAACCTGCCTAGGCACTTCAGATGGATCTGCTGCCTCAAAGGTTTCAGCCTCAGCCTTTCCTTAATGGTTTTATCTCACCTAACCGGCGAACCCCCCCCCCCCTGGTCACTTAATTGCCTAACCATCCTTCAATATGCATTACATGACATGCTATATATCTAGATGTTGCAGAGGACTAGAAAACTCATACAATATTAAAATTTTTCCGTAGATGTGAAACTGTGGTCAGACCCCTCCCTTCTATAAATTGCATAATTGTGCCCTTGTTCACTGTAAAGTTACACGTACATACTATGCATGCAGATGTGTGTGTGCATGCGCACCTCTCTATATATAAGTTCAATATACATATAACCTGGATACAATAATAATAGCTTTTGATTTTGGTACCTAGTTCTTTTCTATGTCACATTTTACACAAATTAGTGATGTGCAACAACATTTGGCAACGACCCATGTCTCAACAAAGATTTTTTTGATGAAAAGTTGATGGTACCACAAAAGTGTATTAAAGGAGAAAAGGATGTACAAGTAACATCAAAGCTCTCACAAAAGCTCCTATCTCAGAAGACCTGCCCAAGAGAAAGAACCTCTCTAACTCCACAACAACAAAAAAAGAGAGAAGTTAAAATTCCCCACATTGTCTCAACAAAGATGGTTCTTAATATTCATACATAGTTATAAAGGGTCACGTATTCTTATAGCCATATTAAAGATAAAATATGGGAGATGAATATATGGTTCTGTATTGCTTTAGATTTTCTCGTTGAACAAAAAAAATCTTTTATAGCCATATTAAAGATAAAATAATAATTCACTGTTATAAATTAAATACCAACATAAGTTCTATTATAACATGATGAATATATATCCCCATTGAATTTAAATGAGCTTACAATATATATATATGGGAGATGTTCACATGGGGCCGGTCCCATGACTATTTGTTATGTTATCGGCATCTGAGCCTTCCATCTCATGAGGTCGATGATCGCATGAGGTCAGTCCCATGCGATCAAGGGCCCAGATACCGGCACCATGGCAAATAGCCATGGTGCCGACCCCATGTGAACATCTCCCTATATATATATATATATTCGTCCACGTTGAATATAAAATGAGCTTACCATTATAAAATAAAATATTTACACATTACATCCTACACCTTAACACAAGTCCATTCTTTATGTGGGCTGGTGCATCTCAACTCGTTGGGTGATGGATGAAAAAAAAACTTTTTTAATTTCATATCTCACCACACAGATTTTATAATCATATTTGGGCTATTATCAATTTAAACTAGTTTGAGTACTTAAAGACATGTCAACAACATAAGAGAATAAATGTTTACACAGTTAATTAATTAATGCTTTATGTTTCAGCCATTTGATCGAGTTGAAATATCTTATATATATATATATATATTTTGGGTGACAAGCGAAAGGTATTTTAATTAGCATGTGTTTTCATTCTAATTTAGAAATATTTTCCAACGAAGGGTTTCAAATGTATACCCATATTCAAAAGATATGAATTCATCTTTTAGGGGGAAAAAAGTTTGCACAAGTCCAGTTCTTTTTTTTATTATTTTTGAATTAATTGTATCTGTCATGACGTGGTGTTGGACAATTAATGTCCCAACAACATATATTTTCCCTCGTAATTAATCTAATGTCATGTGACAATATTATATAAAAGCATATTCATGATCATCACATTTATGACATATACTATTGTTTTTATCATTAATAAATATTATTTTATTTTTTTAAAAAATCAACCATTAATATAAATATAATTAACTAGCTAGACTTTAATTTCTTGTCCGACTTGCAGATGCGCATACCATCCTTCCTACGGTGTAGCTGTGGGCACACTAATTTGTAAACTTTCAAGCAGATGGAGAATGATTAGATGGAGGTGAAAGAAGTCATTAAGACCTGTACTTTTGATACATACCATGAAATACAAGAACGGAAACAACGATGCTACTGGCAGAGCTGAAAAAAGAGACGAACAAAGAAAATTTTAGGACATAAATATGTATATATATATATCAAAAAAAAAATTATGCATCAGAAAACTCTCTATCCTCACATAGATAATTAGCATACATGTAACACTACAAGAAAGGTATCAAAGAACAAAAACTTGTTTATTTTGTGTCGATTTTGTAAATAATACTACCAACCCTCTGCGTTAATAAAGGTAATGCCACAAATAATTAAATGATCAGTCAACAGCAAGGTGATGCAAAAATTATTATAATTATAGCGGTTTTTTGTAAATAAATTATTGTTATAAGTAAATTTATAAAAGAATTATTCCTGAAAACGTACCACTGTTTAAAATTAAATAGTGCATAAATGACATCTAAGATTGTCTCAGCGTGATTTTTTTACAAATTTTTATGAAAAAAATGATATGCCTATAAATAAAAAATATATTTATACTAGTTGATTTTACATAGTATTAATATGCTTATTAATACATTTCTAGGAATAATTTTTTATAGATTTATTTCAAACAATGATTTATTTGTAAAAATTCTTAGTTATATTTAAGATCACAACAAATTATCAAGACAACCAACCCAAAAAACATACACAGCTTTCTTTTTTTTAAAACCGCTCTTGTATGTGTCTAAACATCCACATCGGTGACATATAAGGCTTTCCCATCAAGCTGGGGGCTCTAAACTCTGGCCTAATTAGTGCTTGGATTCCCTATTCCTTTGTACAGATAATCAAGATGCTTACTGTCTGATGCAAAACTGAAACACGGCAAAGAAAGGTAGCTCTTCCCAGACATGAAAAAGAGAAAGGAATTTTCATAGTTTGGCAACTTGTATTGATGCAAAGATATATATATATATATATATATATATATATATTCTGTGGCTAATTAATTAAGAATAACTAAGGAAAAAAAATCACAGTATGTGAGCCCTAGCATCTATATACACTGTGGAAAACAACATTAAAGTGGACTGAAAATTAATTTTCTTGGACTTTTTTCTATTGAGCCAAGAGAAACTGTGTGTAATCGACAAATATATATATATATATATATATATATATATATATATATTGTTAATTCATCTTTGGTTGAAAGAAACAAAAGAGAATTAATGGCTATTTCTATCTTAATTTTGACAAGAAGGGCACTCTTTTTTAACTATCAAAAAGTTTAAAATCCATCAGAACCCATTTAATAATTAATTAATCACCTCTCCTCTGGATCGAATTTATTTCTCTTCTCCCTCCCATGCACCTACGTACGTACGTACCCTCTAGCAAGAATTTCATCTGTAGCATGCAAGCAGCTGTCCTCGATCTGTGAACCACGTTAGGAGGTTTCATCTACCACGCCTGCCTGCCGTCGAGGTGACACTTCAACATATATTTGTATAATAATAATAATAATAATAAAGAGCGGCTCTCATGAGCTATATATGTAAACTTTTTTCAGCAGGCAGCATGAACTCTTGCAGGTTTCTTAATTCGACACCTCTGATGCATGGCAGGGAGTCTTCTTGAGACCTGAGGAGGGCGCGCGTGGTGAACCAGTTCCAGGCATCCAGTTCAAAATTAATGTCTTGATTTACAGAGAGATCGAGCAGCATACTACCTAGCTAAATGTATGAATATTATCCAGCTGGAGCTAACTACATATATATATATATATATATATATATATATATATATATGAAGCTCATGAAAGCAATAGGAAAGCACACATGAAAAGAAAGGCACAGATAAATGTCGCCAACAGCGTTCTTCAATTCGTGAGAACTTGCGTCCCA
This sequence comes from Amorphophallus konjac, assembly GCA_022559845.1. NCBI lineage: Eukaryota > Viridiplantae > Streptophyta > Magnoliopsida > Alismatales > Araceae > Amorphophallus > Amorphophallus konjac. Next base: position 12,024,319 of record CM040118.1, on the reverse strand, counting down.
ATTATTTGAACCACCCTCGGAGGGTACGTATATATATAATAATAATATTGATGACGATGAATCGATGATAATAATAATATGTAGACAAACCTGTGCAGAGGGTGACGAGCCAGACGTAGACGAACTCCTTGTAAGGCATGCCTCGGTGGAGCTCCTTCCTCCTCGCCACCCGGCACCCGGGGCAGTCCTCGTAGTACACCTTCTCCAGCAAAGGCCCGGCGGCGCCGTGGACGCCCACCGCCATGAAAGCCTGCAGGGAGCTAGCAGAGAGAGAGAGAGATATATATATATATATACGGCGCCCTACTCCTCCTCGTGATCCCGGCGGCCACGAACGCTTCCCCTCTTCTGCAGGATGCCAAAAACCCCGCGCTTCCCCTCTCTCTGCGGTGGAGACTGCCGCCGGGATTCCCATGCAGCTGACAGGGGAAGTCCCACCACCTCACACAGCACCGACAAAGAAAAAGCTCTCTCGTGTCGTACAGGTTTTGAGTTGGGTGCTCGTGGTCGTCTCTGAACCTCTCTTTGATTTCGAGTTAATTTATGAGTTAACTCAAAGTTAACTCATAATTAATTATTTTTATATTTTAATTATAAATTAATTTTAATCAAATTTAAAGATGAACTATCACAGATTATATCAGGATTTAAAAATCCCTCACCGAAGATATACGACATTTACCCAGATTTATACCCTCTCTCTCTCTCTCTCTCTCTCTCTCTCTCTCTCTCTCTCGTAATTAATGTTATATCTCTCTCAATTAATGTTACCCCTCTCTCTCTCCTCTATCTATATTATTATAACTTTTATCATTGTTAAATTTTTAGTTAGTATTAATAATAATAATTTTTATCAAAATTTTTATTATTTTAAAATTTTATTGATCATATAGAATCTATTAAAAATATTTATAAAAGTTAAAAATAAAGATATTAAGATAAATAGTAACTTTTAAAAATATTTGTGATTTTTAAATTTTAATTAGTGAGATTAATGATGTTATTTATCAAAAAATAACAGATTAATTAGTTGCCTTCAATAATCACTAACAGATTAATTAGTCCTAACATCGCGGTATTGTTAAAACTTCATGCGTTAACGCGTTACAATTAAAATGTTGCAAGTGAATATGTTAACGAATTAATATCTTAGTGTCAGTGACTATATATATATATATATATATATATAACAGCTAATATGACAATCCAAAGTTTAACACCGAATGCATTAGATATGTCAAAGGAAAAAAGAAATTGTATAGCTTGGTCGTCATTTTGAAGGAAAGATATACCACGAAGCAATATATATATATATCTTTTAACTATTTCCATTAACTTCAAGCTCAGATTTTTTTTCGACTTGTTTACCTATACAGATTAATTAAATGAATCTGTCAAATGCATCCTAGTTAATTAGTATGTGTGAAAAAATCTGCTCTACCGCATATATTTAGTTGACGCGGATGTAAATGCTAGTACTACTCAAGTGATTGTCTTCGCGAGGGTGGTTTAATGGGTCAAGTACTGTCTACGAGCCTTTAAAATGGAATGGGTTCAAACGAGTGCTTGTGTAAAATGTGTCAGCCCTAGAGCATAAATAATTCCACACAACTGTGATTGTTTTTTTAACTTATTCAAGTGACGTTTTTAATAAACTCACAAATTGTGAGATCTCATGAATATATATATATATATAGCGTTAAAAGAATATGCGTGCGTTAAAAGAATATATCGGTAGACCATCTCGATCAAAATGAAGCATATACGTTTAAAAGAATATATTCCATCTTAATTAGATTTGAATCTGTCTCGGGGCGGATAGTGCTCCAGTGGTCCCAATTCCTTGCAAAAAATTGCATATGTGGTGTGCATATATATAGCTCCTCCTGCCTTTAAAAGCTTTACATATATATACACCTTGACTAAAATGAAATAAACTTATTATGTGAATTTTCATCTTCGATTTGCATTCTCCAATGACTCGATCTCTTAACTCGGTTAGCATCTCACTTCTTTTGTTTTGGGAGGTCATGAGATTATGTGAAAGCAAGGATTTAACCCACATATTCTCCACGGTTGGATCTTTGAACCCAAAATTATCATGTGAGATTAGAGGTTGCTTCAGTACTAAACTTAATAAAAGAAGGAAAAAAACGCTTACTCCTATTATATCTTTCTTTGAAATAATTTTGTATTACACACTCCTTATACTACACACATCAGGTTTACCATTATATTGTTTTTGAGATTTTTACATATAATTTCTTACCAACTTAGTTAATTGTCGAGTGGTCTCCGAGTTACAATTATTTGTCCTTTTAAGTCTTTACAATCTTCGCCATTATATAAGTAAGTTCATATCTTTTGTTTCGTTCTACGAAAGTTAACCGATCTATAGTTAATTTGACTCAAGACGAACAAAAGATTAAATTACTCTTGATTAGGAGAGAGAGAGAGAGAGAGAGAGAGAGAGAGTAGAGTTCTCATATTAAAAAATAGTATTTTCATCTTTTTCAATATTATGTCATCCTAAGATGAAATATTTCACAGGATATTTCATTTTTTTACTATCACAATTACATGTACTTTTTATTAATAGTTAAAAGATTATAAGAACATAAAGGATAAATAGTTATAACTTATGAATCAAGTGATAATTAACTAAATTCGTAAGGACTCATATGTATATTTTTTTCTGGGACTGCGGGGGATGCAGAGAGGGGAACTACCCTCGGGGTTGGAAGGCAGCCTGTTCGCCCACGAGACCAAGCGGTGGCGAATTTTCCTGCAGGGTGGGCTCGGCAACTCTCTCTCTCTCTCTCTCTCTCTCTCTATATATATATATATATATATATATATCTGTGTGTGTGTGTGTGTCCACCAGCGGAAACGTCTCCCAGGCAATTGTCAGCCCCCTGCAGCATGCTGGGGCTGGGGCAGCATGCATGCACCTCCGGGGATCCCACCATGCATCGATCCGTATATAAATATGGTTGATGTGGAGAGGAGGAGGGTTCATACAAAACTGCTGGGCTCTGCTGCTAACTTAGAGTGATGTGTGTTTGTGCCCTTCTCTCTCTCTCTCTCTCTCTCCCCCCCTCTCTCTCACACACACTTCTGTGTGTGCGTCTGTGGAGTGGAGATCTCCACTGTCATTTCTAGAAGCTACGGCCCACTGTGTGTGTGTGTGTGAGAGAGAGAGAGAGAGAGGGGGGGGGGAGTGGAAAGCTGCATCAAACACGGTCTATTGTAATAAGAAATGGGGCCAACAGAGACTGGCAGTGGTTTATGCTGTTCCATGTTTCTATCTAATGCCTTCGTCTCCACCGATCTTTTATAGTGACACATCCCATTCGCATCAGATGCCGGTGGTCCTTCCTCATGAATTAAGATCAATTCCAGCCCTAACTAGGCGGGTCCCGCCCACATCCTTTTTTTTTTTTGGGCTTCTCTTGATGCCTCTTTCACCCTACTGAGATTCAAGTCTCTCTCTCTCTCTCACACACACACACACATCATATATGTGGCTTCTCTTGATGTCTCTTTCACCCTATTGACATTCAAGTTATAGTAAAGTGAGATTCAAGTTATAGTAAACTTTCTCTCTCTCTAAATCCAACCTAAAGATAAGTTCGTCATTGCAATATGCTTAAACTGGGTAAAATATTGAGAGGCATCGGGTAAGGGAATGTCATCAGTCCTTCTCAAAGGCACTGGGTTAAATATTAAGACGAATGAGGGGGGGCAGGGTTATGTACCTGAGATGGATCACTTATTAGTCATTTGATCGGCTCTCTAATCTTATACAAATTGATATCATGCTGTTAGTAGGTCATCTTTTTCTCTCGAGTCAAAACAAATGACTTAGGATGATTGAGACAGTGATCCACGATCTGTAACACCTTTTATTGGGCCACAAAAGTTGCACCATTGACATAGAGGCAGCAGCAACTCCACCTGCAGAGGCAGCTTATCCCGATGTGTGCAAACAAAATCGCGAACTCCATCTGCCCCCACGTTGGTCCACAACGGCCGGATTCTGCTCTTGCCAATATGACAGAAAAATGAAAAACCGGGTTAAACAGGGGGTAACCTAACCAGGGTGAGTTAACCCACGAAAATGTTAACCCCCTATCAAAGTGGGGATTACAAGTTTGCTGAATCTTGATAGAGGTAACTAATAAGACCCGAACAAATCTTGACCAAAATTAAGTATGAAATCACGATAGGCTATAATCCTTTGTTTATCCAGCCTTCAAATGGTTCTGGATTTATTTATGTCATGCTCATACAAAGACAGACGGGTAACCAAAAGGGCATAACAGTATATCAAGGTGAAGATAACCTGCAACCCATAAATCGGTAACATAGTTCGTTATGCATGGGACCTTCAATCTGACCTAGTTCAAGAAAGAAGCATTTCTATGGTCCACCTTTTTCAATTACTTGTGCAGCATTCTTAATGACGGTCAACTTTGCTCACTTCAATAGCAGTCTAGAGTTCATAACAGAGCAGGTATCTTGACAAGGGGGAGCTCCACCTACACTTATCTACATAAGCAAGCACAAGGTGAAGGTGGCCCTTTGAGCTATTAATTAAATACCAACAAGCAGACATGAAGTAGATTTACATAATAAGCTTGCTGATAAACAGCAATGTAAATATCTGTGGTTCCTGCTGAGTGTTTTGAGTTCATCACAGCAAACCCAGCACAGCTGGCAAGCAACGGTGCTTCTATTTAGCAGTTACTATCATAGGCCGCCAGACCCTGCAATGCTGGGCCCTCCAACCGGGGGTTGTTCTCGAAACTGTGGAAAGAAGGAAAATGAACTGTTTATTTTTTTTGAAAAGTTAAGAAACAGGAAACTAAATATTATCTCCAAAACAGCGAGCAGAATGAGTCATGACCGTCCTTATTGTACAGGAAACATTAGACACAAGATCGGCATGTTTATGTAAAAGGTATGTGACATTGGACATGCAGCAGCTTAGTGGGTGTGACGCACTATAAACTTAAACAAGCGCCTCTTGTATGAACCATAATAGCCCACACATGTCTTGGCGAGAATTAGAGTAGCCCACACACAACGAGAAAAATCATGTAAAAGCTACAGTGAGTTTCTAATATCTGTAGGCCGTATCATGAGTAGGAAAAAATAGAAAGATTGGAAAGACTAAAATCTTAATTTATTATAAGTTGTATGCTAATGACAAAATCAAACCTGCACAGAGTACAATGGTGCAAGATGTTTGTGTTAAAAGAGGTGCAAGCCGTTAGTGAAGATTTGGCATTATTGGCAAGACATAAGATTAGCTCCAGCAGTTGGTCGCACCAGGTGCCATCCTCCAACATGCTTCACCACAATATTGTGCTGACATCAGAATGCAGATAATATATATATCAGAGAGAGAGAGAGAGAGCGCGCTACATGCATATGTATTGAAAAGTACAAACATTACAGACCCCATTGACAATTTTTCAGGCCCGGGGCTCTGCCCCCTAGTAACCCCCCAGTAAAGTGAGCGCTGCCCCCTTGACCCCCCGCGGCCTGAACGCACAAGTCAATCTGCAATGCAAAACTGGGTCATAGGTAGATCGGACTCCACACACTCCTCCAACACCTCTCTCTTTGTGTGTGTGTCTCACTCTATCTCTCTTTGCTCTCTCTCTCCTCCCTCCCTCTCAAGTTTTAATATTAAAATTCATAATTTTTTCACATATTTTATTCTTAATTATATTGGGAATAGATATTTTTTGGGTTTTTAAAAGGCACTAGGCAACGCCTAGGCAGATGCCTTATCGCCTAAGTGCTTAAACTCTCCGTGCACACTTTGGGTCACCTTGTTGCCTTGCGGCGCCTAGGTGACCAAGTGCTGATCCAAGACCAGGCAGTTGGGACACCTTTTTTTGGGCCCAAGAAGGCGCCCAAGGTGCCCACTATAGCGGCCCAGGCGGTCCAAGGTTCCTGCCTGGGCACCTTGGGCAGTTTGGCTTGACCGCCTAGCTCGGATCTAAACCCAAACTCTAGACACTCCGTCTGGCTTGACCGTTTGGTCGATCCGCGATGCGAGACCAGGTCATAGATAGATCAAACTCTAGACACTCCTCCAACTCCCCTCTCTACATCCCTCTCTTTGTCTCTCTCTGGCCTCCCTCCCTCTTTTTCAAATTTTAATATTAAAATCTATAACTTTTTCCTATATCTTATTCTAATTTTATTTGCTTCCTCCCTCCCCTATTCCCCTTTACATCTACTTCATCTTTTTGCTTTAGTATCCGTCAGAGCCCCACTATTATTCACATGCTAGAAATGATAGGCACATACTCTCTCCCTCCCCCCTCTCTCTCTTGTGAACTTGTCAGCTAGTAGGGTTGTCAATGGGCTGGGCCCGGGCCGGACTTAGGTTGGCCCTGTCCGGACCCGACTCATCAATATTAAAGCCCAATGTTGGGCTGGGCCTAATACTAATAAAAAAATGTAAAGCCCAACTAAAGTCCGATCCGAAAACTTAAATAAAAAATAATAAAAATAATATATTTAATAATATAGAACTTATAATCTCACTAAATTAATTAGTGTTTTGATGTTAATTATTTATTTTGTTTGAAAAGAAGAATTTTAATTTTATAATTAAGTAAAATAACATAGTTTTAACTAGGTAGTTTTTAAAATTTGAAGGGAGAAAAAAAAAGAGAACGGGCTAGGCCAGCCCGTGGACCAAACTCAAAACCCGAGCCCGGCCCGTGGGCCTAGTCGGACTGGATTTTTAAGCCCGACTAAGGGCCCGCAGGCCGGAAAAGGCCTTGCGACCCGGCCTGAAATTGGGCCAGGCCCGCAGGCTTGTCGGGCCTGCCCGGCCCATTGACAGCCCTACCACTTAGGCACCATGGGGACCCAAGCTCGCCTAGTCACCTTAACAACTATGCAACTATGTCCATTGTTCACCAGTGCAATCATGCTTGAACCTAAAGTTTGCGCTCCTCGTAGTAACTCCTTGCAATTTCACCACATACCTCTTGGTCAGATTAGGAAAAAACTAGGATCACCACTTTTATTGTATAAAGGGTTTGATTTTCAATAATGAGACCTCCCGATTTTAAGCATTGATCTGCATGTGGATTCTCCCAACCATCATGATTCCTGCCTTATATTATTGATGAAGAAGACAGGAATTTGAGCTCAACTCAGATTATATGACAATAAAATAAATTAGCATTAAAAAATCTCCAAAAAATTGACAGAGTCCTTTTTTGACTTTCTAATTAATTTGAGATCTTTTGATTCGTTCTTCTCAATTGTAAATCCACACCGATGACAAATACTATTCCCAGGTCCATCCTGTCATGGAGCCATTAAGACTGTTAAATATAGAGTGGTCCAAGAACAAGAATACCCTTGCTTTTCATCAAAATGAGTTAAACTTGTGTTTTTCCCGTGGACATATAATCCATACATTACATAAATAAGAACATGAGATTGAAATCTTCAAGAAGGAACTCGAGGATGGAACCTTGCAAAATGGGAATAATAAGTCATAAAGAATGATTACAGGATGAATGCGAGAGGAAAGATAGGAGGATTGTTTATTTAAGGTGATCTTAGGTCTTCATAGAGAACTGTGCAATTTTTTTTAAGACCTCATCAAAGAAGCATCTGAGAATGGTACCCGCATATCTCTCTCTGGAAAATCAGCAATCACTTGTTACATTTGCAGAAAATCCACCATGGATCCACTGCACACCGATATGGCTCTTCCAATGGAGTAGAGAGAGCTTTGAAGAAGAGGTTTTCCATGGGGGCATTTTGGGGTTCTCGTATTTGATAACTCCATAACTTGACAGGATGGATCTAATGCTAATAGAATTTAAGTCCATGGACTGCAGATTAGAAATCTCAGACAATGCATATAAGATTAATATGATAGAAATATGTGGGGGAGCCAATTTTCCCAAAAAAATATTTAAATGATTTTGCATGCTATGTATTACAAGACTCAGCTAGGAAAACCACCAATGCAAGACTAAAAACATAAAATAAGTGGATAACATATTGACGCAGAAATAGTAATGAAACTTCATAATGATTTTTTTTCTCAAAAATTGGGATTAAAACAAGAATACATATCTAGATTCAAAAAACATAAGAACATCAGCACAGATTTTCCAAATTAGGAGGGGGAGCATAAACGGAAATACAAACAGAAAAACTATTCATTTAAGAACAGTGACATTGTCCTTGAATAATGAAAATTGTAAAATAAGAAGCTTACTTGTTCAAGGGGATGTGCTCAAAAGGTCCTGTTGTGGGAATAGTTCCACAGAGGTCATTGCTTGAGACATCTCTGAGAAACACAAAGTCATGTTTTAGAGTTATAATATGAAACAATACACAAACTAAAAGAATCACAAGAAAGCTTAGAATTTGCACTTACACAACTTTGAGGCTAGGAATTTTGGCAAGTTCCATGGGTATCTGCCCTGTGAACCGATTGTCATTCAGCCGTCTACAGAAGTTGAGAAACAAACCAATCAGGGAACATCAAGAATGAAATAGGAAAGTAATGAAAAATGACATGAGAAGGACATGCAGTATCTATGTATCAGGTTGCCATATGTATCAGGTTGCCATACATCTATATTCAACGAACTACTGATAACATCGGTCTTGCTTTTGCAGCTTGCACAAACTTTGTACTTTATATATGACGGAAAAGCACATAATTTGCACTTACAAGAAGACTAGAGATTTCAGCTTCCCCAATGATGGGGGAATAACACCTGAAATGTTGTTGTTGTACAAATCCAAGCTAATCAAGCTCTTCAAATTGCCCAACTCAGGAGGGATTGTTCCTTGGAGATTATTTTTGTAAAGTTCCCTGCATCAAGGACTACAAATTAAAAAAAATCATGCATAACACGAATACAAATTATATGTGAAGCATCTCACAATCAACCAATAGATAGGTGGATAACATGTAAGTGGCACAATTGATAAAAGATCAGCAAGGACCAACATTTTAAAAAGTGGCAGCCTAGATCCTTATGAAAGCTGCCTAGGCACTTCAGATGGATCTGCTGCCTCAAAGGTTTCAGCCTCAGCCTTTCCTTAATGGTTTTATCTCCCCCCCGCTCACCTAAATATGCATTACATGACATGCTATATATCTAGATGTTGCAGAGGACTAGAAAACTCATACAATATTAAGATTTTTCCGTAGATGTGAAACTGTGGTCAGATCCCTCATTCCCTCCCTTCTATAAATTGCATAACTGTGCCCTTGTTCACTGTAAAGTTACATGTACATACTATGCATAAAGATGTGTGCGTGCATGCACACCTCTCTCTATATAAGTTCAATATACATATAACCTGGATACAATAGTAATAGCTTTTGATTCTGGTACCTAGTTCTTTTTTATGTCACATTTTACACAAATCAGTGATGTGCAACATTTGGCAACGACCCATGTCTCAACAAAGATTTTTTTGATGAAAAGTTGATGGTACCACAAAAGTGTATTAAAGGAGAAAAGGATGTACAAGTAACATCAAAGCTCTCACAAAAGCTCCTATCTCAGAAGACCTGCCCAAGAGAAAGAACCTCTCTAACTCCACAACAACAAAAAAAGAGAGAAGTTAAAATTCCCCACATTGTCTCAACAAAGATGGTTCTTAATATTCATACATAGTTATAAAGGGTCACGTATTCTTATATTTGAAAAGTGAAAGCAGGCCTTGACTCCTCTTTCTTTATGATTTGTGTATAGCCAAAATTTTGGAATGTCGATAGCAATAAATATATATAATCAGGCTGCACAATAAATGAATATTGTTTAAGATGTTAAAAATGTCACAAATAACCACCACATATATAAGACACCGCTCTCACCACTTACCTTAGGCAGTCCACCTTGGCAGTAAGAGACTCCACCACCTTAGACTGCCCAGGAATTTTAATGCCCCCCCCCCCCCCCCCAAAAAAAAAAAACAAACATACACCCATAGTTGTCAAGGCGCCCGCCTAGGTGCCGCTTAAGCGGCGCCTAGGCGGGAAGGCAATTTTTCCCCAATAAGGCGAGCCCACGCCTTATTGGGCGCCAGAAAGGCGGGCCAAGGCGCCGCTTTGGCGGCCTAGGCGCCCAAAGCGGGGCCTAGGCGGCCCCCTTCTATCTTCATTATTTAATTAAATATTTTAAATTTTAATTTGAATTTTGTATGTCTTATTTTTTTTTTTGCAGTGGTCGTCTATGGTACTTCCCTAGTTATGTGTTTGTTTACTTTATTATTGATTGTATGTGATAATGGGAGATGTCTTTTTCTTTTGGTATCTGCTTTATATTATATGTATGTTGTTCCGAGTATGATTTGCATATTTTTGGAATAAATTGACAAACATCAGGTTAGTATTTTATTCATTCTGAAAGTCTAATTTTTATAATAATAACACCCAGATTGCAATACAATGAGAGAGTTCGCACCCTTTTATACAAGAAGACTAGGGCGCCAGAAGTCAGGGTACCAAAGATAACAATGCCCCTATTATATAAACATAAATTTTCTTCCGGGGGATGCGCCCCCGGAAACCCCCGCAACCAGACTGTGCGACCCCGCGACCTGTTATAAACATAAAGAAGTCGATTCCCGCGACCTGACCGCACAAGTCGATCCGCGTGCAAGGACGCACATTTGAGAGTTCGGGCTCCACACTCTAACACTTAACGCCTAAGCGCCGCTTAGGCAAGCGCCTAAGCGCTTAGGCACTCGAGGACCCCAAGTTCGCCTTGGTCGCCTTGATCGCCTTGTCGCCTTGACAACTATGCATACACCCCCCAAAAAAAGCCATAATAATGATCCCCTTTAAAGGTCTCATAAGAAGGAGCTTTATAAAGGGAAAACTATGTGTCAGACTCTAGGTTTCTACGCATAATCACATACATGCCTACAAATCTTCCATATTTGATTGTACACACAATAAGTCATCAAATTATTTACTATACACCTGAAATGAAATAACATGTATATCCCTATCGTTAACTTTCTAAAAAAATTGCAGCAATGTTAATGAAAACTGGATATCGCATACTTTCATTATTAAAAGTAATACTTGGTTCTGTCTTTGGAGGGTGAGGGTCCCTCCTCACCAAGTCAGCAACAATGTTGGCCATCTATCTGTCTTCAAAACTTCAACAGTGCACCCTGCCTATTAACTGGCATGATAGGAGGGGCCCCTCCCCTCCCTCGTTGCCGGGAGGAAGCAGCAGGGAGGGCTTGGGAAAATTGTTGCTGCTAAGTGCAAGGGCCATGTGTGCAGGTCGAAGGTGCCATTTACAGCTCCTTCAAGCATAGTCCACATGACAGAATACCCTCCTCTGGTATAGAAACATTATGGTTGCTTTCCACAAAAGCAATTGTCAATCACAACAAAAAATTTGTGACCAGCAAGATATTGCCAAACTTCATCAAATTCTGCAGTTTGTGTGCATGAACATTTCTATGCACATATTAAAATATAGAACTTCTATCTTATCTCGCTATTCCTTCTCTTGCTTTGCAATGACTGAACTAGCATATCCCTTTTACTCAGAGAGAAAATGCAACTAGTTCCTACTAGTTGCAACATTAAATTTAGGAGTGTGAGACAAGGCAAGGTGGTGCCATAAGACAAACGTGGTTGCACTAGTCTTATATTGCCAGTCAAGCCTATACAAAACGCTTGTTAGACACTTTTAAAAGTCTAAAAACCCCATCCCAGTTCATAGTATCCTTTTATTCCCGGGAAAGCACAAGGAAAAAAAAGGAAGCTAACACATAATAAAGTGAGAAGCGCCAACAAAAAATAGTTCAAGGGAAGTGAATACTTACAGATATTGAAGACGTTCAAGCTTTCCAAGTTCGGGTACCAAGTGTCCAGAGAGGTTGGAGTTTCCTAGATCACTGCAAGATAAAGCATAAATCGGTTAACCTACTGTTTCTTTGTTCCCCATCTTTTCCACAATTTTTTCGCGATGAATTATGATATGCCCTTGGAACAATGAAAACAATTCAATACGCCTTAAATAGATGGATGAAATACTTGAATGCAGCTTCCAAATGGACACACAGAGAAGAAATGATGTGGGGAGAAACGTGTTTAGTGAAAGCTAACAAATCCACCATGATCAGAAAATCAGCAAATTCACCAAAGGCTGACAGGTAAAAAAGCTTCCATGACTAGAGCATCAGCAATTCACGAGGGGTGATGAGCAAAACCAGCTCTCATTAAAAAGATTACCTGCAGCATAGCTTACATTAACCGCAAAATTGGTCAAATTAATCTGAGCGAAGCTGGCTAGGGAAGCCAAGACAGTGAAAGTGCTTCTCGAGGGGAGGTGCCCAGCGCAGGCGAGGGGTTAGGTTGAGTACTTAGGGGTCTTGAGGTTTGGCGAGTGGGTCGCGTGGTTTGGAGAGGGTGGAGTGGGGCTGTTATCAGGTTTCGGGTGGTGGTGGTGGTCGGTGGGTTGCTTGGGTGTATGGGATGTTGTTTCTCTCCTTGTTTTACTCCCGGCGCAGAGAGTTGTCTGCCGTTTTTGTCTGTGGGAGTTTGGTGGGAGCTCTCCCTCTATACTTGCAACTTCTTTCTTTTCTTTTATATAATTCGTGGTACTACTCAGTTTCAAAAAAAAGAGTAAATAATCTGATCGAAAGATCTTCCTTCCAGGCTAGAAAGGCAGCACCTTTCCCCACCTTGACTGACTAATCCACAAAATACGGTCTACAAAATAGATAAATCCAAGTGACTTCCAATATGAGGGGGGAGGGGGGGGGACAAGGCAGAGTAGCCGGTGTTCTAGGGGGGGCGGACGGCCTTACATCCGGGTGACGCGGTTGTCCGGGTCGCAGGTGATGTGGAACCAGGTGCAGGGGTTGACAAGCGTCGGATCCCAGCTCTGCAGCACGTCGTCGGGGTCAGAGAGGCTCTTGCGGAACGCGTAGAGGGCGTCCCCGTCGGCGTTGGGGGAAACGCCCGGCGGAAGAACAAGGAGGGCCAAGCCCAGGGCGATTAGGGCCAGCGAGCCCCCGGCCTCGCGGGGGGCAGCCATCGTCTCTTGAGCCGGGGGAAGAATTAGGGCAAGATGTGCCCTCTCTTCCGCTGTTGCCTTCCCTGCGGAAGGGGTGGGGTGGGTGAGGGAAGGGGGAGACGGAGATGGCGGCGATGGTTGTGAAGGGGGCAGAGATTTGGAGAAGGGATTGGTGAGAAGAAGGAGATCGTGAGACGGACAGGAGAGGGTTTGAGTTGAGGGATGGTGGCGGAGGAGTGGGGGGATCGGCTTGGGGAAGGGCCGAAAGGGAGAGCAAAACGCGGAGCCGCACAGGCGGCACTGTTGCTGCTTCGACTGCTGCTGCGTTTTCTAGAAGAAAGAACAGAAGGAGGTGGGGGAGATGACTTGGATTGGAGGGCGTTAAAAACATTAATCTCTCACAACGATGTGGGTGCAAAAGATTAAAATTACATTATTTCATTTCTCTTGTGAGGGGATAGAAGATATTCCTGAAATATTGTCACAGGGGTATAATCTTAAGCTTTATTTGAATTTTAACGATTTTGAGGATTTAACGTAAAATACATAAAATTTTAGAAAGTATGTAAATAAACAATTCTTCCTTTTAGTGGGACTTAAAAGTTGGGGTTGACGGCAGGGTTTTTATAAATCGGGACAGAACGGGATGAATCGTCCGTCCGTCCTATCTCGTCCCGATCACAGATAAGGACGATCGATCTGTGGGACGTAATCGGATCATTTTATATATTATATATTTTATTTTAAATAAAAAATATTTAATAGATAAGTTGGTTGAATGTTTTCATTCGTTTTGGCCGATTTGAGTTAGAATCTTCAGTCACATATATTTTTTGGTTTCCTTTTAAGATTTTTAATTTAAAAAATTAAAATTTTAAGACGTTTGTAAGATTCAAACATGAGATCCATTAGAGAAAGCGCATACAAGAGACTTAACTAACTGAGCTATAAATTTTATTATATTATTTTACATATATATTATTTATATATATATATATATATTATGGGACAGAGAAATACGGAGTGAGATAATACCGTTTCATTTTATCTCCATAAAAAGTTAAGACGATAGAGCTGACAAATCGTGGCTGATAACATAAATTTAGAAAATCTCAATAAAATCTGGACACAACCTTTGCAGTTACTTGAGACTTAGACCCTAGCAGGGCTCCGTCTAATGTCCTGGTCCCAATGGACACACTCCCGACTATTCTTTCTGGGCCAGACTGCAAAGGTCTTCTTCGGGCAAAGGAGTTGTCACGTCACACTCACAGAGGTTGCGGTTGGCAACACAACTCTAGATAATCTCAAATCAGGTCCCAAAATCTCGATACAAAGCTCTGCAAATATGACGTGAAAATTTTAAAATAATAATTATTATATTTTTATGTGAAATTTAAGAACGCAATACTATATTCTATTGGCCTTAACGGAATTTAATAAAAAAAAGTGAGGTGAGGTGGATCTCACGTTGGGTTCAACCAGAGCAATGGGACGAGAGGATGTGTTAGATTTTGGGTGGCGTGCGTTTCTGCGAGATTTTATCCCGCCGATTCTCGGGCTCAGGGCCCGTTTGTCATTTGGACGGTGGTTTAGTTTTTACCCTCCGAAGGAGGGGTTGATAATTTAATCGTATTGATATTTTATTGATAAAGTATAATACATCGATATACGTATTATATTAAAATATATTAATTATATAATAAATATTTATTATAATAAATTATGTGTTAAAATTAATCGTAAGTTAGTTAGTTAGTTACGAAGAGACGTACATGAACGCGAGATTCAAAGTTTGAATCTCATAATCTACCTTTATTTTGATTTTAAAAAAATATAAAAAATTAAAAAAATATAAACCGTTACGATTTGAATCCAAGTTAACTGTGATAAAAACACATCCTTAACCAAATTAGCTATCAAAATTTATTGAATATAAAATAGAATATATAATATTAAAATAAATATAAATACGGTATCGATTATGTAATATGTGTCAACCGTATCGATTTACGACTGGTACGGTCCGATACGTACAGCGCGTAACGTATTGGACCAGTATTACATACCTTGCTCTAAAGTTACGTCTCTAAAAAGTTAAATTAAATATATTTAAATTATACTATTTTTAAAAATTAATTTGTGAGTTTTAAAGATATATAAGAATAAAAGAGCCCAATTCTCAAAAGTTCCAAAAACTCCTTCGTTCTAATTTTTTCTATCTTTAACGAACTTTTGAAAACAAAAAAGTTAAAACCCACGTATATTTTCAAACACGCCCGTATAGTATGGTATCTTGTTCGAATTTTACAGGGTCCACCGCCCTCCTTTCATGGTAAAGAAAAATTAAACAGCGGAAGAATATGTTCTATGGATATTTTAATTAATTTATATCTCCGAAAAGTGTCATGGTGAAAGGTCTCCGAGCTGAAGTGTGGTCACTGAGGTTGTTCCCAGAGGGGAGACGAGTCACGCTATCACCGTGTGAATCTCAACTTGAACTAATTTATTTAAAGAACGGAAGAAAAAAAAGTTTTATTCCGAGAGAAGTGATGGAGAATAGATGGCAGATAAGATATTTGTATTTTTTTTAAAAAAAATCATCTTATCGGTTGTAGTGAGGTGGAAGGTATTCCACCTTTCACAAAGTTGTATTGGAATTTTTTTTTGGCAAAAATACTCTCCTTACAAATTTATTTATGAAATTATTCTTCTTATTGTTATATTATTTTAATAACCTTCTTATATATATGTATATATGTATAAACAAGTTTGTACAGGAAGAAACCAAATTTTTATCAAAATAATCTTATTCTCCCTACTTGTAGTCTCTCTCTCTCACACACACACACACACACACACACACACACACACACACACACACACACACACACACAAATCGAGCATATTTGACACACACTGTTTTGCACATGCCCATCTGATCTCATCAGTCCCAAATAGGCTAATAAAATGGCATATCATTGTTTTTTGGTCTCCCATACCTGGACGAACTTAAATAGATCCATGAAATAAGAGTAGAGTGTAAAATTGTGCGGAACCACGTTACAAGTTGACAACAGTGCATGATGTGCATGGCAAAGTACTCACCTGACATTCTGACAAGCAGAGGTTCCCTTTGAGACTATCTCAATCCACTCCTCACGAGTCACATCATTCTACATAATCTACACTCAACAGATGTTCAACAGGACATGAGTTTTCTTCAATTTTTTTTCCACATATCACGTCTGAAAGTGAGAAGATCCGGTTTGACCAAACACCCAATGCAAGGGACCTGCATCTGAAATTATTTTTTTTTTATTTGACGAATGCTCCAGTACAGAAACCAATATAGAGAATGCCCCTTCCTACACATGGATATCACTTTTTTGTCGTCAACACCATCATGAGGTTTATCCCCAGAGGCAACAGAGTTTCCAGCAAAGCCCTATCCTATTGTGTACTGTCACCTTGGTCTCGCATGATCCCTGGTAAAGCAAAAGGCAGAACTCCAATATTCTCAAGATTCAGCAAACAAGGCCCCTCCATATGGAAAAACACAGCATCAGTTGCAGCTGAAATTAATGGCAAATACATACTTACAAATGGGTTACAAGATGTCAGTCGTAAAATCCACACTACGAAATACAGATCACAACATGGGTGGAAGAAGACAATAATATCAGAAATGGATGTCATACTGGACCGCCGTTGCTCACCGCCCCGGTCGCAGCGCTTACAGCTGCATACAAATGGTGGGGGTCCTGCTTCTTTCCGTTATTTTCAGCTAGTCACCTCTGAGTTGAATATGAACTCCCCAGAGCTCCTTCCATTGAATTAGTAAGATCAGGCTTAAATTCCCGCTGCTGAAGTTTATGTTGGTACATGAGAAGGTACTGGAGGTTGATCACTAGCCCTTGCCTTCTTGAGAGGAGAGGACGGTGTATCGTGATCATCCTGTGATGGTGGCGGAGTTGCTGATCGGGTTTGCTTGTCATCTATCACAGGGCCTTCAGAAGGTTTAAGTGCACTTTCGAGCTTCTGCTGTTCTTCGATGATTTTCTGTAAGTATCTTCCCTGTGCTTCAATTCTCATTTGCAACTGTTTTTGTACCTGGAAAAATAGGATAGGATAACCTGAATAAGCATCTAGAGATAGTCCATCACTTGGAAAATGAATGCAAAGTGGTAGGAATTCAGTAACAAAATAAAGAAAGTAGAGCACAATATAATTCTAAGTATCTGGGATAATTAGAATCACATGTAGAGCAATCAGCAAGGCATCTGAAACAGGTCAAAATGAAGCAAAAACTAATCCTTCCTTCAGGCACATTGAGGGGGGGCTCCTAGCAAATTTAGAAAGACTTTCCAGGTCAAAAGTATGTCTCTTTCACTGCGAAACATAAGAAAGAAAAGGATTGCTCAATTAATCAGACAAACTACTGGTATTATACCAATGCAATTTTGCTTTGATGTTATCTATCAAAGCAGCCATCGGCACCATTTACAGGTAGGCAATCACAACAATCCAACTACAACCAAATATCAGGATGATGTTCACAGCTATAAAATGACAAGCAACAGGACCAGCAAATTAAGACACAAACCTCAAGCTGTTCATGAAGCCGCTTCTGCACTTCCATCTGCATTCTCAAGGCTTCAGTAATTTGTGATCCCCTGGAATTTGTTTTGGTAGAAGATGAGTCAAAATCTAACGAATATATCAAAAATTAAGTTTTTCATCAAATTATATAATATTGAAAAAATAACATTAAACAACCAAGATGAACTTTTTTTCCCCTTCAGATCATACTTTCTCGTAGTATGAAGAACAATTAGCCCAAGCAAACATTGTTTTGCAACAGGAACTTCTCTCCAAGCTTCATGCCCATGTCTAACCCAGAAGTGCACTTCCAAGGTCGGGTCCTATGCCAGCCGCACAGCAGGGCGTGGCTAAGCTTACGGAAAAATATAATGCAAATACACTGAAAAACTGGCATTGTCTAATCTTCTCTCCCAGATTTGCAATTGTAAAAGCCCCGTGCTAGGAAAGCCCAAAGGAAAGTATAACCTTTTCACTCTGACGTGTGACGTTGACCACAAAAGCCCAACATTTTACTATAATCATCAAAGCAGTGTTGCCAAGGCGGGCGCCAAGGTGCTTTTGAAATTCCCAGGCGACGGTCCGCTATGTTGCGAATGGAAAAGGCAGAGAAGGCGAGCGCCAAGGCGGGATTCGCGCCAAGGCGCCCGCCTGTTCGCCTCCACCCGTTTGACCACGACCCGCTCATAGTGGATCCGACCCGAAAGAACAGTAGTGGATCCATTTTAAAACCCTGCGAAGACCCCCCGATCCCCATTCGCAGCAGTCAACCCCCCAATCCCCCTTCCCTCCCTGTTGATTTTCCAGCCCTAGGGTTTGTCTGGCCGCCATCGTCCATTGTCGGTCGCCGTCCTACGCCGTCGATCAGCGTCCTCCAACACCATCGCCGCCGCCTTTAGCTGCCGGAGCCACTGTCATCCACATCTTCCACCGCTGGCTCCATCTTCTTCCGCCGCGGGCCCTCGCTGCACGCCTGGACCACCTGTAGTTCTTCGTGCCTAAATAGCATCCGCTGTCGGTCCACCACCACCGGGATACCCCTCTCCCTCGCTCTCTCCCTCTTTCTCTCTCTCTCCCGCACAGTTCCTGTTGGCACTGTCCCTCCTCTGGTATCCCCCATACGAAGCAACCCCCATGGCCCCAACTGTCTCCCCTCTCTCTTTTTTGGATGATATACTAACTAGATGACTAGTATTATGATTGTGTGAACATTGCCTAGTATTTATCTTATAGTATACTTGCCAATTACTACTATTTGTTTCTTTTTCTTAATGATGTGGTTTGTTATTTGTTAACAAGTTATTGTGTTTGTTAGAATTTTTTTCCATGTTATATCTTTCAGGATGAAACTAATAAAATTCTCTTTTTTAAAAAAAGGACGAATCTAAAAAAGTTTATCCCTCAGGTTAGTGCATTGAACTCCTTATTTTCTGTAATTTTCTTGATGTTATTATGTTCTTTTGTATTTTTGTATTTTTTACATTTACTTACGATTTTTTTGTATTTTTTGATGTAGTTTAATTTTCTGTAATTGTCATGCAATTTCTTCATGTAATTTAATTTTCTATAATTTTTTCATATATTTTATTCTTGCTTTTTATATTAGGGAATATATATTTTGATTTTTTTTAATTAGTGACCAAAGTGTCCCCTAGGCGATGCCTAAGCGGGCGCCTTGTCGCATAAGCGCTTAGGGACCCCGTGAATGCCTTGGGTCGCCTTGACAACTATGCATCAAAGCAACATTTTATCATCAATGTCAATGTAACATATGAGCTCACCCCCAGAACAATAAATCATTCACCACAAATTTTAAAGTCAAATAACCGGTTAACAATTTTAGGTCAATATTACCAACAGTGTCATCAGAAATAAATAATGTACTTACGGCTCAGACTCCATATTGGAAAGGGCATCACTGAATTCCTTTTTCCCGTCCTTTGGACCTTCCAAAAAGAATATTATTCAGTTACATTTAGCATGCATTTACAATGGGAAACCACTACCAAAATCTAGAGTCGCTAGTGACTAAATTTCAACTCTAAGATGCAGTGGCAAAGAAATAAACCATACATTAGATCGTTGAGTAGGAAACTTACCATCTGCAGGTGATTCTGGCAAATATTTTGCAAGGCGATATTTCTGCCACAGAAACCATACACAAAAAGTATTTATCATCTGCAATAAAAGGTAAACAGAAGTATGAAGGAAATGAAACAAAAATAATAACATCACCTGTAAATGGCTTTTCACATGATAAATAGTAAGTCCAGATACACCCATGACTTTGAGTACACCTTTCGGTGTGGCCCCTGAATCCATAAGAAAGGTAAGGAATCTAAATAAGATCGCATCACCTTTTGAAGCGAGGTGAACAAGGTTCGTGCATTTTCCCAAAAATTAATTGTATATATCACTGAAATGAACAATGCCAATGACGCACATCCATCGGTGATTTCAGCATTGGACCTGACTAGACAGTAAAATTATTCCCGGAAATCATGGTTCTGTAGACAATACAGCTCCAAACTTTGTTATAGATCACCCCATCATGTCTTTAGAAGATCAATTGAATTCAAAAAGTTTCTGGCCAGATTGATGAAAATATGCAAGCCTGATCACAAGTTACCTCAGAAACAAGAAACATGTAAGCCTGAACAACATTTCAAATGGGACACTAACGGAATGCACACAAGCTTCAAGCAATGTCTTTACATTAACTCCACATTTGCTGATGAGCAGATGGTGCTTATACAAATAATAATAGTAAAGAAGCAAATTCTCCCCTAGACAAGAAAAGAATCAGAACCCGGCTCCAGTTCACCACTGCACTAATGGTTGCAAACTTGCTAAAAAATAAAAAAGAAAAGAAAATAGCGAAAACATTCTTTCTGATTAGACAATGTGTTATTTTTGCTGAATCACATTTCTTTTGATATCATTACACATAAACAACAGAAGGTGCATGCACCAACAGAAATGCATATTGTGGCTGATTGACAAATATTTCACTCTTGCCAGGGCAAGTGAGGCAATTGAGTTAGAAAGTGAAATGAAAACACCTCACCTAGTCCCATCACCTAAGCAAGTCTCGTCGCCTAAGTAATTGATAATATAGCAATCATCAGGAAAGATAGAAGGTTTTAGTATATGCAACGTTATATGTCATACATCATCATTTAATTTGAGCTCTAGACTCACAGTTGTTCCACAAACTAATCTTACAGCATGATCCACTCATTCCATGATTCCCCACTTTCATTATACCATGATGAATATCGTATAGAAGCTAGAGAATTCCTTCGCAAGGTAGAAACCATCAATAAAGATGTAACTGACTTTATGACCAAATGTAGGAGTAGGACATTTAAACAAAGATTCCCACTAAGAGAACTAAGCAACCTAGTTTCTTAGGTTCCAACGGTGGCATAATCACTTTTTTGGGAGGTGGGTGCAATGTTTCATTAAATGGAAGCATAATTATTGGTAGCCGTATAACTGATAATGGACAGAAGTCCAACAAGCCTGATAGTGAAGAAAATGGAGTTCCTTATTTTTCTCCGTTATCTCTCTCTCTCGCTCTCTCTCTGGGTGGGGGGTTGGGGGAGGGGGGCTTTGTCTTTTAATGTCTTTATCAATAACGAAATCCATTTAAACACCAAAAGAGCCTCTTTTGTCCAATTCAAATTTCAAATAAATAATTGCATATAAAATACCCACTGTCTGGTCCACCAAGTTGTGTAATGGCATCAACAAAGCGATCATGAAGATCTGAAGTCCACCGCAACCGTTGCTTTCCGCTTGCTCCTGTGGTAGGTCTATTGTTTACTGGAGAGTCATTCAATAGCTCAATATCAGTAAGCTGCTCAGCACCCTGGGACCTATGGGGAATCAAGGCCATAGTTGCAAATTTCTTGGAGTACATTTGCAACAAACTGCAAGAGAAAATATGATATGCAGAATTAAAATAAAAAAGAAGGAACGACAGAATGAAATGATACACTTTCAAAGAAAGTTTTCCCAGTTGGCAGGTATTGCCTTGAAATCCACAAATATTACAAAGTCAACAGCAAAACACCAAAAGAAATCAAAACTCTAGGAAATTAAATATCCAGCACAGTCTCCACTCCTTCAGTTTCATTACCATGAAACGCAAAATGAAACCAGTTTAAATGACACTGATACTTACACACAACAAATCCCCGATACAATAAGCAGCCAAAAGCCAAGGAGAGAATTCTTATGGTGTGTTTGGTGCAGATACCAATTAGGGCTTCCAGAGAGGACATAAACATTGGAAGCCACTTATATGGCTTTTTGGCTTCCAACCAGGAGCTTCACAATGGAGTTTCCCAGATTAGCGGGGGTGGGGGAGTGGGGTTGGTGGGATGAAACTGCAACTACCCAAAATTATTTAAAGCCACTTCCATCCAATAATTTTCATTTTGAAAATAGAAGCTAAAAGTGGCTTCCAACTAAGGACACCACCATCAGAATAGAAAGTAACTGCCCAAACTTTAAAATTCACTTTTGTACTTCATTCCTTGGTCTGAACAAAAAGCAGGAAGAACAGACAGAGTAATCTTTGTTCTTCTACAGATAAGCAGGGGGAAGTCCCTGTGTATTCCCAGAAATCCCCCCGTCTCTTTAACGGTTTTCCCGAACATAAACGTGTTTCAAGTTTAAAGGTGAGCAAAGTTTGGACAGGATGAAACGGAAACAAGAACTACAGAAGGCCAAGGTCAAGGTCAACTACACACGAAACGGCAGATTTTTTCACGCAATACAGATTGAATTAACAGAAACCTGAACAGAACAACTCCAATCACGTTATCGCCAGCTACAAGGCCGAACTCAAATCTCGTCTTCTCCAAGAGAGAAAGAGAGAGAATTTGTGGAAACACTACCTGTCCTACTGCAGCAACCAGCTTAGCAACAGCGGCGGCAAGTCTCCGTCGACAACCCAAGACCCCCGAGCTTGTTGAACCCCAGCGGCAGCCAGAGACCCATTAAGGAACTCCTATTTAAACACCAGTCATCTCGCCGCCCCCATGTTGCACTTGCACAAAGCGACGAACTTTCCACTTTCTCCCCTCGCCGTAACAGGGAGGGAGACGGCGGGGAGCTCCAATTCCAACGCCTTCTGACACCGAAGTCTCCTCCCTACGTCACAAGGAAGACGCACCCCTCCCCACACCCTCGAATTGGGTGGAGGGGGGTCCGGAGGTCCAAATGATCACAGGACGGGAGGCAGGTGGGATTCGCAGAGGATGAGGAAAAAAAAGATCTCCTTTTTTCCAAGGAATTGGACAAAAAGGCCACGGGGATTGACGAATTGGGGTACGGAGCGGGGGATTGGGTGGGGAAACCGAGGAGCGAGCGGCCACGGAGAAGAGAGAAGAGCTAGGGTTTCGTCACCTGCGTCACCTTCCAAATGAAGCTTTCGGCGTAGACTTTTTGAAAGAAATAAAAGAGACATGCCGGATCCATTTTTTCCTTTTTTTTAAGAGTTTTTTGTCGCAGCGTTTGCAGACGCTGCTGGTGTTCCTCCGAAGGGTTTTACTTATCGTACCCCACGTACTTCGACAGCCGTGGAAATTTGTTGAGGAATTTTAGATTTCAGTCTCTACCTCATATATAGCGGTTAGCCCTTTCAATCCTAATATTATTTTTAACCCTCCCAAACTATACTTTTATATGAGAGGAATATTATGATGGTCGACGACGGAGCCAGTAATATTTGGAAGAGAGAGTAAAATAAAATTAATATAATAAAAATTATTCATTTTAATTCAAGTAAAAAATATTTTACAAGTGAGTTATCATCGGTGAGTCTTCATATTTTGAAAGCGTTGCATTATTGCCGGTGAATAAATTAAATGTTACATATAGAAAAATGATAAAAAATATAGAATGACTCAAGATAAAAAGTTGTTCCTAAAAAATTTCGGAGATAAAAGAAACATCAGATCCACTCGGACCACTCATATACCGTGATGAACTCCTTGTAAAAAATTGCTTCAGCTTCAAAATTAGGGACACGGTTTCCGACAAGCGAGAGCTAACTCTATATTATATTATCGAAATAAAAGATCACAGACATGAATAACTGAGGGGAAGAACCAAGTTAAACTATTGAGAATTTGAGGTATGCAAAATGTCCGTGACTGAGAATACACAAAGCAAGAATTAAACAGAAAGATAAAATCAAAGCTCTCAAACAATTGATTTCAATAAAATCATATGATAAAACCCTATGATTCCAGAAAAAGTCATCAAATAGATAACAAGAGAACCGAGCAAGGGGGAAAACTCACCGCATTGACAGAGAAGCTCTTTCTGGTGGAGTGAGGTCGAGGGTCGATCCGATTAGATGTGTGGATCGGAGAGACTTGCTACAAATCGACCCTGTGTACAACCCCACAGTCGTCCTTTTTTTCCCTTTCTGATCAACCGTGAAAACAACCAACACGGAGTTTCTCAGCCGCAATATGTACTCTGTTCCTTTTACGGTTTTAGTTATGCTGCATTTGTTCTCATTTACGGTTTCTCAGCAAAGGCTTTAGGTTTTTAACTTGCAAAAGTTAATCTTGATCGTTGATTTAATTGATCGTACGGTAAACAACTACAGTAAATAACGTGGTGAACCTGGTAGAAAGATGCGTGTGTACAGTCAGTGTGACGGCCCAGGATCCGGATACCGGGAGGTGCCCGATACCATTCGAATCCTGGCCCGCCGCCCACGAGTCGGGAGGGCTCGGAAGGGCTAAAAGGAGTGTGGAGGTACAAAGAAATAGGAAATAAGGCAGGACAATCCAACAATTAATAGAAATAAATAAACAACTACAACATAGTCCAGTCCAACATAAAGTACAGTCTAAAGCAGTAAAACGTACTGCATGCCAAGTGAACACTCGGCCCGGCGAGCTGGCAACTAGGAACCTCCGTGCTGCACCCTCAAACCTCGAGGAAGAACCGCCGCACCTGAAACGCAGGGGTGAGCCTCCTGTCACTGGCCCAGTAGGGCTCCCGCGGAACCCCAACTGAGAACAACGGCGGCACGGAAAGCAATAAACAAGAACAACAGCAACAGCAGGAACGGTAACTACGATGGCCGGTAAAACCTCGGCTCTACAGCTACTCCTACTGTACCAGAAAACACGACCCGGTCTCCCTGTCAGGGGACAACCAAGCCACAAACCCGACATCCCGGTCCTACGGTCGGGAGACGACCAGAACGCGAACAGCCCTAGCCACGCTACCAGGAAAACGACCACCCATCGAGAACTCGACGCTGTCTAGGGGAAAGCCCTCGGTGACGCTCACCGAAACCCCTAGACCACGGCATCGGCAGACACCCGGAATTCACGTGAAACCACGTCTCGCGGACGTGAAGCGGAACTCGACTCACGAGGAAACTCACGTCACGTGACGGGAGCACCGCCCACCAGAAGAACGACCGGATGCGTCCCCTGACGTCTTACACCGCGCCACAAGTGTCTAGCCACAACGCCCCCGGCGCGAGACTCAGACACACAATAACCAGAAGTACCACAAAATAAGAACTAGCTGAGGTCGCGCTCGTAAGCGCGGGTCTGAAACCCTTAGCCCCGTGTGCACACTCAGACCATACGCCCTAGCTGTAATATCCCGGACCTTTCGGATCCTTCTTCGTGGGTCCCGGATCTGGTTTTCGGAGCGTCCGGCTCCGTTGTGTCTGAAATTTCGTTTCGGACATCTTTTGTGTTTGGATCGGCGCGATCCGGAGTTGTTTCGGAGACCCGGAGGCGTTCCGCGACTTTTCCGCGTGTGTTTTCCGATTCCCGGTGTGTGTGTTTCGGCTTTTCCTTCGGAAGCTCGCTGCGGGCGAACCGGGCGGTTCCCCCAGGCACAAGTGGTACCGTTGCGATCGGTGCGTTCCGATGATTCCGGAAATGTATTTTTCTATTTTTCGATATTTTTCAAAAATTCAGATTTTCTATAAAGCCCTAATCCTTTTCCTTTTCCTTTTCTCCTTTCTCTTTCTTCTTCTTCCTCTTCCTCCGTTTCTTCCCACCGTGACACCCTCCTCTCTCCCTCTCTCCCATTCGGACGCGGCGAACCCCTCTCCGGCTACGGACGGCGGCGGGGCGACGGCGCGGACGTGTGGGCGACGGCGAGGCGAGCTCGTGGGCGTGCGGCGAGCGTGGGAAGCGTGGGGAGTTCGTGAAGCTTCGAGCATTCTTCGTGATTCGTGATCGATCCGGCGGAGCATTCGCTCCATTGAGGTAGGGTGACGTTCCTTGGCCTCATGCCGATCTTTTCCGCGATTTATAGACCGCGGGGAGGCCGAGAGGGGATCGTTTGAGCGTTTTTGGGTTTTTCCATGATTTGGGGAGAGCTCGCCCGATCTATGGATTCCATGCATGATTTCGTGTTTTGATGGCCTAGAATCATGCTAGGGGTCCCTAGGGGTCTTCCCCTTTGTTTTCCCCCTCTCCTACGGAGGCATGGGGGCGTGGTTAGAATTTTTGGGCGTTCTTACCGTTTTCGGCCGCGGACTGAGAACGCGCTATATTCCAGTAGCGCGTTCTTGGAGGTCGCGCTGCCCCGACCGAGCGCGTTCATCGGAGAAGATGAACAGTAGGGCGGTTCGTGTCGCGCTATGGGGTCCTAGCGCGATTATCCTTGTCGCGCTAGGAGGACCTAGCGCGATGGTCCTTGTCGCGCTAGGGTTCCCTAGCGCGATGGTCCCTGTCGCGCTAGGTTGTCCTAGCGCGATCTTCTCTGTTGCGCTAGGGTTCCCTAGCGCGTTCTTCCGTGTCGCGCTAGGTATCCCTAGCGCGATCTGGCTGTTATTGGATGTTCCCCTTGGGCCGTGTGTGCGTCCCGGGCACCCCGTGGAGTTCCGTGACCGTGTCTTTGGTGTCCGGAGGTTCCCTTTGCCTTGGTCATGAGTTTGGCCATGGGCGGTGCGTCCGTTTTTCTCCGACCATGGCCCCGTTTGACGGAGCTAGTGCGTGGGGTGATTCCCACACGTTGTCGGACTCGGACGTCGTTTTCCGTTGACTTGAGAGTCTACTCCTTCAGTGACCCTCCACTAGTCGTAGCCCACCAGTACGAGGTGCTGGTCTCACCTGGGAGTGGTGTACGGGCACCCACCTTTCGAGACGGTTTGTGGACCGGTTACCGTAGGCCCCTCGTCGGTAGCCAGAGTCTGGCTACGGGGGAAAACCGGTCAGAGGACCAGACCTAGTGACGCGTGGTCTGTGTGTGCACACGTGGTTGGGGGCGGTTGGACCCACGTCGACGGGCGTGACCCCAGCTAGTTACTTGTTTGTGGTTACTTGTACGGTGTTTGCACCTCGGGTAGGACCTACCACGTCAGGCGGTTCACCTGCGGTGCGGTATAAGATGTCAGGGGACGCTACCGGCTGTGCTTCTAGTGGGTGGTACTCCTGTCGAGCACGGAGTGTCAGACTGTCAGTCGTGTGTTTCCGACCTTCGGGTTTTACGGTTCGACCGTTGATTTCGGTCTTCTCGTACCGTGGCACGTGTGTCGGTTTGCGTGCCGTAGGGTCTAGTTCTGTAGAGTACAGGGCTTTCCTTTCCGAGGTACTTTCCTACCGCTAGTGTAGTGGTTTCTTGTTTTACGAGGTAGGGTTCGAGTGATCCCTACTGAGTCTTGTTCTGAGACTCATTCCCTGCGTGTTTTCACCGTGTTTCAGGTGAGACGCCACCTTCGGGGAGCGCGTCAGGAGCGCAGCGTGGTGCGAGTGCCCAGAGGTAGTGCCAGAAGTCAGAGCCGGGGTATGCCCCGTGTAGCTGTACTTTTCTTTCTTGTCACTGTACTAGTCGTGGACCATTCTTGCTGTTGTTGTTATTTTATTGTGGACCATGTAAAATGTTAATTTATTTCCTGCTTAATATTATAACTGTTTAATTTCTGCAATTATTTATGATACTTGTGTTGTATCCACACCATCCTTTTAACCCTTCCGAGTCTTCGGACTCGTGGGTGGCGGTACGAGTCTCGGGTTATCGGGCCTTCCCGGTAATCGGATTCTCGGGTCGTTACAGCTGGTATCAGAGCGCGGTTGTGGAATAACATGAGAATCATAGGTAATTGTAGTGGTCCACTAGTCCACAGCGATGATGTACAGATGACGCTGGCATTGGGCACCGTGTGTTTATTTTGACCTTGCCATTTTCGTGTTTTCTGTCTTGTGCTTCAGGAGCGAGTATGGCGCCCAGGAGGAGTTCTCGCTCTCAGCAGGGGCAGTCGGCTGGAGGTCAGGAGATTCAGCAGGGGGTCCAGAGGGACCAGGAGGAGCATAGCAGAGTTCCGGGAGCTACCGAGGCCGCGGATGCTGCGAGGGCTCCGGGGGCCGAGGATTTCTTCCGTGGCATGTACCATCTCATGTCTCAGCAGTTTGGCGGAGAGGCCGGTGAGGGCTCGTCAGCTAGGGGTGGGCCAGGCCGAGCGGTGAGGGACTTCATGCAGTTCCATCCACCTTACTTTAGCGGCCAGGCAGACCCTGATGCGGCTCGTGATTGGCTTGATGAGATGGAGCGGGTGTTCAGTTCTGCGAAGAGTACTACCGAGGACAGAGTGGTGTTGGCCTACAACCAGTTGCAGGGTACGGCTCGGAGGTGGTGGTCTTCCGAGTGGAAGACGTCCTTTCAGCTTTGTCCACTTGAGCAGGTCGAGTGGGGTGACTTTGTCAGTGCTTTCGAGCGTACGTACTGTCCAGATGTTGTTGCTACGCAGCGGATGCGGGAGTTTCTGGAGCTGGTGCAGGGTGACATGTCCGTGTTGCAGTACAGGGCCCGATTTGTCGAGCTGGGTTGGTACGCACCTCACATCATGGAGCATGAGAGGGTGAGGACCACGCAGTTTGTACAGGGCTTGAGGCTGGAGCTGAGGCACCATTTGATCGCGAATGGGGCCACTGATCTGGAGACAGCGTCTCGTGTTGCGATTTCCTTGGAGATGGATATGCAGAGGACTCGAGGACCGGTCAGCCAGGGGCAGTCCTTGTCAGGTCGCAGCCAGCAGTCGGCTACCCAGCACAGGGTTTCTTCCAGCATGCGTCGGGTGGTTCAGGAGTACCGGCATCGGCAGCTTCGGTGACAGGATCTGCGTCCTTTGGCTCGAAGATCAAGAAGTTCTTGAAGAAGAGTCTCCGGAAGAAGCACAAGGATCAAGGGCAGGCTTCATCGGGTAGTGTGCAGCAGCCGATTCCTTTGCAGCGTCAGGGATCAGTGGGTGGATCGCGAGGACCTTGTCCACGGTGTGGTGGTACCCACCCAGGCAGGCAGTGCACGGCGCCGATTATTTATTTTCGGTGTGACCAGTCAGGGCATATGACGCGTGACTGTCCTCAGAGACCGCCGCAGCAGCAGTTTCCTCAGCAGCAGCAGGTTCCCCAGCAGCAGAGGCAGCAGCAGCAGCAGCAGCAGGGACAGTATCCGCCGCTACCCAGGTCAGCTAGCGTGGGAGGCAGGCAGAGGGCTCGAGGCCAGATCACGCACATGACCAGGGCAGAGGCAGTGGCGTCGCAGCTCGTGGAAGGTACCGTTCAGATTTTGGGTTGTGCGGCTCGGGTTTTGTTCGATTCTGGCGCGTCTCATTCGTTTATTTCGGAGGATTTCGCGTCGAGCGTCAAGGAGCCGGTGACCCAGTTGTCCTGTGATTTGGCAGTGGAGTTGCCTTCGGGTGACTTTATGGTCACTCCGTATTGCTTCGACCAGGTTCCAGTGTGGATCGATGGGCGGAGTATGCCAGGCAGGTTGTATGCGTTGCAGCTTCGAGATTATGATGTGATTCTAGGCATGGATTGGCTCGAGACTCATAGAGCGGTGGTGGATTGTGGAATGAAGAGGGTCTACTTCAAGCATCCGAGCAAGAGGACCTTCTATTTCCAAGGTATCCGTTCCGCCTCTTCTCGATTCCTTATCTCTTCTATTCGAGCCCGTCGATTGCTTGATTCAGGTTGTCAGGGTTTTCTCGCGTCCGTGGTTGTGTCGGACCGGATGGAGCCGGATGTCGAGGACATTACGGTGGTGTGTGAGTTTCACGATGTTTTTCCTGAGGAGTTGCCTGGATTACCTCCCCAGCGGGAGATCGATTTCGTGATCGAGGTTGTGTCTGGTACGGGACTTTTGGCGAAGGCTCCCTACCGTATGGCCCCCGCTGAGTTGAGGGAGTTGAGGGCGCAGTTGCAGGAACTGTTGGCCAAGGGGTACATTAGTCCGAGTTTTTCCCCTTGGGGTGCGCCCGTGTTGTTTGTGAAGAAGAAGGACGGTAGTCTGCGGTTGTGCATTGACTATCGGCAGCTGAATGAAGTGACCATTAAGAACAAGTATCCGTTGCCGCGGATTGATGACTTGTTCGACCAGCTTCAGTCTGCGCGAGTGTTCTCGCGGATTGATTTGCGGTCCGATTACTATCAGCTGAGAATTCGCGAGTCCGATGTGGAGAAGACTGCGTTCAGTACGAGGTACGGGCATTATGAGTTTCTGGTGATGCCGTTCGGGCTCACCAATGCCCCAGCAGCCTTCATGGACTTGATGCAGAGGGTGTTTCATCCGTATTTGGACATGTTCGTGGTCATCTTCGTGGATGACATCGTTATTTATTCGCAGTCTGCTGAGGAGCATGCGTACCATTTGGGTGTGGTGCTGCAGACGTTGCGAGATCACCAGTTGTATGCGAAGCTCAGCAAGTGCGAGTTTTGGCTCAGCGAGGTGCACTTTCTGGGGCACGTGATTTCTGGTGATGGTATTTTCGTGGACCCCGCCAAGGTCGAGGCAGTGATGCAGTGGCCGAGGCCGAGGTCGGTGACGGAGATCCGGAGTTTCTTGGGGCTTGCGGGGTATTATCGCCGGTTTATCCAGGATTTTTTCCGCATTGCGACCCCGATGACGAGGCTCACGCGGAAGGATGTGCCTTTCGTCTGGTCCGAGGAGTGTGAGCAGAGCTTCAGGGAACTGAAGAGATTGCTCACCTCGGCTCCGGTGTTGGTTTTGCCTTCTGGATCGGGAGGTTTTGTGGTGTGTACATATGCTTCCGATAGGTGCTATTCTGATGCAGCATGGTAGAGTGGTGGCTTATGCATCTCGGCAGCTAAAGCCCCATGAGGAGAACTACCCTACCCAACCCATGACCTTGAGTTGGCGGCAGTGATCTTCGCGCTGAAGATTTGGAGGCATTATCTGTACGGTGAGAAGTTCGAGGTGTTCACTGACCATCAGAGTTTGAGGTATGTGTTCTCGCAGAGAGATCTGAACCTCAGACAAAGGCGTTGGATGGAGTTCATGAAGGACTATGACTTCACCCTGTCTTATCAGCCGGGCAGGATGAATGTCGTCGCCGATGCCTTGAGTCGGAAGGTGGCAGTCAGTACCTTGATGCTGAGGAAGTGGAGGCTCTGGGAACAAGTGCCCGAAGTTTCTTTCAGGCTCAAGATTCCCCAGGAGCCAGGGTTGGCGGTGCTTGCGAGTCTGACTGTCACTCCTGCTATCCGTCGTCAGGTGACAGAGGCTCAGCATGCAGACCCTGAGTTGCCCCGGATTCTGGCGATGGCTGATGTGGAACTTGGCGAGGACGGTGCTGCGAGGTTTCGTGGCAGGCTGTACGTCCCAGCGGAGGAGCAGGTTCGTCGTGCGGTGTTACGCGAGGCTCATGGGAGCAGGTACACTATCACCCGGGTGCGATGAAGATGTATCGGAACTTGCGGAGGCAGTTCTGGTGGCCTGGCATGAAGAGAGATGTCGCGGAGTTTGTGGCCAGGTGCCTGATCTGTCAGCAGGTGAAGGCGGAGCATCAGCGACCAGGAGGTACTCTCCAGCCCTTGGATGTTCCTGCTTGGAAGTGGGACCATGTGACCACAGATTTTATGGTGGGGTTGCCAAGGACCCCGAGTGGGCAGGACAGTATTTGGTTACTGGTGGATCGGCTGACGAAGGTGACGCGGTTGCTACCGGTCAAGGTCAGCTGGAGCGTGCCTAAGTTGGCTCGTCTTTATGTGGAGCGGATCGTGCCGTTGCATGGGGTTCCCATTTCGATCGTGTCGGATCGGGATCCGCGCTTCACTTCTGGGTTCTGGAGGAGTTTCCAGCGAGCTCTTGGCACGGAGTTGGCATTTAGCTCGGCGTATCATCCTCAGTCAGATGGTCAGTCTGAGAGGACCATTCAGACTTTGGAGGACATGCTGAGATCCTGCTGCCTGGAGTGGCAGGGGAGTTGGATTCATCACCTACCGTTGGTGGAGTTTGCCTATAACAACAGCTATCATTTGAGCATCGGCATGGCTCCTTATGAGGCGTTATATGGGCATCCTTGTCGGACTCCACATGATTGGTTTGAGGTGGGTGAGCGTGTTTTGACGGGACCGGAGTTGGTGCAGCAATGTGTGGATGTTGTGCACCTGGTTCGTCAGAACATGTTGGCGGCCCAGAGTCGGCAGAAGAGCTATGCTGACCGTAGGAGGCAACCCCTCGAGTTCGCCGTGGGTGATCATGTGTTCTTGAGAGTTTCTCCGATGAAGGGGGTGATGCGTTTTGGACGGCGTGGGAAGCTGAGTCCCCGCTATATTGGTCCTTTCGCGATTGTGGAACGCATCGGTGAGGTTGCTTACCGGTTGCAGTTACCTCCTGAGTTGGTGTCGGTGCATGACGTGTTCCACGTCTCGATGTTGCGGAAGTATATGCCCGATGACTCTCATGTGCTCGAGTTTTCCGTTTGGCCTGAGGTGACTCCAGATCTTTCTCTCCCAGAGTTTCCGATCCGCGTGGAGGATAGGCGAGAGCAGCGCCTGCGGAACAAGGTCATTCCCTTGGTAAAGGTCGTGTGGCAACGACACTCTGGTGGTGAGGCTTCGTGGGAGCGTGAGGACCAGATGCGTCAGCAGTTCCCGTATCTGTTTGAGTGAGTCTTCCTCTTCTTTCCCCTTGGGTTGTTCTCAATTTCGAGGACGAAATTCCTTAAGGGGGGAGGGCTGTAATATCCCGGACCTTTTGGATCATTCTTCGTGGGTCCCGGATCTGGTTTTCGGAGCGTCCGGCTCCGTTGTGTCCGAAATTTCATTTCGGACATCTTTCGTGTTCGGATCGGCGCGATCCGGAGTTGTTTCGGAGGTCCGGAGGCGTTCCGCGGCTTTTTCGCGTGTGTTTTCCGATTCCCGGTGTGCGTGTTTCGGCTTTTCCTTCGGAAGCTCGCTGCGGGCGAACCGGGCGGTTCCCCCAGGCACGAGTGGTACCGTTGCGATCGGTGCGTTCCGAGGATTCCGGAAATGTATTTTTCTATTTTTTGGTATTTTTTCGAAAATTCGGATTTTCTATAAAGCCCTAATCATTTTCCTTTTTCTTTTCTCCTTTCTCTTTCTTCTTCTTCCTCTTCCTCCGTTTCTTCCCACCGTGACACCCTCCTCTCTCCCTCTCTCCCATTCGGACGCGGCGAACCCCTCTCCGACTACGGACGGCGGCGGGGCGACGGCGCGGACGTGTGGGCGGCGGCGAGGCGGGCTCGTGGGCGTGCGGCGAGCGTGGGAAGCGTGGGGAGTTCGTGAAGCTTCGAGCATTCTTCGTGATTCGTGATCGATCCGGCGGAGCATTCGCTCCATTGAGGTAGGGTGACGTTCCTTGGCCTCATGCCGATCTTTTCCGCGATTTATAGGCCGCGGGGAGGCCGAGAGGGGATCGTTTGAGCGTTTTTGGGTTTTTCCATGATTTGGGGAGAGCTCGCCCGATCTATGGATTCCATGCATGATTTCATGTTTTGATGGCCGAGAATCATGCTAGGGGTCCCCAGGGGTCTTCCCCTTTGTTTTCCCCCTCTCCTACGGAGGCATGGGGGCGTGGTTAGAATTTTTGGGCGTTCTTACCGTTTTCGGCCGCGGACTGAGAACGCGCTATACTCCAGTAGCGCGTTCTTGGAGGTCGCGCTGCCCCGACCGAGCGCGTTCATCGGAGAAGATGAACAGTAGGGCGGTTCGTGTCGCGCTATGGGGTCCTAGCGCGATTATCCTTGTCGCGCTAGGAGGACCTAGCGCGATGGTCCTTGTCGCGCTAGGGTTCCCTAGCGCGATGGTCCCTGTCGCGCTAGGTTGTCCTAGCGCGATCTTCTCTGTTGCGCTAGGGTTCCCTAGCGCGTTCTTCCGTGTTGCGCTAGGTATCCCTAGCGCGATCTGGCTGTTATTGGGTGTTCCCCTTGGGCCGTGTGTGCGTCCCGGGCACCCCGTGGAGTTCCGTGACCGTGTCTTTGGTGTCCGGAGGTTCCGTTTGCCTTGGTCATGAGTTTGGCCGTGGGCGGTGCGTCCGTTTTTCTCCGACCATGGCCCCGTTTGACGGAGCTAGTGCGTGGGGTGATTCCCACACGTTGTCGGACTCGGACGTCGTTTTCCGTTGACTTGAGAGTCTACTCCTTCAGTGACCCTCCACTAGTCGTAGCCCACCAGTACGAGGTGCTGGTCTCACCTGGGATACTTGTGTTGTATCCACACCATCCTTTTAACCCTTCCGAGTCTTCGGACTCGTGGGTGGCGGTACGAGTCTCGGGTTATCGGGCCTTCCCGGTAATTAGATTCTCGGGTCGTTACACTAGGCCTGTCCTCTAGCTGGTAATTCCCCCAAAGTCTGGACTCGGCTGTACGTGGGGGCCCTACGGTAACCAGCCTACTCACCGTCTCTCTCGGGTCAGCCGTTCCACCACTCCCAGGTGGGTCAGCACACACGTCCGTAAGAAGGCTACGACTGGTGGACGTGTCACTAAACGTGAACACGGAAAGCCACTCACGCACCCATTGCGAGTAGCACGGAGTAACAGGCGGCACAACGCCACTAGACTCTGGATGGTCCACTAGACCTAATGAAACCAACGGTCCTTGAGTCACGAGACTCGGGGTCAAGACCATTGTACAGGGACAGCTCCACGCCGCCGATCTGCCCTACGCCTAGGTCAGAAACTATGGTAGCATGAATACCGAGGCAGCTCACAAGCCACCAAGGTAAACCCCTCATCCCAGAGACACATGGAGACTTCCAGCCTCAGGCTGGTTGTCCGAACTCACAGTCCAAGGCCATGCATATGGCCCACTCGGAAACCACCTTCTGGAGAAACCACGACGTGCGGGGAAAGCTTGCCGCACTCACACCGATGCACGGTGACTCGATCTAGCAAGGACATGGAAGCCCAGAACACCTAGGGTCACTCGGACCCACCAAACCCACGGGCACGCTTATCGAGGAAACACGGCACCTCCATAAACCCCAAAAACACGGTCACGAAACCCACGGGGTGTCCGGGACACTCACGAGGCCAAAGGTCGACCACTGGGTCACAACCGGGTCAACCGGAGACCAAAACAACACAATCGGAACGCTAGAAGGTCACCGGGACCCTTAAACCCATGGGCACTCTAATCGAGATAAACGGGACCTCCGGACACCCAAGACACGGTCACGGGGTGTCCGGGACACACACGGCCCAAGGGGAGCACGATCAGCCGTAGACTGCCCGCCCTGGGCTGCCCGGTTTGTAATATCCCGGACCTTTTGGATCCTTCTTCGTGGG
The DNA here is from genome assembly GCA_022559845.1 of Amorphophallus konjac. Lineage (NCBI taxonomy): Eukaryota > Viridiplantae > Streptophyta > Magnoliopsida > Alismatales > Araceae > Amorphophallus > Amorphophallus konjac. Next base: position 11,989,102 of record CM040118.1, on the reverse strand, counting down.
TCCCAGATCTGGTTTTTCGGAGTGTCCGGCTCTGTTGTATCTGAAATTTCGTTTCGGTCATCTTTCGTGTTCGGGTCGGCGCGATTCGGAGTTGTTTCGGAGGCCCGGAGGCGTTCCGCGGCTTTTCCTCGCATTTTCCGATTTTCGGTGTGTGTTTCGGCAATTCCTTCGGTACCTCGCTGCGGGTGAACCGGGTCGTTCACCTGGGCACGAGTGGTACCGTTGCGATCGGTGCGTCCCGAGGATTCTGGAAATATAATTTTCTATTTTTCGGTATTTTTCGGATTTTCCGGATTTTCTATTTAACCCCCCATTTTATTTTCTTTTACTTCTTCTACTTCATTTCTTCTTCTTCCTCTCTCTCGACCGTGGCCGCCCTCTCACTCTCTCTCTCTCCCGTTCGAGCGCGGCGACCTCCGTTCCGGCTGCAGACGGCGACGGCGCGAGGACGTGGGTGACATAGTGGCGATCGTGCGGGCATACGGCGAGCGTGGGAAGCATGGGGAGGCGAGATTCTAACAGCGTTCTTCGCGGCTTCGAGCTCGGATCGGAGCGTTTCGTCGCGAACCGGAGGTAGGGTGACGTTCCTTAGCCTCTTGTCTTCCTTCCCCATGAGGGGTTTATTTTGAGCCGGGAAAGGTTGATCATGCCGAGGGGTGAGTTCGTCTGATCCATCGTTTTGAGCCCCGATTTCGTGGTTTAAGGGCGTAGGAGCATGCTAGGGGGCTTGGGGGTTCTTCTCTCGCCATTTCCCCCTCCATGGGGCTTGTTTTGAAGCCGATTGGGTGATTCCGGCGGGGTTCGCCGTTTTCGCGCCGGTGAGCGATGTGCGGTCGAACCAGTGACCGCATAACCCTTATGCGGTCCTGTTCGGACCGTTCATCGGCTCGGTGCGCTTTGGCTGGGGCTTGGCGCGCAGTGGGTTTGGACGGTCTACCGTGGGACCGCTGTGGACGCACTTTTCGTTCACTTGTTCAGGTGGTGCATCTATTGAGTGCGTGGGCGTGCCAGTCACCAAAGTGACAATTTATTCGGGCTCCGAAGAGCCCATGGTGCACTCGATCTGACTTCATCAGACGATTGTGTGGTTCGTGTCGGGACCAAAACCCGCCGCGCCATAAAGGTCACGACGTCATTTACATCCCCCGTACGAGGGAACACCCTTGATTAATCGCCGAGATTCAGGGCCTCATGGCCTAGAGATTAATTGCATGAAAAGTCTATTACGAGGTATTGAGATCCTCACGCGAGGGCGAGAAGAAAACCATTCGAGGTCATGTCGGTCATGTGCTGACCATTTGATGTTCGGATGAGTGTCCGTCTCGGGGAAAGCACGATCGTCGCGGGAAGACCGGAGCATATGTATGCCAGAATATGGCAATTTACTGTTCAGAAGAACGGAAAACGTTTGGCTAAACCTCGGTTAGAGCGGTCGGAAACCGGTAAATCTGTTGGCCCGGTGCAAGAGCAAGCTGCGACCATACTGCGGTGGGCCCCCCCGCGGTCGAAACAAGACTTGCATGGGCGACGAGGGAATATCCCTTGAATTGACTGAAAAGCCCTGTGTCCGGAGAAGCGGGCGTTCGAAACATGTCGGTCATTCGGGAGACCATTTAATATTCGGACGAGAGTCCGGCTTAAGAATATTGTAATCATCGCAGGAGGACCTGGAACATATGCATGCCGGGATACGGCAAGTTTATTATTCCGAGAGACTGAAAACATTCGGTTGAATCTCGGTTATTGTAGCTGGAAACCAGCGAATCTATTGGCCCGGTACGAGATTGAGTCAGGACCATATTGGGGGCGCCTCCCGTGGTCCGAACGGGGCTTGCGCGGGCATCATTAATATTTCCGGTGTCGGAGGGCAACGGGGGAGAGTCCCGGGACTAGACTCCAGAACCGAAAACGTGCCGAACGTGCGGCAATTTTAGTAGAGGCTCGGAAGGGATCCGGTCGGAGAAATGAGTCCGGTTTAATCGGAATATCATCCCAAGGCGAGGTCAGGCCATGGCCATTTCGGGATAATTCCTTAGACTCTGGCCCGACTCGCAAGGGCGGTATTGTTGTTCCTTCGGCACCGGGTCACGGGAGAGACGGGGCTGCGAAGCGGATCCCATTGTTTTATTATTATCTAAGAAATGTTATCATTATCATTTGTTAATTTGTATATATATCTTTGAGTGAATTCTTTATTACTATTTATTCATTTTTCTTGTGATTTATTCATTTACTATTGTTATTATTAGGTTTGTTATTATTTTTGTTCATTTTATTATCATTCATTTGCTTGTCATTTTTTGTTAAGTTTGTTATTATTATTTATTTATTTTTGTTATCATTTATTTGTCGATTTATCATTATTATTATTTCTTTTAAGCGTATTATTATTATTGCTTATTTCTTTATCATTCTTATTTATTTATTCGCCTTTTTGAATTTATTATCATTTATTATTGTTGTTTAATATTATTGTTTCCTATTATTTCTCTATTTTCTTTTGAGTTTGTTATTATTATCATTATTTAAGTTTTGTATCCTTATTTGTTTATTTATTATGTTTTCTTTTAGCTTATTATCTTTATTAATATCATTATTTCAGGTGTACCGCTGGGTCATGGAAGTGCGCCGCTGGAGGGCCAAGGGAGTGTGCCGCTGAGGGCCAAATGAGTGTGCCGCTAGAGGGCTAAGGGAGTGTGCCGCTGAGGGCCAAGGGAGTGTGCCGCTGGGGGCCAGGGGGTGTACCACTGGAGGGTTAAAAGGGTGTGCCGCTGAGGGCCAGGGGTGTACCGCTAGAGGGTCAAAGGAGTGTGCCGCTGATGACTAGGGGGTGTACCGCTGGAGGGTTAAAAGGGTGAGTGTGCCGCTGAAGACTGAAGCAGGAGCGTGCCGTTGAAGGGCTGAAGGGTGTGTCGGCGAAAGGGGGTAGAAGGCGTACCGCTGAAGGGCTAAGCGGGTGTGCCGGCGAAGGGCCATGAGGTATGTGCCGACGAAGGATGGCTAGAAAGGTGTGCCGGCTAAGGGAGACAATAGGAGTGTACCGGCGAAGGGCATGGGGAGCCCACTCCTCCTCCGTTTCTTTTAAGACTTTTCTTTTCTTCTGTTCTGATTTTTATTAAGTTTGCATGGGTTTCTTATCTCTTTCTCTTGATTATCTTCCATTCTTTCTCTCCTGAGGACGGATGTTCGAGTTACTTAGTCGTTATTTGATTCGGCTCTCTTTGAGTTGATTACGGTTCCCTTGCCTCGGTTAAAGCGTTTTACCGTTGTTCTTTTTATTTGCTTATTACTTTCTTTTAGTCCTTTTTAACGTGTGGTCGTTCCATTTGTTTGTTGCTTCCTCTTATCCTTTTAATATGTTATCGTTTCTAACGAAAATTCGGCAGCATCTCCCCTTGACCCGAGCGTAAGGGAGATACAGGGAACACGCCCACATGGAGTGGCGGAAACCGACAACTGGAGGTGGGCGCCCGAGAGCGGCAACACCTTTAATAAAACTCCAGAAAACTCGGAGGCAACGTTGGGCAGGGGACCTCTCCAGGAGCAGCTGGGAAGTGTGCCGGGCTGAAGAGGTTGGGAATGTGAAGAGTGGCCTGGGCGGGCCGGGGAAGGCCCGTAGGGGCGTGCCGACGAAGGGGGTTCCCAGGCGCACCGGGGAAGGAGCGATTGGGGTGTGCCCGCGAAGGGGCTACAAGGCGCTCCGGGGAAGGGCTGGAAGAGCGTACCGGCGAAGGCCCGTAAGGGCGTGCCGGCGAAGGGCTTGGCTAGGGCATGCCGCTGAAGAAGGCGTGCCGGCGAAGGAGGAAGCAAGGCAAAAATGCCCTGGAGGAAGCAAACCCTAACAAAAAGGAGAAAGAGAAAGGGGGAGGGCGTGAAACACCGAAGGATGCAAACACGGAAGAAACGCTTTAGAAAGACATTCAAGAGAAATACTTGCAAGCCTCCTACTTTTATTATCACAAAGAGAGTGCCCCGAGGGAGCTAATACATGGCGACGGGAAAGAACACAAGGGGGACAAAGAAAGAAAGAAAGAAGATATAATGGGGGGGAGCATGGACTCCTCCCCTCCCGGTCCTCACTCTCTCTCTTCACTCACCCTCCTTCTCTCTCTCTCTCTTCACACCGGTGGTGGTGGACGGGATAGCGACGGGGGAGCCGGAGCCTCCCCTCTCCATCTTCTCTTCTTCTCTTCTTCTGCTCTTCGCGGGGACGGCGGTGGGCGGAACAGCAGGAGGGGGAGGCAGAGCCTCCCCTCCTCTTCTTCTTCTTCTCTTCTCCTCTTCTCTGTCTGCGTGTGGGTGTCCCTGTGTGTATCTGCCTCTCCTCTCCTTTGTTCGCAGCGAAGAGGGGTTTTATACCCCGGGCAGCGGGAGCGTCCCAAGGCGGGAAGCGTCCGGAGGGCATTTAATGGGAGTTGACTCCCTTGTCCTGGGTGGCAGGAGGAGTAGGCAGCGTGGCCCTCTCCCCAGGTGACACCTCAGCAAGTCCCATTGCGTGCCAATGATCCATAGGGCATGGGCATCACGTCGTTCGGCCGTTGACGTGCCACTGGCGGTCTCAAAAGGTGTGCCGGAGGAGGGCCAAAAGGGCGTGTCGCTAAAGGTTGCCTAAGCGTGTCGCTGAAGAGGGCAAAAGGCGTGCCGTTGAAGGCCCAACGAAGCGTGCCGCTGAAGCCATTGGGGCGTACCGCTGAAGACACCCTAGGGGTGTGCCGCTGGAGCCCAGGACGGGTGTGCCGCTGGGGGCAGGGCGTGCCGCTGAGGGGCTCCCATGGGGGTGTGCCGCTGGGCTCCCCAAGGGGTGTGCCGCTGAAGGCTGCAGGGAGCGTGCCGTTGAAGCCTCAAATGGGCGTGCCGCTGAAGGGCTAAATGGGCAGCTTTGAGCCCGTTGTGAGCACGAGTTGTGGCCCATTTGATTTTCTTCGAGGCCCATGGATTATGAGCTTCCCGGGAGTTGGTTTCTCTTCGCTGTCGTGACTCCGGGGATGGCTTCACGGCAGTGTGCATATTTGGGGAGTCCGGACGACCAGTCTCTCCGAGGCTTCTTCGCTCGGCGCCGTTGTTGATGCGAAGCCGAGCAGGACATCTGAGTGTGCAATTTTTTGTGTCCACAAATGCCCCCCACCCACGGGTAGCGCATGCGAAGGATGAGCCGGGCGGTGCCCGCGGGTGTACTGGTCTCTTTTTCTCTTCGTCGGTGCCGACGGGTGTAGACACGCCAAAATTGACGTCATTTTGAGTATATTTCATATCGCTCTGCGATGCCCCATTTGACCCTCAAATCAGCTTATTTGAGTGGTTTTCCCACTTTTTTTGAATTTCTCCTATTTTTCCCCATTTTATCTCATTTTCCTATTTTTTCGGATTTCTTGGGCATTTATCTCTATTTTCTGAATTAACGCCCTCATCAGGGGCGTGTTTTTGAAACACGCCCTGGTCGAGGGCGTTTCTTTCCCATTTTATCTATTTCTCCCCATTCTATCTATTTTATGAATTTTATGAATTCACGACCTGGGTAAGGGCGTGTTTTTATTAAAACACGACTTGTACTAGGGCGTTTCTTAAGGAAGGACGACCACACTTGAGGGCGTCAATTCTTTTGGTTTGACCGACTTCCCCATTTGAGCTCTTGAAATTAACGCCCTTCCCAGGGGCGTGTTTTTGAAACGCGGCTTTGATTGAGGCGTGTTTTTCATGTTTCAAATATGGGGAGTTTTCATTTCTAAAAATTTGGTCTTGAGAAACGCCCTTGTGCAGGGCGTGTTTTTGAGAAACGCCCTAGGGTAGGTCGTCAATTCTTAAATTAACGCCCTGACCTAAGGCGTGTTTCACCTTCTGGCTTCGCAGCCCTTTCCCCAGAGAGTCCTTGCCTCGTTAGACTCCTCCTCTATTTGGGCTCTTGCTGTTCTTATCCATTCCTCCTTTAATCTCTTCCCTTCTTATCACCTTTTCCTAACCTATTAATAGAGGCTCTCGCCTCTGTTAAGGGGTTGGTTCCGATATTTCTTATTCTCCGCTGACGTTCTTCTATTTTTTTCTTCTTTCTATTGTTCTTCTTGTGTGCTGCTTCTTCTCTTTTTTTCTTCCTTCTTCTCCGTATTCTCCTTCTTCTTCTTCTTCTTATTCTTCTTCTTCTGCTTCTTCTCTTTTCTTCTGTTGTTTTCTTTTCTTTTTACAGGAACCGAAGGTAGGGTGGCATTGGCTAAGGAGAGGCTTCTTCACGGTTCAAGTCTTCATCCCTTTTGAAGCCTTTCTCCCATCGAGCATTCAAGCCAAAAGAGCCACCAAACAAGATTTTTCTATCTGATCTCCCCCTTATTTGTATTTTTTTCATTAGTTCATGCATGCATCATGTTTCATTATTATATTAATTTTTCTCAACTATCATTGAGATCTCCCCTTTAGTGCATCTCTTGCACTCTTTCCCCATTGTATTTTTACATGCATTCATACCTCCCACACCCTCTTTGCATAGGGGTTTAAGGGCCAACACCCTTAAGGTGTGTATTTCATATGTTATCATGCTCACCTTTCTATTATGAACTTGATGCTACACACACATTATTTCTAATCCATATTTTTATTGGTGTTTGTCTTTTTTTTTGCAAGGGTAATTAATTGAAGAACTCTCTTCGTCGGCCGGCCGATTTGAAGAGAAAGGAAGCACTCACATCCCCGCGTTTCAAGAGGTATTTTGCGATCATCTCCCCATATTATTTTCCACTTGAGACCCTCGCGTCTCTGGCGATCACACACACCTCCTTTTAGCACCTCGTGCTATTTTTATTGCTTTCATCATATTTATTGCTTTTTATATTTAAGTGGATTTTAAATAGATCTACAAATTGGCGATCACGGTGGGACACTTTCTTGTTTTTATTTTGATTACCCCTTTCCCTTTGGCACCCACGTGTGCCCTTTCCCATTGGTACCCTCGGTACCCTTTCCTTTGTGCCCCTCGGGCACCCTCCATTGTGCTTTGCACTCTCCCCTAAGTGATTTGTCAATTGAATAGATTTGTTTTAAAATTTCCACTTATTTAAAATTTTGATGAGCATGATTCTTTTAATCTGTTGATTGCCTTGCTGCTGTGAGTGCGTTTCTGAAGGAAGCTGATTCACGCCCCTGTCAGAGGCGTGTTTTCGTTTGACGCCCTCCTCCAAGGGCGTCTCTTTCATGAGTAACGCCTTCTGACAGGGCGTTTTTATTCATATCTCCTACACTGAGAATTCACGCCCTAGAGCAGGGCGTTTCTTTGTTGCGTAGCGCCCCACATCAGGGTGCGTTTTATAATTTGACGCCCTAGCACAAGGGCGTCCTTTCCTTTGTAACGCCTCACCACAGGGCGTTTCTTTGACTTGGTTGGCATCTAGTGCATTTTAACGTCCTCTCCAGAGGCGTTTCTTTTAGTTTTAGCGCCTTGATCCAGGGCGCGTTTTACCTTGCCTGTGGGCCCCCCACAGTGTTTCACGCCCTTCCCCAGGGCGTCTTTTTGATTAGTAGCGCCCTGCCCCAGGGCGTCTTCTTCCTGTGTTTTCGCCGTGCTTCCCCGTTTATTTTTTTCATATTTTATATTCTGTTATACATCTGTTGCATTTACACATATTTGCATTTTGGTTTGGGAGACCTCCTCTCTCTTCATTAGGATCCACACACCCCCTTGGTGAAGGAACGACCCTCCATTGAGCATTCCGTCTCTTTGGACTGGAAATCCTAAACCAAGCCTCCATAAGTCCCCGCACCCGTGGATTCCCTCACGGACGCCGGGCAGGTTGTACCCTTTGAAGTCCCGATATAGTTGGCCTAATACGTGGTGAGTGAGAGTTCCTAGTTGGCATTGGAGTTCAACTCATATTGAAACTAGGTTCCTCCCCCCCCTTGTGTGAATCTTTCCAAATTTTATTAAAATTCATTAATTCACCAAGGATTAAACAAATCAAAATCACGGTAACCATTCCAACTTGTGTGCTTCTTTGCAATTATTGAGAACTTTGATTATATAATGGCTTACCATGATAGAAACATGTTCAATTCAATTAATGAGGATGCACAACCTAGCACTTCATATCCTCAATTTCAACATGTTAATCATCATCATTCTCACCATTCTTTCAAGGGACCACGTCCTTATTCTCATGGTCATGCCCGACCCATGGGCAATGTCCGTCCTTATGGTCCCCCTACTCAAGTTCGAGCCACTATTCCTACGGGACCGTCTCCTCCCAATGACGAGAAGGTCTCTCAAATCTTGCATGCATTAGATCATCTTACCCCTCAACAGATCCAAGCCCTTAAGGCTGCCGTTGAGGGTACATCTCTTGCATCTCTCCCTCCTTCCAATTCTATTCGGGTGGCCCATCACCCACCTCCTTCCAATTCTATTCAGGTGGCCCATCACCCACCTCCTCCTTCCAATCATATTCGGGTAGCCCATTACCCATCTCCTCCTGTTCATTCTACTCGGGTGGTCCGACACCCGCCTCCTTCTATTCCTCCTCCAACACGGCCCCGAGGCCCATTTATTCCTTGCAATCCGGCCCGTCCGGTTTCTTTTACGGGTCATCCCGTCAACTCCCCTCCACGGCCTTTTTCTGCGGCCCCTCCTCCTTCAAGGCCCTGCCAACCCTCTATTGTTCATGTTACTCCCCTCCAGCAAAACGTCTTGGATAAGATTGCTTCTATGGAGGAACAATTAAAGAGGGTCACCGCTCCTCCTACTCCGGTTAATCCTCTCTATGCGGCTTTGGATGACATTACAAAAATGGAGAGAGAATGGAAGGATAGGATGGACGACTACGGCGTTGACATTTCAAGCAATCAAGAGCCGGCATTTGAAGAATCTGAGGCAATATACGATGATGAAGATGTGCAGGCACCCCTTCCGAGTTTCCTTAATTTCCCGCTTTCCCCATTTTCATTCGATGAACCTCCTGCTCAGGATGAAATCATCCCTGATCCAACCCCTATTTATGAGACTAGTTGGTGTTACGACGATGGGTCGATATTCCAATCGCCCACACCGGCACATTGTGAGTCTCCTCCTATCCCTGACGCTGCTTACATTACACCTCCACCAGTTATACCATCAAACTTCACACCATCAACCTCCCCTGAGTCTTCCATCAAACCTCCGCCCATTAAACTCTTACCCTCCATACCATCGGCCTCCATTGAGCCCACCGTTGAACCTTCCCCAATTAACCTCCCATTACCTCCACCTCGACCTTCCATTATCCCTTTAAAACCCACTTTGCCTATTCCACCATTGAACCCTTTACCCTTACCCATGGCTAATCCTGAGCAGGATCCACCCCTTTTTGCACCCGAGCCCATCCCGACTGCTTCCGAGCAAGGGGAGAAGCTCGACGTGTTTGAACCTCCGCCCCCATTCACCCATTTGCCAACACTTTCCATTATAACTCCACCATCCACGGAGCCTTCCGCCTCCGCCTCACCTCCCTTTGTTACTCGGAAGGGGCGTGCTTCTGCAGCTACTTGCGCCAAGGATAAGCAAGAGCCGGGCAAGAAAACTTTGGCCACGGCCGTGCCCTTCGAGATGCAAGAATTCATTTGCCAGATGCCAATCCGGGTTATTGTGCCAATCACGGCCGAAGAAGTCAAGTCGCCGCCATGCCGGGCATTGATGCCGTTTAAGGGTCGGGCAGGGCACCCCTTGTTCCAATTTCCGAATTCCGAATTCATTATTCCTTACAAGGGGCGAGTGCCCATTTTGCTCAACTTTCCATATATACCACATTCAATGGGCAACACGACGCTCCCGTTCCAACTCTCCAACTCCCTCACCTTATTGATTTTCGCTTTCCAAGGGGGTTGTCATTTATTGAAGCTTCGTTTATTGGGCCAATTGGTCATACATGTTCATCACCGTGGAGGGGCAATTATCTTAAGGGGCCGTCCCCTATTTCTCCCACTCTTGTTCATTCAACTTCATCCACATCTATTTCTATCACCTTTTCTTCATGGGCCACTCGAAGGGTAAAAAGGAAGATCTCATCCTTTCACCCTTCACATTATTCATCTTCTTTGCATCTCCTTGCATTCACGCATTTCAAGCATTCATCGAATCCATCCCATTGCATGCATTTGCACCTCCTGCTTCCCGGGTTTCCAAACCCGTATCTTCCCCGCATTCTGGCACCGCCGGATATTCCGCATTTCCCATCTTATTCATATTTATCCTTTTATCCACTCCCCTTGGGGCATCGCGTCCCCCTTCCTGCTATTTCCCTGGAACCTCCAGGAATTTTATCCCTCCTCTTTGGGCATCTCGCCCTTTCTGATTCTATTTCTCCGGAACCTCCGGACCTTTCTCTCGGGCACGACGCCCCTTTCCATCTTCTCCTTACTGATTTCATCCCTCCGGAACCTCCGGATTCTCCACCTGATTGTCTCCATCTTTTCCTCGGGCATCACGCCCCTTTTCATTCTCCTCCTTCAGAACCTCCAGACTTTTCCCTCGGGCACGACGCCCCTTTCCACCTTCTCCTTCCTGATTTTATTCCTCCGGAACCTCCGGATTCTCCGTCTTATTCTCTCTATCATCTCCCAGGGCATCGCGACCCTCCTGATTTTATTCCTCCGGAACCTCCGGACCTTCCATATTTCCTTCAATTCATCTTTTTGCTCCTCCGGGACTCCATATCTTTTATTCTCTTCTTCCTTTTCCGTCATCTTTTTCATCATCTTTTTCCCTATTTCTCCCCAGGGCATCGCGTCCCTTCTTTCGTTATCCCACCGGAGCCTTCGGATTTCTCCTCTCACGATCCTCCTCTGCCTCCGGACCCTCCAGATCCGCCTCTTTCCATCTATCAATTTCTTCTTCTGATTCCTCCTGATTCTGGGTCCGACCCAACTTCTTCCACATCCACTGCCTTGGGCATCTGCCCATTCTCCCATTGCTTCCGAGGCTTTAGTCCTCACCCCTCTTCTTGATTCTCCGCTTCTTCTGTAGACTGTTCCATGTGATCAGGGTCTCCGCGCCTTAGTGAGGGAGTTCTAGCCCTCGCCTCTTTTCTTCTCTCCTTATTCGTCTGAGTCTGGTCTTGGCACCACTCCTTCTTGTTAAGCCACTTTCAAACCCTTTGCTTCCAATCCTTTTATCTGTCTAAGAGGACTATCCCACAACGATCATCGTCTGGGCAGCTGCTTCAACAAAGGTTGCAAGGTAACATATTGGCGTAAGTATGCATTTTCATGATATCATTTTCTCATTACTTCACGCATGATTTTCAAAATCAAGTGCTTCTTAACGAGATTAAGAGTGGTGTTTTAAACCTTTATCTTAGGCTTTTTGTTTAATTAAATCACTCTCAAAAAGAGTCTTTAGGCTTACTTTTGCATCACTCTTGGTTAATAAGAACCCGCACTGGGAATTCAACCTTCTCTCCCCGCTTGTTAAAAGTAACCCTTAGCTGGGCATTCCACACACTTCACGGCGTCCTTAGCCGGCTCCTTTGGTTAAAATACCGTTGCTACCTTGGCCATGCCATGAGTATTTCTGAAAGTCTTTTCTCTTCTTCACTCGGCCGCATGCAGGGGCAAGAGGTTGATGGATGAGATGACCAACCTTGGTAATCCCCAATACGAGAGGAGTCTCAAATAGGGGTAGTCTTGACCCGAAATTAATTTGAAATTTCATATGAATTTCATTATACATCTCGCCAAAAGGGCAATTATGAAAATCAAGTCAAATCAATAAAATGCAAAATTGTGAATTATGGCATGTCAAGAGTGGCAAAGTCCCCGCAGGGAAAACCCTGGTCGTATGCATGTCAAGGGTCTAAAAATTAAAGGCACAAAGCCCCGGCACAACAGACTACCTCTTTGAAGGGAACACCTTGGAAGGAATTCAAGTCCTGATATCTCCCATCCTGCACAAAGCTTATCTCCAATTATTCTTCTCTTCTCCCTCCAAGACTGAATGTTTCTCGGGTATGGCCTTGGTAGGGGCACCGTTGATCAAAGACGGTCGGTTATAGGCGCCACCTTTCAATGCACGCCCAGCTTTGGGCAGTTTTAAGCAAAAGGGAAGGAACAAGGACCCCTAGCCAGTGGTTTAAAACACCCTTTGATGCTGCTTTAGCAATGTCTAACCAAAATCAAACAAAAAATTGAATATTTCTTGTCCAAAATCCATAAAAATTTGAATACCTTTCTCAAAACTTCACAAAAATTTGCATATTGATCAAAACTCATAAAAATTTGAATATCTTTTTTAAAACTCATAAAAATTTGCATATTCCAAAACTCCATAAAAATTTGCATATTTCCAAAATCCAAAAAAATTGCATTGTATTTTCTGATGGTGTTTTGCAGGAACAGCTTTGCAAGGACCAAGAACACGGGATGAGTCCTATCTCCACTCATTGCTATCAATCTATTGATTCTCCCCGATATTTTTATAACATGCCACCCAGGGGCATTTTGATTGTCATCTCCCTATTATATCTCCTGATTATCTCATGATTATTCATCTCCAAATCTTTTTAAATTAACTCCTGCTAATTTCATCTGATCACTCCGCCGATGGGCATTATATCAGATCTTGATCATTCACCTCCAAATTTTGATTAGCCAAGTTGTCATCCTCATGACGAAACAACAAACAATAATGATTTGCAATACCATGATTTAACTTGTGCTATTCATGCCGTATACATGTTATTGGTGCTTTGATTCATGCTATGATTGCCATGCTTAAATGCCTTATTCATTGTTTGTTATACTTTTTATATCTTGGCTAATGAATTTTGAGCGCAGGATAAGAAGCTCTTGGTCCCACCGACTGGGCATCATTCAAGTCCCACGGTGCTTGCAGCTCATTTCTCAGTTCCCCTTGCTTATTGCTATCACCATCTCCTGTATGCATTTTACTATATGTTACATATGTTACTAGATTATATCAAGGACCTTATGGCTTTGGTAAATCTGGAATTTGAGTTCCCCTTCATCAAAAACAATGACGATTCCAGAGGCATCTTAGTCATACGGATAGGCCGTTGAGCCGTCCAAGACTGGGGACGATGGTTCCCTCTTTGCGAGTTGGTGCGTGGATAAACGGGCTTCGGCTTAGTATCAGCTCGCAGAATTGGTTTCTTGACCCAGTCTGGGCAGTTTAACAATATTATCCTTGATTATATTATATTTTTTATTTGATTTAATTTTTTCCTTTAGCCCAGCATGCATTCATGTAGGACTTTGAAACAATTGTTGAAAAATCATTCTGATAAGCTGATGATTGAGAGTTGAATTGATCTTAATCTTTCCCGATATGAGATTTTCATTGCCGAATTGAGTCCTCAGTTCGTTTTGTCGCTGTTTTGGGTCTTTTCTCGAGAGCTCCTTGTTTGGATTTTTATCATCTTGTTGTCCAACTTTCCCCTTGATCCACCTTGGCTGCAGCACGTCCACATTGGCTGGTAACCGCTCCCCGATGGTGAAATCTACAGGTTTGTGACCTGGGGTACTTCCACCGCGCTGGAAGTTGATCATTTTATTTTATCTCCTTCGTGCACCGCGTGCACATCTCCCCCTTTTATCCAAACATTGTTGATTTCGTTGGATTTCCCGAGATTTGCTTCATCTCGTGCTTTTGATTTCATTCTCATCAAGTGATGTTGATTGCGTGTCTCATCACACCTTGGCATCTACTTTTCAGTTTGCTACGCTCCCTTGCAAAGCAGACGCCAAGGCGGGGCAGCTGTAGACACGCCAAAATTGACGTCATTTTGAGTATATTTCATATCGCTCTGCGATGCCCCATTTGACCCTCAAATCAGCTTATTTGAGTGGTTTTCCCACTTTTCTTGAATTTCTCCTATTTTTCCCCATTTTATCTCATTTTCCTATTTTTTCGGATTTCTTGGGCATTTATCTCTATTTTCTGAATTAACGCCCTCATCAGGGGCGTGTTTTTGAAACACGCCCTGGTCGAGGGCGTTTCTTTCCCATTTTATCTATTTCTCCCCATTCTATCTATTTTATGAATTTTATGAATTCACGACCTGGGTAAGGGCGTGTTTTTATTAAAACACGACTTGTACTAGGGCGTTTCTTAAGGAAGGACGACCACACTTGAGGGCGTCAATTCTTTTGGTTTGACCGACTTCCCCATTTGAGCTCTTGAAATTAACGCCCTTCCCAGGGGCGTGTTTTTGAAACGCGGCTTTGACTGAGGCGTGTTTTTCATGTTTCAAATATGGGGAGTTTTCATTTCTAAAAATTTGGTCTTGAGAAACGCCCTTGTGCAGGGCGTGTTTTTGAGAAACGCCCTAGGGTAGGTCGTCAATTCTTAAATTAACGCCCTGACCTAAGGCGTGTTTCACCTTCTGGCTTCGCAGCCCTTTCCCCAGAGAGTCCTTGCCTCGTTAGACTCCTCCTCTATTTGGGCTCTTGCTGTTCTTATCCATTCCTCCTTTAATCTCTTCCCTTCTTATCACCTTTTCCTAACCTATTAATAGAGGCTCTCGCCTCTGTTAAGGGGTTGGTTCCGATATTTCTTATTCTCCGCTGACGTTCTTCTATTTTTTTCTTCTTTCTATTGTTCTTCTTGTGTGCTGCTTCTTCTCTTTTTTTCTTCCTTCTTCTCCGTATTCTCCTTCTTCTTCTTCTTCTTATTCTTCTTCTTCTGCTTCTTCTCTTTTTCTTCTGTTGTTTTCTTTTCTTTTTACAGGAACCGAAGGTAGGGTGGCATTGGCTAAGGAGAGGCTTCTTCACGGTTCAAGTCTTCATCCCTTTTGAAGCCTTTCTCCCATCGAGCATTCAAGCCAAAAGAGCCACCAAACAAGATTTTTCTATCTGATCTCCCCCTTATTTGTATTTTTTTCATTAGTTCATGCATGCATCATGTTTCATTATTATATTAATTTTTCTCAACTATCATTGAGATCTCCCCTTTAGTGCATCTCTTGCACTCTTTCCCCATTGTATTTTTACATGCATTCATACCTCCCACACCCTCTTTGCATAGGGGTTTAAGGGCCAACACCCTTAAGGTGTGTATTTCATATGTTATCATGCTCACCTTTCTATTATGAACTTGATGCTACACACACATTATTTCTAATCCATATTTTTATTGGTGTTTGTCTTTTTTTTTGCAAGGGTAATTAATTGAAGAACTCTCTTCGTCGGCCGGCCGATTTGAAGAGAAAGGAAGCACTCACATCCCCGCGTTTCAAGAGGTATTTTGCGATCATCTCCCCATATTATTTTCCACTTGAGACCCTCGCGTCTCTGGCGATCACACACACCTCCTTTTAGCACCTCGTGCTATTTTTATTGCTTTCATCATATTTATTGCTTTTTATATTTAAGTGGATTTTAAATAGATCTACAACGGGGTGCCGGGGAGTGACGTAGTTTGCTTGTCTCTCCTTCTCTTCGTCAGTGCCGACGGGGTGTCGGGGGCTGACATGACATGTTGGTCTCTTCTCTTCTTCATCAGTGCTGATAGGGCGTCGGGAGCTGCCGTAGCATGTTGGTCTCTTCTCTTGTTTGCATCAGTACCGACGGGGTGCCGGGAGCTGCCATGGTTTGTTGATCTCTTTGTCTCTACATCAGCGCCGACAGGGTGTTGGGAGCTGACCCGATTTTTTGTCTCTTGGTCTCTTCGTCAGTGCCGACAGAGTGTCGGGAGCTGACCTGGTTTGTTGATCTCTTGGTCTCTGCGTCAGTGCCGACAGGGTGTCGGGAGCTGACCCGATTTGTTGTCTCTTGGTCTCTTCGTCAGTGCCGACAGGGTGTCGGGAGCTGACCTGGTTTGTTGATCTCTTGGTCTCTTCGTCAGTGCCGACAGGGTGTCAGGAGCTGACCTGGTTCATTTATATCTTTATCTCTTCGTCAGTGCCGACAAGGTGCCGGGAGCTGACTTGGTTTGTTGGTCTCTTTGTCTCTTCGTCAGTGCCGACAGGGTGTCGGGAGTCGACATGGTTTGTTGATCTCTTTGCCTCTTCGTCAGTGCCGACGGGGTGTCGGGAGTCGACCTGGTTTGTTGATCTCTTTGCCTCTTCGTCAGTGCCGACAAGGTGCCGGGAGCTGACCTGGTTTGTTGGTCTCTTTGTCTCTTCGTCAGTGCCGACAGGGTGTCGGGAGCCGACATGATTTGTGGATCTCTTTGTCTCTTCGTCAGTGCCGACAGGGTGTCGGGAGCTGACATGATATGTGGATCTCTTTGTCTCTTCGTCAGTGCCGACAGGGTGCCGGAAGCTGACCTGGTTTGTTGGTCTCTTGGTCTCTTCGTCAGTGCCGACAGGGTGTCGGGAGCTGACCTGGTTCGTTTATCTCTTTGTCTCTTCGTCAGTGCCGACAAGGTGCCGGGAGCTGACCTGGTTTGTTGGTCTCTTTGTCTCTTCGTCAGTGCCGACGGGGTGTCGGGAGCTGACCTGGTTTGTTGATCTCTTTGCCTCTTCGTTAGTGCCGACAAGGTGCCGGGAGCTGACCTGGTTTGTTGGTCTCTTTGTCTCTTCGTCAGTGCCGACAGGGTGTCGGGAACCGACATGATATATGGATCTCTTTGTCTCTTCGTCAGTGCCGACAGGGTGTCGGGAGCTGACATGATATGTGGATCTCTTTGTCTCTTCGTTAGTGCCGACAGGGTGCCGGGAGCTGACCTGGTTTGTTGGTCTCTTTGTCTCTTCGTCAGTGCCGACAGGGTGTCGGGAGCTGACCTGGTTTGTTGATCTCTTTGTCTCTTCGTCAGTGCCGACGGGGTGTCGGGAGCGGACCTGGTTTGTTGATCTCTTGGTCTCTTCGTCTCTTCTTCTCTCTTTTCTCTTGTTCTCTTCTTCTTCTTCTCTTCCCTTTTTGCTATCTTTCTTTTTTCTTCTTTTTCTCTTCTCTCTTTTTGTTGTGTGTTTTCTTTTTTCTTTCCTTCTTCTTCTCTTCTCTTTTTTCCCCTTTTTTTTTGAAGAACTCCAGGTGGTTGTTGGCGTGGATGCCAATAATATAAGAGCTGTCGGCACAGCGGCCGATAATTGGAAGCTGTTGACATGGGGGCCAATAATTGAAAAGCTGTCGACCCGAAGGCCGATGATTAAAAGCTGTCGGCTCAAGGGCCAATGATTGAAAGCTGTCGGCATGGGAGCCAATAATTGGAAAGCTGTCGACCCGAAGGTCGATGATTGAAAAGCTATTGGCATGGGAGCCAATAATTGAAAAGATGTCGGCTCAGGGGCCGATGAGGGAGGCCAGAATAGACATGGCTGGAAGCGGGCTGCGGGAGCCGAAGTTGGGAGATTAACGAGCCGCGAGGGCAAGAGGTAGGCCATGGGGGGGGGGGGGCAAGATTGGGCTCTACGAGCCAGAGCTGAGAAAATAGGCTGCGATGGCCGAAATTGATTTTACTGTATACACACATTATTATTATTTTTTATTATTTTTCTTTGTTTTTATTTTTTATTCAAGCATGTAGACATTCATTAGCAGACATAACATAAATATACGTATGGCAGCTCCCTCTATAGGGGATAGGATAGGGACTGTAGACACGTCATTTTAGCACTATACTGAGCAGATCCCGTATTACACTAAGACGCCCGAAGTGGCTCGCACGGTTAAGTTAGTCGAGTGACCCCCATTTTTTATCTGATAAATCTCAATTGTCGTTTCTTAATGAGACTCCTGCTAATGGGCTTGTGGCTATCTCTTTCCTGCACAAAATAAAAAAATGTTAATGGGCTTGCCCCATCTCTTAAACTCTAAAACAAATGGGGGAACAAATAAGGATTCTAATGGGCTTGGCCCGTTCTTGTCCAAATAAAGTAAATCAATTTTTATGGGCTTGGCCCATTCTCCCCTATATATATAAATAACAAGAGAAAATAATAAAAATATATATATGTTAAATAGGTGTGGCCCATCATTTATTCCTTATAAATAAATACATATATATATATTGATAAAAATAATAAATTTTAATAGTTTGGGCCCAACATTTAATAAAAGAAAGAATATAATAATTTTTTTTTAGCTCCCCCCCATTCTTCTCGGATCTGGTCCCCAATCAAAACATACACACAAAAGCTCCCAACACACACCCAGGGCGTCTCTCTCGGATTTTTCCTTTTTCTCTGGGCACCACCGTAGAAGCCACCCTCCCACTGCTAGCACCATTCTTCTCCTCCCTCTGGTCCTCTCTTTCTCCCTCTCCTTTCCTCTCTCTTTCTCACTCGCCCTCTCTCTTCCCTCTCACCATCTCTCTCTTCCTCTCCCTCCCTCAATCTCCTTCTAACAAAAAAAAGGCTAAAAAAAAAGTAGTTCGCAGGGGGGGCCTCATCGCCCGTGCCCCCCCTTTGAACCACAAGGGGCCGCAAAGGCCCCTTTTATCCGCCGCACACGGCCGCCCCCGACGCCGCCCCTGCCGGCCACGCTGCCCCCCGACGCCGCCCCTACCGGCCACGCCGCCCCCGCAGCTCGCCTTCCGCTCCGACGCCGCTCCCGCTGCTCCCACCACCCGCGGCCGCCCTGTCCCGCTCCGGCACCGCCCTCTCCCGCCTCCAGCCCGCCTCGGCCGCCGCTCCCGCCTCCGACCCGCCTCGGCCGCCGCTCTCGCCACCGGACCGCTGCAGACGTGCTCCGGCACCGCCGTCGACGCCGCTCGCCACCGCGGAGCTCCCCTCGCCCCCCGCTCGCACGCCACAGTCCGCCCATCGCCCCTCCGGCCGCCGCCTGCACCTCCCCCCACCACCGGCGTCTGCCGTGCCCACCTCTTCCACCTCTCCCTTTCTCTTCCTCTCCCCTCCTCAATCCCGTCTCTCTCCCCTCTCTCTTTCCCACTCTCCTTCTCTCCCTCTCTCTCTCCACTGTTTCTCTCTTCCTCTCCCCCTTTCTCTCCCCACCGTCTATCTCTCTCCCTCTCACTCGTCCTCTCTTCTCTCTCTCTCTCTCTCTCTCTCTCTCTCTCTCTCTCTTCGCGTCTCTCTCTTCTCCCCGTGGCGAGCTCCCCCCTCTCTCTCTCTCTCTCTCTCTCTCTCTCTCTCTCTCTCTCTCTCTCTCTCTCTCTCTCTCTTTCCCCTCTCTGTGTTTCTCTCCCCCTCTCTGCTTCTACCTCCTCCCCCTCCATCGGGTTCTCTCTCTCCCTCTCATTTTCTTTTTTTTATTACTTTTCTCCCCCTTCTCTCCCCATCCGATCTCTCTGCTTCTCTCCTCTCTTTCCCCCTCATTCTTTTTTTTATTTCTTAATCTCCCTCTCTCTTCTTTTCCCTCTCTCCCTCTCGATCTCTCTCTCCATCTCACTTCTTTTTTTTGCTTTTTAATCTCTCTCTCTCTCCCCATCTTTCTTTCTCTAACCTTCTCCTTCTTTGTCTCTCCTGTATACATATTCCCACGTTTATATTTTTATTTTTTTTAGTACATGTCCACTTGTATTCTTGTTATTTTCATCATTTTCTCTCCATAGTTGAATGAATAACATATAGCTACGTATACATACGTATACATGTATGTATGCTTGTATGTTTGTGCGCGTATGCGTTTGTGAGTGTGTGTAGGGGTTTGTTCGGATTGAAAAGAGAGATTCCGATTCAGTCTATGTTGAGGCCCGTGAAATAAAGGGAGTCGAGTTCCTGGATGTTCGAATACAGAAGGAATGCTGTTCCGGCACACCGTCTGCCCGCGCCGTCCTCGTCCTGAAGGATCTCATTCAAAGCCTGTCAACAGCTTCCCCCAACAAGTTCTTGCGTCTCCCTTCGCCCTGCTTTGTCTTTATTTCATTTGTTACACTGTATGCATGCATTATCCATATTGCATTTATCTCCCCGAGGAAATCTTGTTTACTTATCCATCATATCATTCCACCACCCTTTAGTTCTAAAAGGGGTTTCAAACACCACCAGCAAGGTGCGTATTCGTTTATATTATTTTCGATATCATTTTCTAAAGAATTGATACTACACCATCGTCGTTCTCATTTAGTTCTCTCTTTTTTTTGTTGTTTATTCTTTGTGCAGGGTTAACCAGTCCGGGAGCCCGCTTCTTCAGTCGGCCGAAAGAGGAGGAGGAGGAACTCGCGTACCCTCAGTTCGGGGCTATAAATGCGGCCATCCCTCCTACTTTTGAGGTACCCGACCATCACCTTCACCATTCTATTCTTGTTCTCTCCCTTATTATTGTTATTTGTTGTTAAATTTCCACCCTTATCTTTCTCTATTTTGTCTAAAAACAAGTCTATCTTCTCTCTCTTCTTGTTATCACATATCGTTAGATCTCCATCCCCGTTCTCTTCTGTTTTGTCTAAAATACGTCTCTCACCCTACCTATATTTTTCTTAGTGGTTTTTTTCTTATATCATATTATCTTATTCTACCATTTATCCCTCGATTTCTCTCTTTACCTTCTCATCTTTCTCTTAAAAAAGATATAAAAACATAAAAAAATAATAAAAGCAACAAAACCCCAAAAAAATATAATAACAAAAAGATAAAACACAAAAAGAATAATAAAATCAGGGTAACCGAAGCAAGGCCCTCTTCGTCGGCCGGCCGATCGAAGAGGAAGAGAGGACCCGCACTGGCGATCACATCCCCCGGCTATCACATCCCCCTCCACTTTCCTTTTCCGTCACTTTCTCCTTTTGTTTAAACCCCGTGGACGGAAGTAATTCCTCGCGGAGGTCCCTGCGACGGAAGTAATTCCTCGCGAAGGTGTACGTGACGGAAGGAATTCCTCGCGAAGCCTTTTCATTCTGTCATTTTATTCTTTCAATTTCTGTCTAAACCCTGCGACGGAAGTAATTCCTCGCGAATGTGCACGTGACGGAAGTAATTCCTCGCGAAGCCTTTTCATTCTGTCATTTTATTCTTTTAATTTCTGTCTAAATCCTGCGACGGAAGTAATTCCTCGCGAAGGTGCACGTGACGGAAGTAATTCCTCGCGAAGCCTTTTCATTCTGTCATTTTATTCCTTTAATTTCTGTCTAAACCCTACGACGGAAGTAATTCCTCGCGAAGGTGCACGTGACGGAAGGAATTCCTCGCGAAGCCTTTTCATTCTGTCATTTTATTCTTTCAATTTCTGTCTAAACCCTGCGACGGAAGTAATTCCTCGCGAAGGTGCACGTGACGGAAGTAATTCCTCGCGAAGCCTTTTCATTCTGTCGTTTTATTCCTTTAATTTCTGTCGAAACCCCGCGGAGAGTAATACCTCGCGGTGGTCTTACGTATGTACATATAATATTTATTATTTATGCTGCAATAAAAATCCCGTAAGGCCAATGTCTTGCGGTGGTCTTAATATGTACATATATATTCATTATTGCTGATAGTATTATATTGCTGTTAGAACCCCACAAAGACCAATGTCCTGTGGTGGTACGTCTTTGTTCGTATTGTCCTTGTAATTGTCTAGAGAACGATATTCCGTTATAATTTCTCAGTCTTCGTGCCTCTCCCTTTCTGTTACTTAAATTCCCGGACTTCCCGGTATATGAAAAACTGCTCGTGGAACGGTAAGTCACGCTTACCGGGAAGGGGTCAGTTTGCGCGAGAGGGTCTTCCGACCCCTATCTCCGCCACCTATTGGAGTCCGTTCCGCACCCCTATTTTCTTTCTCTCCTTGAGTTGATCTCGTCATTCCCATCTCCTAAGACAGACGAGGGTAGGCGACGACTCCCGCCGCCTATACCTCTCTGGCGATCACCTTTTCATCATTACTTTGCATCATTGTTTCTTTCTCCCGAGGGTGGACGACACTCTTTTGCCGTCTACACCTTTTTGGCGATCACGGTGGGACATCTTTTGTTTTCTCTTGTTACCCAAATATTGTCGGCACCCACGTGTGCCCCTCCACTCGGCACCCGCGCGTGCCCCTCCACTCGGCACCCGCGCGTGCCCCTCCACTCGGCACCCGCGTGTGCCCCTCCTGATTGCGCCCACGTGTGCTACATTCGTGCTCCCAGTAGCACTCTTGCCATCGGCACCCACGTGTGCCCCTCCACTCGGCACCCACGTGTGCCCCTCCACTCGGCACCCACGTGTGCCCCTCCTGATTGCGCCCGCGTGCGCTACATTTGTGCTCCCAGTAGCACTCTTTCCACTCGGCACCCACGTGTGCCCCTCTACTCGGCACCCACGTGTGCCCCTCCTGATTGCGCCCGCGTGCGCTATATTCGTGTTCCCGCTATCACTCTTGGCATTCCAATTTCATCCCTCGTGCACTACGTGCATTACTCCAGAATCCCCTCGAAGTCTGAAGAAATTTGTATCATTACAGAAAAGGAGTGCTGTGATGTTTGTTTAATTTCTTTTATTGCATATATTTGTTGTCTGTTTATATATCTCCTGTTAAATTCAGCACTGCATTGCATATCACCTCCCTTTTATTTTTATTTCTTTTGTTCCATCTTTTTTTAAGATCACCTTTTCTTGGTGAAGGAAAGACTCTCCGTCGGGAATTCCTCTCGACGGACTAGGATCTCCTTCACTGGGACCTCCGTAAGTCCCCGACATCGAAGGATTCCCTCTTCGTTCATTGGGCTGGTTGTACCACTGAAGTTCCCTGGAGATAGTTAACCCATTCGTGGTGAGTCGAGTGTCCTTAGATCACACGGCGGAAATCAATATTGCAACTAAGGTCCCTCCTGTGGTGTGAACATTAGATTAGGAAAAAAAGAAAAAAAAGGGGAAAACCAAAAGAAAACAAAAAAGGTGTTAAACATCAACTTGTTTGCTAATCTTTGCTAATGGTTTGAGTGTGTATGTTATTACATTTTAATTAGAAAGAAAAAGAAAAAAAAGGGAAAACAAAAAGAAAACACAAAAAGGCGTTAAACATCAACTTGTTTGTTAATCTTTGTTCTTGGTTTGAGTGTGTATGATATTGCGTTCCGGCAAAATCTCACGTTCCGAAAAAGATCAAGAAATGTCCGGGAACGGTCAGAATCCGACCCCGAGTCACCAGGGGACACATGTCCCTGCTGAGGACGCAGGTTCCTCCCGTGAGCCCTCATATGAGATGCGAGCCGCCGTCGGGGAAGCATCCCCGCCACAAGATATTTCCTCCTTGCTAGGTGTTCTCGCGAACACACAGCTCAATTCCGATCACATCCGAGCCTTTCAGGCCGTCTTAAAAGGGAAATCTGTTGATTCTACTCCTCAAAATCCAACACCAGTTGCTCTCTCTATTCAAGAGCCCGCACAGGCAATCCCTCCCTCATTCCCTCCTGTGCAGACAAGTTTGCAGCCTCCCTCTTTCCAATTACCTCCCCAGTCTCAAGTTCCACCAATTCTTCATCCAACGTTTCAGTCAGTTCCATTTACTGATATGCCACGTCTACAACCTCCCCCTTTCCAATTACCTCCCCAATCTCAAGTTCCACCAATTCCTCATACGACATTTCAGTCAGTTCCATTTGCTGATATGTCACAACGTCTCTCTCATCCGGAATTCCCTTCTCAGGCTTCTGCAAGGCCTCAGTGGCCACCACAACCTGCTCCTTACAATGAGGTCACTCAATCTCTTCTTCATAGGATGAACAAGATGGATGAACAATTCCGAGATTTCAAAAAGATCGTGGATGTCAAATCCGCGCCTGAGATCTCTTTACCAATCCTTCCAGTATTCCATCTCCCTCCTTCTGAAATGCCAACGTATCGACGGTACACCGGCACAGGCAACCCCCTCATTCATCTGAAGGACTTTATGTATGAGTCCTCGTTTTGGCAGAACGATCAAAGATCCTTAGCGTACCTCTTCAGGAGATCATTGGATGGCCCCGCCTTAGAATGGTTCTATTCCCTAGAGCCGAGTGAGGCTGAGAACTTCGACGTAGTGCAACGGAAATTCATACAGAAATAGCGGGATAGGGTCGGTCCCTCCTTCTCTATTACCGACCTAGTGGCTGAAAAAATGAAGCCGGACGAAGATTTCACCCAATTTGCCGATCGATGGAGATCCTTGGCAGAGAAAGTGAGAGACCCCATTTCAGAATCGGAGCAAGTAAAGATGGTCGTGTCTAATGCCACTCCACAATTTAGACACGTCCTGGCAATGAACAAACTCACCACTATGGAGGAACTGTATGAGAGGGCTCGATATATCCAAACACAGCTGAAAGATTCTCCCCTCATGCATATGTTCGAGCCACCAAAAAAGGTGTTTAGGAAGCCGGGCACGGGTGCCCAAGGTGGGGTAACAGAAGGGGTTGTAACAAATGAACAAGTGGGCGCGGTTGGCTGTCCCAACCAGCAAGCTAATCCTAGGCCCCCACAACCCCCACAATTCCCCTTTCATCAGGAGCAACAAGGTCAGCAACCCTATCGTCCTCCCCCACAAAACAATCTCTTCCAGAATAATATGCCTCAACCGCTCCATCTCCAACAACAACAATAGCGACCTCCTCAATATAATCAGGTTCCACCACCCGGGGATTATGGCCTCCAACAACAGAGAAGGCCGATCGGCCCTAGGAGAGCTCATTACCCACCTTTGCCGGAGTCGTTGCCGGACATCTTTAATGCTCTCATGGCTGCTAATTTCCTCACCTTGCCTAAGGAAAAAGTCATATGGCTCACGAACGTCGACACTTCCAGATATTGTGTCTTCCATAGACAGCCGGGTCATACAGTGGAAAACTGTTTTCATTTCAGAGATTATATCTATGATATGAACGATGAACATCAAATAGATTGGGATGAAATGAGGCGATGCATCACCATGATGAAGGCTAGGTGTGACGACCCGAGAATCCGATTACCGGGAAGACCCGATAACCCAAGACTCACACCGCCGCCCACGAGCCGGGAGGGCTCGGAAGGGCTAAAAGGAGTGTGGAGGCACAAAGAAATAGGAAATAAAGCAGGACAACCAACAACAACAAGCTGAAAGAAAGAACAACCACAGCTACAACATAGTCCAGTCCAACGGAAAGTACAGTGTAAAGCAGTAAAACGTACCACATGCCAAGTGAACACTCGGCCCGACAAGCTGGCAACTGAGAACCTCCGCTCTGCACCCTCGAACCGCGAGGAAGAACCGCCACACCTGAAAAGCAGGGAATGAGTCTCCAAAACAGAGACTCAGTAGGGATCCCGCGGAACCCCAACCGGAAACAACGGCGGTAGCGGAAAGGAGAGCTATGACTACAGCAGGAACAGCGAACCGGTGGCCGGTCAAAACTCGGCACTACAGCTACTCCTACTGCCAGAAGGCAGACCTCGATCACACAGTCGAAGCTACCGAACCACGCTAGTACCACCTACCGAAGTAAGAACACACGGCAACCACGCCGTAGAGGCCTGTCCCCCGGACAGCCGACCTGGACACGCTGTCCAAGGTGCAACCCCGACCATCCGATCGCGGGTACCGCACAACAAGACCCAACCTCGGTAAAGCCACTAGCACTAATCTCACGGCGCCAGAACCGACACACGCGCCAAGATGAAACAACCGAACTCACCGGTCAACACGACCAAAAACCCGAAGGTCAAAGACACAGAGACTGACAGTCTGTCACTCCGTACTCGACAGGAGTACCACCCACTAGAAGCACAGCCGGTAGCGTCCCCTGACGTCTTATACCGCACCGCAGGTGAACTGCCTAACGTGGTAGGTCCTACCCGAGGCGCGAACACCGTACAAGTAACCACAACCAAGTGACTAGCTGGGGTCACGCCCGTCGATGTGCGTCCACTGTCCCCAACCACGTGTGCACACACAGACCACGCGTCCTAGGTCTGGCCCTCTGACTGGTTTTCCACCGCAGCCGGACTCTGGCTAAGACGAGGAGCCCGACGGTGACCAGTCTAAACCGTCCTCAGGGTAAGCCCGTACACCACTCCCTGGTGCGACCAGCACACGCGTACTGGGAGGCTACGACTAGTGGAGGGTCACTGAAGGAGTAGACTCTCAACTCAACGGAAAACAACGTCCGAATCCGACGACGTACGGGGACCACCCCACGTACCGGCCCCGTCTCACGGTGACCACAGTCGGAGAAGAAACGGGACTCACAGTCCACGGCCACGCACGCACCGTGCGCTAGAGTCGAGAAAACTCAAGTGGCGCTAAGCCACTGGACTCTGGACAGTCCTCTAGACACACTACAGCCAACGGTCCTTGAGTCACAAGACTCGGGGTCAAGACCGTTGCACGCAACAGCACAAGGCCGTCGATCTAGCCCAATCTCTAGGTCCAAAACCACGATATCAGGAATAACGAGACAACACACGAGTTGCCAACACCATTCCCTTGGGAAGGGAACGCAAGGGACAAAGGTCACTCACACGGGCCACACGGAAAACACAGAAGCACGATTCCCAAGGCAGCACACAAGCCGCCACGATGATTTCCCATCTTGAAACAAGCGGGGAACCTCCAGCCCCAGGCCGGACAACTGGACTCACTGTCCAAGGCCAAACACATGGCCCACACGGGAATCGCCTTCCAAAGGAACCCACGATATGCGGGGGAGACCCCACCGCACACACACCGACACACTGTGACTCGATCTAGCGTAACCCGAAAGCCAGGAACACGTGAGGTCACCCGGACCCACCACACCTACAGGCACGCTAATCGAGGAAACACGGTCCCTCCCGACACCCCAGAAACGCGGACACAGAACCCACGGGGTACCCGGGACACTCACAAGGCCAAAGGTCGACCACTGGGTCACAACCGGGTCGACCAGGGACCAACACAACACAATCGGAACACCAGAAGGTCTCACGGACCCTTAAACCGATGGGCACGCTAATCGAGGTAAACCAACCCTCTGGACACCCAAAGACACGGTCACGGAAGTCCACGGGGTGTCCGAGACACACACGGCCCAAGGGGAGCACGAGACAACATGGAGATCGCGCTAGGATCACCTAGCGCGACAAGCCAGAACGCGCTAGGGAACCCTAGCGCAACATGGCAGATCGCGCTAGGATCCCCTAGCGCGACAGGGACCATCGCGCTAGGGCCTCCCAGCGTGACAAGGCAGGTCGCGCTAGGGACCCCTAGCGCGACAATCCAGAATGCGCCATAACCCTATAGCGCGACAGGAACCGTCAAACTGTTCATCTTCTCCGATGAACGCGCTCGGTCGGGGCAGCGCAACTATCAAGAACGCGCTGCTGGAGTATAGCGCGTTCTCAGTCCGCGCCCGGAAACGGTAGGAACCGCGGGAAAAGCCATGCCACGCCCCGTTCACCCCCAGGTGAAGGGGAAACAAAAGGGGAAACCTTCCCCAAGCCCCTAGGCATGCATCTAAACCCCTGGATCACCCAAAAACACCATAAAACGGGAGATCCGGCTCACACCCCAAAGACATGCATTTTGCCCAAAACGCCCCGTTTAGCCCGCTCGGCTCACCACGGCCTACGAAACTCGCGGGAAAGGAAGTACACGGGCTGAGGGTCCATCACCCTACCTCCACCGAAGATTACGCGCACCGTGGACGCCGATCCACGAAGAAAACGCCGTTGAAGCCTCGCCGTTCCACGAACTCACGGCCGAGCTTCCACGCGCCTCCACCGCCTCGATCCTCATCCATCCTCGCCCGTGCCTCGCCCGCGCCGTCCCCGCCTCGCCCATGCTCCGCCCCGTCGGCCGCCGGAGAGAGAGGGAGAGAGGAGATAGCGTGAGAAGAGAGAGGGAGAGAAATGAGAAATGAGAGGGGGAGAGAGAAAAGGCTATTTATAGGAAAATCCGGAAAATCAGAAAAATACAGAAAAATAGAAAATTACACCCTCGCGATCCTCGGAGCGCACCGATCGCAACGGTACCACTCGCGCCCTGGTGAACGGCCCGGTTCACCCGCAACGAGGTTCCGAAGGGAAAGCCGAAACCCACGTCGGGAATCGGAAAACACACGCGGAAAAAGCCGCGGAACGCCTCCGGGCCTCCGAAACGACTCCGGATCGCGCCGATCCGAACGCGAAAGATGTCCGAAACGAAATTTCAGACACAACGGAGCTGGACACTCTGAGAGACCAGATCCAGGACCCACGAACGGGGATCCAAAAAATCCGGGGCATTACAGCCCTCCCCCCTTAAAGGAAATTTCATCCTCGAAATTCAGGACCTAGCACAAGGTCACAGGGGAAGAACGCTGAACCAACTGACACGCTGTCAGAGCCCCAGCACAGAAAACCTCGATTCTCACGAAAAAAAACCGATCCTGAGGGACACCGCCAGACTTACAATCACAAGCACTACCTCGCTCCTCGCGCCGAGCACACAGGCCAACAGAGCATGCATATAGCAAAGGACATAGTCCGGCATCACCTCAGACAACGCGAGAATCCACCATGGCACCGCAGCCACAATCTCGCTCACCGAGGAAACACAACCCTCGACACGAGCAACAGCTACTGATCCACCCAATGGTCAGCAGACAAAACACACATCAGCTTCGCAACCAGCTGACAGGTCGCACACCCTCCTCAAGGGAGCAACCAAAACAGAGCCTCTACCAGCTCAAGCAGCCATCTCAACGGACCGCAACCAGCACATCGGCTCAACACCAAGAAACACCCCACACATGGCAAGCCGAAAGCCGATCATAACACTGTGCCAACTCTCGTCAGAAGACAACTCCGACAAAGTCCAGATCCCATCCGGAAAGGCACATCACAGAAACGACCACCAAAGGTCTCGCTGGCACACGGCTCTCGCCACGCTCGAGCCCCAACAACCAGCATCTTCTGTCTCTGAAAAGACCATCCACTGGTCACCAACTGCTCGCCAACTCGACCCTCTCGGGGAGCACGACGAAACCAAATGACAGAACATGGCGTCTTCAGTCATCACCTCACGGGACTCAGACTTATAGGGAACCACCCCATGCTAGTCACCAAACCAGGGATAACCTTGCGACACCAATGTCCTATCAGGGACCACCAAGCCGATGCCAACCTCACAGGAGGCCTCCGCCCACAGGCGTCACTCTTCCATCTGGTCTCATCAAATCCTTCGATCAATCCAAGTGGACACCTGCCAATCCCGATTCCGCCCTTATCACAGAGCCACGGGACACCACCTGGACAGTGCTCACGGGTCCCTAAGCAAGAAACATCTCACCGTGGTCTGCTACGAGACTAGCCTTACCAGTCACTCGCAGCTACCAACAGGAACCCACAGCCTGCCAGAGATCACTTCCTCAAAGCACGATCTCAACCGAGGACACGACTGGGAACACAAGTCGGACACCAAGCCACCGACTCCGACCATCACGTCCTCGACCTCCGTCAGGCGACATTCTCAACAACCTCATCCAGGTCCAACACCGACGCCTGACACGGCTTCCATCACAGGAACAGGGTACTCATGCGGCGCACTAGCCAACACATTCCCCAACACTCCACCCTGCCAGTGCCAACAACCACAAAACCTCGAGCAACGACACGGCAACAACACGTTTCACACCAAGGAACCAATCCTCCGATGCTCAACGCAAACTCAGGATTCCGCCCGTAGCAACCAATGCTACGATCCTGAACCAGTGGGTTATGGGCCCACCACGCTTCCGCTGCGCGCTCAGATCCGCGCGCACAGCCGAGAAAGCAAACACCGCCCAACCAGTACTCGTCCTTCCAGAACAGCGCCAGTACCCGCACACGACAAGGGAATGGGCACAACTTCTCACAGATAACCATCTTGCCAAGATAAGGAGCACGTCTCGCACGGACTTCATGGCACAAAAGGCCAACCAATCCGAACACAATGCAAGACGACGAACCTTAGCCCAACACAATCTCTCCAACCAAAGGAGAAACCAGTGCACTTCCGACCAACGGAAGAACTCCACGCTCGACCTGACCTCAAACCTCGCGCACGCTGGAAACAGCACCATCCAGCACCAAGGAAAACCATCGCTTCCATCAGGTCAGCGCCTCCGACACACTCAACGAGTGTCACGTCGGACCACAATCACAGCATCTCTCGATGCACCACTGCTACAATTCCTCGAACTGCAACACGGCATGCCAAGAGCCGCAACACGAGCCATAACGACAACCGCCGACGCTCATCCTCGAGTCCCGAACTCACCGCGGAGCCTTCACATCTCAAGCCAACTCTAGAGCGAACACAACCCGTCCACTGACATAAGCGCAGGAGCAAAGACTTACTGGGACACCGCAGCCCAATCCTGCCTCGAAATCATAAAACAATCGGGACTGACACGTCATTTCTGACGCCACAGAGCACGACAAGGGCATCAGGCTCGACGAAACAACAGCTCACCGAGAAGACATTCCGCTCACCGGAGCACACTTCTCAATCAGAACGCCTCAGGAGCTGGACAAACCTCAAGCTGGAGTGACCAAAAACCGACAGCAGCTCCCTCAGAGCACGCTCACGGCCACTTAACCAAGAACAGTCCGCACCAGCCACCTGACCACGCTGCAGGTTCCTCGAACGCAGCACCGCGAGCTCACGCCTGCCAGCAACCTCTGCCCAACGCAGCACAACCAGGGCCACCACCGATGAGGGAGAAGGCTCTCAACCTCAATCCTTAGACCCCATGCTGGCACGAAAGCCGCGGATAGCAACCACCTTCACAGCGCCGCACAGCGCACTCAAGCTCTCAAGCGAGAAACAAGGCGGAAAACAAGCACAAAACCCTAAGCCAGCTGCCGACTGTACTGGACCTTATGGACTCTGATCACTGCAACATTTAGAATTCCTATGTACGTCCACAACCACCGATCTGATACCAGCTGTGACGACCCGAGAATCCGATTACCGGGAAGACCCGATAACCCGAGACTTGCACCGCCGCCCACGAGCCGGGAGGGCTCGGAAGGGCTAAAAGGAGTGTGGAGGCACAAAGAAATAGGAAATAAAGCAGGACAACCAACAACAACAAGCTGAAAGAAAGAACAACCACAGCTACAACAGAGTCCAGTCCAACGGAAAGTACAGTCTAAAGCAGTAAAACGTACCACATGCCAAGTGAACACTCGGCCCGGCAAGCTGGCAACTGAGAACCTCCACTCTGCACCCTCGAACCGCGAGGAAGAACCGCCACACCTGAAAAGCAGGGAATGGGTCTCCAAAATAGAGACTCAGCAGGGATCCCGCGGAACCCCAACCGCAAACAACGGTGGTAGCGGAAAGGAGAGCTACGACTACAGCAGGAACAACGAACCGGTGGCCGGTCAAAACTCGGCACTACAGCTACTCCTACTGCCAGAAGGCAGACCTCGATCACACAGTCGAAGCTACCGAACCACGCTAGTACCACCTACCGAAGTACGAACACACGGCAACCACGCCGTAGAGGCCTGTCCCCCGGACAGCCGACCTGGACACGCTGTCCAAGGTGTAACCCCGACCATCCGATCGCGGGTACCGCACAACAAGACCCAACCTCGGTAAAGCCACTAGCACTAATCTCACGGCGCCAGAACCGACACACGCGCCAAGATGAAACAACCGAACTCACCGGTCAACACGACCAAAAACCCGAAGGTCAAAGACACAGAGACTGACAATCTGTCACTCCGTACTCGACAGGAGTACCACCCACTAGAAGCACAGCCGGTAGCGTCCCCTGACGTCTTACACCGCACCGCAGGTGAACCGCCTAACGTGGTAGGCCCTACCCGAGGCGCGAACACCGTACAAGTAACCACAACCAAGTGACTAGCTGGGGTCACGCCCGTCGACGTGCGTCCACTGTCCCCAACCACGTGTGCACACACAGACCACGCGTCCTAGGTCTGGCCCTCTGACTAGTTTTCCACCGCAGCCGGACTCTGGCTAAGACGAGGAGCCCGACGGTGACCAGTCTAAACCGTCCTCAGGGTAAGCCCGTACACCACTCCCTGGTGCGACCAGCACACGCGTACTGGGAGGCTACAACTAGTGGAGGGTCACTGAAGGAGTAGACTCTCAACTCAACGGAAAATAACGTCCGAATCCGACGACGTACGGGGACCACCCCACGTACCGGCCCCGTCTCACGGTGACCACAGTCGGAGAAGAAACGGGACTCACAGTCCACGGCCACGCACGCACCGTGCGCTAGAGTCGAGAAAACTCAAGTGGCGCTAAGCCACTGGACTCTGGACAGTCCTCTAGACACACTACAGCCAACGGTCCTTGAGTCACAAGACTCGGGGTCAAGACTGTTGCACGCAACAGCACAAGGCCGTCGATCTAGCCCAATCTCTAGGTCCAAAACCACGATATCAGGAATAACGAGACAACACACGAGTTGCCAAGACCATTCCCTTGGGAAGGGAACGCAAGGGACAAAGGCCACTCACACGGACCACACGGAAAACACAGAAGCACGATTCCCAAGGCAGCACACAAGCCGCCACGATGATTTCCCATCTTGAAACAAGCGGGGAACCTCCAGCCCCAGGCCGGACAACTGGACTCACTGTCCAAGGCCAAACACATGGCCCACACGGGAATCGCCTTCCAAAGGAACCCACGATATGCGGGGGAGACCCCACCGCACACACACCGACACACTGTGACTCGATCTAGCGTAACCCGAAAGCCAGGAACACGTGAGGTCACCCGGACCCACCACACCTACAGGCACGCTAATCGAGGAAACACGGTCCCTCCCGACACCCCAGAAACGCGGACACAGAACCCACGGGGTACCCGGGACACTCACAAGGCCAAAGGTCGACCACTGGGTCACAACCGGGTCGACCAGGGACCAACACAACACAATCGGAACACTAGAAGGTCTCACGGACCCTTAAACCGATGGGCACGCTAATCGAGGTAAACCAACCCTCTGGACACCCAAAGACACGGTCACGGAAGTCCACGGGGTGTCCGAGACACACACGGCCCAAGGGGAGCACGAGACAACACGGAGATCGCGCTAGGATCACCTAGCGTGACAAGCCAGAACGCGCTAGGGAACCCAAGCGCAACATGGCAGATCGCACTAGGATCCCCTAGCGCGACAGGGACCATCGCGCTAGGGCCTCCCAGCGCGACAAGGCAGGTCGCGCTAGGGACCGCTAGCGCGACAATCCAGAACGCGCCATAACCCTATAGCGCGACAGGAACCGTCAAACTGTTCATCTTCTCCGATGAACGCGCTCGATCGGGGCAGCGCGACTATCAAGAATGCGCTGCTCGAGTATAGCGCGTTCTCAGTCCGCGCCCGGAAACGGTAGGAACCGCGAGAAAAGCCATGCTACGCCCCGTTCACCCCCAGGTGAAGGGGAAACAAAAGGGGAAACCTTCCCCAAGCCCTAGGCATGCATCTAAACCCCTGGATCGCCCAAAAACACCATAAAACGGGAGATCCGGCTCACACCCCAAAGACATGCATTTTGCCCAAAACGCCCCGTTTAGCCCGCTCGGCTCACCACGGCCTACGAAACTCGCGGAAAGGAAGTACACGGGCTGAGGGTCCATCACCCTACCTCCACCGAAGATTACGCGCACCGTGGACGCCGATCCACGAAGAAAACGCCGTTGAAGCCTCGCCGTTCCACGAACTCACGGCCGAGCTTCCACGCGCCTCCACCGCCTCGATCCTCATCCATCCTCGCCCGTGCCTCACCCACGCCGTCCCCGCCTCGCCCATGCTCCGCCCCGTCGGCCGCCGGAGAGAGAGGGAGAGAGGAGAGAGCATGAGAAGAGAGAGGGAGAGAAATGAGAAATGAGAGGGGGAGAGAGAAAAGGCTATTTATAGGAAAATCCAGAAAATCAGAAAAATCCAGAAAAATAGAAAATTACACCCTCGCGATCCTCGGAGCGCACCGATCGTAACGGTACCACTCGCGCCCTGGTGAACGGCCCGGTTCACCCGCAATGAGGTTCCGAAGGGAAAGTCGAAACCCACGTCGGGAATCGAAAAACACACGCGGAAAAAGCCGCGGAACGCCTCCGGGCCTCCGAAACGACTCCGGATCGCGCCGATCCGAACGCGAAAGATGTCCGAAACGAAATTTCAGACACAACGGAGCTGGACACTCCGAGAGACCAGATCCGGGACCCACGAACGGGGATCTGAAAAATCTGGGGCATTACACTAGGAGACCTCCTCTTAGACAACAACAATAACAACAACAACAGCAGCAACAACAGCCTCAGCAGGCACCACAACAACAGCCAAATATGGGCATCCTCCAGAATCCGTTACCGGCGCACCAACAACCTAACCACCAAGTCAACCCCATCTCTTCCTTCCTGGAGGTTGGAAGAGGGCAGGATTGGCATACGGAAAGTGGCTCTGTCCTTGTCACCAAGCACGTTCCTATCCAATCCCCACGCCTTATTCGTCCCGCACCTGTCTATCCTCCACCCGGAGCACAACCCGCAGTGATACCTCACTCATTTCCGCTGCTATCACGTCCTCTCATCCGCGTCGCTACTGATGACCTCCCTTCGAGTCTCCAGCAAACACCCTCCACTTCCGCCATAACACCGTTACCCTCAAAGCCTCTCATCATTTCTCACGCCTCCACTTCATCATCCACATTCATTCCACCTCCACTAAACAAACCCATTATTGTCCAACACCCTTCCGAGGCACCATCTACCTCCACCGCAACCCCTTTACCCTCAAAACCCCTCATTATTCATCACCCATCCGGGACACCATCAACCTCGACTATGCCTCCACCTTTTAAACCCCTTATCATTCGCCGTCCATCTGAGGCTTCATCCACTCCCACCATGCCTCCACCTAACAAACCACTCATCAGAGCCCCTACACCTATTATTGCCTCTGCTTCATCAATTGTTCCTCCACCACTACCCCTCGAACCCTTGCTAAACCCCATATCTAACTCTATAAAGGTGCCGCCAAAATCACAAGCCATAGTGCTCCGTAGTGGAAGGATGTTCCATCGGATTTTTCCCCAAAACAGTCAGGTCCCCGAGCAATCTCAGCCGGAGAAAGACACCGAAGAACAGCCAGATGAGTCTATCCCCGGGTTACAATATGACCTGTTGAAACACTTGGATAAAACACCAGCTCGGATCTCCATTCTCGAGCTAATCAAGAGGTCGAAAACCCATCAAGATGCCTTGATGGAGTATCTTCAGAGGGTTATGGTAAATGAGGATCTCCCAGTGGAGAAAATCTCGTCATTATTGATGCCAACTGATACACAACCGGCTATTATATTTCACCACCATGAGTTTGCCCCCAAGGAGGCTTGAAAATATGCTTTGTGTATTGCAATCAAGATCAATGGGGTGCCTGTAGACCCATGTTTGGTGGACACTGGTGCGTCTATAAATGTGATCTCTATGATCACCCTCCAATCATGTGGGGTTGACACGGAACAGATAAGGCCTTCATCAATCACGGTTACGGCCTATGATAATAGCAAAAAGCCGCCAATGGGGATGGTCATCTTGAATGTAGAATTGGGCCCTGCATCAGTCTTCACGGAATTCCATATCCTTGATATGGATCCCACATTCAAGGCCATATTGGGCCGCCCTTACATTGAGGTTATGAATGCGGTGCCTTCCACCAATCATCAGTGCTTGAAGTTTCCGTACAAGGCATGGATTATCAAGGTAAATAGCATGCCCATCTTTTCTACAGTGGACGCTATTAATACCTCATTGCCTTCTGTTTGGCCAACTCACCGGCCAATTCTTTCACTGCTAGATGTGTGTGACCCTCGTCGCACCCATTTTACACAAAAGCCACTTCAAACACCAAAGTCATGTCACCCTTCCCATGCTAAGGGATGGGAGATCATGAGAAACATTGGCTACCAACAGGGCAAAGGTTTGGGGGCACAACTACAAGGGAGACTGAAGTTGCCAAAGAAGACAAAGCTAACCCTTAGAGCTGGCCTAGGCTTTGAAGGACCACTTGAAGCATATGAGCAACCTCTCACGTGGACCTTGTACTCCCATTTCATAAAGGGGCCAATAATGCAGATGGGGGATTGTCCGTAAGAATCACACGAGAAATTGCATATTGCCTACTTGGCTGAAGGTTGCTCGGGAACTACAAAGAAGGGGAAACACGATGACCCAGACTGTGAATGGAATAAGTGGTTCGATATACACAATATTTCCATGGCACTACAACAGATGTTCTCGCCTCCAGACTTAGAAGGGCCACTTTTGATCTCCGAGGTACCAAGAGATGTCGTTGACATTGCCGAAATTCCAAGTTTTCCTCGCCGAGAGGAAGTTGCCACAGACGGATCACTTTCCGTCATTCTATCTGATCATTCTCCTCAGCCGTTGCTGCTGACTCTTTCTTGGACCCGACGTTTATCTGATGATATTCCCAGGTCCCCTTCTATGCTCACATTCTTGCGCGGGTTTTTCAGCCCGTGCCAAATTTTCAACCATGATCTGCTCAATGAGCCATGCACCCCCCTAGCTATAGCTCCCTCCTCCCATTCTCTAATTTCTTTCAATTGTTTTGTAATTGAAAATGAAAATGAAAAAAAAAACGTCGATTTTCAAACTCCTCAACAGTGCATCTCCTTTGAGGAGACCTCCTACCTCTCTCACGAGTGTGCCCCGACTTACGGGCCACTCATTCAAGGTCCCTTGAGCGACCTTCTTTACCCCTCTATCGAGGGGTCTCTTCCTGTACATTCTTCAACTTCTTCTTCGTCTGTAGAACAAGTCAATCAGGTTAGGAATAGCGAGTCAAGGGTAGTACCTAGGAGAAAATCCAAGGGGAGGGAAATTCCTCGTCGATTCCTTCTAGATCTAGCCAATAGGTGTCAAGCCTTTCTAGCCATTCCTCAATTGCTAGAAAATCCCATCCATCT
This sequence comes from Amorphophallus konjac, assembly GCA_022559845.1. Taxonomy (NCBI): domain Eukaryota; kingdom Viridiplantae; phylum Streptophyta; class Magnoliopsida; order Alismatales; family Araceae; genus Amorphophallus; species Amorphophallus konjac. Next base: position 11,952,410 of record CM040118.1, on the reverse strand, counting down.
ACCGGAGTTAGAATGTGAGGAGGATTGCACAATTGATGAGGGATACGGAGTTTATGAGCTCACAGATGAAGAGTACCCTATTGAAGAAGGGGACGAAGAATATGAGGACGCGGCCGACGCATATGCTAGCGGAATGAGGAGGTTTGATGAACCATCAGCCGCTATAGAAGAACCCACCAAAGAAATCAACCTGGGGACCGAGGAAGACCCTAGAATCATCCTCATAAGTGACAATTTGCCACCATCTGAAGAAGAGGCATTGATCGAGGTCCTAAAGGAATATAGGGACACGTTCGCGTGGAGTTACGAGGATATGCCGGGATTAGATTCCAGCCTGGTCGAACATCGCCTAACGTTAAAACCAGGGTCCGTCTCGGTAAAGCAAAGGTTAAGACGTTTCCACCCCCAAATGGTTTTAAAAATGAAGGAAGAGGTCGATAAGCTCCACAAAGCCAGGTTTATTAGAGTCGTCCTATATCCTCAATGGGTGGCAAACATTGTCCCGGTCATGAAAAAAGATGGAAAGGTGAGAATCTGTATCGATTTTCGGGACCTTAACCGCGCGTGTCCAAAAGATGATTTCCCCTTGCCTCACATTGACGTGTTGGTTGATAATACAGCGGGCTATGAAACTCTCTTATTTATGGATGGATTTTCGGGGTATAATCAGATCCGTTTGGCGGAAGAAGATCAGGAGAAAACATCATTCACCACACCTTGGGGAACTTATTGCTATTTGGTCATGCCATTTGGTTTAAAGAATGCTGGAGCTACTTATCAAAGGGCTATGATGGCAATATTCCATGACATGATGCATGTGTATTTAGAGGTATATGTGGATGATTTGCTAGTGAAATCCAAAACTAGGGCAGAACACCCAAGAGTTCTGGCTAAGGTGCTGCAAAGATCAAGAGAGTTTAATTTGAAAATGAATCCAAAAAAGTGCGTATTTGGTGTTTCGTCAGGCAAATTGCTTGGTTTCATTGTGAGTAAGAGGGGTATTGAAATAGATCCCAACAAAGCTAAAGCAATCAGGGAGATGCCACCTCCGAGAAATCTGAGAGAAGTTCGAGGTTTAATTGGAAGGTTGCAATTCATTCGTCGATTTGTGTCACAGCACTCACAAAGGTGCAAACCTTTCTACGAGTTAACTAAGTCAGGAGTAGAATTCCTTTGGAATTCTAAATGCCAAAAAGCTTTTGAAGGATTGAAAGAATATCTGGCCAATTCACCCGTTCTAATTCCACCCACGCCAGGTAGACCTTTAATCCTTTATGTCTCAGTCCTGGACGACTCCGTGGGAGCTGTCCTAGCACAAGCCGATGAAGCGGGCAAAGAAAGGGCGACCTATTACTTGTCCAAACTCCTCAACCCCTGTGAGCAGAAGTACACGGCTATGGAGAAAACTTGTGCCGCCCTTGTCTGGGTAGTGCAGAAGTTGAAACATTACTTTCTAGCTCATGAAGTCCATCTGATTGCCCGAATGAACCCTATCAAGTTCCTTTTGGAAAAATCTGTCCTTACGGATAGATTAGCACGATGGCAAAGCTTTCTTTCTCAGTTTGACATCACCTACATTCAGCAAAAGGCGATCAAGGGGTATGCTATAGCTGAGCATCTCGCTCACCATCCTCTTCCCAGATTCGATCCTGTCCAATCAGAATTTCCAGATGAGGAACTAATGTCCATCAACCAATCAGATGATTACATGTGGACGTTATATTTTGATGGAGCTCTGAATTCCCAAGGGAAAGGAATCGGCATTGCCCTCCTGTCGCCTGAAGGCCTTACATTCCCACTGGCATATCAGCTCAAATTCCCCGTTACCAACAATATAGCTGAATATGAAGCTCTTCTAGCTGGCCTAGAACTCGCTCATTCTTTTCGTATCACTGAATTGCGAGTCGTAGGTGATAGTCAACTCATTCTTCGCCAGGTGCTCACCAAATATCGCACTCGCGATCCCAAGCTCAAGCCATACCAAGAACTCACTGCTGCCTTTGCCAAATTGTTCGCCAAATTGATCTTTGTCCATGTCCCTCGTCATCAGAACATTCTGGCCGATGCCCTCGCCTCATTGGCATCATCTCTAAGGTTCCCTCTAGGAAGATGGTTTGATACCATTCACGTCTACAAGCGTCACGCCCCTGCAATCGATGACGCTTCATACGTAAATATCAAGGACAGGATAACAAGAAAGGCCCTACAGGAAGAAATCCTTGAGAAGAGGGAAATTATGTTGACAGAATTAGAAGAAGAATTGGATGATGGGGAGAAGCCATGGTTTTACGAAATTGCCAAGTATTGCAAAGATCAATCCTACCCAGAAGAAGCCACATCGGAAGATAGAAAAGTCACAAGGAGGGTGGCACAGAGGTACGTGCTGGTCGGAGAAGTGCTATACAAGAGAAGTCTTACTGGTGTTCTTCTGAGATGTCTCGACGAAGAGGAAGTCTGGAAATACGTCGAGGAAGCACACTCTGGTGTGTGCGGTGGCCATGTGAATAGCCAAATGCTTGCCAACAAAATCCGTCGGCAAGGCTTTTACTGGCCCACCATGGAAGAAGATTGTGCCGTCTATGTCCGCAGGTGTGTCAAGTGTCAACTTCACGCCGATAAAATTCATTCCCCATCTTCTTCTCTTCATCCAGTATCCTCCCCATGGCCTTTCTCCATGTGGGCTTTCGATGTCATTGGTCCTCTCGGTAATCCTTACTCCCTCACTAAGCAAAAATCATTCATCCTTACCGCAACGGAGTACTTTACCAAATGGGCCGAAGCCGAAGCTTACGTGGAGGTTAAAGCATCAACAGTCTGCAAATTCATCATGAAGAACATCATCGCCAGGTTCCGCATTCCAAGCACGATCATCACCGACAATGGACCGCAATTCATTTCTCAGGACCTTCAAGACCTCTGCAAAAGGTATAAAATTACATTGCATCATTCATCACCTTATTATCCACAAGGTAATAGACAAGCAGAGGCCACTAACAAAACGTTGATTAAAATCATAAAAAAGACATGTGAGTCTAACAAGTTCTCGGATTGGTCAGAAAAGCTAGTTGAAGCTCTATGGGCCTATCGCACTTCAATCCGTACTCCCACTGGGCAAACCCCGTTCGCCCTCACTTATGGGATGGAGGCGGTAGTTCCATACGAAATTCTGGTCCCCTCTCTGAGAGTACAATTGGATAAGGACCTCCCCCTCGACGAATGTCGTGATTCACTCCTTGCCCAATTGGAACTCTTAGATGAGAAACGGCTGGCCGCTGCCAAGCATGCACGGGTATATCAAAACAGACTCACACGTTTTTATCAAAAGAAGGTCATTGAAAGGAAATTTCAAGTCGGTGAAATGGTAGTGAAAAGAATATTTGTAAAACCTGGTGGGCCGCGTTCTAAACTCCAACCCAATTGGGAAGGACCGTACGTGATTCAGGCTGTGCATCCTGGCAACGCCTATAGGCTAGTCAATGCTGAGGGGATCGAGTTATCCCACCCTTGGAATGGACTTTATCTTAAGAAATACTACCCTTAGATAGGTGTACATAGTGTCAAAAAATGATGAAACAACAAAAAAAAATAAATAGAAAACAATGAAAATAACAAAAATATGTATATATACAACAACAAAAGACAAAAAAAAGGAAAAATGAAAAGAAAAAAAATAGAAAATTCAAAACACCAATGCCTGGAGACCACCATGTAGTTAAGTCATTGCATTCAACCTCCGTGTTGGGATAGGGCCTATTAAGACTTGGTAAGTTCCGGGTCTTGGTTTGCCAGAACCGTGGGGATCCCTGTCCGGCTAGTTCGGCTTATGCCCCCCTCAAAAGGGGCAACATACATGTACACATGTGTTCTATGAAAGATCGGTAGCATCGCTCATGGTGAGGCCTCACCTAGAAGGTCTCCAGAATGCTTAAATCTTCGTTCTCTCTCTCTTCGACCGAATGAGACAACCGGCGCCCTTAAAAAGTTGAGCATGGAAAACACGAACACAACCCCTAGGGCAAGAGTATGGCCCAATTCTTTGAGCATGGGTCAGAGCACGAGAAGAGGGCAGTGTCCCCGCAGGCATCCAAGAGGGATTTCATAATGTCAAGATACTATGTCCCTCGCAAAAATCTGTCAAGAAAAATCAGAAAAGAAGAACAAAATCAAAGTCAAGTGAAAAGCCTGGTCGTAACCGTGCCTGATCCCACAAATGAAACCCCGTTGACTGAAAGTCAAATTCTATACAAGAGGGGCCATGAGATGTAAATGCTCGAGATTTGGTCTGAAGTTGTCCGAAAGGGAGAGTTAAGTGTGCCCCCACTGGCTCTCCGGGTTAACGGTTTTGCCGGTCCTCTCAGGAGGTTTGCCCCTAATACTCTTCCTTCTTCCCCTGAAGATAAAGGCTCAATGGAGTTCCTGAAGGGTGAAACTCACCAAAGTCTGCAACCACCTTTCGACACAAACGTATGGTTGTCCATCTTGGAAAGCAGAAGTCATTGTCAGAGTCTCCGTGTTTCTGGCCGGTCAAGACTCTTATCTACCATCTCAATGTCTTCTCAGCCTAACCTCGGGCTTAGACCAATGCAAGCGCGTCACCTATGGGTGCGACGGCGTCTGATTCCGGGTCAGCGTCGCGCGGTTGGTCATTTGGGTTCCAGGGTGTTCCATTACATATCATCTAGAGTTGTGAGGAAATAGACCCGGGTCGGGTAAATCATTTACCTTGAACACTTTTTGGGTGAATCCCTGTGGTCGGAAGCAACTGGGAGCCTAAGCATGGCATGACGGTATTGTCATCAGGGTAAGTCTTAGCCGGCGGGATTATCATTCGAGGAGTCTAGAGGCCCAAATCAACTTAGACATGCACTTAGGATGCCTGGGAGGTTAGCAAGAAACCCTCGTTCTCATGCAGGTTAGATGTTATATCAAGTGGTCATCATGCATTAGCAAAAACAAAAAAAAATAAACAAACCAAAAACAAACAAAAAAATAACAAATCCAAAAATCCAAAAAAAAAGCAAAAAAATGTACATGCACAAAAAAAATGGAAATATAAAAGACCAAAAAAAAATAAACAAACAACAAAATACAAAAAAATGAATACACCTACAAAAACAAAGAAAATCACATCTTCGCATGATCGCATTTGTATGCACCATTCATTTTAAATTCTCGTTTGCATCCGTGTGCTTGTCTGTCGCATTCATTATCCTTTATTATTACCTTTGTTAATAAAGGCTTGCCCCTTGACTCGTTATCAAGAATAACTCAAAATCACGTTTGTTTATTGAGCAAGGGGCAAGTCAGAGCAGAAATGCTAACTTGATTGCATAGATGCGTACAGGGATTCGGGAGATCAGAAAGAAGCAGAGAACCAAGCACAAAACATTTTATTCCACTCCCACTCAACAAAAACAAACAAAAAGAGAGAGCCTACATTAGCTCCCACCCTCCTTCTCTACATTACTCGTCTCGCCGCTTTCTGGACGAGAAACTCTAGAAGGTGCTATCCAACCATGAAAAGCGGTACTTCTACCGCTTTGGGGTCCTCTTTCTATCTCCACTCCCCGATGTCGATCTGCGGGAGCAGCAAAGAAGCTACTAACACGAAAGCCACGCTCTCGTGCTCTTCGGTAGCGTTCCTCGTCGTCCTTCAGCCACTGCTCAGCGAGGCCGAGACTGGTCCTCAATTCAAATAATTGGGCCTCCAGGGCTCTTTTCTCCTATTTCTCGCCTGATCTTTTGGCCTTCTCTCTTTCCCTGTCCTTTTCCCTCTCAGCACATTCTCTCTCTCTCTGTCATCCCTTTCCAGCTGAAGGGTGATCCTCAACTCCATGGCGTCCCGAGAAATATTGTCATCTGAGCGACGCTGCAATTCCTCCTCCAGCTCCGCTATCCTGGCCTTCCCTTGTGATGCATGAGCAAACATCTCTTGCATCTCTTCGGCCTGCCATATCCGTCATTTCAGGCGTGTGATGAGACATAAATAGAGAAGTTCAGATAAGAGGAACCTTCACCTGCGCGGAAAGCATTCCCTCTGCCTCCGTGACGCGCTGTGTTACACGGGCAAGCTGCTCATGGAGCGAATCTAGTTCCGACGAAGGAATCCATAGACTGAAAGAAGCACCCTCTGCCCCAACTACTGGTAGGGTTGCGTCGAGCTGAGCGCGCTATGATAGCAAGAAGTGACAGTGAGTGGCTAAACACCAAAACCTAGGGGTATAATTAGGAATATGCATTTGCATACATACTCACCGAGACATGTAAGGCCTCACGGGTGTCACCCAACTCTCCCTCCGTGTCCGCCAATCGAGCCCGCAAGTTCGCTATCATGGTATCACGGGCATCCTAAACCCATGTCATAGAGTCAGCATTACATTTAGAAAAATGATAAAAAAATAGAAAAAAAATGATCAAAAAGTGAGAAAGGAGATATACCTCCACAAGTCCCTCAGGATGGAGTCGCTCTGCATACATCGCCCTATAGAGACGTAGATAATCTTCACTATCCCGGGTGTGCGACTCCACGAGCGTGCCACCCCGCTGCCAATCTTCATATTATTCGGGGAAGCGCACCCGCCAGTCGACACAGGTTACCGGCCCACGTGTTTTCCTCCCGACGCGGGGTGGTGCGGTCATATCTACCCATTCCTGGGCAAGCCCTAGAGTCCTCATGACCAATCGTAGCTGGAGTGGCTCGATTTCATTCAGGCAGTGGACCCAAAGGTCCCGACCAAATCGAGGGCGACCTGCGATGACCCACGGTTGGTCGACATCGACCAAGCCCGAGTAAGGCCTCCAGATCACCTACGTTGGCAAGCGTATGTCTCCTCAATCACTCAAAAGAACAAAAAAAAAGAGAGACAAAAGAAAAGATAAAAAAATGGAGTCCTACCATCTCTGCGGGGAACTCTTGCAGCTCACGCCTTAATACCATCAGCTGGTAAGATAGAGAGGTTGTGCTCATAATGGGTTGCCACTGCCGAGCTAGTGGTGCCACAGCCACACGCCACTGTCGAGCTCGCCCCATTGGGATGTAGTAATAACTCCATACCTGTGTCGTCACATGTCATCAGCATTTCATGAAATAGATTAGTTGCATAAATAAATAAACAAATAATTACCTGGAGAAACGGTATGAAGCCACTCACAATCACCTCTCGATCTGTCCCTTGGGACAGACTTGCGAACAGATGCGCCAACACGGCGGCTCCCCAGGCATATTGCCCTACCCTCTCTAGGTCCACCAAAAATTCTAGGAAACGACAATGGATGTCATCTCCTTTGGAACCCAGCAGTAATTTTCCCAACAGGAAAAGGAGGAATATCCTCAAGTCCATGTTTGATCTCTCCCAGCTACTGGCATCCACGCAGTACACAGCGCGGGACCCTCTTTGCGCTCTCTCCATGAACTCCTCCAAGGACTCGTTATCACGGTGATGAGTGTCAGTGAGCCCCAGCGCCTCCATGATAGATGCCTTGGCTATTGACCTGTTCTTTTGGTCCTTTAATTCCAGACCAAGAAGCTTCTGAGCCACTTCACGATAATCGGGGTAGGTGACCCCGGTCACCGCCTCACCATCCACTCTAAGGCCGGTGATTCGGGCCACATCTTCGAGACTGGGAACCATGTGCCCCCAGGGCATCAAGAAGGCACGACTCTCTGGGTCCCATCTCTCGCGCAATGCTTGGATGAGGGCGAGGTCGAGCTTAATAGGTTCGATCCGAAGGAATGCACCAAACCCCATCGCATCTAGTCGAGCTTTCTGGAAGTCAGGCAAGCCTCGATAGGCGGCCACCACTAACTCCCATGAGATGTGTGACCTCGTCATACTCTGTGGATTACACATGAAGTGAGAAGCGGGTGTATCATTCAAATAAAAATAGAAAGAGAATGAGAAAGGAAGAAAGGGATCATGAAGAAATAGAGGGAAGAACTGGCTCGTTTACAAGCTCCGATTGGGTCCTCTCACTGAGCGGCCTTTCAACATCGGAGAGTCTCCTGGAACTACCACTGGATCTGCTCCTCTTCAAGGAGCGGGAAGACTCGCCCTCCACCCTGAAACTGGACTATCCCTCCATCTCAGAGAATGAGAAACTCTTACTCCCTCCTGTCGACTTTTCACTCTTCTAACCAGTCTCCACAACTCTGTGCTTTCAAGTGAAGCAGGCGGGGGGAGTATTTATAGGATTGAAGGGATATGATCCCGATCTCTCCCACTTCCTCTTGCAATGGGCCTTGTAACAAAGCACTCATCTCTCACTCGAAGTAAACGAGGTCGGGAGCGTGGCGGGTTGATTCACACCCTACACATCTTGGTTCCCTGTGTTCATCATGATTCAAATAAATCTGAGATGAGGTCATCTACACGGAGAAAGGACAATGCAGGTCGACCTCTTCGGATTTGGGAGTGGACTCATCCACAGGAGAAAGGACAATGGAAGTCGACATCTTTGAATCCGGGAGTGGACTCGTCTGCATGGAAAGAGGACAGGAGGGCGGTTGGCATCTTTGAATTCGGTGGTACATCATTAAAATTTGTGATGGATTCTCCCGAAAGAAATGCCCAATGAGTCTGAGACACGATCCGTTATCTCAGGGGAGATCTGTTAAACACGTCACAGGAGGACGGCATGGAAAGAAGAGGCGTAGAAGAGAAGGAACGCATGGCGGGCAAACCCGTCACATGAGAGCATGTCGTTCCATTCATACGTCTATATAAACTGTCGTGTTCACCGTGAGAAGAGAGCGGGTGTATGAGCAACTTGCCAAATCTCGCACTACCCCTCTTGGTCGTCTCTCTCTGTAGACACACCGTTTTCACATTTTTCGCGGGTAAATTTCATATTACATTACGATGCCCCAAAGTGGCTTACGCATTTGACTTATGTGGGCGATTAATCATTTTTTAGGTTTTACATAAAAAATACAAAAAATCAAAAAAGGTGAGAAAATACAAAAAAAATGAGAAAAGCTTATAAAAATAATTAAAAAATTAAGAAAAGCTCATAAGAAAATACAAAAAAAATAAAAAAAGTTTATAAAAAAATACAAAAAAATCAAGAAAAGTTTGTAAAAAATCGAGGAAAAGTTATAAAAAATACAAAAAGGTTAAAAATAAAATATATATATATATATGTAAGGTTGTAAATATATATATTACGTGTTGTAAATATATATATGTGTCATGTATAATATAAATATAAATATATATACATGGTTGTAAATATATATATATTTATATACTTACTTTTGTTAATCCATGTCCTAATTACTCTCTCATATCACTTCCTTCCCCTAATTATACAAAGGAATCTTATCTCTTTCTCATTGCACCCCACCTTGTCTCCCCTCTCTCTATTCCTATCACTCTCGTCCACCTCATCCCTTCATCGTAGGCTCTCTCACGTCCCTCTCCTTTTCCTTCTCCCACTCTTCTCTGCTCCCTCCTCACTCCCACGCCCTCTCCCTTTCTCCAACCCCACCTTAATGACATGCTAACTACCACATCCACCTCCCTCTCGAACACACTCATCTCCCTTATCTCCTTCAATAATTCTCCCCTCCCACTCCACACACAGAACTCTCAGCTGTGGCCTCCTCTCCCTGTCAATCTAATTCTCCCTCTCTTTCTCTCAAGACCCACGTACTCCCTCTCACTCCCTTGGCTTTCCCTTCTCATCCCACACACTCGATCTCAAAAACCCACTGCCAACCTTATCTCCTCCCGATCATCCTTCTCAGCCAACACCCACCTCCTCTCCGGCATCCTTCTTCACCATCTCCACACCCTCCTCGACACCTCCATTTGTACCATGCTGCCACCATGAAGCCACCGTCGTGAAGCCGCCGTTGCCGCTCATCCACGCCCGTCGACTACCTCCTCTTGTCACCATCGCCATCGTCGTTCTCCGGCCACCACGCCGTTGTTGCCTCCCCGACGTCACCTGCCACCTCCGAGCAAACCACCCCAACTCCCGCTGCCGGCCTCCTCTCCACGTCGCCGCGACGCCACATTCCCCACCTCCACAGCCGCGGCACCTACACCGCGTGGCCACCCTCATCGGCCACCGTCTTCCCCGGCCGTCCTCCACCGTCTCCACCGTGCCCTCCGTCACGAGCTCCACCTTGCCGACCGTCGTCGCCGTCACCACCTCCGCCTGTGAATCTCCGACAGCGCTGCCACCACCGGACGCCGCTGCTCACGTCGCCGCCAACGCCCAGAACAGCCACCGGCCACGCCGTCCACTACCGTCCGACAGTCCGCAGCATCTCCACGTCCGCCGCCGTCCACCCTCACGTCCGGTTGCAAGGCACCTTTGCCGCCCGCCGCCTCCACTCTCACGTACGCCAACCCCGTCCCTCTTGCATGCACCGTCCGCACACCGCCGGGCCGCCGTGAAGTTCCCCGTCGACCGCCTGCCACCGGCCGTCGCTCGCCGCCGGTCGCCATCGCCATCCGCCGTTGCCATCTCACCCCCTGCCGCGATCTCTCCCCTTCTCTCCCTCTCTCGCTCTCTTTCCCTCTCACTCTCTCTTACGGTCTCTCTCTCTCGTTCTCTCTCCCTTCCTTTCCACTCCTTCTCACGGTTTCTCTCTCTCTCTCTCTCTCTCTCTCTTCCTCCCGGCCTCCTCTGCCGTGATATTCCTCTCTCCCTCTCTCTCTATCTCTCTCTTATCTCTTTCTATTTTTACTATTTTTTATCCCTTTCTCACCCTCCTTCTCTCCCGATCTCTGCTCTCATCTCTCTCTCCCTCTCTTTCTCTTGTTTTTTTTATTTTATTTACTCCGTCTTTCTTTCTCTTCTCTCTCCCCCCTCTCTTTTTTTTACTCACGCACGCCCCTCTCTCTCACCGTTTCCCTCTCTGTTCTCTCTCTCCTCCCGTCTCTCTGTTCCCCTCTTTCTTTTCTTCCCCCTCCCTCCTTCGACCTTTCTCTCTCTCCAGACCTCTCTCACTTTTTTTATTATTCTTCTCTTTCTCCCTCTCTCTTTCTATTTCTTTTATTTTTATTCTCCCTTTCCCCCGTCTTTCACCGTCCCTCTCTGCACTCTCTCCCTCTTAATCTCTCTTTCATATCTTCTTTGTTTATATTTTTTTCTCCCTCTTCTCTTCCCCCCCTTTAGCTGTTTCGATCTCTCTCCAGAACTATCTTTCACTCTCTTCTCTCTTCACACAATCACTTTTTCTCTTTTTTTTTTATCATTTATCTTTCCCTCTGTTATTCCCTTCTCTCTCCCTTTCATGCTGTCCATTGTCACTTTTCCCTTTTTATAGTTATACACATGCACACAGTTTTGTATACAGTCACGTACATGCACATATTTAATCACCTTTCACACTTTCATACCATGCACGTAACCATCGGCCAATAAGCTAAGGCTTCTGTAGTGCAATAGCCTAATCACCAGCAATGTATGTATGTATAGGCAATTTTGGATATTAACCCTATTATCTCAATATATATATACTTATACATATATTTAAATATCTAAACATATACATATCAAAGAGAATATATATACATATATATTAGATATACATATATATTATATACTCAAACAGATGTGTAAATGTTATATATGCTCTTATATGTATATATTTAACGTATGTATGCATGTATATTTATATATGTTAATATTATTTTAGCTCATACTAATTTATTATCCTTTTGGAAGTGTAGGAATAAAAGTGAGCCTTCGGCCCAACCAGCTCTCCCACGTGTTCACAGGGAAGCCTTCTCGTCCCACCGTTTGCCCGCTTTGCGCTTGCGTCGCCATCAGTGGCTCTTTTTGCTACTCTTATTATTTTATTGTATTTTTAGTTTGTCATACATGTTGTCACTGTTTTACCTTATGAATTGTTATCATATTATATCACTTGTCTAACTTAATTTTATTTTCTGTTTGTTTATCTTGCAGGGTAACCAGTCAAAAGCCCCCTTCTTCGACCCGTCGAACGAAGAGGAAGAAGGAACCCGCGCAAATCCCGCGTCAAAGGCCAAGCGATCAATCAACCAGTTCGGGGCCCACGGTCCCTGGCGATCACACCACCAAACGCGTGCTTGTAGTAAATTTTATTTTATGTCTATAATACCCGCGGATAGTTAAATCCCGGGTCTGTTTGTACTATAATCGGTCGCGGTGAGTCATTTCACCGTGGTCATTTATTTTCTGCACTTTCTTTTTGTACTTTATTATATTGTTGTTAAAACCCCGCACGGATCAATATCCTGCGGTGGTCTGTTTACTGTTTATATTCATGTTATTGTTATTGCGTGAGGAGTGATATGCCGTTCTAAATTCTGAGTCTACGTGTGTTTTTGTGTCCGCCAACTTCTACTACGTAGAGTCCCAGGTTCGCACTCGGTATATAGAAAGTTGCCCTCGGAATGGTAGGTCACGCCTACCGGGAAGGGGTTCAGTTTGCGTGAGAGGGTCTTTGGATCCCGTTCTCCGCCCTGTACCGAGGGTCCGGTAAGTCTAGGCTTCACGTCCCCGTACAGAGTGACCTTTCAGGTCATACTCTCTACCCTCTTTCCTATATCATCCTTTTACGCACGCGTTTTCATTTTCATCACTTTTTACCCTTTCACTCAGAGAGGGAGAAACCCCATCTCTCTCTCTCAGTCCACCACGTGACGCGTTCACATCTCTGGCGATCACGGTGGGACATGCTTTTTGCTTTTTTGGTTACCCACAAGCTTTCGGCACCCACGTGTGCCCCTCCCTTTGACACCCACGCGTGTCCCTCCTTTCGGCACCCGCGTGTGCCCTTCCCTATTGCGCCCAGGTGCGCTCACTCCCCTCGTGCACCTCGTGCACTCCCCCGGTCCTTTGTGGTTATTTGAGAGGTTAACGTTGTCTCGTGCACCACGTGCACTCCCCTCCATTCGGCACCCACATGTGCCCCTCCATTTAGCACCCACATGTGCTCTCCTCTACTCGGCACCCACGTGTGCCCCTCCATTCGGCACCCACGTGTGCCCCTCCATTTAGCACCCACGTGTGCTCCCCTCCACTCAGCACCCACGTGTGCCCTTTCTTATTGCGCCCGCGTGCGCCACATCATCCCCCTCGTGCACCACGTGCACTCTTATAGTCTTTCGGTTTTTCCAAGTGGTCTACGTGTTTCGGAAAGAAGAACGGCTATATCTTACTCCATCTGTTCATTGTTGTTATATCCTTGTTATATCACTGTTATCCCTGTTATATTTGTGTGTTTTTTCTTGTTATATTTGTTTTATATATCTTTCATTCAGTATTGTATTTCATGCATCTACCCCTTTATTTTACTTTTCTAAGGATTAACCTTTCTCGGTGAAGGAAGGACTCTCCGTCGGGAATTCCTCTCGACGGACTAGGATCTCCTCCATCGGGACCTCCGTAAGTCCCCGACATCGAAGGATTCTCTCTTCGTTCACTGGGCAGGTTGTACCACTGAAGTACCCCGAAGTTAGTTACCTATCCGTGGTGAGACGAGTGTCCCTAGTTGACACAGCGGTAAAACCAAGGTGTAACTAGGATTTTTGCAAATTTTGTGTGAATATTTATATTTGTTAAAAAGACAAAAAAAGAGGTAAAACAAAAACAAAAAAGTGGCGTAAGATCATCCACTTGTCTGCTAATTTCTGATATTTGTCTGTTGGTGTATGCTTTTACGTTCTGGAAAAATCACAACAATGGCCCACGATTCTCTCGAAGAGAACCAATCAGGACGTGGTCAGTCAATTGACCCACGTGTCCACGCAATGGACTCAGGCCCTTCTCATGACACCTCGCAAGAGGTTCCCACTGTTTCACGGGAAGTAGCCCCACCTAAGGACATCGTTTCCCTGTTAGGTGTCCTCGCCAGTACGCAGCTCAGCCCTGAGCAACTTCTAGCCTTTCAGGCTATTTTAAAGGGGAAATCTGTTGCTCCCCCTCCTCAGGAGTCAACTCCGGCTCCCACATCCTACCAACAGCCGCTCCAGGCTACCACTTTTCCATCATATGTACATGACGTTCCTTCTTCCTCATTTCAAGGACAGGCGAGTCAACAGCCTGCCTCTTACCAATCTCCCCTTCCACAATCTCAAGCCCCTGCCATCCTTCATACGGTACCCCAAACGGGTCCGTCCACTAGTGGGCTACCATACCCTTCTGGTTCAGGATTCCCTTCTCAGGCCCTTGGCAGGCCCTCTCAGCCTCAGTGGCAGGCCCAACCTCCACCTGCCGAGGACCTCACTCAATCTCTCCTCAACAAAATCAATGAAATGAACGAGGAGTTCCGTAATTTCAAGAAAGAGGCACATGGGAAGTCTGTCCCTGACATTTCCCTGCCAAATCTCCCCATATTTCATCTTCCTCCCTCCGAAATGCCTACATACCGTAGGTATAACGGCACGGGAAATTCTTATATTCACATCAAGGATTTTATGTATGAATCTTCCTCATGGCAGAACGATCCAAAATCCCTGGCTTACCTTTTTCGGAAATCATTGGATGGTCCCGCCCTAGAATGGTTCTATTCACTAGAACCGAGTGAGGCTGGAGATTTTGAAATTGTCAAAGCCAAATTCATACAGAAGTACCGGGATAGGGTCGGTCCCTCCCTTTCTATCACCGACCTAGTTGCTGAGAAAATGAGGTCAGATGAGGATTTTGTCCAGTATGCTGATAGGTGGAGGTCTCTGGCCGATAAAATAAAGGATACCCTTTCAGAACCCGAGCAAGTCAAGATGATTGTGTCTAATGCAACCCCGCAGTTTAGACACATTTTAGCCATGAATAAGCTTACCACGATGGAGGAACTTTATGAGAGGGCTCGGTATATCCAGACCCAATTAAAAGATTCTCCCATCATGCACATGTTTGAACCTCCAAAACCAAGGGTGTTTAAGAAGACGGGCACTGGTGTCCAAGGAGGAACAACTGAGGGAGTCGTCATAAACGAGCAAGTGAGTGTGCTTGGCGGCCCCAACCAACCAGCTAACCCAAGGCCTCCTCAGGTTTCACGACCTCCCTTTCAACAAGGTCCACCTCTTTATCGTCCTCCACCCCAAAATAACCCCCTTCAAAACAACATGCCTCAACCCTTTCATCCCCAGCAACAACAACAACAACCACAACCTCAATATCACCAAGTTCCACCCCCGGGAAATTACGGCCCACCACAACAACGGATGAGGCCCATTGGACCCAAAAGAGCCCATTATCCACCATTGCCCGAGGCATTGCCGGACATTTTTAATACCCTCATGGCTGCCAACCTACTTACTTTGCCCAAAGAAAAGTTTGCATGGCCCCCAAATACTGATACCTCCAGGTACTGTGTCTATCACAGACAGCCGGGTCATACGGTGGAGAATTGTTTCAATTTTAAAGATTACATTTACGACATGAATGATCTCGGTGAAATCGATTGGGATGAAATGAGGCGATGCATCGCCACCCTAAAGGCCAGGAGACCTCCGCCTAGGCCACAGTTACCACAACAACCACATCAACAACAACAGCCTCAGCAGGCCCCACAACAGTAGCCTAATATGGGCATTATCCATAACCCGCTTCCGGAGCACCAACAGCCCAACTACAAGGTTAATCCGATTTCCTCCTTCTCAGAAGTTGGAAGAGAGCAAACCTGTCATTTAGAAAGCACATCTGTCCTTGCTACCAGTCATACCACCAATCAGCCTCCTCGTCTCCTTCGAACATCATCTTCTTACCATTCAACCCCCTCACAACCCCTATTTGGTCCTTCTCCCATTCCACAGCCATCACGCCCTCTTATTCGTACCCCTACCGTCAATTCACCATTAGTCCATCACCAAAGGCCATCTCCCACTCCTTTTTCACCCCTCAGTCCCCTGATCACTTTTTATTCCTCTAATTTACCATCTACCTCTATCGCACCTTTACCCCCGCCTTCTAACCTTTTTACCGCTCATTATCCGTATGACGCACCATCCACCTCTACCTCCATTGAACCTCCTCCCCCATCATCTAAACCTCTTATCATTCACCGTTCATCTGAGGTCCCCTCTACTTCCACTATACCCCCTCCACCATATAAACCCCTTATCGTCCATCATCCACCCCAAGTCACCTCCGTTTCTAATCTACCTCAACCTTTCAAACCCCTTATCATTCACCATTCACCCGAGATTTCCTCTACTTCCCCTATTCTTTCACATTCTAAACCCCTTATCATCCGTGATTCACCTGAGATTCCTTCTACCTCTACTATACCTCCACCAAGCAAACCCCTAATCAAAACCCCTACACCCATCATAACCCCTATCCCACCAACCATTCCTCCACTATTACCCCTTAAACCCTTGTTAAAGTCCACACCCAATACCATAAAGGTGCAACAAGACCCACAAGCAATGGTGCTCCGGAGTGGAAGGATGTTCCACCGGGTGTTTCCCCAGAATAGTCAGGCCCCTGAACAATCTCAGCCCCAGAAAGATAAGGAAGAACAGTCAGAAGAGTCTATCCCTGGGACCCAGTATGATTTGCTAAAACATCTGGATAAGACGCCTGCCCGTATCTCCATCCTTGAGCTGATTAAAAGATCCCCATCTCATCAAGAAGCTTTAAGGGAATATCTCCAAAAAGTCATGGTGAACGAGGATCTCCCTGTGGAGAAAATCTCGGCAGTCCTGACGCCCACTGATACACAACCGCCTATCATGTTTCACAATCACGAGCTTGCCCCCAAGGAAGCTCGAAATATGCGTTGTGTATTGCGGTGAAAATCAATGGCGTGTCAGTGGATCCGTGCCTGGTGGACACGGGCGCGTCTATAAATGTGATTTCCCCGAGTACTCTCCAAGCATGTGGAGTTGATGAAGAACAACTCATGCCCTCCTCAATTACAGTCACGGCCTACGACAACAGTAAGAGGCCACCAATGGGGATGATTGCCCTCAATGTAGAACTAGGTCCTGTATCAGTCTTTACGGAATTTCATGTCCTTGATATGGATCCCACTTTCAAGGCTATACTAGGCCGTACCTACATTGAAGCTATGAATGCTGTACCATCCACCAATCATCAGTGTTTGAAATTTCATACAAAGGATGGATTATCAAGGTGATGAGCATGCCTCTCTGTTCTACGGTGGATGCCATCAACACCTCTTTGCCTTCGGTCTGGCCGACTCATCGGCCCATACTATCCTTGTTGGATGTGTATGACCCCTGTCGTGCTCCCTTCACACAACAAAAGCCATTCCCTATGTCAAACTCACGTCTCCCCTTCCGCTCCAAAGGATGGGAGATTATGAGAAATATTGGCTACCAAGATGGCAAAGGTCTAGGGGCACAACTGCAAGGAAGGCTGAGACCACTCCAAAAGATAAAGTCAATCCATAGAGCTGGCTTGGGTTTTAAGGGGCCATTCGAATCAGACGGCAAACCCCTCACTTGGACTTTGTCCTCACATTTCAAAAAGGGGCCCATCGTCCAGATGGGAGATCCTCCACTGAAATCACCTGGGGAGTCACGGGATGTGTTTTTAGCTCAACGATGTTCAAGGATCCCTAAAAGAGGAAAGATTGTCCACCTGGATTGTGAATGGTATAAATGGTTTGACATACCAGATATATCCATTGCACTGGAAAGAATGTTCTCGCCTCCACATCTAGAAGGGTCGTCTTTGATCTCCGAAATGCCAGGGGACACCATCACACTTGCCAGAATGTCAAACCCTCCTCGCCAAGAGGATGTTGTCATCGACGGGTCATCATCCGTCACCAATACTGTCACCGACGGCTCATTAGCCGTCATCTTTTCCATTCATATATCACAGCCTCTGTTGCTGTCTCCTTCCTGGGCCAGACAGTTGTCTGATGATCTTCCCAGGTCCCCTTCTTTACTCATATACCTACGTGGGTTTCTTAACTCACGCCAGATTTTCAATCACGATCTGCTCTACGAGCTACACAACCCTCTAGCTCTAATTCCCGTTTCACCTCCTCCAATTTCTTTGCATTGTTTTGTTATCAAAAATGAAAACGAAAAAAAAATGTCAATTTCCCAACTCCCCAACAACACATCTTTGTTGAGGAGACATCCTATATCTCCCATGAGTGTGCCCCGACTTACGGGCCACTCATTCAAGGTCCCTTGAGCGACCTTCTTTACCCCTCCTCTGAGGGGTCCTCCCTGTACATTCTTCACTATCCTCTTCACCTTCTTCTTCTTCTGTAAATAATGTGTGTCAGGTTAGGAATAAGTCAAGGGTAGTGCCCAAGAAGAAATCCAAGGGTAAGCAGATCCCTCGGCGATTTCTTTTAGATTTAGCCGATAGGTGTCAAGCCCTTCTAGCCATTCCTCAATTGCTAGAAAATCCAATCCAATTGCCGGAGATAGAATGTGAAAATGATGGTGTGATTGATGAAGGGTACGGGGTTTATGAAATCACCGATGATGAGTACCCCATTGAAGAAGAGGACGAAGAATATGAGGATGCGGCCGACGCATATGCTAGTGGAATGAGCAGATTTGACGAGCCGTCAGCCGCTGTAGAAGAGTCTACCAAAGAGATTAACCTGGGAACTGAGGAAGACCCTAGGATTGTCCTCATAAGTGATAATTTACCATCATCTGACGAAGAGGCATTAATTAAGGTTCTCGAGGATTATAAGGACACGTTTGCATGGAGCTATGAGGATATGCCAGGATTGGATTCTACTCTGGTCGAGCATCGTCTCACTCTCAAAACAGGATCCATCTCGGTAAAGCAACGGTTAAGACGTTTTCGCCCACAAATGGCTTTAAAAATGAAGGAAGAGGTCGACAAGCTCCACAAAGCTAGGTTCATAAGAGTCGTCCTTTATCCTCAGTGGGTCGCAAACATCGTCCCGGTCATGAAGAAAGATGGAAAGGTGAGAATTTGAATTGACTTCCGGGACCTTAACCGTGCGTGTCCGAAGGATGATTTCCCTTTGCCTCATATTGATGTGTTAATTGATAAAACGGCAGGATATGAAACTCTTTCATTTATGGATGGATTTTCTGAATATAATCAAATCCGTCTGGCAGAAGAAGATCAGGGGAAAACCTCATTCACTACTCCCTGGGGAACTTATTGTTATGTGGTCATGCCGTTTGGACTGAAGAACGCTGGAGCCACTTACCAAAGGGCTATGATGGCAATATTCCATGACATGATGCACATATATTTGGAGGTATATGTGGATGATTTGTTGGTAAAATCTAAAACTAGGGCAGAACATCCCGAGGTCCTTGCAAAGGTGTTGCAAAGATCGCGTGAATTCAATTTGAAAATGAATCCAAAGAAATGTGTGTTTGGTGTATCATCGGGCAAGTTACTTGGCTTCATTGTGAGCAAAAGGGGTATTGAGATAGATCCCAACAAGGCTAAGGCGATTAGGGATATGCCACCCCCGAAGAATTTGAGAGAAGTTCGAGGATTAATCGGGAGGTTGCAGTTTATCCGTCGCTTTGTGTCGCAACACTCGCAAAGGTGCCGGCCCTTCTACGAGTTGACCAAAGCAGGGACCAAATTTTGTTGGGATTCCAAGTGTCAGAATGCTTTTGACGGATTAAAGGAATATCTGGCCAACCCGCCTGTTCTCACTCCACCTATTCCAGATAAGCCTTTGATCCTATATATCTCGGTCCTAGACGACTCTGTGGGAGCCGTCCTGGCACAAATCAATGAGGAAGGCAAGGAACGGGCAACCTATTACTTGTCCAAACTCCTCAACCCCTGTGAGCGAAAGTATACAGCCATGGAAAGGACCTGTGCCGCCCTCGTGTGGGTGGTACAGAAATTGAAACATTACTTTCTGGCTCACGAAGTCCACTTGATTGCTCGGATGAATCCTATCAAATTTCTCTTGGAAAAGTTTGTCCTTACTGATAGGCTAGCACGTTGGCAAAATTTTCTATCTCAGTTTGACATCACTATATTCAACAAAAGGCAATCAAAGGCTATACTATAGCCGAGCATCTCGCTCATCACCCTCTCCCCAAGTTTGACCCTGTTCAATCAGAGTTTCCAGATGATGAACTAATGTCCATTACCCAGTCTGATGCTCCGATGTGGACATTATATTTTGATGGAGCTTTGAATTCCCAGGGGAGAGGTATTGGCATTGTCCTTTTGTCGCCCTGAAGCGTCGCTATCCCAGAGGCATTCCAGCTCTCATTTCCAGTCACCAACAACGTGGCTGAATACGAGGCTCTTCTAGCAGGTCTGAATCTTGCCTATTCCTTCTGGGTCACCGAATTACGAGTCATAGGTGATAGTCAACTTATCCTTCGCCAAGTGCTCACCAAATATCGCACACGCGATCCCAAGCTCAAGTCATATCAAGAGCTCACTGTTGCTTTTGCCAAACTATTTACCAAGTTAGTCTTTGTCCATGTTCCTCGCAATCAGAACATTCTCGCCGACGCCCTTGCTTCGTTGGCATCATCATTAAGGTTTCCTCTGGACAGAAGGGCTCTGTCTGTTTCTATCCACAAGCTTCTCTTCCCTGCTATTCACAACCCTTCCTATTTAAGGGTTTAGGAGGAAATGTCAAAGATGGCTCAGGATAGAGAAGTTGCTGAAAAGAGGGAAATTATGTTGGTCGAATTGGAAGAAGAATTGGCTGATGAGGAGAAGCCATGGTTCTATGAGATTGTTAAATATTGCAAAGACCAGTCTTACCCTGAAGAGGCAACAGCAGAAGATAAGAGGGCTATAAGGAGAGTAGCCCAGAGGTACACATTGGTTGGAGGATTGCTATACAAAAGAAGCCTCACTGGTGTTCTCCTGAGGTGTCTTGATGATGATGAGTCTTGGAAGTGTGTAGAGGAAGCACACTCAGGCGTGTGCGGTGGTCATGTGAATAGCCAGATGCTTGCCAAGAAGATCCTACGGCAAGGCTTTTACTAGCCCACCATGGAGGAAGACTGTGATGTCTATGTCCGTAGGTGTGTCAAGTGTCAACTTCACGCCGATAAGATCTATTCCCTATCTTCCTCTCTCCATCCAGTATCCTCCCCATGGCCTTTCTCCATGTGGGCATTCGACATCATTGGTCCTCTCGGTGATCCTAACTCCCTTACTAAACAAAAATCCTTCATCCTCACTGCAACGGAGTACTTCACCAAATGGGCCGAAGCTGAAGCCTATGCAGAAATCAAGGCATCCACAGTCTGCAAGTTCATCATGAAGAACATCATCGTCAGGTTCGGCATTCCAAGAACTATCATCACCGACAACGGGCCATAATTCATTTCTCTGGACCATCAGGACCTCTGCAAAAGGTATAAGATTGCATTGCATCATTCATCACCATATTATCCACAAGGCAATGGCCAAGCAGAGGCCACGAATAAAACACTGATCAAAATCATAAAGAAAACTTGTGAGTCTAGCAGATTCTCGGATTGGCCAGAGAAGCTTATCGAAGCTCTATGGGCCTATCGCACTTCAATCCGAACTCCTACTGGGCAAACTCCGTTCGCCCTCACTTACGGGATGGAGGCGGTAGTTCCGTATGAGATTCTGATTCCCTCTCTGAGAGTACAATTGGACAAGGACCTTCCCCTCGATGAACGTCGCGATTCTCTCCTTGCCCAGTTGGAACTCTTAGACGAGAAACGTCTGGTTGCTGCCGAGCATGCTCGCGTCTACCAAAATAGACTCGCACATTTTTACCAGAAGAAGGTTATTGAGAGAAAGTTCAAAGTTGGTGAAATGGTAGTGAAAAGAATTTTTGTAAAACCTGGCGGGCCGCGTTCTAAGCTCCAACCCAATTGGGAAGGACCATACGTCGTTCAGGCTGTACATCCTGGCAACGCCTACAGGCTAGTCAATGCTGAAGGAGTTGAGTTATCCCACCCTTGGAATGGGCTCTACCTTAAGAAGTATTACCCTTAGATAGGTGTACATACTGTCAAAGACAAAAAAAATTGAAAACAAAAACAACAAAAAAATGAAAAATAATGAAAACCCTAAAAATTTGTACATGAAAACAAAAAGGAAAAACAAAAAAAATAGAAAATTTAAAATGTTGATGTTTGGAGACCACCATGGAATCAAGTCACTGCATCTTACCTCCATGTCAAGATAGGGCCCATTAAGACTTGGTAGGTCTCAGGTCTTGGTTTGCCAGAACCGTGGAGACCCCTGTCGGCCAGTTCGGCCTATGCCCCCTCAAAAGAAGACAACATGTATACACATCTGTGTTATAAAAAATTGATAGCATCGCTTATGGTAGGGCATCACTCAAAAGGTCTCCAAGAAAGTTCAAATCTTTATTCTCTTCTTCTCGACCGAATGAGATAGCCGGCGCCCTTAAAACGCTGAGCATGGGAAACATGAACACAACCCCTAGGGTGAGAGTAGAGCCTAATTCTTCGAGCATGGGTCAGAGCACGAGAAGAGGGCAGTGTCCCCGCAGGCATACAAGAGAGATTCCACAACGTCAAGTGACTATATCTCCCTCGAAATCAAAAAAAAGAAGCAAAAAATCAAAGTCAAAAGAAAAGGCATGGTCGTAACCGTGCCTGATTCTACCAGATAAACTCCTTTGACTCAAAGTCAAATTCTACACAAAAGGGGTCATGAGATGTAAATGCTCGAGATTTGGTCTGAAGTTACCCGAAAGGGGAAGTTAAGTGCGCCCCTACTGGCTCGCCGGGTTAACGGTTTTGTCGGTCCTCTCAGGAGGTTTACCCCCAATATTCTTCCTCCTTCCCCTGAAGATCAAAGCTCAATGGAGTTCCCGAAGGGTGAAACTCGCCAAAGCCTGCAACATCCTTTTAACACAAACATATGGTTGTCCATTTTGAAAAGCAGAAGCCATTGTCGTGAAGGAGTCTCCGTGTTTCTGGCCGGTCAAGACCCTTGTCTACCACCTTAATGCCTTCTTATCTAACCTCGGGCTTAGACCAATGCAAGCGCGTCACCTACGGGTGCGACGGCGTCTGATTCCGGGTCAGCGTCGCGCGGTTGGTCGTTTGGGTTCCAGGGTGTTCCATTATATACCATCTAGAGTTGTGAGGAAATAGACCCGGGTCGGGCAAATCATTTACCTCGAACATTTTTTGGGTGAATCCCTGTGGTCGGAAGCGACTGGGAGCCTAAGCATGGCATGACGGTATTGTCATCAGGATAAGTCTTAGCCGGCGGGATTATCATTCGAGGAGTCTAGAGGCCCAAATCAACCTAGATGTGCACTTAGGATACCTGGGAGGTTAGTAAGAAATTCATATTCTCATGCAGGTTAGGTGCCATATGGGTGCTTACCAGGCATTAGCAACAAAAAAATGATGATGATAAAAATAACAAAAAAGGGAAAAAGAGAAAAATGTAGACATATGCAAAACAAAAAAATGATGAAAAATAAAACAACAAAAAATGCAAGAAAAAAATAAAAACAAAAAAAATCACATTTCCTATGATTGCATTTGTATGCAGCATTCCACTTTTAATTTTCACTTGCATCCGTGTGTTTGTGTGCCGCATTCATCATCATATCTTTATCTTGCCTTTATTAATAAAGGCTTGGCCCCTTGACCCATTATCAAGGACAGTCAAAACAGAAATCTGCTTATTGAGCAAGGGGCCAAGTCAGAGCAGAAATTCTGACTTGTTTGTTTCAGTGATGTGTGCAGGGATTCGAGATAGCAAGAAACAAATGAAAAATCAAAAAATCAAACTTTTTATTCCATTCCATTTCTAGAAATTGTACATTAAGTTTCACCTTCTCTCTCTACATTACTCGTCCCTCCGCTCTCCGGGCAAGACGCTCTCGAGGGTGCAACCCAACTACGAAAAGCGGTACTTCTACCGCTCTGCACTCCTCTTCCATCTCTGTACCCCGGCGTCGATCTGCAGGGGCAGCAAAGAAGCTACTAACACGAAAGCCACGCTCTCGTGCTCTTCGGTAGCGCTCCTCACCATCTCTCAGCCATTGTTCAGCAAGACCAAGGCTGGTTCGGAGTTCAAACAATTGGGCTTCCATGGCCCTTCGCTCCTCCCTCTCAGCCAACCTATCGGCTCTTTCTCTTTCTCTGTCCCTTTCTTTTTCTGCCCGTTCTCTTTCTCGGTCTTCCCTCTCCAGTTGAAGGGTGATCCTTAGCTCCACAGCGTCCCTAGAAGAGTCATCATCTGGCCGACGCCGCAGTTCATCTTCCAGCTCCGCTATTCTAGCCTCCCTCTGCGCAGCTTGGGCAAGTGCCTCTTGCGTCTCTTTTTCCTGCCAGATATGCCGTCTCAGATATGCGGCAAGGCATGAATGAGGAAGATTCAACAATGAAACTTTTACCTGTATAGAGAGCATGCCTTCTGCCTCTGCGGCACGCTGCGTCGCACGAGCAAGTTGCTCGTGAAGCGAATCAAGCTCTGAGGTAGGGATCCATAAGCTGGAAGAGACGCCATCTGCTCCCATCGCTGATGAGGCCGCGTCGATCTGGGCGCGCTATAACAACATGAAGTGATAATTAGTGGCTAAGCACCATGAATCCAGGGTATAATTAAGAGTGTGCATTGTATATACACCCACCGAGGCACTTAAGGCACCACGCGTGTCACCCAATTGTCGCTCCGTGTCTGCCAAGCGAGCTCGCAAGTTCGCTATCATGGTATCACGGACATCCTACAGCCATGTTATAGGAGTCAGCATTTTCACAAAAAAAATAGATAAGAACAAAAACAACAAAAACAACGAAAAGAAGAAAAGGGGAGGCCTACCTCCACAAGTCCCCCAGGTTGGAGTCGCTCTGCATACATTGCCCTATACAGACGCAGATAGTCTTCACTATCCTGTGCCTGCGATTCCACGATTGTGCCACCCCGTTGCCAGTCTTCATACTGTTCGGGGAACCGCACACGCCAATCAATACAGGTTGCCGGTCCTCGCGTCTTTCTCCCGACCCGAGGTGACGCAGTCGTATCCACCCACTCCTGGGCTAGCCCCAGGGTCCTCATAACCAATCGTAGCCGAAGCGGCTCGATTTCATTCAGGCAGTGCATCCAAAGCTCTCGTCCAAACCGGGCGCGGCTCATCAAAACCCACGGTTGGTCAGCATCGACCATCCCTGAGTAGGGTCTCCAGTTCACCTAGATTAGATTGTACATATTCTTTTAGCTAGTCAAATGTAGAAGTAAAAAAAAGAAAGAACTAAAAAATAAAAAAAAGAGAAAAGAATCCTACCATCGCTGCAGGGAACTCCTGCAGCTCACGTCTTAACACCATCAGTTGGTAGGATAGAGGTGCTGTACTCATAATGGGTTGCCACCGTCTGGCTAATGGCACCGTCACTGGTCGCCAGTGCCGAGCTCTCCCCATTGGGAGGTAGTAGTAGCTCCATAGCTGCATCATCATGTGCCATTAGTGCCTTAAGTGAACTATTGAGAAAACACACAAAAAAATGAAACAAAAATTACCTGGATAAATGGTGTAAAGCCACTGACAGTCACCTCACGGTCTGCCTCTTGGGATAGGCCTGTAAACAGATGTGCCAGCACGGCAGCTCCCCAAGCATACTGCCCTACTCTCTCGAGATCTACTAGCAGCTCTAGGAAGCGACAGTCGATGCTGCCTCCCTTCGAGCTCAGTAGCAATCTTCCCAGTAAAAAGAGGAGAAATCTCCTCAAATCCATGTTGGACCTTTCCCAATTGCCGAAATCTGCGCAGTACACAGCACGGCACCCTCTTTCAGTCCTTTCCATGAATTCTTCCAAGGACTCATCATCCGTGGACGAGTATCAGCAAGTCCCAATGCCTCCATGATGGATGCCTTGGCTACTGATCGGTTCTTCGACCGTCAAGTTCCAGTCCTAACAGCTTCTGGGCACCTTCTCGGTAGTCCGCGTAAGTGACTCCGGTCACTGCCTCCCCATCCACTCTGAGGCTTGTGATTCGGACCACATCTTCCAGACTGGGTACCATGTGCCCCCAGGGCATCAAGAATGCCCGACTCACTGGGTCACATCTTTCGCGCAATGCTTGGATGAGGACGAGGTCGAGCTTGATTGGCTCGATCCGCAGAAAGGCCCCAAATCCCATCACGTCTAGCCTGGCCTTCTGGAAGTCTGGAAGACCACGATATGCGGCAACCACAAGCTCCCAGGATATGTGTGATTTCATCATGCTCTGCACATACACAAGAACTGAGCAAAGGGGAGCTTTGCCAAGGAAGAAAAAGGGAGAAAGAATGAAGGAAGGGATGACAAGGTCCAACTTACGAGTTGTGATTGCATCCTCTCACCGAGCTGTCCCTCGACTTCTGAAAGTCTCCTGGAACTGCTGCCAGATCTGCTCCTCTTTGAAGAGCGGGAAGACTCACCTTCTGCTCTGAAGCTAGATTCACCCTCCATCCTGAAAATTGAGCAACTCTCACTACCTCCCCTTCTTGCAAACTTTCACTCTTCGGATCAGCTCTCACGACTCGGGTGCTCTCAAGTCGAGTGAAAGAGGAGGTATTTATAGGATTGGAAGGAAGGTGATCTAGATCTATCACCATCACCCCTAGCAACAGCCTTTGCGACAAGTCACCCCCCTTACTGTTGCGGCCACTCTACCATGGGGAGTGATCGATTTGGGGGCGTGATTTGTTGACTTGTCGTCCTTATTCGGTCCAAAGATTCTCCGCGTTTATGGTCCTGTTGCATCTACTTTTAGAGCAAACAAGCAAATCGGGGACATTTATGCGGGAAAATAGGACCAAGGGCCGACGTTTTTGAAATTGGTGGTAGATCCTTTTGGAAAATCATGGCCGTGGTACACTCGCGTGCCACTTTGCCATGTGGAGTAAATGGAGCGGAGCCATGATTTGTTGACCCGCTACTCCTATTCGGTCCAAAGATTCCGCGTGTCCCTTGTCCTATTGCGACTACTTTTAGCGCAAACAAGGAAACAAGGGACATTTACGTGGGAAAAGAGCACCACGGGCTGATATTGTTGAAGTCTAATGGTAGATTCCCTTTGAAAATCATGGCTATCGTGAGTCATCACTCCGTGTTTTAAGGCGACATCTCGTCGAGCGTGTCTCGCGAAAACCCATGTGATGGAGAAGAGCCGTAGAGGAGAAGGAACGAATCCAGGGCAAACAAGCCACGTTCGTGACAAGCCATTCCACTCACACATCTATATAAGGGTTTGTGCCCGTCATGAGAAGAGAGTGGGTGTGCAAGCCACTCACTAACCCTCATCACTCTCCTGGTCGCTTCTCTTCTCTCTCCGAAGACAAGAAGTCCCTCGGAGGCCTTCTATAGTTCCGTGACGCAGCAATCGCTTTGCCGTGCCACACATTCCCACCTGCTCTTTGGCGGTGCTCTTCGTCGTCCTCTTGCTTCTCTCGTGACCCCGATGGCAGCGAAGCTCTTGAAGTTGAGGCCGCTAGCTGAGCTATGCTCTGCTCTGCCGATAGGGACTGCACCAGCTCTCGGAGCTCCTCTACCGTGAGCTCCAATTCCCTTGATCTGCACTGACTCTGAGCAAGTTAGGTGTTTGGATGCTCTTTCTCTCAGAGCTCCATCTCCTGGGTCTCTTGTGCTGCTCTGTCTTTGCCATTCTCTCTATTATCTCTTTTTTACCTCTTTCTTCGCCATGTGGAGAGAAACCTTCAGCTCCGGGACGTCTCAGGGTAGCTCCTCGACGATGTGTCGTCATCACTCCTGCTCCAGCTCTGTCGTCCGGGCATCACGCTCTGATCGAGCGACACATTCCTTCTCTGCTCAGACTGTAAGGGCTAACATGCCCTGGATTTTCACTGCCTTCCATATCCAATCATCCCACAGTGTCAGAAAAGTGGGTGAACTGTGTAGTTGAAGCTGAATCACACTCACCTGAACTGCGAGCTCATGCTCGGCCCCTTCGGCACAAGCTACTGTGCCAGGAACTTACTTCTGGAAGGACATAACCTCCAAAGGAGGAACTTAGGAATCAAAAGGCCTTGTCGATCTTTTGCCACATGCTGGGCACCCTAAAAAGAAAGGGAACAAATGCCGAGTAATGACTGAACACTAGAAATCCAAAACACAAAAAAAGAGAAAAAGAATAAACCAAACAAAAAATAAGTTGCCACATGTGCCTTGGCAGATGAACTCTGCTTTCTATGTTTCCCCTGCTTGTGTAAATTGTTGTGATTGATTGATATTTTGTACATGTGAGTGTTTATTTCTTGTGAGATATATATTTCTGTTTATTGTTTCCACTGATGAATGGAGGTTTCAAAAGACCAAAAAAATAGAAAAAAGGAAAGAAAAAATGTGAAAATAAAAAGCACAAAAAAGAAAAAGATAAGAAAAATAAGAAAAAATGATCATCACCCTCCCACATGTATCATATCCCATTGTGTCCTGTATTATATCTACACTATTGGAGTCTGTCAAGCACCGTACGCCTTGAATGAATTTGGAGTTTGAGTTCAGACTCTGATAACTCCAAATAGTTCAGAGCGTACGGATGGGTTGTTAAGTTGTGCTAGAATGGGGACGACGGTTCCATTCGGTTTGTCGATAAATGGGCTCCGGCTCATTCCGACTCATCGAATCGGTATCCTGACCCAGTCTCCACAGCTTAACCTTGGCCAGTTGATCTCATTGTGAGAATCATTCACTTAAGTCGATTGTCTAAGCCACTGTGTTTAAACACTCTGAAATGTGAGATATTCCATTCAGAGTCGAGTACCGAGTTTCCTGAGGTCGCCTTGGGATGTTTCTCTGGAAGAACCATTGTTTGGATTTATCTCCAAATCATCTTTTTATTCCCCTCGGACCCACCTTGGCTGTAGCACGTCCACTGGCTGGTAACCGCTCTCCAATGGTGAAACCTGAGGTTTACGACCCAGGTACTTCCGCACCGTGAAGTTGGTCCTTTTAGTTGTTTGTGCCCCAGTGCACACTTTGTCTTCTTGTTTGTTTATCATCAAACAATGGTCAATTTCGGAGGACCTTCTTCAAGGTTACTTCGGTGAAACTCAGGAAAGATTCCCATCAGGAAATGATGAAGGCGTGTCTCATCACACCTTGGCACCTGCTTTTCGACTTCACTCCATTTCATTCCAATCCACTTCATTCCATTCCATTACATGTCATGTCCCTACAAAGCAGATGCCAAGGCGGGGCAGCTGTAGACACGCCATTTTCACATTTTTCGTGGGTAAATCTCATATTACACTCGATGTCCCAAAGTGGCTTACGCATTTGACTTTATGTGGGTGATTAATCATTTTTAGGATTTTACATAAAAATAATAAAAAAATCAAAAAAGGTTAGAAAATACAAAAAAAAATGAGAAAAGCTTATAAAAATAATTAAGAAAATTAAGAAAAGCTTATAAGAAAATACAAAAAAAATCAAAAAAAAGTTTATAAAAAAATACAAAAAAATCAAGAAAAGTTTGTAAAAAATTGAGGAAAAGTTATAAAAAATACAAAAAGGTTAAAAATAATATATATATATATATATATGTAAGGTTGTAAATATATATATTACGTGTTGTAAATATATATATGTGTCATGTATAATATAAATATAAATATATATACATGGTTGTAAATATATATATATTTATATACTTACTTTTGTTAATCCATGTCCTAATTACTCTCTCATATCACTTCCTTCCCCTAATTATACAAAGGAATCTTATCTCTTTCTCATTGCACCCCACCTTGTCTCCCCTCTCTCTATTCCTATCACTCTCGTCCACCTCATCCCTTCATCGTAGGCTCTCTCACGTCCCTCTCCTTTTCCTTCTCCCACTCTTCTCTGCTCCCTCCTCACTCCCACGCCCTCTCCCTTTCTCCAACCCCACCTTAATGACATGCTAACTACCACATCCACCTCCCTCTCGAACACACTCATCTCCCTTATCTCCTTCAATAATTCTCCCCTCCCACTCCACACACAGAACTCTCAGCCGTGGCCTCCTCTCCCTGTCAATCTAATTCTCCCTCTCTTTCTCTCAAGACCCACGTACTCCCTCTCACTCCCTTGGCTTTCCCTTCTCATCCCACACACTCGATCTCAAAAATCCACTGCCAACCTTATCTCCTCCCGATCATCCTTCTCAGCCAACACCCACCTCCTCTCCGGCATCCTTCTTCACCATCTCCACACCCTCCTCGACACCTCCATTTGTACCATGCTGCCACCATGAAGCCACCGTCGTGAAGCCGCCGTTGCCGCTCATCCACGCCCGTCGACTACCTCCTCTTGTCACCATCGCCATCGTCGTTCTCCGGCCACCACGCCATTGTTGCCTCCCCGACGTCACCTGCCACCTCCGAGCAAACCACCCCAACTCCCGCTGCCGGCCTCCTCTCCACGTCGCCGCGACGCCACATTCCCCACCTCCACAGCCGCGGCACCTACACCGCGTGGCCACCCTCATCGGCCACCGTATTCCCCGGCCGTCCTCCACCGTCTGCATGCCCACCGTCTCCACCGTGCCCTCCGTCACGAGCTCCACCTTGCCGACCGTCGTTGCCGTCAGCACCTCCGCCTGTGAATCTCCGACAGCGCTGCCACCACCGGACGCCGCTGCTCACGTCGCCGCCAACGCCCAGAACAGCCACCGGCCACGCCGTCCACTACCGTCCGACAGTCCGCAGCATCTCCACGTCCGCCGCCGTCCACCCTCACGTCCGGTTGCAAGGCACCTTTGCCGCCCGCCGCCTCCACTCTCACGTACGCCAACCCCGTCCCTCTTGCATGCACCGTCCGCACACCGCCGGGCCGCCGTGAAGTTCCCCGTCGACCGCCTGCCACCGGCCGTCGCTCGCCGCCGGTCGCCATCGCCATCCGCCGTTGCCATCTCACCCCCTGCCGCGATCTCTCCCCTTCTCTCCCTCTCCCGCTCTCTTTCCCTCTCACTCTCTCTTACGGTCTCTCTCTCTCGTTCTCTCTCCCTTCCTTTCCACTCCTTCTCACTGTTTCTCTCTCTCTCTCTCTCCCTCTCTCTCTCTCTTCCTCCCGGCCTCCTCTGCCGTGATATTCCTCTCTCCCTCTCTCTCTATCTCTCTCTTATCTCTTTCTATTTTTACTATTTTTTATCCCTTTCTCACCCTCCTTCTCTCCCGATCTCTGCTCTCATCTCTCTCTCCCTCTCTTTCTCTTGTTTTTTTTATTTTATTTACTCCGTCTTTCTTTCTCTTCTCTCTCCCCCCTCTCTTTTTTTTACTCACGCACGCCCCTCTCTCTCACCGTTTCCCTCTCTGTTCTCTCTCTCCTCCCGTCTCTCTGTTCCCCTCTTTCTTTTCTTCCCCCTCCCTCCTTCGACCTTTCTCTCTCTCCAGACCTCTCTCACTTTTTTATTATTCTTCTCTTTCTCCCTCTCTCTTTCTATTTCTTTAATTTTTATTCTCCCTTTCCCCCGTCTTTCACCGTCCCTCTCTGCACTCTCTCCCTCTTAATCTCTCTTTCATATCTTCTTTGTTTATATTTTTTTCTCCCTCTTCTCTTCCCCCCCTTTAGCTGTTTCGATCTCTCTCCAGAACTATCTTTCACTCTCTTCTCTCTTCACACAATCACTTTTTCTCTTTTTTTTTTTATCATTTATCTTTCCCTCTGTTATTCCCTTCTCTCTCCCTTTCATGCTGTCCATTGTCCCTTTTCCCTTTTTATAGTTATACACATGCACACAGTTTTGTATACAGTCACGTACATGCACATATTTAATCACCTTTCACACTTTCATACCATGCACGTAACCACCGGCCAATAAGCTAAGGCTTCTGTAGTGCAATAGCCTAATCACCAGCAATGTATGTATGTATAGGCAATTTTGGATATTAACCCTATTATCTCAATATATATATACTTATACATATATTTAAATATCTAAACATATACATATCAAAGAGAATATATATACATATATATTAGATATACATATATATTATATACTCAAACAGATGTGTAAATGTTATATATGCTCTTATATGTATATATTTAACGTATGTATGCATGTATATTTATATATGTTAATATTATTTTAGCTCATACTAATTTATTATCCTTTTGGAAGTGCAGGAATAAAAGTGAGCCTTCGGCCCAACCAGCTCTCCCACGTGTTCACGGGGAAGCCTTCTCGTCCCACCGTTTGCCCGCTTTGCGCTTGCGTCACCATCAGTGGCTCTTTTTGTTATTCTTATTATTTTATTATATTTTTAGTTTGTCATACATGTTGTCACTGTTTTACCTTATGAATTGTTATCATATTATATCACTTGTCTAACTTAATTTTATTTTCTGTTTGTTTATCTTGCAGGGTAACCAGTCAAAAGCCCCCTTCTTCGACCCGTCGAACGAAGAGGAAGAAGGAACCCGCGCAAATCCCGCGTCAAAGGCCAAGCGATCAATCAACCAGTTCGGGGCCCACGGTCCCTGGCGATCACACCACCAAACGCGTGCTTGTAGTAAATTTTATTTTATGTCTATAATACCCGCGGATAGCTAAATCCCGGGTCTGTTTGTACTATAATCGATCGCGGTGAGTCATTTCACCGTGGTCATTTATTTTCTGCACTTTCTTTCTGTACTTTATTATATTGTTGTTAAAACCCCGCACGGATCAATATCCTGCGGTGGTCTGTTTACTGTTATATTCATGTTATTATTATTATGTGAGGAGTGATATGCCGTTCCAAATTCGAGTCACGTATGTCTTTGTGTCCGCCAACTTCTACTACGTAGAGTCCCAGGTTCGCACTCGGTATATAGAAAGCTGCCCTCGGAATGGTAGGTCACGCCTACCGGGAAGGGGTTCAGTTTGCGTGAGAGGGTCTTTGGATCCCGTTCTCCGCCCTGTACCGAGGGTCCGGTAAGTCTAGGCTTCACGTCCCCGTACAGAGTGACCTTTCAGGTCATACTCTCTACCCTCTTTCCTATATCATCCTTTTACGCACGCGTTTTCATTTTCATCACTTTTTACCCTTTCACTCAGAGAGGGAGAAACCCCATCTCTATCTCTCAGTCCACCACGTGACGCGTTCACACTCTCCTCTCCTAAGAGGGAGGTCCCTGGGAGGTCATCTAGAGCTCTGCGACGTTGCAGTTATCTCATCGCATCTCTAGTAGCGCTCCTCGCCCTCCTTTGGCCTCTCTCACGACCCCGACGGTCGCGAAGCTCTTGAACCCGAGGCTGTTGGCTGAGCCGCCCCCTGCTCTGCGATGGAGACTACACCAACCCCCGGAGCTCCTCCACCGTGAGCTCCAACTCTCCTCCAATCGGCAGTGACTCTGAAGGAGTGACTTGTCCGAGCGCTGTGTCTTCCGGAGCTTCATCACTTGGGCCTCACGTGCCCTCCTCTCGTCTCGATCCCGATGTTGCTTTATCCACTCCTCTCTTTCCATTCTCTCCCAGTTTACTTCTCTCCTCGCCACCTGAAGAGAAATCCTCAGCTCCATGACATCTCAGGGCATCTCCGCATACTGTGGTTGCCTCAGTCCCCCAGATCCTATCCGGTAACGGCCGACCATCACCCGACGTCCGCCATGCCAGTCACAAAGAAAAAGGGGAGGGGAGAGAATGAAAGGAAGTGCAATGGCATTAAGGCTCTGCATTTATTTTAAGATAACATACATCAGGGTTTGGGCACCTCAGGCCTCAGTTTCCCGAGCTCCACTACATAAGCCTCCCATAGCTCTCGATCCTCACTCACAGATACCGTCACCTTCCTCGGAATGCTTGCCTTCCACGAAGCTTTGATCGCCTTCACATCCTTTGCATCATCCTCCGTGCCCAGCTTTCTCTCCTTAATCAGAGGAAGGTTGGATGGCATGGGAAGAGAGTGCCGAGGAAGGCCAATTTGTAGGCAGGACCGGTGCGAGCTGTAAAGAACAAATTTGGTTGCACCGATAAGCTGGAGTTCAGCATCGGGAGAAGATCGCGTGAGAAGCCCACGTGAAAGTAAACATACTGGCACACTAATGAACATCTCTCGCGCCAAGGAGCTGAAGTGAGTATGCCAGTCACCGCGTGTCTTCAGACAAGGCATGCGATTGGCCACCTTCCCACAAAAGCCCAACACATCGGCCATGTAATGGAGGGGGCTTTGTTCGAAAATCCTGGAGGCGGTCTGTACCCCTTCGTAGTGATGAAATTTGAAGTGAAGATCAATCCAGCAGTTGAGGAGAAGCATGCACCCGTGAGGAGGCCTACCCATGCTGGAAGCCGTGAGACCACTGTAAAGATGCGCGAGGACAGCAGGCCCCACTCTCCTTCCCTCCCAAAGTCCACAAATCGCTCCCAATTGGTCTTCCTCTACGATGTTGTCAGTGCAAGGAAAGAGGAGAGCCCCGGCCAAACAAATTGTGAACCCTTTCATAAGCCCTTCTAAATGTTCATCATCTATCAACCCTTCTAAGGCAGTCATGGTCCAGTCTGCGAGCTTTTGCAAGTTGACTCCGTTCTGAGTCTGAACCCTCTTTATGGTTCCAGATGGCATAAACATTCCAATAGCTTCCTCGGTAGATACCCTCTTCCGCATCCGCGAAACCTTTATCCTGTCATCCTTCATCGACCTTCTTAAGCCTAGCAGAAGTTCTGCCTCCTCGAGGAGGACCGTTGTCTCAAAAGTAGGGAAGATAAAAGTGTGGGTTTCTGGATGCCAAACCTCTGCCAATGCACCCAGGGCCGCCCAATCCATGCAGATCTTGTCATAATACTTGGCATGGATCACCAACCCTTGGAGGTGCCATTTTGAAATAACGGCCCTCATACTGATAGTGATGTTGGACGTAAGCTTCGATAGCCAGGGCAGCTTTGAGAATTTTCTCGGGCCCGAAAAAAGAGGATACGGCTGAAAGGAAGGAAAAGAAAGGAATGAAAAAGCGAGGGAGAACTCATGAAGGAAACTAGGATGAGGAGCCAACTTACCACCCGTGAGAGAATCCTCTCGCTCAGATGGCCTTCAATGTCGGTCAACCTCCTGAATTCGCGGCCGAACTTGCTCCTCTTGGCAGGGCGGGAAGACCCGCCTTCCGTCTCAAAAGCACAGGACTTCTCTCCTCCCATCTCAAAAGTGTCTAACTCCCCGAACCATGCACCAATGGATGAACTTTTGCTAAGGAGCAAAGGGGTACTTATAGTGAAAAGGGGGGGTAAAAAGGTAAATGTAAAGCATTTATGACAAGTTACCGTGGTGAATTTTAACCGGATGAATCTTGTCTGATTTGTGTCGTGTTTTCCCCTGCTCCTGTATTGATGTGCGGACGTCCTGTACAGTTGAATGTAATTTTACTTCTTATGAAATAAATCCTTCTTCACTGCTTGCTGTTCGGTGCAGGTTCCAAGAATAAAATAAGAAAGCAAGAGGGCATCATTGCCCTACCATGTCCCACCATCAGTCACCCTGGTGACTGACCCCACCGTGTCATGCATCCTACTATATGATATTTACGCTATTAAAGCACGTCAAGGACCTTATGCCTTGGATGAATCTGGAGTTTGAGTTCCCCTCAAATAAAAACAGTGATAACTCCAGAGAATTTCAGGACGTACGGATAGGCCGTTAGTTTGTGATAGCATGGGGACGATGGTTCCATTCGGTGAAATCGGTGCGTGGATAAACGGGCCCCGGCTCAGTATCGGCTCATCGAATCGGTATCCTGACCCAGACTTA
Source organism: Amorphophallus konjac (assembly GCA_022559845.1). Lineage (NCBI taxonomy): Eukaryota > Viridiplantae > Streptophyta > Magnoliopsida > Alismatales > Araceae > Amorphophallus > Amorphophallus konjac. The sequence continues at coordinate 11,916,822 of CM040118.1, read as the reverse complement.
GCAACTTAACAATATTATCCTTGGCTATTTTCTACTTTTAGTTTGTTTTAATTTTTCCTTTAAACCCAGCATGCATTCATGTAGGACTTTGATATCACTGTGGAAGATCATTCATTTAACTCGATTGTGAGGGCCGCTGTGCTTAAATTCTTGATTAATACGGGATATTCCATTCTGAATCGAGTACTGAGTTTCTATGAAACCATCTTGGGCTAGTTGGCTGAAAGAGACCTTTGTTTGGATTTATCAGCTACCCTTTTTATTTACTCCATTGGACCCACCTTGGTCGCAGCACTTCCACATTGGCTGGTAACCGCTCCCCAAGGTGAAACCTACGGGTCTACGACTCAGGTACTTCCACGCCGAGAAGTTGGTCCCTCTTTCTATTAGTCTTTTGTTATGTCCAGCCAAACAACCGTTGATTTCAGAGGACCTTCTTCAAGGTTGTTTCGTTGAAACTCAGGAAAGATTCCAATCACGTAGTGTTAAAAAACGTGTCTCATCACGCCTTGGCATCCACTTTTTAGTCCATTCTCCAGTCCACTTCATTACACATCTATTTCATTCCACTCCGTGCCATTCCCCTGCAAAGCAGACGCCAAGGCGGGGCAGCTGTAGACACGTCATTTTAGCACTATGCTGAGCAGATCCCGTATTACACTAAGACGCCCGAAGTGGCTCGCACGGTTAAGTTAGTCGAGTGACCCCCATTTTTTATCTGATAAATCTCAATTGTCGTTTCTTAATGAGACTCCTGCTAATGGGCTTGTGGCTATCTCTTTCCTGCACACAATAAAAAAATGTTAATGGGCTTGCCCCATCTCTTAAACTCAAACAAATGGGGGAACAAATAAGGATTCTAATGGGCTTGGCCCGTTCTTGTCCAAATAAAGTAAATCAATTTTTATGGGCTTGGCCCATTCTCCCCTATATATATAAATAACAAGAGAAAATAATAAAAATATATATATGTTAAATAGGTGTGGCCCATCATTTATTCCTTATAAATAAATACATATATATATATTGATAAAAATAATAGATTTTAATAGTTTGGGCCCAACATTTAATAAAAGAAAGAATATAATAATTTTTTTTAGCTCCCCCCATTCTTCTCGGATCTGGTCCCCAATCAAAACATACACACAAAAGCTCCCAACACACACCCAGGGCGTCTCTCTCGGATTTTTCCTTTTTCTCTGGGCACCACCGTAGAAGCCACCCTCCCACTGCTAGCACCATTCTTCTCCTCCCTCTGGTCCTCTCTTTCTCCCTCTCCTTTCCTCTCTCTTTCTCACTCGCCCTCTCTCTTCCCTCTCACCATCTCTCTCTTCCTCTCCCTCTGTTCTCTCCCTCCCTCAATCTCCTTCTAACAAAAAAAAGGCTAAAAAAAAGTAGTTCGCAGGGGGGGCCTCGTCGCCCGTGCCCCCCCTTTGAACCACAAGGGGCCGCAACGGCCCCTTTTATCTGCCGCACACGGCCGCCCCCGACGCCGCCCCTGCCGGCCACACTGCCCCCCGACGCCGCCCTGCCGGCCACGCCGCCCCCGCAGCTCGCCTTCCGCTCCGACGCCGCTCCCGCTACTCCCACCGCCCGCGGCCACCCTGTCCCGCTCCGGCACCGCCCTCTCCCGCCTCCAGCCCGCCTCGACCGCCGCTCCCGCCTCCGGCCCGCCTCGGCCGCCGCTCCCGCCACCGGATCGCTGCAGACGTGCTCCGGCACGGCCGTCGACGCCGCTCGCCACCGCGGAGCTCCCCTCGCCCCCCGCTCGCACGCCACAGTCCACCCGTCGCCCCTCCGGCCGCCGCCTGCACCTCCCCCCACCACCGGCGTCCGCCGTGCCCACCTCTTCCACCTCTCCCTTTCTCTTCCTCTCCCCTCCTCGATCCCGTCTCTCTCACCTCTCTCTTTCCCACTCTCCTTCTCTCCCTCTCTCTCTCCACTGTTTCTCTCTTCCTCTCCCCCTTTCTCTCCCCGCCGTCTATCTCTCTCCCTCTCACTCGTCCTCTCTTCTCTCCCGGTCTCTCTCTCTCTCTCTCTCTCTCTCTCTCTCTCTCTCTCTCTCTCTCTCTCTCTCTTCGCGTCTCTCTCTTCTCCCCGTGGCGAGCTCCCCCTCTCTTTCTCTCCTTCTCTCTCTCTCTCTCTCTCTCTCTCTCTCTCTCTCTCTCTCTCTCTCTCTCTCTCTCTCTCTCTCTCTCTCTCTCTCTCTCTCTTTCCCCTCTCTGTGTTTCTCTCCCCCTCTCTGCTTCTACCTCCTCCCTGTAATGCCCCGGATTTTTCGGATATTGTTCGGATCATTTTAGTGGGTCTCGAGTGTATTTTGTGCTTTACACGTGTTTTTCCCTGATGTGCCTTCGGAACTCTTTGCAGGGCAAACCGTGGCGTTCTACGACTCCGGGACAGTACCACTGCGTTGTGTTCCTTCCGAGGTTCGTAGAGGTAATTTTTCGTAATTTTTCTGAATTTATCGAATTTTCGGGTTTTCCTATATATACTAACCCTTTTCTCTCTTCCCTCCCTCTCTCTTCTCTCACGCCCTCCTTCTCCCCTCTCTTCTCCGGCGGCCGACGGAGCGAGGCGAGGCGAGGTGGAGGTGGCGCGGGCGAGGATGCGGGCGAGGACAGGTGAGGATCGAGGCGGAGGAGACGCGTGGAAGCTTGGTGGCGCGATCGCGAGCCGGCGAGGGTTTCGCGGCGATTTCTTCTTGGATCGGCGTCCACATCGCGTCGTTTCTTCGGTGGAGGTAGGGTGATGGACCCTCAGCCCGTGTACTTCCTTTCCCGCGAGTTTCGTAGGCCGTGGTGAGCCGAGCGGGCTAAACGGGGCGTTTTGGGTAAAATGCATGTTTTTGGGGTGTGAGCCGGATCTCCCATTTTATGGTGTTTTTGGGCGATCCAGGGGTTTAGATGCATGCCTAGGGGCTTGGGGAAGGTTTCCCCTTTTGTTTCCCCTTCACCTGGGGGTGAACGGGGCGTGGAATGATTTTTCCCATGGTTTCCACCGTTTTCGGGCACGGACTGAGAACGCGCTAGCCTTGGGTAGCGCGTTCTTGAAGGTCGCGCTGCCCCGATAGGGCGCGTTCATCGGAGAAGATGAACAGTAAGGCGGTTCGGGTGGCGCCTTACGGCCCCAGCGCGTTCTGGTTGCCGCGCTATAGGATCATAGCGCGACCTGGCCTGGTCGCGCTATGGTCATGTAGCGCGTTCGTGTTGAACGCGCTAGGCACGTATAGCGCGTTCTGGCTGAACGCGCTATGCACGTGTAGCGCGTTCTTGGAGGGACCAGCAGGGCTGCCCGGGGCGGGCGGTCTGCGACTGACGTGCTCCTCGTGGGCCGTGTGTGCCTTGGACACCCAGTGGAGTTCCGTGACCGTGTTTTGGGGTGTCTGGAGGTTCTGCTTACCTTGTTTTGCGTGCCCGTGAGCTTAAGGGTCCGGGTGACCTTTAGCGTTCCGTTCGCATTGTGTTGGTCTCCGGTCGACCCGGTTGGGACCCAGTGGTCGACCTACGGCCTTGTGAGTATCCCGGACACCCCATGGGTTCTGTGTCTGTGTTTTTGGGGTGTCAGGAGGGACCGTGTTACCTCGATTAGCGTGCCCGTAGGTGTGGTGGGTCCGGGTGACCCCACATGTTCCGGGCTCTTGTGTTACGCTTGATCGAGTCACCGTGTGTCGGTGTGTGTGCGGTGGGGTCTTCCCCGCATATCGTGGGTTCCTTTGGAAGGCGATTCCCGTGTGGGCCATGTGTTTGGCCTTGGACTGTGAGTCCAGTTGTCCGGCCTGGGGCTGGAGGTTTCCCGCTTGCTTCAAGATGGGAAATCGTCGTGGCGGCTTGTGTGTTGTCTTGGGAATCGTGCTTCTGTGTTTTCCGTGTGGCTCGTGTGAGTGACCTTTGTCCCTTGTGTTTCCTTCCCAAGGGAATGGTCTCGGTACTCGTGCTACCGTGGTTTTAGACCTAGAGATTGGACTAGATTGACGGCCTTGTGCTGTCACGTACAACGGTCTTGACCCCGAGTCTTCTGACTCAATGACCGTTGGGTGTAGTGTGTCTAGAGGACTATCCAGAGTCCAGTGACTTAGCGTCACTTGGGTTTTCTCGACTCTCGCGCACGGTGCGTGCGTGGCCGTGGACTGTGAGTCCCGTTTCTTCTCCGACTGTGGTCACCGTGCGACGGGGCCGGTACGCGGGGTTGTCCCCGTACGTCGTCGGATTCGGACGTTGTTTTTCGTTGAGTTGAGAGTCTACTCCTTCAGTGACCCTCCACTAGTCGTAGCCCACCAGTACGAGGTACTGGTCTCACCTGGGAGTGGTGTACGGGCACCCACCTTTCGAGACGGTTTGTGGACCGGTTACCGTAGGCCTCTCGTCTTAGCCAGAGTCCGGCTGCGGGGGAAAATCGGTCAGAGGGCCAGACCTAGGACGCGTGGTCTGTGTGTGCACACGTGGTTGGGGGCGGTTGGACCCACGTCGACGGGCGTGACCCCAGCTAGTCACTTGTTTGTGGTTACTTGTACGGTGTTCGCGTCTCGGGTAGGACCTACCACGTCAGGCGGTTCACCTGCGGTGCGGTGTAAGACATCAAGGGACGCTACCGGCTGTGCTTCTAGTGGGTGGTACTCCTGTCGAGTACGGAGTGACAGACTGTCAATTTTTGTGTCTTGACCTTCAGGTTTTTGGTCGTGTTGACCGGTGAGTTCGGTTGTTTCACCTTGACGCGTGTGTCGGTTCTTGCGCCGTGAGATTAGTGCTAGTGGCTTTACCGAGGTTGGGTCTTGTTGTGCGGTACCCGCGATCGGATGGTCGGGGTTGCACCTTGGACAGCGTGTCCAGGTCGGCTGTGTCCGGGGGACAGGCCTCTACGGCATGGTTGCCGTGTGTTCTTACTTCGGTAGGTGGTACTAGCGTGGTTCGGTAGCTTCGACTGTGTGATCGAGGTCTACCTTCTGGCAGTAGGAGTAGCTGTAGTGCCGAGTTTTTGACCGGCCACCGGTATGCTGTTCCTGCTGTAGTTGTAGTTTCCTTTCCGCTACCGCCGTTGTTTCCGGTTGGGGTTCCGCGGGATCCCTGCTGAGTCTCTGTTTTGGAGACTCATTCCCTGCTTTTCAGGTGTGGTGGTTCTTCCTCGAGGTTCGAGGGTGCTGGGCCGAAGTTCTCAGTTGCCAGCTTGCCGGGCCGAGTGTTCACTTGGCATGTGGTACGTTTTACTGCTTTAGACTGTACTTTCTGTTGGACTGGACTCTGTTGTAGTTGTTTATTTATTTCTGTTAATTGTTGAATTGTCCTGCTTTATTTCCTATTTCCTTGTGCCTCCACACTCCTTTTAGCCCTTCCGAGCCCTCCCGGCTCGTGGGCGGTGGTGCGAGTCTCGGGTTATCGGGCCTTCCCGGTAATCGGATTCTCGGTCGTTACAGCTGGTATCAGAGCGGTGGTTGTGGACGTACATAGGAATTCAAAATATTGCAGTGATCAGAGTCCATAAGGTCCAGTACAGTCGGCAGCTGGCTTAGGGTTTTGTGTTCGCTTTCCACCTTGTTTCTCGCTTGAGAGCTTGAGTGCGCTGTGCGGCGCTGTGAAGGTGGTTGCTGTCCGCGGCTTTCGTGCCAGCATGGGGTCTAAGGATCGAGGTCGAGAGCCTTTTCCCTCATCGGTGGTGGCCCTGGTTGTGCTGCGTTGGGCAGAGGTTGCTGGCAGGCGTGAGCTCGCGGTGCTGCGTTCGAGGAACCTGCAGCGTGGTCAGGTGGCTGGTGCGGATTGTTCTTGGTTAAGTGGCCGTGAGCGTGCTCTGAGGGAGCTGCTGTCGGTTTTTGGTCACTCCAGCTTGAGGTTTGTCCAGCTCCTGAGGCGTTCTGATCGAGAAGTGCGCTCCGGTGAGCGGAATGTCTTCTCGGTGAGCTGCCGTTTCGTCGAGTCTGATGTCCTGTCGTGCTCTGTGGCGTCAGAAATGACGTCTCAGTTCTGATTGTTTTGTGGATTTCGAGGCAGGATTGGGCTGTGGTGTCCCAGCAAGTCTTGCTCCTGCGCTCTTGTGTGCGATTGGGTTGTGTTCGCCCTGGAGTTGGCTTGAGATGTGAAGGCTCCACGGCGAGTTCGGGACTCGAGGATGAGCATCGGCGGTTGTTGTTATGGCTCGTGTTACGGCTCTTGGCATGCCGTGTTGCAGTTCGAGGAATTGCAGCAGTGATGCATCGAGAGATGCTATGATTGTGGTCCGACGTGACACTCGTTGAGTGTGTCGGAGGCGCTGACCTGATGGAAGAGATGGTTTTCCTTGGTGCTGGATGGTGCTGTTTCCAGCGTGCGCGAGGTTTGAGGTCAGGTCGAGCGTGGAGTTCTTCCGTTGGTCGGAAGTGCGCTGGTTTCTCCTTTGGTTGGAGAGATTGTGTTGGGCTAAGGTTCGTCGTCTTGCATTGTGTTCGGATTGGTTGGCCTTTTGTGCCATGAAGTCCGTGCGAGACGTGCTCCTTATCTTGGCAAGATGGTTATCTGTGAGAAGTTGTGCCCATTCCCTTGTCGTGTGCGGGTACTGGCCCTGTTCTGGAAGGACGAGTACTGGTTGGGCGGTGTTTGCTTTCTCGGCTGTACGCGCGGATCTGAGCGCGCAGCGGAAGCGTGGTGGGCCCATAACCCACTGGTTCAGGATCGTAGCGTTGGTTGCTATGGGTGGATTCCTGAGTTCGCGTTCAGCATCGGAGAATGGGTTCCTCGGTGTGAAACGTGTTGTTGCCGTGCCGTTGCTCGTGGTATTATGGTTGTTGGCACTGGCAGGATGTAGTATTGGGAAATGTGCTGGCTAGTGGGCCGCATGAGTACCCCGTTCCTGTGTTGGAAGCCGAGTCAGGCGTCGGTGTTGGACTTGGATGAGGTTGTTGAGGATGTCGCCTGACGGAGGTCGAGGACGTGTTGGTAAGAGTCGGTGGCTTGGCGCCCGACTTGTGTTCCCAATCGTGTCCTCGGTTGAGATCGTGCTTTGAGGATGTGGTCTCTGGCAGGCTATGGGTCCCGGTTGACGGCTATGAGTGGCGGATGAGCCTAACCGTGTGACCGACCACAACACTGTCTGTTGGTTCTACGGTCTTGTCGGATTGTGGTGGTGAGATGGTTATTGCTTAGGGACCCGTGAGCACTGTTCAGGTGGTGTCCCGTGGCGCTGTGGTAAGGGCGGAATCGGGATTGGCGGGTGTCCACTTGGATTGATCGAAGGATTTGATGAGACCAGATAGAAGAGTGACGCCTGTGGGCGGAGGCCTTTTTGTGAGATTGGCGTCGGATTGGTGGTCCTTGACGGGACGTTGGTGTCGCAATGGTTATCCCTGGTTTGGTGACCAGCATGGGGTGATTCCCCTGTGAGTCTGAGTCCAGTGAGGTGATGACTGAAGACACCAAGATCCGTCATTTGGTTTCGTTGTGCTCCACGAGAGGGTCGAGTTGGCGCGATGTTCGAGCTCGGATGCGGTGTCCGAGAGGAGTGCTACTCGAGATGCGGCATCAGTCTGTGTGTGAGTCGACGGATGGCTTGCTGAGGTTTGGAATGTTTCCTTTGGACCCGGTCGAGGACCAGGAAAGAAGGAAGAAGCTGAGCAAGCGGAGGTTTCTCGTTGACGAGCAGTTGGTGACCAGTGGATGGTCTTTTCAGAGACAGAAGATGCTGGTTGTTAGGGCTCGAGCGTGGCGAGAGCCGTGTGCCAGTGAGACCTTTGGTGGTCGTTTCGGTAATGTGCCTTCCCGGACGGGATCTGGGCTTTGTCGAAGTTTGTCTTCTGACAAGAGTTGGCATAGTGTTGTGTCTGGCTTTCGGCTTGCCATGTGTGAGGTGTTTTCTTGGTGCTGAGCCGATGTTCTGGTTGCGGTCTACGGAGAGGACTGCTTGAGCTGGTGGAGGCTCTGTTTTGGTTGCTCTCTTGAGGAGGGTATGCGATCTGTCAGCTGGATGCGAAGCTGTTGTGCAATTTGTCTGCCGACCATTGGATGAATCGGTAGCTGTTGCTCGTGTCGAGGGTCGTGATTCCTCGGTGAGCGAGATTGTGGCTGCGGTGGCATGTTGGTTCTCGCGTTGTCTGAGGTGATGCCGGACTGTGTCCTTTGGTATTTGCCTGCTCTGCTGGCCAGTGTGCTCGGCGCGAGGAGCGAGGTGTTGTGTGTGATTGTGAGTCTGGCTGTGTTCCTCAGGATCCGTGTTTTCGTGAGAATCGAGGTTTCTGTGTTGGGGCTCTGACAGCGTGTCAGTTGATTCAGTGTTCTTCCCCTGGGACTTCGTGCTTGGTCCTGAATTTCGAGGACGAAATTCCTTTAAGGGGGGAGGGCTGTAATGCCCCGGATTTTTCGGATATTGTTCGGATCATTTTAGTGGGTCTCGGAGTGTATTTTGTGCTTTACACGTGTTTTTCCCTGATGTGCCTTCGGAACTCTTTACAGGGCAAACCGTGGCGTTCTACGACTCCGGGACAGTACCACTGCGTTGTGTTCCTTCCGAGGATTGCGGAGGTAATTTTTCGTAATTTTTCTAAATTTATCAAATTTTCGGGTTTTCCTATATATACTAACCCTTTTCTCTCTTCCCTCCCTCTCTCTTCTCTCACGCCCTCCTTCTCCCCTCTCTTCTCCGGCGGTCGACGGAGCGAGGCGAGGCGAGGTGGAGGTGGCGCGGGCGAGGATGCGGGCGAGGACAGGTGAGGATCGAGGCGGAGGAGACGCGTGGAAGCTTGGTGGCGCGATCGCGAGCCGGCGAGGGTTTCGCGGCGATTTCTTCTTGGATCGGCGTCCACATCGCGTCGTTTCTTCGGTGGAGGTAGGGTGATGGACCCTCAGCCCGTGTACTTCCTTTCCCGCGAGTTTCGTAGGCCGTGGTGAGCCGAGCGGGCTAAACGGGGCATTTTGGGCAAAATGCATATTTTTGGGGTGTGAGCCGGATCTCCCGTTTTATGGTGTTTTTGGGCGATCCAGGGGTTTAGATGCATGCATAGGGGCTTGGGGAAGGTTTCCCCTTTTGTTTCCCCTTCACCTGGGGGTGAACGGGGCGTGGAATGGTTTTTTCCATGGTTTCCACCATTTTCGGGCACGGACTGAGAACACGCTAGCCTTGGGTAGCGCGTTCTTGAAGGTCGCGCTGCCCCGATAGGGCGCGTTCATCGGAGAAGATGAACAGTAAGTCGGTTCGGGTCGCGCCTTACGGCCCCAGCGCATTCTGGTTGTCGCGCTATAGGATCATAGCGCGACCTGGCCTGGTCGCGCTATGGTCATGTAGTTCGTTCGTGTTGAACGCGCTAGGCACGTATAGCGCGTTCTGGCTGAACGCGATATGCACGTGTAGCGCGTTCTTGGAGGGACCAGCAGGGCTGCCCGGGGCGGGCGGTCTGCGGCTGATCGTGCTCCTTGTGGGCCGTGTGTGCCTTGGACACCCAGTGGAGTTCCGTGACCGTGTTTTGGGGTGTCTGGAGGTTCTGCTTACCTCGTTTTGCGTGCCCGTGAGCTTAAGGGTCCGGGTGACCTTTAGCGTTCCGTTCGCATTGTGTTGGTCTCCGGTCGACCCGGTTGGGACCCAGTGGTCGACCTACGGCCTTGTGAGTGTCTCGGACACCCCATGGGTTCTGTGTCTATGTTTTTGGGGTGTCAGGAGGGACCGTGTTACCTCGATTAGCGTGCCCATAGGTGTGGTGGGTACGGGTGACCCCACGTGTTCCGGGCTCTTGTGTTACGCTTGATCGAGTCACCGTGTGTCGGTGTGTGTGCGGTGGGGTCTCCCCCGCATATCGTGGGTTCCTTTGGAAGGCGATTCCCGTGTGGGCCATGTGTTTGGCCTTGGACTGTGAGTCCAGTTGTCCGGCCTGGGGCTGGAGGTTTCCCGCTTGCTTCAAGATGGGAAATCGTCGTGGCGGCTTGTGTGTTGCCTTGGGAATCGTGCTTCTGTGTTTTCCGTGTGGCTCGTGTGAGTGGCCTTTGTCCCTTGTGTTTCCTTCCCAAGGGAATGGTCTCGGTACTCGTGCTACCGTGATTTTAGACCTAGAGATTGGACTAGATTGACGGCCTTGTGCTGTCGCGTACAACGGTCTTGACCTCGAGTCTTCTGACTCAAGGACCGTTGGGTGTAGTGTGTCTAGAGGACTGTCCAGAGTCCAGTGACTTAGCGTCACTTGGGTTTTCTCGACTCTCGCGCACGGTGCGTGCGTGACCGTGGACTGTGAGTCCCGTTTCTTCTCCGACTGTGGTCACCGTGCGACGGGGCCGGTACGCGGGGTTGTCCCCGTACGTCGTCGGATTCGGACGTTGTTTTCCGTTGAGTTGAGAGTCTACTCCTTCAGTGACCCTCCACTAGTCGTAGCCCACCAGTACGAGGTGCTGGTCTCACCTGGGAGTGGTGTACGGGCACCCACCTTTCGAGACGGTTTGTGGACCGGTTACCGTAGGCCTCTCGTCTTAGCCAGAGTCCGGCTGCAGGGGAAAACCGGTCAGAGGGCCAGACCTATGACGCGTGGACTGTGTGTGCACACGTGGTTGGGGGCGGTTGGACCCACGTCGACGGGCGTGACCCCAGCTAGTCACTTGTTTGTGGTTACTTGTACGGTGTTCGCGCCTCGGGTAGGACCTACCACGTCAGGGGTTCACCTGCGGTGCGGTGTAAGACGTCAAGGGACGCTACCGGCTGTGCTTCTAGTGGGTGGTACTCCTGTCGAGTACGGAGTGACAGACTGTCAATTTTTGTGTCTTGATCTTCGGGTTTTTGGTCGTGTTGACCGGTGAGTTCGGTTGTTTCACCTTGACGCGTGTGTCGGTTCTTGCGCCGTGAGATTAGTGCTAGTGGCTTTACCGAGGTTGGGTCTTGTTGTGCGGTACCCGCGATCGGATGATCGGGGTTGCACCTTGGACAGCGTGTCCAGGTCGGCTGTGTCCGGGGGACAGGCCTCTACGGCATGGTTGCCGTGTGTTCTTACTTCGGTAGGTGGTACTAGCGTGGTTCGGTAGCTTCGACTGTGTGATCGAGGTCTGCCTTCTGGCAGTAGGAGTAGCTGTAGTGCCGAGTTTTTGACCGGCCACCGGTTTACTGTTCCTGCTGTAGTTGTAGCTTCCTTTCCGCTACCGCCGTTGTTTCCGGTTGGGGTTCCGCGGGATCCCTGCTGAGTCTCTGTTTTGGAGACTCATTCCCTGCTTTTCAGGTGTGGCGGTTCTTCCTCGAGGTTCGAGGGTGCGGGGCGGAAGTTTTCAGTTGCCAGCTTGCCGGACCGAGTGTTCACTTGGCATGTGGTACGTTTTACTGCTTTAGACTGTACTTTCTGTTGGACTGGACTCTGTTGTAGTTGTTTATTTATTTCTGTTAATTGTTGAATTGTCCTACTTTATTTCCTATTTCCTTGTGCCTCCACACTCCTTTTAGCCCTTCCGAGCCCTCCCTGCTCGTGGGCGGCGGTGCGAGTCTCGGGTTATCGGGCCTTCCCAGTAATCGGATTCTCGGGTCGTTACATCCCCCTCCATCGGGTTCTCTCTCTCCCTCTCATTTTCTTTTTTTTATTACTTTCCTCCCCCTTCTCTCCCCATCCGATCTCTCCGCTTCTCTCCTCTCTTTCCCCCTCATTCTTTTTTTTATTTCTTAATCTCCCTCTCTTCTTTTCCCTCTCTCCCTCTCGATCTCTCTCTCCATCTCACTTCTTGTTTTTGCTTTTTAATCTCTCTCACTCTCTCCATCTTTCTTTCTCTAGCCTTCTCCTTCTTTGTCTCTCCTGTATACATATTCCCACGTTTATATTTTTATTTTTTTTAGTACATGTCCACTTCTATTCTTGTTATTTTCATCATTTTCTCTCCCTAGTTGAATGAATAACATATAGCTATGTATACATACGTATACATGTATGTATGCTTGTATGTTTGTGCGTGTATGCGTTTGTGAGTGTGTGTAGGGGTTTGTTCGGATTGAAAAGAGAGATTCCGATTCGGTCTATGTTGAGGCCCGTGAAATAAAAGGAGTCGAGTTCCTGGGTGTTCGAATATAGAAGGAAGGCTGTTCCGGCACGCCGTCTGCCCGCGCCGTCCTCGTCCTGAAGGAGCTCATTCAAAGCCTGTCAACAGCTTCCCCCAACAAGTTCTTGCGTCTCCCTTCGTCCTGCTTTGTCTTTATTTCATTTGTTACACTGTATGCATGCATTATCCATATTGCATTTATCTCCCCGAGGAAGTCTTGTTTACTTATCCATCATATCATTCCACCACCCTTTAGTTCTAAAAGGGGTTTCAAACACCACCAGCAAGGTGCGTATTCGTTTATATTATTTTTGATATCATTTTCTAAAGAATTGATACTACACCATCGTCGTTCTCATTTAGTTCTCTTTTTTTTTTGTTTATTCTTTGTGCAGGGTTAACCAGTCCGGGAGCCCGCTTCTTCAGTCGGCTGAAAGAGGAGGAGGAGCAACTCGCGTACCCTCAGTTCGGGGCTATAAATGCGGCCATCCCTCCTACTTTTGAGGTACCCGACCATCACCTTCACCATTCTATTCTTGTTCTCTCCCTTATTATTGTTATTTGTTGTTAAATTTCCACCCTTATCTTTCTCTATTTTGTCTAAAAATAAGTCTATCTTCTCTCTCTTCTTGTTATCACATATCGTTAGATCTCCATCCCCGTTCTCTTCTGTTTTGTCTAAAATACGTCTCTCACCCTACCTATATTTTTCTTAGTAGTTTTTTTCTTATATCATATTATCTTATTCTACCATTTATCCCTCGATTTCTCTCTTTACCTTCTCATCTTTCTCTTAAAAAAGATATAAAAGCATAAAAATAATAATAAAAGCAACAAAACCCCCAAAAAATATAATAACAAAAAGATAAAACACAAAAAGAATAATAAAATCAGGGTAACCGAAGCAAGGCCCTCTTCGTCGACCGACCGATCGAAGAGGAAGAGAGGACCCGCACTGCTCCCGCTTCGGCGGCGAACGCGATCAGGACATTTCCTGTGGGGCTCTCAGCCCCTGGCGATCACATCCCGCTCCCCTTTCCTTTTCCGTCACTTTCTCCTTTTGTTTAAATCCCGTGGACGGAAGTAATTCCTCGCGGAGGTCCCTGCGACGGAAGTAATTCCTCGCGAAGGTGTACGTGACGGAAGGAATTCCTCGCGAAGCCTTTTCATTCTGTCATTTTATTCTTTCAATTTCTGTCTAAACCCTGCGACGGAAGTAATTCCTCGCGAAGGTGCACGTGACGGAAGTAATTCCTCGCGAAGCCTTTTCATTCTGTCATTTTATTCTTTTAATTTCTGTCTAAATCCTGCGACGGAAGTAATTCCTCGCGAAGGTGCACGTGACGGAAGTAATTCCTCGCGAAGACTTTTCATTCTGTCATTTTATTCCTTTAATTTCTGTCTAAACCCTGCGACGGAAGTAATTCCTCGCGAAGGTGCACGTGACGGAAGGAATTCCTCGCGAAACCTTTTCATTCTGTCATTTTATTCTTTCAATTTCTGTCTAAACCCTGCGACGGAAGTAATTCCTCGCGAAGGTGCACGTGACGGAAGTAATTCCTCACGAAGCCTTTTCATTCTGTCGTTTTATTCCTTTAATTTCTGTCAAAACCCCGCGGAGAGTAATACCTCGCGGTGGTCTTACGTATGTACATATAATATTTATTATTTATGCTACAATAAAAATCCCGTAAGGCCAATGTCTTGCGGTGGTCTTAATGTGTACATATATATTCATTATTGCTGATAGTATTATATTGCTGTTAGAACCCCACAAAGACCAACGTCCTGTGGTGGTACGTCTTTATTCGTATTGTCCTTGTAATTGTCTAGAGAACGATATTCCGTTGCAATTTCTCAGTCTTCGTGCCTCTCCCTTTCTGTTACTTAAATTTTCGGACTTCCCGGTATATGAAAAACTACTCGTGGAACGGTAAGTCACGCTTACCGGGAAGGGGTCAGTTTGTGCGAGAGGGTCTTCCGACCCCTATCTCCGCCACGTACCGGAGTCCGTTCCGCACCCCTATTTTCTTTCTCTCCTTGAGTTGATCTCGTCATTCCCATCTCCTAAGACAGACGAGGGTAGGCGACGACTCCCGCCGCCTATACCTCTCTGGCGATCACCTTTTCATCATTACTTTGCATCATTGTTTCTTTCCCCCGAGGGTGGACGACACTCTTTTACCGTCTACAGGGACATCGCCCAAAATTCGTAGACACGGTGCGGGCCACGAGGCACAATTGAGGGGTGGTGCACCCGTCAAGAGGATATCGTATGTCTTACATGCATAGCCTAAATTCACGCATTTCACCCGAGACAATTCTATGCGGCGTGGCAGTGCAAATGTGTGAACAAAGAGCCCTAACCACAGGGATATGCAGGTTTTCCTGGTGACACTCGAGGATCACTCTAGCGCCTACACATATGTTTCAGGCTTTCAACTTTCGGTAGCTTCACACAGCCCCCATCTGTTTATTTTGGTAGCGGATTTCACCGTTCAGCGCGAGTCTCCTCATGTGTCTCAATGGGGATTCCCGGCTACTAGGATTCATCCTCATTATAATTCTATTACGGATTCCACCGTTTCACGCGAGTCTCCTCATGTGTCTCAATGGGGATTCCCGGCTAATAGGTTTCATCCTTATTATAATTCGCTTCACCATTTCGCGCGAGTCTCCTCATGTGTCTCAATGGGGATTCTCGGCTACCCGGATTCACGTGTCTCTCTCTTTTCTTTTCTTTTTCTCTTCTCTTATTTTTTTTTTTTTACAGTGGGGGTAGGCAACTTTTTCCTCACGATTACCTTTCACGCGAGTGCAGGAATTCAAGTCTCCGTAAAGTGCTAAGAGGAAATTCGGGCAATCCCTATTGTCGAAGGCTATTGAACACATTAAGTACGAAGTGTGGGAGCGTTGCCTCAGGTTTATTTTGTGAGTTGGGCTTAGCGATTCGGCCATGACTCTTCCCCTTGACGTGTGCACTCGCCATAATCGGGTTCCCCTTGAGCGTACGCCGTGACGCGCGTGCATCCGGAATCGGGGCGATACTATTTAAAAAGGAAACACGGTCCTAGAAAATTTCAAGCATGTGTATTATTCTATATTAAGCAACCATGCAAGCAGGGCAATCATGCATTCTCTTTTTTTGTTTCCATTTTCTTTTTTTTGTGTGTTTGTTTTGTTGTTTTTTTGTTATTTTTTTATTGTTGTTGTTGTTGTCTTTTTTTTTACATAGGAAAATATTATTGTTACGTATATGTGTAGTGATAGTAAAGGTATTGGGGAGGCAGACCGCAAAAGGGCTGAAAGGATATTAGGGAAGCGGGCTATAGAACCCGAGGGACATCACGAGAGTGAGCCATAAGGGCTAAAAGATGCTGGGGAGCAGGCTGCGGGAGCCAGAATCGGGAAGCGTGGTGGGACGGATGGATTAATTCCGTCAGTAGGCCTCGGCCGAAATGGCTGAGCCGAGGGGCGTCGGGTAGCGGGACGTGAGAGTCGAAGAGAATGGTCTCTTTTGTTCTCTGGCCAGGGAAGGATCTGGACCAAAACGGAAGGTTTATTCTTTGATTCTCTGGCCGGTAAAAAATCCGAACCAAAGTGAGAGGTCTATTTTTAACTGGGAAGCTATCGGCTGGGGTGCCAATGATGAGATAGCTGTCGGCTAGGAGCCGATGACGAGGTAGCTGTCGGCTAGGAGCCGATGATGAAGTAGCTGTCGGCTAAGAGCCGATGATTAGGTAGCTGTCGGCTAAGAGCCGATGATGAGATAGCTGTCGACCCGGAGGCCGATGATGAGGAAGCTGTCGGCTAGGAGCCGATGATTATATAGCTTTCGACCTGAAGGCCGATGATGAGATAGATGTCGGGTTGAAGCCCCGATGGCTGAAAGTTGGTCGGTTTAGCGCCCCGTCGACGGAAGGTTTAGTCGGTTTAACGCCCCGTCGGCGGAAGATCTAGTCGGTTTAACGCCCCGCCGGCGGAAGGTCTAGTCGGTTTCCGTCTGTTGGGTGGCTGAAGGTCGGAGGTAAAAGTTCATCTCGTGACTCTTCTTTCTCTTCTTTTCTTCCTCTTTTGTGAGGAGAGGCGGGTGCAAAGACCATGTTTGCCTCGTGATCATTTCCTTCTTTTCTTCTCTTCTTCTTTTGTATGAAGAGGCGGGTTCAAGGAGCGTGTTCGCCCCGTGACTATTCTTTCTCTTCTTCTTTTATGGGGAGGCAGGTGCAGAGACCATGTTCGCCTCGTGACTGTTCTTTCTCTTCTTCTCTTCTTCTCTTCTTCTCTTCTTCTTTTATGGAGAGGCAGGTGCAAGGACCATGTTCACCTCGTGACTGTTCTCTTTTTTTTTCTTCTTCTCTTCCTCTTTTATGGAGAGGCAGGTGCAAAGACCGTGTTCGCCTCCTGACTGCCCTTTCTCTTCTTCTCTTCTTCTTTTATGTGGAGAGGCGGGTGCAAAGACCGCGTCTGCCTCGCGACTCTTCTTTCTCTTCTTCTCTTCTTCTTTTATGGAGAGGCGGGTGCAGGGACCATGTTCGCCTCATGTCTCTCTCTTTTTTTTTCTCTATTCTTCTTTTGTAGAGAGGCAGGTGCAGAGACCATGTTTGCCTCATGATTGCTCTTTCTTTTCTTCTCTTCCATTTTTTTTTATTTATGGAGAGGCAGGTGCAAGGACCATGTTTGCCTCGTGCTCATCTCTTTCTTTTCTTCTGTTCTTCTTTTGTGTAGAGAGGCGGGTGCGAAGACCGTGTCTGCCTCGTGACTCTTCTTCTATTCTTCTTTTATGGAGAGGCAGGTGTAGGGACCATGTTCGTCTCACGTCTCTTTTTTTCTCTTCTATTCTTCTTTTGTAGAGAGACAGGTGCAGAGACCATGTTTACCTCATGATTGCTCTTTCTTTCCTTCTCTTCCTTTTTTTATGGAGAGGCAGGTGCAAGGACCATGTTTGCCTCGTGATTATTTCTTTCTTTTCTTCTCTTCTTCTTTTGTGTAGAGAGGCGGGTGCGAAGACCGTGTCTGTCTCGTGACTCTTCTTCTATTCTTCTTTTATGGAGAGACAGGTGCAAGGACCATGTTCGCCTCATGTCTCTTTTTTCTCTTCTATTCTTCTTTTGTAGAGAGACAGGTGCAGAGACCATGTTTGCCTCATGATTGCTCTTTCTTTCCTTCTCTTCCTTTTTTATGGAGAGGCAGGTGCAAGGACCGTGTTTGCCTCGTGATCATTTCTTTCTTTTCTTCTCTTCTTCTTTTGTGTAGAGAGGCGGGTGCAGGGACCATGTTCGTCTCATATCTCTTTTTTTTTCCTTCTATTCTTCTCTTGTAGGGAGGCAGGTGCAAGGACCATGTTCACCTCATGTGCATTCTTTCTTTTCTTTTCTTTTCTTCTTTTGTGTGATGAGGCGGGCTCGAAGACCACGTCTGCCTCATGTGTCTTCTTTTGGTTCTGCTCTTCTTCTTTTGTGTGAAAAGGCGGGTCCAGGGACCACGTCTGCCTCATGTGTCTTTTCTTCCTCTTCTTGTCTTCTTTTGTGTGATGTGGCGGGCTCGAAGACCACGTCTGCCTCATGTGTCTTTACCTCCTCTTCTTCTCTTCTTTTGTGTGATGAGGCGGGCTCGAAGACCACGTCTGCCTCTTGACTCTTTTTTTTCTTTTCTTCTCTTCTTTTATGGGATGAGACGGGCTTGAAGACCACGTCTGCCTCGTATGCCCCTTTTTCTTTCTTTTCTGCTCTTCTTTTCTCATTAACGCTTCCATGTTGGAGTGTATTTCTCTTAACGTGCCCCCAGGTTGGGGTGTAGCTTCATTTGGTGTGCATCCCCCCTGAGGGGTGTGTTTTGCCTCTTTGCTTCTGTGCCCCCAGGCGGGGTGTATTTTTTTGGCTTCTATGTCCCCAGACCAGGGCGTGTTTTTTTTTTTAATGCCCCCAAGGCGGGGTGTAGCTCTCTTCAAATGCCCCCATGGTGGGGTATACTCTTCACGGCTTCTATGTCCCCAGGTGGGGTATATTTCTTCTTCATATGCCCCTAAGCCAGGGTGGACTTCTCTTCATATGCCCCTAAGCCGGGGCGTGTTCTTTATAGCTTCTAGACCCTCGAGGAGAGGTATGCTTCTTCTTCATATGCCCCTAAGGCGGGGTATATTTTTTCTTCATATGCCCCTGGTACGGGGCGTGTCTTTTGTTTCTTATACCCCCCCATAGCGGGGGCGAATTCTGCTCTCTTTCTACCCCTGAAGGCGGAGGAGTGCTTCTCTTCATATGTCCCCGGCACGGGGTGTATCTCTTGCTTCTTATGCCCCCCTAAGGCCGGGGTGCATCTCTTTACGGCTTCTGTGCCCCCGAAGTAGGGTATGTTGTTTCTTCAAATGCCGCTTGGGCGGAGTATATCTTTCTTCTTATGCCCCCAGATCGGGATGTATGTCTCTTCGTTTCTGTGCCCCGGGTCGGGGTAGATGCTTCTGCTTCTTATGCGCCAAGGGCGGAGTGTACCTCTTTGTGCCCCCTGAGCGGGGTGGATGCTCTGCATGTGTCCCCGGGTCGGGGTGTAGCTTTGTCTCCCACAGAGGGGGTGTGTTGTTTCTTCAAAAGCCCCCGGACCAGAGTGTATTCTTCCCTTTCTTATACTCCCGAGGCGGGAGGGGTTCTCTTCATGTGCCCCCGTGGCGGGATGTGCTTCTTTCTTCAAGTGTCCCCAGGCCGGGGTGAATTCTTTTCTTCTTCCCAGACACACCGGGGGGAATGTTTGCTTCTTGTGCTCCCAAGGTGGGGTGTATTGCTGCTTTTGATGCCCCCAAGGTGGGGCGTATTGCTGCTTCTGATGCCCCAGAGCAAGGTATCCTTTTTTTTTATATGCCCCCGGCACGGGGTGTATTCCGCTTCTAGTGCCCCCAGAGTGGAGTGTATTGTCGCTTTTGATGCGGGGTGTAGTCCTTACTTTTTATGCACTCGAGGCGGGGTGAATTCTTCTTCTTTGTTTACGTGCCCCCATATCGGGGTGTATTCCTCTCTTCATATGCTTCCCTAAGCCAGGGGATGTTGTTTGTTCTGCTTCAGATGTCCCCCCCGGGGGGGTGCATGTTGCTTCCTGGACTCCGAGCCTGGGGTATGCTCCTTCAAAGGTCCCTAAGCCGGGGTGGATTCTCTTTTCTTCTCATGCTCCCAAGACGGGATGTAGCTTCTTCAAGTACCCCTAAACCGGAGCGTATTCTTTATGGCTTCTATGTCCCCTGGCAGGGCATGCTTCTTCTTCAAATACCCCTAGGCCGGGGCGGACTTCTGTTCATATGCCCCTGAGTCGGGGCGTGTTCTTTATAGCTTCTAAGCCCTCGAGGCGAGGTATGCTTCTTCTTCAAATACCCCCAAGACGGGGGTGGACTTCTCTTCATATGCCCCTGAGTCGGGGCGTGTTCTTTATAGCTTCTAGGTCCTCGAGGCGAGGTATGCTTCTTCTTCAAATACCCCCGAGACGGGGGTGTGTTTCTTGGCTTCATATGCCCCAGACGTGGGGCATATCTTTTGTTTCTTATGCTCCCGAGCCGGGATGTAGCTTCTTGGCCTCATATGCTGCCGAGGCAAGGGGTATGTTGCTTCATGTGCCCCCGATGGAGGATGCATTTTGCCTTTACTGCCCCGTGGCGGGGTATATCTCTTGGCTTCTTCCGCCCCCAAGGTGGGGTGTGTTTTCTTCTTGTGCCCCCGGGGTGGGGTATATCTTTCGCTTCTTATGCTTCCCCCCCCCCCCCTTGAGGCGGGGTGAAGTCTTGGCTTCAAATGCCCCTAAATCGGGGTACAGTTTTATCTCATATGCCCCTGGAGCAGGGGTGTATTTCTCTTCATGTGCCCCTGGGAATGGGGTATATCTTTGTTGCTTGTTGTGCCCCCAGGGGGAGGTACCTTTCTCTTCATGTGCGCCGGGCACCGGGTGTATCTTTTGCTTTCTTTTTTTTTTATATATATGCCCCCGAGGGGGGGATTCTTCTTCTTCTGCCCCGACACGCTGGGGAATGTCTGCTTCTTGTGCCCCTAAAGTGGGGTGGATTCTCGACGGCTCGTGTGCCCCCGTTGGTGGGGTGTATGCTTCTTCTTCAGATTCCCCCAAGGCGGGGTGTATTCTTTGTTGTTTCATGTACCCCCGAGGCGGGGTGGATTCTCTTCATGTGTCCCCATGGCGGGGTGTACTCTCTTTAGGTGTCCCCAGGAGTGGGGTGTGGTTTGCTTCCTGTGCACCCAAGCAGGGTGTATCGCTGCTTACAATGTCCCCCGAGACGGGGTGTCCTTCTTCTTTAAATACCCCTAAGCCAGGGCGTATTCTTTACGGCTTCTATGCCCCCATAGTGGGGTGTGTTTCTTCTTCAAATACCCCTAAGATGGGGTGGACTCTTTTCTTCTTATACTCCCAAGACAGGATGTAGCTTCTTCAAATGCCCGTAAACTAGGGCGTGTTCTTATGCTTTTTGCGCCCCTCAGGGCGAGGTGCATTCATCTCCATATGCCCCTAGCATGGGGTGTGCTTTTGTTTCTTATGCCCCCAGGCCGGGGTACGTTTCTTCTTCATATGCCCCTAAGCTAGGGTGAGTTTCTCTTTTTATGTGTCCCCAGGCTGGGGTGAATTCTCTTCTTCTTATGCCCCCATGGCGGGGTATGTCTTTTACTTCAGGTGCCCCCATATCGGGGTGTATTTCCCCTTCAAATGCCCCTAAGTCGGGGTGTAGCTCTATTTCTTCTTACGTCCCTAGGTCGGGGCGGATTCTTCTTCAAATGCCCCGAAGCCGGGGTGTAGCTTTTGCTTTGTGTGCCCCTCAATCGGGGCGGATTCTCTTCATGTGCCCTTGGGAATGGGGTGTATCTCTTTTTTTGCCTCCTATGCCCCCGTAGCAGGGTATATATCTTCTTCTCATCCCCTATGGCGGGGTATGTGCATGCTCTCTTCGGGAGTGGTGGCCGTGCTTGGCCTCATTGCTATAAAGCATTCCCCACGGCGGGCAACCATTCACCAAGCTACAATTGTGGCTCGCTGGGTCTTTTAACAACCACTCGGGGGCCGTTTTGTGCCGGATGGAGGCAGCAGGGAGGAGGAACGGGCCGGGTCATTACACCACGGACTCGGAGCCTCCTAGAGTCGGGCGGGATGCCGGGTTTCTTCTTGCTCTTTTGGTCGGCGATGCTGGCTGACTTTTCTTCTTTTCTTCTTTTTTTTTGTCCCTTCTTCTCTTCTCTTTTTTTGTATGACCGACCAGGGTGGAGGTGCAGGAGAGCGCTCACCCCCTCAGAGAGGGGATGAGTGGTTCGCTCCACCGCATCAACCCCACAGTGGTAATCTTTGTTCAGCACGGGTCTCAACGGACGTGGTCGTACAACCCTCTCTTGCCAATTCTTTCTCTTCTTTTTTTTGCTTCTTTCTTTTCTCCTTTTTTTTCTTTTCTTCTTCTTTTCTTCTTTTCTTCTTTTCTTCCCTTTCTTCTTGAGGAAAACGGGAGGCTTGATTTCCCCTCCCTTCTCTTCTCTTTCTCTTCCCTTTTTTTTTATAATAGCCCCCATGATTCCTGGAAGCTGCATATGCTTCGAAGCAGCGTCCTCGAGGCCGCGAAGGTAGCTGCATCGAGTCTGGATTTTCTCCCCATAGGGCTGGCTAAGACAACACCTGCAATTCATCAAAGCAGGCAAACATCGTTCATTAGGGGGCCATGAGGCCCTAAATCCCGGTGAAGAGATGAAGGGTAGTTTAGGTCCCACCGGGCGTGCCAGACTTGTGGACGCACTTTTCGTTCGCTTGTTCAGGTGGTGCATCTATTGAGTGCGTGGGCGTGCCAGTCACCGAAGTGACAATTTATTCGGGCTCCGAAGAGCCCATGGTGCGCTCGATCTGACTTCGTCAGACAATTGTGTGGTTCGTGTCGGGACCAAAACCCGCCGCGCCATAAAGGTCACGACGTCATTTACATCCCCCGTACGAGGGAACACCCTTGATTAATCGCCGAGATTCAGGGCCTCATGGCCAAGAGATTAATTGCATGAAAAGTCTATTACGAGGTATTGAGATCCTCACGCGAGGGCGAGAAGAAAACCATTCGAGGTCATGTCGGTCATGTGCTGACCATTTGATGTTCGGACGAGTGTCCGTCTCGGGGAAAGCACGATCGTCGCGGGAAGACCGGAGCATATGTATGCCAGAATATGGCAATTTACTGTTCAGAAGAACGAAAAACGTTTGGCTAAACCTCGGTTAGAGCGGTCGAAAATCGGTAAATCAGTTGGCCCGGTGCAAGAGCAAGCTGCGACCATACTGCGGTGGGCCCCCCCGCGGTCGAAACAAGACTTGCATGAGCGTCATTAATATTTTCGGTGCCAAGGGGCGACGAGGGAATATCCCTTGAATTGACTGAAAAGTCCTGTGTCCGGAGAAGCGGGCGTTCGAAACATGTCAGTCATTCGGGAGACCATTTAATATTCGGACAAGAGTCCGGCTTGAGAATATTGTAATCATCGCAGGAGAACCTGGAACATATGCATGCCGGGATACGACAAGTTTATTATTCCGAGAGACTGAAAACATTCGGTTGAATCTCGGTTATTGTAGCTGGAAACCAGCGAATCTATTGGCCCGGTACGAGATCGAGTCAGGACCATATTGGGGGCACCTCCCGTGGTCCGAACGGGGCTTGCGCGGGCATCATTAATATTTCCGGTGTCGGAGGGCAACGGGGGAGAGTCCCGGGACTAGACTCCAGAACCGAAAACGTGTTCGAAAGGAGCGGGCTGTAGACCAAGGATATGAGCCAGACGGTGACTATGATCGGGACAGGCCCGAGGTCTGAGTGTGGCCCGCGGAGGTCTTATTGATATTCCCATGGAAGGAGTCCGGGGGTGGCGAGAGCCGTCTCGTTCTAATTCGGATTCCGTCGGTCACTTGCCAACCTTTTCATGTTTGGGCAAGGGCCCATACTGAAAGTGCGACGCGGGCGGGAACAACCCCGTACAAATGTATGCCGAGTTTACGGCAATTTCGATGAAAGGGCGGGAACGAATCCCGATAGGAACGGGTCGGAATTGATGAACTATTGGCCCGGAGCAATGCCGGCTCACAACCATATCGGGGTAGGAGCCACCGGCTATGCAGGTCGCTCACGGGCCTTTTCATGTTCGGACGCAGGTCCGTAATAAGAACGCGGCGGGAACCGAAGTGAATCCGTTCAAATGTCTGCCGAACGTGCGGCAATTTTAGTAGCGGCTCGGAAGGGATCCGGCCGGAGAAATGAGTCCGGTTTAATCGGAATGTCAGCCCGAGGCGAGGTCAGGCCATGGCCATTTCGGGATAGTTCCCTAGACTCAGGCCTGACTCGCAAGGGCGGTATTGTTGTTCCTTCGGCACCGGGTCACGGGAGAGACGGGGCTGCGAAGCGGATCCCATTGTTTTATTATTATCTAAGAAATGTTATCATTATCATTTGTTAATTTGTATATATATCTTTGAGTGAATTCTTTATTACTATTTATTCATTTTTATTGTGATTTATTCATTTACTATTGTTATTATTAGGTTTGTTATTATTTTTGTTCGTTTTATTATCATTCATTTGCTTGTCATTTTTTGTTAAGTTTGTTATTATTATTTATTTATTTTTGTTATCATTTATTTGTCGATTTATCATTATTATTATTTCTTTTAAGCGTTTTATTATTATTGCTTATTTCTTTATCATTCTTATTTATTTATTCACATTTTTGAATTTATTGTCATTTATTATTATTGTTTAACATTATTGTTTGCTATTATTTCTCTATTTTCTTTTGAGTTTGTTATTATTATCATTATTTAAGTTTTGTATCCTTATTTGTTTATTTATTGTGTTTTCTTTTAGCTTATTATCTTTATTAATATCATTATTTCAGGTGTACCGCTGGGTCATGGAAGTGCGCCGCTGGAGGGCCAAGGGAGTGTGCCGCTGAGGGCCAAAGGAGTGTGCCGCTAGAGGGCTAAGGGAGTGTGCCGCTAAGGGCCAAGGGAGTGTGCCACTGGGGGCCAGGGGGTGTACCGCTGGAGGGTTAAAAGGGTGTGCCGCTGAGGGCCAGGGGTGTACCGCTGGAGCGTCAAAGGAGTGTGCCGCTGATGGCCAGGGGGTGTACCGCTGGAGGGTTAAAAGGGTGAGTGTGCCGCTGAAGGCTGAAGTAGGAGCGTGCCGTTGAAGGGCTGAAGGGTGTGTCGGCGAAAGGGGGTAGAAGGCGTACCGCAGAAGGGCTAAGCGGGTGTGCCGGCGTAGGGCCATGAGGTATGTGCCGGCGAAGGATGGCTAGAAAGGTGTGCCGGCTAAGGGAGACAATAGGAGCGTACCGTCGAAGGGCATGGGGAGCCCACTCCTCCTCCGTTTCTTTTAAGGCTTTTCTTTTCTTCTGTTCTGATTTTTATTAAGTTTGCATGGGTTTCTTCTCTCTTTCTCTTGATTATCTTCCATTCTTTCTCTCCTGAGGACGGATGTTCGAGTTACTTAGTCGTTATTTGATTCGGCTCTCTTTGAGTTGATTACGGTTCCCTTGCCTCGGTTAAAGCGTTTTACCGTTGTTCTTTTTATTTGCTTGTTACTTTCTTTTAGTCCTTTTTAACGTGTGGTCGTTCCATTTGTTTGTTGCTTCCTCTTATCCTTTTAATATGTTATCGTTTCTAACGAAAATTCGACAGCATCTCCCCTTGACCCGAGCGTAAGGGAGATACAGGGAACGCGCCCACTTGGAGTGGCGGAACCCGACAACTGGAGGTGGGCGCCCGAGAGCGGCAACACCTTTAATAAAACTCCGGAAAACTCGGAGGCAACGGTGGGCAGGGGACCTCTCCAGGAGCAGCTGGGAAGTGTGCCGGGCTGAAGAGGTTGGGAATGTGAAGAGTGGCCTGGGCGTGCCGGGGAAGGGGCTACAAGGCGCACCGGGGAAGGGCTGGGAGAGCGTACCAGCGAAGGCCCGTAAGGGCGTGCCGTCGAAGGGCTTGGCTAGGGCGTGCCGCTGAAGAAGGCGTGCCGGCGAAGGAGGAAGCAAGGCAAAAATGCCCTGGAGGAAGCAAACCCTAACAAAAAGGAGAAAGAGAAAGGGGGAGGGCGTGAAACACCGAAGGATGCAAACACGGAAGAAACGCTTTAGAAAGACGTTCAAGGGAAATACTTGCAAGCCTCCTACTTTTATTATCACAAAGAGAGTGCCCCGAGGGAGCTAATACATGGCGACGGGAAAGAACACAAGGGGGACAAAGAAAGAAAGAAAGAAGATATAATGGGGGGGAGCATGGACTCCTCCCCTCCTCCCGGTCCTCACTCTCTCTCTTCACTCACCCTCCTTCTCTCTCTCTCTTCACACCGGTGGTGGTGGACGGGATAGCGACGGGAGAGCCGGAGCCTCCCCTCTCCTTCTTCTCTTCTTCTTCTACTCTTCGCGGGGACGGCGGTAGTCGGAACAGCAGGAGGGGGAGGCAGAGTCTCCCCTCCTCTTCTTCTTCTTCTCTTCTCCTTCTTCTTCTCTTCTTCTCTTCTCCTCTTCTCCTTCCCTTCTTCTCATTCTTATTCTCTTATTCTCTTCTCCTCTTCTCTGTCTGCGTGTGGGTGTCCCTGCGTGTATCTGCCTCTCCTCTCCTTTGTTCACAGCGAAGAGGGGTTTTATATCCCGGGCAGCGGGAGCGTCCCAAGGCGGGAAGCGTCCGGAGGGCATTTAATGGGAGTTGACTCCCTTGTCCTGGGTGGTAGGAGGAGTAGGCAGCGTGGCCCTCTCCCCAGGTGACACCTCAGCAAGTCCCATTGCGTGCCAATGATCCATAGGGCATGGGCATCACGTCGTTCGGCCGTTGACGTGCCACTGGCGGGCTCAAAAGGTGTGCCGGAGGAGGACCAAAAGGGCGTGTCGCTAAAGGTTGCCTAAGCGTGTCGCCGAAGAGGGCAAAAGGCGTGCCGTTGAAGGCTCAACGAAGCGTGCCGCTGAAGCCATTGGGGCGTGCCGCTGAAGACACCCTAGGGGTGTGCCGCTGGAGCCCATGACGGGCGTGCCGCTGGGGGCAGGGCGTGCCGCTGAGGGGCTCCCATGGGTGTGCCGCTGGGGCACCCAGGGGTGTGCCGCTGGGCTCCCCAAGGGGTGTGCCGCTGGGGACACCCTGGGGTGTGCCGCTGAAGGCTGTAGGGAGCGTGCCGTTGAAGCCTCAAATGGGCGTGCCGCTGAAGGGCTAAATGGGCAGCTTTGAGCCCTTTGTGAGCACGAGTTGTGGCCCATTTGAATTTCTTCGAGGCCCATGGATTATGAGCTTCCCGGGAGTTGGTTTCTCTTCGCTGTCGTGACTCCGGGGACGGCTTCACGGCAGTGTGCATATTTGGGGAGTCCGGATGACCAGTCTCGCCGAGGCTTCTTCGCTCGGCGCCGTTGTTGATGCGAAGCCGAGCAGGACATCTGAGTGTGCAATTTTTGGTGTCCACAACCGCATATCCTAATGTGCGGCCCCACAGCGACCGCCCAACCATAGGGTTTTTGACTGTTGGTTGTGACCGTTGTGTAGTGCACTGGGATGTGCGGCCAGGAGCTGGCCGCATAACCCTTTGTACGGCCAGGTGCTGGCCGTACATCCCCTAGTGCTATGGTTGTATGTGCGGTCTGGTCTTGACCGCACAACCCCTGAACGGCTAAGCCGTAGCCGCTCTTCCCCAAGTGCGGCTAAGGACTAACCGTCCAGGCTTTTTATCGTTGGGAGACGAGCGGTGTAACGACCCGAGAATCCGATTACCGGGAAGGCCCGATAATCCGAGACTCGAACCGCCACCCACGAGCCGGGAGGGCTCGGAAGGGCTAAAAGGAGTGTAGAGGCACAAAGAAATATGAAATATAGCATGACAACTCAATAATTAACAGAAATAAATAAACAACTACAACAGAGTCCAGTCCAACAGAAAGTACAGTCTAAAGCAGTAAAACGTACCACATGCCAAGTGAACACTTGGCCCGGCAAGCTGACAACTGAGAACCTCCGCTCCGCACCCTCGAACCTCGAGGAAGAACCGCCACACCTGAAAAGCAAGGAATGAGTCTCCGAAACAGAGACTCAGCAGGGATCCCGCGGAACCCCAACCGGAAATAATGGCGGTAGCGGAAAGGAAGGCTACAAGAGCAGCCGCAACAGCAGGAACAGTAAACCCGGTGGCCGGTCGAAGCCCGGCGCTACAACTACTCCTACTGTACCGGAAACACACCCCGATCTCACAGTCGAGGCTGCCGGACTACACTAGTACCGCTTACCAAAGTAAAAACACACGGCAACCGCGCCGTAGAGGCCTGTCCCCCGGACACAGCCGACCTGGACACGATGTTCAAGGTGCAACCCCGACCATCCGATCGCGGGTACCGCACAACAAGACACAACCTCGGTAGAGCCACTAGCACTAGTCCCACGGCGTGAAAACCAGCACACGCGTCGCGGCGAAACAACCGAAAACACAACGGTCGACACAACCGAAAACCCGAAGGTCGAAGTCATGGAAACTGACAGTCTGTCACTCCCAACTTGACAGGAGTACCTCCCACTAGAAGCACAGTCGGTAGCGTCCCCTGACGACTTACACCGCACCGCAGGTGAACTGCCTGACGTGGTAGCTCCTACCAAAGACACGAACACCGCACAAGTAACCACAAACAAGTGACTAGCTGGGGTCACGCCCGTCGACGTGGGTCCAACCGCCCCCAACCACGTGTGCACACACAGACCGCGCGTCCCTGGTATGGCCCTCTGACTGATTTTCCCCTCAACCGGACTCTGGCTGCAAGACGTGCGGCCCGACGGCAACCGGTCCACAAACCGCCTCTAAGGGTGAGCCCGTACACCACTCCCTGGTGCGACTGGTACCGCGTACTGGTAGGCTACGACTAGTGGAGGGTCACTGAAGGAGTAGACTCTCAAGTCGAAGGAAAACAGCGTCCAAACCCGACAAAGTACGGGGACCAACCCACGTACTAGCACCGTCGCACAGTGACCACAGTCGGAGAAGAAACGGGACTCACAGTCCACGGCCGCGCACACACCCTGCGCGAGAGTCGAGAAAACTCAAGTGGCGCTAAGCCACTGGACTCTGAACAGTCCTCTAGACGCACTACACCCAACGGTCCTTGAGTCACAAGACTCGGGGTCAAGACCGTTGCACGTGACAGCACAAGGCCGTCAATCTAGTCCAATCTCTAGGTCTAAAACCACGGTAGCACGAGTACCGAGATAATTCACGAGCCGCCAAGACCACTCCCTCGGGAAGGGAATGTAAGGGCAAGGCCACTCACACGGGCCACACGGAAAACCCAGAAGCACGATTCCCAAGGCAGCACACAAGCCGCCAGGTCAATTTCCCATCTTGGAGCAAGCGGGAAACCTCCAGCCCCAGGCCGGATAACTGGACTCGCAGTCTAAGGCCAAACACATGGCCCACATGGGAATCGCCTTCCAAAGAAACTCACGACATGCGGGGGAGACCCCACCGCACACACACCGATACACGGTGACTCGATCTTGCATAACACGAAAGCCCGGAACACGTGGGGTCACTCGGACCCACCACACCTATGGGCACGCTATTCGAGGCAACACGGTCCCTCCCGACACCCCCAAAAACACAGACACAGAACCCATGGGGTGTCCGGGATACTCACAAGGCCGGAGGTCGACCACTGGGTCACAACAGAGTCGACCGGAGACCAACACAACACAATCGGAACGCTAAAAGGTCACCTAGACCCTTAAGCTCTTGGGCACGCAAAATGAGGTAAGTGGGACCTCTGGACACCCAAAGACACGGTCACGGAACTCCACGGGGTGTCCGAGACACTCACGAGACCTAAAGTCAACCACTGGGTCACAACCGGGTCGACCGGGGGTCAAAACAGCGCAAACAGGAACCAGAACATGGTAGTGGTCACCTGGTGACCGCGACCAGATAGTGGTCGACCGGGGACCGCGACCAGATGGTAGCGGTCGACCGGAGACCGCGACCATGCTGTCACGGTCACCTCACGACCGCGACCAGCCACGCGCAACCCCGCTGGTAGCGGTCGCCCGAGGACCGCGACCAGATAGTAGCGGTCATCCAATGACCGCGACTAGACCAAAGTGGTCTATCGCACGACCGCGACGCTCGAAGGCCTCCTCGACCAAAAACACAAAGGATGAACGCGGTTCTCCCACGACCGCGACCAGTGAACGCGGTTACTGGTGGACCGCGATCATTTCGGAAAACCGAGAACGGCGGGAAAACACCCAAAAATCCACGCCACGCCCCAATCATCCACGGATGAAGGGGAAAACATAGGGGAAGCTCCCCAGTAGCCCCTAGCATGCATCTATGGCCTCGGATCGGCCTAAAACGCAATGAAACGGGAGATCGGCCCACAAGCCCTAAAACATGGATTTTGCCCAAATCACCCCGTTTGGCCCGCTCGGCTCACCGTAGCCTACGAAACTTGCGGGAAAAGAAAGAGCACGAGCTGGGGGTCCATCACCCTACCTCCACCGAAGATTTCGTGCACCGTGGACGCCGATCCACGAAGAAAACACCGTTGAAGCCTCGCCGTTCCACGAACCCACGGCCGAGCTTCACCACGCCCTTGAGCCTCGATCCTCGACCCATCCTCGCCGTCCTCCTCGCCCGCATCGCCCTGCCTCGCCCCCGCCTCGATCCGTCGGCCGCCGGAGAGGAGAGAGTGAGAGGAGAGAGTGGGAGAAGAGAGAGAGGGTGAGAGTGAGAAATGAGAGGAGAGAGAGGGTGGGGGGTTTATATATAGGAAAATCCAGAAATTCGGAAAAAATCCCGAAAAATAGAAAATCACACCCTCACGATCCTCGGAACGCACCGATCGCAACGGTACCACACTCGCCTAGGTGAACGGCCCGGTTCACCCGCAACGAGGTTCCGAAGGGAAAGCCGAAACCCACGCCGGGAATCGGAAAACACACGCGGAAAAAACCGCGGAACGCCTCCGGGCCTCCGAAACAACTCCGGATCGCACCGATCCGAACACGAAAGATGTCCGAAACGAAATTTTAGACATAATGGAGTCGGACGCTCTGAGAAACCAGATCTGGGACCCACGAACGAGGATCCGAAAAACCCGGGGCATTACAGCCCTCCCCCCTTAAAGGAATTTCGTCCTCAAAATTCAGGACCAAGCACGAAGTCACAGGGGAAGAACACTGAACGAATTGAGAACGTTGTCAGAGCCCCAGCACAGAAAACCTTGATTCTCACGAAAAAAAACCGATCCTGAGGGACACCGCCAGACTTACAATCACAAGCAATACCTCGCTCCTCGCGCCGAGCACACAGGCCAACAGAGCATGCATATAGCAAAGGACATAGTCCGGCATCACCTCAGACAACGCGAGAATCCACCATGGCACCGCAGCCACAATCTCGCTCACCGAGGAAACACAACCCTCGACACGAGCAACAGCTACTGATCCACCCAATGGTCAGCAGACAAAACACACATCAGCTTCGCAACCAGCTGACAGGTCGCACACCCTCCTCAAGGGAGCAACCAAAACAGAGTCTCTACCAGCTCAAGCATCCATCTCAACGGACCGCAACCAGCACATCGGCTCAACACCAAGAAACACCCCACACATGGCAAGCCGAAAGCCGATCATAACACTGTGCCAACTCTCGTCAGAAGACAACTCCGACAAAGTCCAGATCCCATCCGGAAAGGCACATCACAGAAACAACCACCAAAGGTCTCGCTGGCACACGGCTCTCGCCACGCTCGAGCCCCAACAACCAGCATCTTCTGCCTCTGAAAAGACCATCCACTGGTCACCGACTGCTCGCTCGGCTTCTTCCTTCTTTCCTGGTCCTCGACCGGGTCCAAAGGAATCATTCCAAACCTCGGCAAGCCATCCGTCGACTCACACACAGACTGATGCCGCATCTCGAGCAGCACTCCTCTCGGACTCCGCATCCGAATGCCAACTCGACCCTCTCGGGGAGCACGACGAAACCAAATGACGGATCCTGGTATCTTCAGTCATCACCTCACTGGACTCAGACTCACAGGGGAGCCATCCCATGCTGGTCACCAACCCAGGGATAACCATCACAACACCAACATCCTATCAAGGACCACCAACCGACGCCAATCTCACAAAAGGCATCCGCCCACAGGCGTCACTCTTCTATCTGGTCTCATCAAATCCTTCGATCAATCCAAGTGGACACCTGCCAACCCCGATTCCGCCCTTGCCACAGAGCCACGAGACACCACCTGAACAATGCTCACGGGTCCCTAAGCAATAAACATCTCACCGTCACAATTCGACAAGACCGTAGAACCAACAGACACTGCTGTGGTCGGTCACACGGTTAGGCTCACCAGCCACTCATAGCCGTCAACCGGGACCCATAGTCTGCCAGAGACCACTTCCCCAAAACGATCTCATCCGAGGACACGACTGGGAACACAAGTCGGCACCAAGCCACCGACTCTGACCAACACGTCCTCAACCATCGTCAGGCGACATCCTCAACAACCTCATCCAGGTCCAACACCGACGCCTGACACGGCTTCCAACACAGGAACATGGTACTCATGCGGCGCACTAGCCAGCACTTTTCCCAACACTCCATCTTGCCAGTGCCAAGAATCACGATACCTCGAGCAACGGCACGGCACAACACGTTTCGCACAGAGGAACCAATCCTCCGATGCTCAACGCAAACTCAGGAATCCACCCGTAGCAACCAACGCTACGATCCTGAACCAGTGGGTCACAAGCCCACCACGCTTCCGCTGTGCACTCTGATCCACGCGCACAGCCGAGAAAGCAAACACCGCCCAACCAGCACTCGTCCTTCCGAAACAGCGCCAGCACCCTCACACGACAAGGGAATGGGCACGACTTCTCACAGGCAACCGCCTTGCCAAGACAAGGAGCACGTCTCGCACTGAATTTTTAATTTTTCTTTAACTATTGAAGGGAATTTTTTTTTTAAACCCATGTACATTCATAGGATTCGAATCCCACCCGTTTCATTTACGCACAACACCGCCTAATCAACTGAGTTAAATAATGATTTACAAAATTTTACTTATAATCTTAATATTAAAGTCTCTATTTTATATCGATACGTAACGGTACCAAATTATATCGTACCATGCCGATAAAAAATCGGTACGTCCATCGATCCGTCAAACCCTGTTTATTAGATTAATTTTTTATTACCCGATGTAAAAATTAATTAGTAGAAAATACTGGACTTTGGTCCCCAACTTATACCATCCAATCTTAAAATCGAGGGTGTGAAATGACAGTGGTAAATAAGGTGGCACAAAGTGGGATAACGTCGCATTCTTCTGTGCATGATATACATGTTATTTTGGAAACTTTTGTAAAAATTTATATCCATGATATAATTTTTTAAGTCAAAAGCTTTTAATAAAAATATTTTTTAAAAATATTAAAAAATATTAAATCGGACGTACAGTTGCGTGCAGAGGTGGCGATTTTATGTTGTCTCGATCCGGCGCGACCTATGTGCCTTGGTACAGTGCCATCCGGCAAATCATGTGCTTATGGTTAGGTTATGGGATCGCCTACTACATGCAACGGCACCACCATCATAATCTATTTTTCTTCCCTGCTTTATTTTTAGAGGAATTAATTAATACGAACATACATGGTGTTTTCAACCAATTAGGTACGTGTTATCTTTGATTAGACGTCGTAAAATAACTTATGATCTATTTGACATAAAATCATTTTCAACTAATTATTTATATGTTATCTTTGATCATAAGAGTTGGCTCAATTAGATTTAAATACAGATGATTAGTGCTTTTTTCATTCATTAATATTCAAACAACACATTAAAAAAAATTGATTGAACTAGACTCAATTGTACTGGGAAGTAGGGATGTCAATGGGTTGGGTGGGTCCACGGGCTTGACCTGATTTCGGGCCGAGCCGTCAAGTATTTTTCGGCTCGCGACAGTTTAGCCGGGCCTAAAAACCCATCCCGATCGACTAGGCCCGAGAGGTGGGCTCATACTTTGAGCTCGTCTCGCGGGCCAACTCAGTCAATTCTTTTTTTTCTCTCTTTAAAATTTTATTTTAAAAAATATTTTATATTATTTAATTAAAAATTAAAAACTCTATTTCTTACCAAAATAACATCTGAAACTCTGATTAATTTAGTGCAATTATGAAATTTATATTTATATATTATTATTATTATTATGTTATTTGTCACGTCGGATAGAGTCGGGCAGAAGTCAGTTTTGTCAAAAGGGTATTAAAATTAATGAGTTGGGCGAGTTAATTGGGCCCGGACAGGGCATAGGAATAGTCGTTTAGAAAACCCCGTCTAGGTCCATTGCATTTGATTCGCAAGTTATGGGTATAGGCCCATGTGAGCCTAAATGGGCCTAGCTCTGAAACAAATTGCTGCAACCTCGGAGGTTCCCAATCCCCACCCGCGTGTGATCTTGGTTTTGCATATACAGGTCTACGTAATAGCAGGCTCTACTGTGATCTTGAGATTTTTTTTTTAATAATACTAAAGAGTCTGCATGTACATTTATGTAATAACTATTAAGGCATAACTTTGATGTCTGACATAAGAGAGAGAGAGAATAAACTCATTAATTATTAATGCCGAAAATATTGTGGTCGAAATCCAGCTTCGCAGTACTCCATGCGTTTGGAGAGTAGCCTGCAAGATGGAGGAAGAGCTTGAATATATAGACTTCGGCATTATCTGAAGAGGATTAATTTGATGCTCAAGACAGTGAGAGGCGAAGTTGATTAAGAGAGAGATTAGAGAGCAGTGAGACATATATCCACTGACGACTAATCTTAACATCGTTAATGTTCGTGAGACCGTATATATATAATTAATCAACAAGTTCCCATCCGGCCAAGATCTTCATACTTGGGAGGGGTACGTAATCAACCAGTACGTCATGTCAACTTCGGTTAATTATACAGCTGTACAGTTAGATCTTCAACGTAAAGACATATCACACGCCATGAAAATGGAGGTTGAACCTGTAACTAGAAGATCGATCGAAGAGAGAATTGAAGTGGACTAGGGAAACAGAAACAGATGTTCTATTTCTCATACCGTCTCGCTCCTGTTAATTTGAACCAAGACTATTTCCTTGGAGAGCGTTCTCATAATATATATTCAGGGACTTTCTAAAGATTGCCTAGCTAGCTAGAGTGTTTATCAAATAACCTAGGATTTTGAGAATTACAAGTTAATCATCAGATTAATTAAGAGGGGTTTTTTAGTCATAGGACTGTTTACTATTCACATTGTGAATAGTGAAAATGAGGCAGTTTTTACTATTCACATAGTTGTGATTTTATTTTTACATAACTCACATACCACGTCACCTTATGGCATAGCCGACACACAAAAATTCAAAAAAAATAAAAAAGATTAAGTGTTGCACGTCTAACACCCCGGTGTGTAATTAACCGGGGTGTTCCACGAAACATTACTCAAGAAATACGCTTGTTGCACGTCCTAAAATCTTTGAGGATAGTAGGTGACAGATATATCATTCAGCAAAGTTGCCACTCTGGCCAGGTGAAGCCTCTCCAGTACTCCACCCCTTGGATCTGCAAGAAGCATTATGTGAGTCACATCCTATCCTGGCCAAACTTTATTAGAAGCTGTTCTTTAATGTGAAGAATGCCCTTCCCTGCAATCTTAAGCTCCACAAGCTGGCTAGTTTTGATGTCTTTGTAAGGCCAAATTCCACACACAATAATAGCTAGTCAATTATAAAGATCAACGCTTGCATGTTGCAAAAATCTTGCCTGCTTTTCTTATCTTTCTAATTAAAATGACATATTTAATGCAAGATTCTTTTCTATAAATCTATGATAAACAATTACTGTGCATATCTTCTCATTTATGCGCATATTTTGTTCTTCTTTACTAGTTTCCAATGGGTTTTTGAATGAATTTGAGACTTCCTCGTTGAGGATATAAAATTAGACTGTTTGACTGCTTCAAGATAAAAAGACACGCACTTCGTTAAGCAAGAGAATTATAACTTTTGACTGTTTCAAGGGTAAAAAAGACGTTCTCGAAACATTTTGGAGTTTTTTTTTTAGAAACATATTGTAATTTTATTCGTTCAAAATAAGATAACATACAAGACGACTTACCGCACCAATCGAGCAAGAACATCCACAGATTTCTCGGCCCATAAATTTTTAAGTAAAAAGTAAGAGTATATAGAGAGAAACAGTAGAGAAATAATCATCCCTCCGGGATGAGGAGGCCTGGAGACGCCGTGAAACATTTTGGAGTTGATAAAACGTGTTCCGACTGGACGAATTATATATGGAGTTGACGTAGAGTTGTAGACTATATATGCATTGATTTAATGGGTCAAACCACCGTTAGGTGACAGAGAAAAACAAATCAAAACAACCCGATATATGATTTCTTGCAAGTGGGTGCTGTACTAGCTAGATCACGTACGTACGTACGTACGTAGCTCGTTATTAATTAATGCATGGCCAGATGTACGTACGCAGTGTTTTGAATGTATCTAATTCACGAAAGTGCTGGAAGAAGGGACTTTGTGTCAACCAAGTTTGCTAGGGTTTAGAGGAGTATCGCACGTCTAGGTCATTAAGGAAAAAGTTATTTATATTCTTTTGCAACTTACCTTCTATCTTTCAAAATTTTGCAATTATATACTTAAAGACATAGATGATCATCTTAGGTGTTATTTGACGTGCTCTGATGATGTGCCGTAATCTACTGGGTCTCAAGATTATTTAATTACAAGTTTAAAATCAAGAAACATGAATTGTGCACATATATAACTACAAGAAAAAGTGGCTATAGCGACCGAATTAGCGACCGATTTAATCGGTCTCCAGTCGGTCCCAAATAGAGACCAATTCGGAGACCGAAATAATCGGTCGCATAACCGAGACCGTTTCAGCGACCGCATGTATATCGGTCGCTAATCGGTCTCTATTATTGCGACCGAATTAACTTCGGTCTCTAGTCGGTCGCTGATGCCGTTATACTTCCTACTACGACCCCCGCCCGCCCGAGCCCTCCCGCCCGAGCCCCCCCCCTCCCGCCCGAGCCCCCCCTCCCGAGCCCCCTTCCCCTGCGGCCCCCTCTCCGCCCTAGCCCCCCTCCCCGCTCCCGCCCGAGCCCCCTCCGCCGGAGCCCCCCCTCCGCCCGAGCCCTCCCGCCCGAGCCCCCCTCCTCCGCCGGAGCCCCCCTCCCCGTGCTGCCTCCCGCCCGAGCCCCCCTCCGCCGGAGCCCGTCGCCGCGCCGCTCGCGTCGAGTCGCCGTCGCCGCTCGCCCTGCCGTCGTCGCCCTCCGCAGGTACCTCTCTCTCTCTCTCTCTCTCTCTCTCTCTCTCTCTCTCCCTTCCCCCTCCGTCACCGGCCTGCTCCCCTCCCCCGCCGGCCTACTCCCCTCCCCCCTGCGGCCCCGTCGCCGGCTTGCTCCCCTCCCCTCCCCCCTGCGGCCTGCGCCCCCGTCCCCCTCAGATCTCCTTCCCATCCCCATGCCCCTCCCCCTCCGGCCTGACCCCTCTGATCCCCCTCCCCTTCCCGTCCCACTCCGCCTCCCCCTCTGCCTCCGACGGTCTCCTCCCTTCCTCCCCTTCCCGTGTCCCCCTCTGCCTCCCCCTCCCCTTCCCGTCCCCCTCCACCTCTGGAAACCCCCCACCAACTCCCCTTTGTGCTGCACCACCGGAATCGTCTCACCCTCCCAATGCCATCGGAAGCCCCCTCCCCATCCCCCCAGTACTGCGGGCCAATGCAACCCCCCATCTCCTTGTCGAGTGAAAACCCCCCTCCCAATCCCCATGTGCTGCTGGGTGTTAGACCCCCCTCCCCCTTGTAGGTTGCAGGAATCCCCTCCCCCTCCCTCTGCAGTGGTGTTGAGATGTGTTTTTCAGAGGTGTTGAGATGTGTTTTTCATGACCTCCCTATTATCTCCCTTGCCCAAAAAATAAAAAAGAAAACAAAAAACTCCGATCATCGCATTGATAGTTACAATTCTAATTATGGCGGCCCTGATCCGCGGGGTTATTCTTTGGCATCTGTAGATGGCTTCGGCTTCAGAAATTTTGAAGAAGTTATGAGTTTCTTGTGCATGTAAGATCTAGGTCTATTTATTTCTGAAAAATCATTTGAAAGCAATTTTTAATGGACCTATGTTATACCTACCTATCATTAATGAGTTTGTGTCTCAGCAATACTGGACTTTTCTCTCTAGATTGGGTGATGTCTCAAGATCAAATTTCATATAATCACGAGGGGTCATGTTTGTGCTTTCTCTGTAGTTTGGAGGATCACTGGGAAGAATCTTACTGCTAGGATGTATATATATATCTGAACTTAGAATAATTGTCCCAACATGGCAGAACTATATATTGGTAATTAAGTGTGAAAAAAAAATCTGCCTCGTCGGAGAAAACTTATAAATATCTGAACAATCCAATTACTCTTTCAACCAAAAACAAACCGTGTCAATCACTTTTCACAAAGAAGATCTCTGGGAGGAAAAAGTTTTGAGAGTAAAATCCATTGTCAATGCTCAATCTCTTTCTTCTTCTTCTTCTTCTTTTCATTAATAATGGGAGACACAGAGGGGGACATGCCACCTTACCTCCAGAGAGGACAAAGAAAATAAATAGACTGCCCACCCTAGAGAGTGTCCAAAGAGAAACCTAGATAAATATCATTACCGATATTGTTGCGGCTTCCCAACCCTGAAACCTCGAGTCTAATTCCTGTACATTTGAGGTAAGCATATTTTTCTTCTGATTTCATCCTTTTCCTACCAGTGTCAACACTGACAAGTTGATGAATAGATACCATTGAGACATCCTCCGACCAGTCGTCTTCAATTTCGGAGTTAAGATGTTGATCGAGTGACCCACGCCGTAGGTTTGTGTGGTACAGCTCCTCTTCCTCTTCTTCAGTTTGGGTTTGATCCATAGAACCCAATGACGTAGAACACGTCAAGATGCCTCGTTTGGGAATATGACTACCTCCATGGGCCCGTGGAGCTATGCCAACAAGGGCCTGATGACGAAGTAAGTCTTCAGCAATTAAATCTTCGAGCTCATCACAATTGACCTGACCATGGCCCACAAACTAACTTGAATAGTTGAATCTGCACCTTATCATATTGACCTAAATCAGCAGCCCATATGCACATTCATTTATTCTCCCTGGAACTCTCCATCAACACTCATAGTATGTGCATAGCTTCTATCTTTGATCTC
Organism: Amorphophallus konjac; assembly: GCA_022559845.1. Classification (NCBI taxonomy): domain Eukaryota; kingdom Viridiplantae; phylum Streptophyta; class Magnoliopsida; order Alismatales; family Araceae; genus Amorphophallus; species Amorphophallus konjac. The sequence goes on along the minus strand of CM040118.1, from coordinate 11,878,604 downwards.
CATGGCATAATGCCCAATTTATTTCTTTTGCTGCTGTGTGATCACTTATCCTTCTGTCAAATAATCTTTTCCACAACTGTATACGAAGTGTATTTATGCTTGTTAGCATGATGGAAAGCATATTCATGTTTTAGGTCAGGATAAGCTGAATACCAAGCATAATTTTCAAGCGGTTACAGGGACAGAAACCTAAAAGAAATTATAACCATTTGATAACTTGGCCCTATGCTCTAGTATCAGAGATTCAGGTATAGGATTATTGGTATATTACTTTAGTAGATTAAGGAAGAGAGTAGATCTGCTATATCTGATAGGTAACATCTAACATCCATATCCATGTGTGCGCTCAGCATAACATACTCTTTGCCTTACAATTGACCCATCCTCTCTCTCAAGTAAAGCCCCTTATTTGCATCTCTTTTCTCAATTCATTCTCATAAATCTTCTATGACTATAAGTTGTCAAATATTATTACAATTCCAGTCACCTTGACATCAAGAAGTTTCTAGCTGGCCACAGGCTGTCAGGTACCTATGAGGATTAGTTACAATGTTTTTCTAAAAGTTTTTCTTCCTCCATCTGTTTGTTTAAAGACCTATCATACTATCTTATCCATCCTCAGTAATAAAATGGGGTTTAAGATTGCACCATATTTACTAATGTTCAAAAAGTAACATTGTATGTTTTGATGAGTGAAAAAGTGTCATTTAATGGTTATAAATGTTTCTGTCCTGCATCAGATTTGGTATCAGAGCATAAGGGAATCAACTTATTTTTATAAGTTGAGGTCCTACATTTTGTAATCAGTATGCTTCCTCTTCCGATTATTTTTACTGCATATTTACCTAATGGACAACGAGCAGAAATTGATGTACATGAGTCGGAAGATAAGAATTGGATTTCACCTGACATTGTTAAGTCACTTGCTAAGACCGGAGAAATTGTTATTGAGGGTGACCGTGTATTTGTGGAGTTCTCTAAGAAGTTCAAAACAGTCACGTATGATGATGGAGCTTGGTGTGACATTGGGTCAATGGCTGCCCCATTCATTATTTTAGGAAGAAAGTGGTTAGAAGAAAGAAGTGCGGTTATTGATTCAGAAAGAAAAACATGCACTTTGAGTTTAGTGTTATTTTCTTGTATTTTCGTAATTAAATTAAGGTTTATTTTTAGTTTAGTGTTATTTAGTCGGTTATGTGTTTTGTTAATTTTAATAGTTAGGGTATTGTTGGATGAAAAGTAAAGTGTGTTTTATTATTGTCTTATTCAGTAATGATACCATCAATTTCTTTACTTGATTTCTGCATAGCTAGTGACAGTGTTGTCTTTAAGCTAAAAAGTATCATGCTATATTTTATTTCTGCTAAATAGCTAGTGAAAGTGTTGTCTTTATGTTGGATGTTAAAATAAAATTCCTGTTTTCATTGTGTACATGTATTGCCAATTTCACATGTTACTGCTATGTTTTTAGATTGTGTTATTATCTTGTCAATATTTAATTAGTTGGGTGTTGTATGTGAGCTGAGATGCGTGGGTGCAACCTAACATTGCACGCATCTTAGGAGAGCGTGTTAAGCCCGTGCCAATCAACCTACCCGTTCAAGACTTTGGGATTGATATGCACGTTCTCATTTTGAATGATGAGAATGTGTATATCTAACTCAAAGTCTTGAATTGTCCCGTTTGGACAGTCTGTGAATGTTTGATCGCACTTAGGTGGTTAATTACTATATGTGTTTGTGTTGTTTGTTAAAAATTTTGGCTGCGTCTTCTCACTCCTCTCTGATATACCTTTATTGATTTTGATTATTTTCTTAACCACTTATTAGTAAGTGTTTAAGAAAATTTCTTAATCAATAAATATTTTGTGGTATATCGGAGAGGTGTGGGGAGATGCTGCCGAAATTTTTAGCAAACAACACAACACATATAGTAATTAATCGTGCGATCAAACCTTCACAGATGGGTTAAAAAGTGAAGATCTAAAATGATATTTCCGTCCTATTTTATTACTGATCAAAGAATTCGAGTGATCAGTTATGGCCCATCGAAAGTTGCACGTACATATCCAGCATTTATTGTGAATGGGTATAGATTTCACACTAGACAATATGGGCAGAATAAGTCAACAATGAACAGCGGGGTATGTGTGAAAGGAAGTACATATAATGAAAACGAATGTGATTATTATGGTATTATTGAGGAGATCTTAGAATTGCAATATCTCGGAGATGACAACCATATATTTCTGTTAAAGTGTCATTGGTTTGATCCTAATTCTGTTCGAAATGACACAACATATGGGATTGTCGATATCAGACATAAGTCTAAATTGAATACTTATGATCCATTCATTTTGGCCGCACAAGCCCAGCAGGTCTATTATACAAAGTATCCATCGTCTAGAAATAAAGAAAGAAATGATTGGTGGGCAGTTTGCAAGGTTAAGACAAGGCTTTTCCCGGATTATGAGTTGGATTTGACTGAAACAGAGCAGTTGGATGTGAATGCCGAATTCTTTCAATCAGACTTGGGTGATGATGTAGACTTGCCTGCTTCTAGTGATGAATCTGTGGAGGCACCGTCTTTATCTAAAGAGAATGAAGTGGAGGAAGTCGATCCAGAACAACCAGAAATACAGTTGGGGGACTCCGAAGAGGAGGAATATATTAGTGATCAAAATGAATCTGATAATGAAGATGTGAATGCTGAATTTGTTATATCTCCAACATCTGAAGAAGAAATGGAGAATGTTTGATTAATGGTATACAATTTTATCTGGGAATTTTAATACTCTGTAACTTTCTTTCTTTCACTATTTGATGAATATGCATGTATTTTATTACCAGTTGAAGATATGGTTCGAGGACGGCGTGGGACTCCCAGAGGTGGGAGGGGAGAGGGTAGCGGGAGGAGATTTACTTCCGTTTCACCACCGGTAGTAGGTATGTATACTTTCCCTTCATAATGCATTGTAGTATTTGTTGAAAATAATTCATTATGTATTTGTGTTATCTGATTATTATTTTCACAGGACCCACGACCTCTACACCGTTACGACCGACCTCTGCACCGCTACCACCGGTAGTAGGTATGTATACTTTCATGTATAATGCATTGTAGTATTTGTTGAAAATAATTCTTTATGTTTTTGTGTTATCTGATTCTTATTTTCACAGGACCCACGACCTCTGCACCGTTATCACCGAGGGATGCACCGCTACCACCGGTAGTAGGTATGTATACTTTCATGTATAATTCATTTGAGTATTTGTTTAAAATAATTCTTTATGTTTTTGTGTTATCTGATTCTTATTTTCACAGGACCCACGACCTCTGCACCGTTACCACCGAGGGATGCACCGCTACCACCGGTAGTAGGTATGTATACTTTCATGTATAATTCATTTGAGTATTTGTTTAAAATAATTCTTTATGTTTTTGTGTTATCTGATTCTTATCCTTACAGGACCCACGGCCTCTGCACCGTTACCACTGACAACGGGTACATTGACGGCCTATGCACCGCCATCACACATGGCGAGTGGATCTACACCTCCCCCAGCTGAGTCAGGTATGTTCATTTGCATATTTATGTTTTTTTGATAGTTTGTTTTATTTATACTATTTAATTCGTATAGTACGTGCTGATGACGAGGCGAGTCATCATGAGGGGGAGGGCTGTTGTAATGAGACGATGCGGGCAGTGTGGATAAATGAAGGGTACGTAATGCATTATTTTTGTTATTTATTCGTCATTGTGGTATTAATATTTTTAATTTCAGGAATAAAATAGAGCCAGCCCAAGCATCACAATTTATTACAAAGACAATTCAAGCACATTTTCCAGGCCCCATCCATCGCTTTGCTGATTTTCCGATGGGTGTTCAGGATTTATTGTTCTCTATGTTCTTGGTATTTATCTTATTTTATCATATTAAGTCATTTTCAATTATTATTTTAACCCACTTTGTTATGTAACATATAAATTTTTGTTGTTGTTAATATATAGAGGAATCATCGATTCACAGAACATTCAGATGAGTTACGTGCTAGATTTGCATGGACAGCTACTGCAAGAGATAATTTCAAACATCTTATGTACAATGCCCGAAGATATGCAAAAAAAGCATGTGCAAGTACTGATAAGAACATATGGAAGGAGCATGGGCCTGTGTGGATGAGAAAGGAGTATTGGACAGAGCTGTGCAACATTTGGGAAGCGGAGAAATGGAATGCCAATTCAAACAAAGCAAAGCAAAACAGAGCAGCGCATCCTGAAGCGAATTTACACACGGGTGGCTCTGTCTCCTTTGCAACACATAAAGCGAGATTAGTAAGTACACTTCTACATATATAAATTTTTTGTTTCTATTATGAAACTGTGATTTATTTGAATAACAGGAAGCACAGTTAAAGCGGCCAGCTCAATTTCATGAACTTTTTGATCGAACTCATAAGAAGAAAGGGACAAATGCTTACATTAGTGAGAAAGCTCGGGAGGTAGCGGTAAGTGTATACATTAATAGTTTTCATTTAAGATTAAATTGTAGAATAATTTGGTTTTGTTTTTTTTTGGTTTTTGCAGGACTCATATAGTAGACGAATGGATGAGAGGTACGGGGATGACAGTCAGCGTCCAGAGTTGGATCCTGCCATTTGGGTTGCAGCATCTGGGGCACCCAAGAAAGGACATGTTTATGGTTTTGGACATAGCTTGGGCACGACTAGGGTGTTATCATCATGCTCGAGTTCGGTCTCACATGCGACCTCTCCATTTACCACACCAGCAGCCCCAGATGGTTCTTCCAGTGCCGCCCCGACCATGACTCCAGATATGTTTAGGCAGATCGTCAACGAGACCGTCTCTCAGAATATCTCTCAGAATATCTCAACCATCGTCGCTCAGACCGTCTCCCAGATGCTCACATCCTTGGGAATTGATAGTAGTAGAGCACCTCCTGCACCTCCTGCACAGCAGCCTCCGGTAAGTATTTTATTTGATTGATTTTCTATTTGTTAACTCTAAATATCATCTTACAAAATATAAGAATTTAGATTGAGGAGGGGAAAATATCATTTTCTTAACTCTAAATATCATCTTACACCTATCCTCTGGATATTAGAATCAACAGGCAGACTGTTCTGCAGGATTTTCCATAGGTGTATAGAGATTTTGGTTAGAACTGAAAGTGAAAAGATATGTATAAATTCTATTCACTTGAGTGGGGGAGGATACAGATCTATAAATATTCATAAAGCTAGAATAATATAAGGAAAGTAACATGTAGACATGAATAAAATATGCCAATTTAGGTGAAAAGATCTCCCCAAAGTCTGGTAACTGTCATGGCAGGAAGCCAGGAACAGCACCTCTAAGCAAAGGAAGGGCAGTTCATACAAAGGAGCATAGGTCATAAGTTACAAGAAGTGAAGGATATTATATATAGTCGGCGGCGGCCGCCATTGGGGCGTATCCCTGCAAGGGAAAGGCGGAGAAGATACCATACAGAAATGGCTATGGAAGTTACCCAAGTTCTTTTGAATGCACAGTCAATAGATTCAGCGGTTCGCAAGCATGCTGAGGAAAGTTTAAAACAATTTCAGGATCAAAATGTTACTGGGTTCTTGCTATCTCTTTCGAGTGAATTAGCAAATAATGACAAGCCTGTTGTTAGCCGTAAATTGGCAGGCTTGATTCTCAAAAATGCCCTGGATGCAAAGGAGCAACACAGAAAATTTGAGCATGTGCAGAGATGGTTATCATTGGATGTAGCTGTTAGGGCCCAGGTCAAAGGATGTTTACTACAGACTCTCTCTTCACCGGTGATTGATGCAAGATCTACTGCATCTCAAGTTGTTGCAAAGATTGCTGGTATTGAGTTGCCTCAAAATCAATGGCCTGAACTTATCAGTTCTCTCTTGTCAAATATTCACCAACTTCAGCCAGATGTTAAGCAAGCAACTTTGGACACCCTAGGTTACATGTGTGAAGAAGTCTCCCCTGATGAAGTTGATCAAGAGCAAGTCAATAAGATATTGACAGCGGTTGTTCAAGGCATGAGTGCTTCTGAGGGAAACATTGATGTTAGGCTGGCTGCAACTCGAGCTCTGCATAATTCTTTGGGATTTGCTCAGGCAAACTTCGGGAATGATATGGAGAGGGATTATATCATGAGAGTCATTTGTGAAGCTACTCTGTCCCCTGAGGTGAAGATACGGCAGGCTGCATTCGAATGCTTGGTCTCCATATCCTCCATGTATTATGAGAAGCTTGCATCGTATATGCAGGACATATTTAACATCACTGCAAAAGCTGTGAGGGAAGATGAGGAACCTGTTGCTCTACAAGCTATTGAATTCTGGAGCTCAATATGCGATGAAGAGATTGACATCTTAGATGAATATGGAGGGGATTTTTCTGCTGATTCTGACACCCCTTGCTTTTATTTTATCAAGCAGGCACTACCTGCGCTTGTCCCTATGCTGTTGGAGACACTCCTTAAGCAAGAAGACGACCAAGATCAGGATGAAGGAGTTTGGAATCTTGCAATGGCTGGAGGAACATGCTTGGGTTTGGTTGCACGGACCGTGGGAGATGACATTGTGCCTCTTGTTATGCCATTCATAGAAGAAAACATTAACAAACCTGAATGGAGGCAGCGAGAAGCAGCAACTTATGCATTTGGTTCTAAAATCTGAAATACCGGTCGGATGGCCGTGCCGGTCATTCCAATACGACCGGGGAGATGAAAGTGACTTGTCAGAACTGACGGAATCCAAATCGGATGCCCGGTTTGAGCTCGGCGCTCAAACTTCATTTTTAAAATACACTTATTTCAAATGAACTGTTAGGACGGGTCCGGGGGTCTAAAATCTGAAATACCGGTCGGATGGCCGTGCCGGTCATTCCAATACGACCGGGGAGATGAAAGTGACTTGTCAGAACTGACGGAATCCAAATCGGATGCCCGGTTTGAGCTCGGCGCTCAAACTTCATTTTTAAAATACACTTAGTTCAAATGAACTGTTAGGACGGGGCATTTGGTTCTAAAATCTGAAATACCGGTCGGATGGCCGTGCCGATCATTCCAATACGACCGGGGAGATGAAAGTGACTTGTCAGAACTGACGGAATCCAAATCGGATGCCCGGTTTGAGCTCGGCGCTCAAACTTCATTTTTAAAATACACTTAGTTCAAATGAACTGTTAGGACGGGTCCGGGGGTCTAAAATTCGAAATACCGGTCGGATGGCCGTGCCGATCATTCCAATACGACCGGGGAGATGAAAGTGACTTGTCAGAACTGACGGAATCCAAATCGGATGCCCGGTTTGAGCTCGGCGCTCAAACTTCATTTTTAAAATACAAGATGAAATTTGAACTTATATTGTGTGTGTGTATTTATATATATGAAAATGAGCTGGCTTAAACTATTGGCATACTCTTGTTAATGCTTGATTTCTTTATTAAGTCTTGTTAATGCTTGATTTCTTTATTAAGGATTTGATTATAATTTTTTTAAATGATATACAGGATCATCCGTCGCGAGATGTTGGACGAGACGACGACCAGGATGATGTTGGACGAGACGACGACCAGGATGAGACATATGTGGAGGATTTGTGATTTTATTTTAGTTGTGTATGTTGTCATTTTATTATTATGGATGTATGATTAATTTGTGATTTTATTTTAATTGTGTGTAATTTGAGGTTCGTGGAGATTGTGATCCGTGTAGTTGATTTATTATTGTTTTATGAAATTGTTATTTATCAGGTGTTTGTATGTGATGAATTTGAGATTTGTCGATATTGTTGTCTGTGTAGTTGATTTTATATTTATGTTATGAATTTGTTATTTATCAGGTAATTTATTTATCAGTTTAAATAAATTTTTAAAAAAAAAATAATGCAAAATTAGCGACCGCATGGAGACTGAATTGCGACCGAATAGCGACTATACGTTATATTTCTTTTATTAAATAATTATACTTGGCGACCGACTGGCGACCGACTAGCCACCGAATCAATCCGATAGGTTAATTTTATTTTTAAAAATACAACAAATTTAGCGACCGACTGGCGACCGAATTGAGACCGAATAAATCCGATAGGTTAATTTTATTTTTAAAAATACAACAAATGTAGCGACCGAATAGAGACTGAATGGCGACCGAATTATTAGCGACCGGTCAGGCGACCGATTATAATCGGTCTCTGGTAACGACTGATACTGCGACCGAATTATGTCGGTCTCGATATAGCGACTATTATATAGCGACCGACATATTCGGTCGCTAGATAGTATCTATTCGGTCGCAATGTATATTTGCGACCGATCTACGACTAAATAGCGACCGCTAGGTCGGTCGCTATCCGCGATTTTTCTTGTAGTAGTTCGCATGTTATGTCACATTTTTTTTGTTACTCTCTTTATCACTCTCATCGCAAATGTACGATCCATCATGAGATCGAATAGTTAAGTTGAAGTTTGACTAAAACTTAAGTTTGGTACTCTTGGGTTAAGTTTGGAACATCAAACTTCACCTTTTTCTGAAAATCAGAGACCATCGGAAAAAATGTGACAAATAGGTGGTAAAAAATTGGACACTAGCTAGAAGTATTTGTATCAGAATCAAACTTCAGAAAAATGCCAATGAGTGAAATTTTATGATGATTTACATTACTAACAGCACACTAAATAATGCCTTAGTTATTAAATTTTATTATAAATCCTATACCCACATGAGATCTTATTGAAATGAGTGGTTATATATATAAGATTTGCATTTTATGAACACTATATGTATGTAGTCGTCATATTTGCATTGTATGAACAGATGCATATTTGAATAATTATTGGATTAGAAAATAATATTTTGTGTTCGTAACAAACTAATACCTACTGAACTCAGATGTAGAAAGCAACTGAAAAAACATGACATGCATGCACACGACTTAATTAGCAAAAACAAAATCATGTAAAAAATTTGACATTTCGTAAGATTCATGCATGCAACCCAGATAATTTTACATACGAAATACATACATAGCTAGCAAAATTATTATATGTAAGGATTTCTTGAGAATCCGTACGTAAATTGCATCAATACCTACCTATAGGAAACAAAAGAAATATATATATATATATATATATCTGGCTGTGTCAAAAAACAAACTACAGAAAAACTCAGGAGGATATGAATATTGGATGGAATGTGTTTTCCTTTTTAATTTTTTTGTCATAATAAAGATCCATTCATTCACCCCATAATTAAAGATTTACGTACAAGCATGAAGGCAACATAGAAAATGGCATCCAACAAAGAGAAAAGCCTCAGGCCATCACAGGCATACATAGACGCTAGAGCCGAAAAGAAAGAAGACCTTAACGAGAGATAATTAAGCAGCTGCACGATTAGCAGCGCCCAATTAATTAATGTGCAATTAGCAGGTGCAAAAGGCTCCATTTTCTTGGTTTCCTATATTGTAACTCTTAATTAAGTAGACCATGACAATAGCTATAGCCTACATATATACATATTAGGATGCAGATGGATACTAATTAATTAATTAACACCACGTCTTGACGTCCTTGTCTAGCTAAGTGCGATACTGATCTGAAGCTTCACGCTAAAGCGATATCAGATACTTGTATATTGAGGTTCACCGCTTTCCTTTGATTTTGCAGAATGATTTATAGTAGTATTTATATATAGATGCTCTGACATGAGCATGAATGCTCCCTTTCCATTCTACGTCATTTTCTTCGGCGGGGCATCACAGATGCGTGCATCGAACAATTGGTTTCTTTTTTCTTTTGGATTTCTTTGTAGTTCTTAACCTATGGAGATTGGAATTGGTGGGGATGAAGACGTGAATGGATCCAGTACTCTTCTATATATCCCAAGGCAACGGGTTGACCTGGGAAGGCCTTTTTCCACAAGCCAGGCAAAGTCGTCTCTGTAGACCCTGACGAAAACAAAGCCGAGTCATGACGAGAGCTACAGGAATCCCATATGATGGAGATGAGGAGAACCAGAGGAAAATTATCTCAACACGGGGAAACCCGAATTAATAAATTCACACATTTACAGGTCATGCAGAAGAGTCTCTCCGGCCGGTTGTAGTTGCAGGAAAATCTCGGCCCCTGCACCCCAACCAACCGAAAAGAAGAGCTTAATTAATCTTGTGGCGCAAAATTAAGACCAGAAATTTCTTCTTTAATTACAGACAAGCTTTTGTTTTTTCTCTCTCTACTTTGATGAGGTTCCGCAAAACATGTTGTGAGCGCGCGCACATGATGAATCTTTTCAGGAGGGATGTTCATGTGTAATATATGGGAGATGCATACCTTCTGGGAAGCACTTTCACCGGACAAATCAACAAGAGGATATATTACACTAATTATAATTTGCACAGGTACGTTAATTACTTTGTAGGGTAATTATCATAGGACGTACGGACGCCACGAGAAACCCTTATTAAACACCGTGGCTTGTTCTTGTTCCACTGTGATGCTCGATCTGAAACTAACAATCTTTAAAAGCGATCAAATATTACCTGTTGAAGCACATATGGGTAATCTCTCCTTTGATGTCGTAGTAGAAGAGAACTTCATCGAGCTCCGTTCCATCCAAATATACATATATATTGTATGGTTAAAGCATTGCAGCAAACAAAGCATTCACTCACCCGACAAGCACGTACAGATCGTATGGTGTTCGATACGAGGTGCAATGACTTGACAGCTAAAATCTTGTCACCATTTGCCAGAGGGGCTCTCATCACGTGCAAGAAGCTAGTGAATATGCGGTGACAAAATTAGTGAGCAAATCCTGAATTCTCAGAGTTGGGGGCGCTCTGAATATATATCCTGAAAGCTAATATTCCACGGCTAGCACGATCAGCTTATCCTATAGCTCGTGGCTCGTTCATATCCAACAGAGAAGTAGCAGCTTTCAAGGGTTCGAAATATTGTTTCTAGAGTAGTAGGAGTACGTGGGAAGATATATAGTGGGAGCACCGTTCCCCATCTCTCCATGGAATTCACACACTGCACGATGCCTAACAAGCAACACCCATCCTTCTTGATATGTATGTAGCTCTCCCACATGGTCCGATGTCCTTCATCTGTCCTTACCAATTAATATCAGATCTACTGTGTTTGCTTCCCCGTCATACATATATATGTATCAGGATTAATCTCCCCACCAGACACGGGGCTTGTTCATTCTTGAAATTTGCACACCCAGATGCATCAAAATCAGGAATCCATAGAAACATATAAATAAATATGTCAGCACCCGACCGGCATATGTAAGAACAACACCCCACTGCCTCTAGTGGGCATGCATATCCATATACATCTGTAGTTCTAACAGGAGATGGAGCATAGCTAGAGAGCTGGAGAGCTTACACAAGTCCACGCGGGGGTCGGCCGGGTGGGTATTATACAACAGGTGGAGGGGGCTCGTAGTACAGGGAGGTACTGGGCAAGAAGGCGGCGAGGTTCTCCAGCACCTGCGGGGTGAAGATCTCGTCGAACGCGTCGAACGGCGGCGGCGGCGGCGGCGCCCCCGCGCACTTGTACGGCTCCAGCAGCTGCTGCTGCGACGGGGCGGCGGGGACGCCGCCAGGCCGATAAAGAGCGGCAGAGCCGGCCGGCGAGTCGTCGTCGGTGGAGAAGGAGGCCCTGTCGGTGGAGCCGGCGCCCCCCCAGGGGTCGTCGACGCAGTGGTGATGGTGGTCAGCGCCCCCGGCGAACTTGGACAGCTCGGCGACGTCGGAGTCCTGGCCGGTGAACTGCTGGACGAGGCCCTTGAACTCGGACGCCGAGGCCTTGAACCGCATGGGGTTGGAGATGTACACCACCTTGACCTGCTTCTTCTTCTTCTTGCTCTTGGCCTCCTTGGCCTCCTTGGGGCTCCTCTGGTGGACGCTTAGCTGGCTGTCCATCGATCGCTGCACCTCGGAGCTCGCAGGGGAGCAGTACGTGGTGGGTGCACAGGAACCCACGGGAGGACGCCAACAGCGGCAGCTGCTGGGCTTAATTATTAGCAGAGGGAGACTGTGTCAGGGATGGTTCCTCCCATGCTGTGGGAGCGGGACATGTGATGAGATGGGAGAAGACTTGCAGTGGGGCAAGGGTACCGGGGATTTATAGACTGGGGCGGACCAGGGGCGACGACGGAGGTGGGAGGAAGAGGGGTTGAGATGAGATGAGATGGGTGGCTTCTTGGAAGGCCAGCGGTGGTTGGAAAAGGGAAGGGGCATGCGAGAAGATTGAGAGTGAGAGAGAGAGAGAGACAGAAGGTTCCAACGGGGCAAAGATAAAAACCATGATCGGTGCAGTGATTATTATACATGTACATTTGTGTACATACCCTCTTGAAAACCGGAAATTATAAGTTATTTTATTTTATAATTATGATTTACATGTGCATCTTTGTTGGGTAAATTAACTAATTACTGGATGTAAAAAGTTACTTATCAGTGAAGGTATCAGTTAAATCATAATCGTTACATTTATCTGTGAAATAAAAGACTACCTTTATCGTTATCTTTAATTGATATCTTTATCCTTAAAAATTGACTTAATATTTTTATCCTTCGAAATTAATGGAAATGGATGCACAAAACTTAAATTATCAGATAATTAATGCTATACAATTCGCTTGATAGTAGAAGCAACATATATAGCCTTACTAGCTGGCTCATCCAATCTTGATCAACCGGTTAATCTTTATATTTAACTCAAAAATTTAATGACGTAGTGTCCTTAATTAAGAGGGAGTTAGGATTTCAAAAAAATGGTGAATTCCCTCCACTTTTAATATCCATAGTTTTTCAACTCAAGACTCTCTCACACTAGACATTTGGGATTCATAAAATTAATAAAGCACGTCATAAAGGAAGATTTTCTTGACCCTAAAAGTCCTCGTTGGCATAAAAATGTAATTGAAGAAGATGATGGGTATATTTTTAACTCCCTAAATTGTTCTTTATATCGACTTCAGATTTATAGAAGATTCAAGCGTCCATTTCATTCTTGGTCTCATTAGATGACTTCTATGTGTGAGATACAAAGATCAACTGTTCAAGATATTAATTTGATTTAAACCATTCGTCCAAGGGTAGTCCTTACAAAGAGATCACTATTAACTATGTAGACATATTATATATTTGGAAGATTTTGTAAGGATTCTCCATAATACTTATTTATTATATAATATATAAAATTAATGAAAAGGGAGGATAATAGAGTTACAAGATACTATATATCCTAGTATCCTTATCCTAAATAAAAAGGATAAGAATTAATAATATTTCTATCTTTAGCTTTTAATTTGTTTCCTATAAACTGGAGATAAGAACAACTATTTCGAATTATCTTTTTTCATGTACATAAGTAGATGTAAGTTGGGATAGTAGATAACATAGGGAGGTTTGTCAATATTTCAGTCTTGAGAAGATGGCGGTTAATTAACCACCGTTAATCATATTTAATTATACGTTGCCTAAGAAGATGTACATGCAAACGTCGTCATGGGACATAATTTTTTTCATATACTTTACTCTTAAAAGGAAAGTTTATATCTCGACGTGAAATCATGGTTTGTTGACCCGGTGCGAGTCGTCCCGACTCGTACGACCTAACTCGACGCAGGCCGTTTGCGAGACGACCGGGTCGTGGGTCGTCACCGGATCGTCCCATTAATTTAATAATATATTATATATATAAGGTGTATTTTTTTATTTTATTCTATTATATATATATATAATCTTTTTTATTTAGATATGAAATTGGACGGACCGAGTCGGGAGTGACCCGACCCGACTCAGGCTGAGACCGGGTCGGCCGGGTCGTGCGGGTCGACAAACCTTGCGTGAAATATCACTTTTGATTTTTTACCTTTAATCCCCGCGTAATACTATTTAACTAGAAATAGCCTTATTTAAATATGGCACAAATTTTCATCGCCAGTCAACTCTTCCCTAGTTAATGGTAGTTTTATTTGGCCTAAAATGTCAAAAAAAATTAAGAATATCAAGGAAGAAAATTTAAAAATTTTAAATTTTAATAATTCTAATTAAAAAGTAAAATCAAACAACAAAGGTGCTACTTGAGTCAACAAGATCTTGAAATCTGGCAAAAGAATATAAGAAAAAGTGCAGTGAAGCAAACTAAGGTACGACATTTAAAACATAAGGAAAATATTATAATATAATAGAGTTTGTCGACCCGATCGTATCGATCGTACCGATATTTTATTAGTACAATACGGTACGATATTATACTGCACTATACTGGTGTGTGTTAAAAAAATATTATTTTATAAATATTTAATACTATAAAATATAATAAAAAGTATATGTGACATAATTGATTAGAGTGCATGTGATTTGAGGATGTGATCTTGGGTTTGAATCTCACTTATTATCTCGTGACTTTTTCCTTCAATGTATGAAGAATATTAAAAAAAAGAAAAATTTGCATCTTGTGAGTTCGGAATCGGAAATCTTACATTTCTAATAAATGTTTTGAACCAAATCAACTATAAAGATGTCTTTAATATAAAATAAAATATATAATATTTATAAAAATATGAATAACATATCGATTACGTATCACACATCGACTATATTAATTACTAACTGATATAATCTAATACGTGCAGTACGAGCCGTACAGTATCGATTTGTCAAATATTATGATATAATAGTTCACAATATTTTTAACTTTTTGTATCATATCAAACAATATCTAAAATATGTATCATTCTTAGATCTCGAGTATATATCAATGTTATCAGAACCGGATCGGTGTCTGAACCGGACAATGAGCTGAGTCGCTTCGAACATGTTTGACCGTTGGTTCTAACCGTGATGTCATTATAATATTGATATATGGTCCGACCTGATTCTATAACCTAATGCAATAATAAATAACTCAAATAAGATATAATGATCAAAATAAATAAATATACATGTATATAGAGAATAACTTGTAACTACTTGTTGAAAATAGAGCCTTTATGCTGATTCAAATATCTTTATTTATATGTTGGAAATATAGTCTTTATGTTTAGTCCCACATTGAAAGTTAGAAAGACTTACTTGACTTTATATGTTGGAGAGCTCACCCTTGGATCAAGACCCAAGGGGTATAGGATGTGGGTTTGAGTTGTGTGTTGAATTAAATAGTTTGATCGAATATAAGTAAATAATATATTTATTTGTGCCTTGCCGGGCCTGGCTGGGCTCGCCGGGCCTGGAGGGTGCGCGTACCGAACTATTTTTTATTTTTATTTTTGACGGGGGAATAGGGTCGAACCGGCCCGAACCGGTTCAACAGCCGAACCGCGGTTCGGATGATTTTTTGTCATTTGATCCGACCGGACCTAATCGGATCGATTCTTAGACCGATTCACGGTCGAACCGGTTCAACCGACCGGTCCGATTCTGATAACATCGGTATATATATATATATGAGAAATAACATCTACCCATCTCGAAATATTTTAACTACTCGTCTCAGATGGAAAATCGTCCGGGTAATAAGCATTTCCCTGTATGTATATAACCAATCCTTTAACCAATCCTTTTAGGGAGATGTTATTATATATACTAAAGAGATATGATCATTGTCGTATATAAAAGAGTTTAGAGGGTTTCCCTACAAAGTTATCCAGATCTTTCTCATTTTTGTCCTCTCCGGGGGGCATTGTGAGATGAGTGGCATCACGCAATGAATACCGCAATAATTTTCGCGACGTGGCCTGGAAGGATGGGGGCGATGGCGTGGCTAGCTGCGTCATCGGGTGACGTCACCCAGATGCGGCTCGGCTTCCTCGGGTGCCCACGGGAGCGCACCTCGGCTCGGGTGGCCCTCCCGTCGCCGTCGGATAGAGACGAGACGGAACGCCCAGAGGACTGTTGGATTTGGAAGATCAGACGGCTCCAAAGCGATCTGCGATTAAAGAGCGGGCGCCAACGGGGGCGACGACGACATTGGAACGTAGAAGAAGGCGATCACGTGTTTGACGCTTTTACCCGACGGACGCGACGGACCTCGGGTGCGTACCGGATTGGACGGTGCATATCGCATTTTCAGGATGCGTGGCAGATCTAGTAATAGTTTTGTTCTTTAACTTTTTTATTATTCTTAAATTCAGATTTTTTGTGTTAGTTATATATATATAATTATTTATAAAAATATATTAATAGACACGTTACTATGTAAATTTATATTGTGTAAAATGTCATCATCGGACCGTCTATTGAGTTAACTATAGTTATTTTTAACTAAACTTATAAAAATATAAAATTAGCCTTAATTTAAAATAAATAATAAAATAGTAAGATCTTCCCACCCCTCCCTCCAGCAAGAACACCCCTCTCCCACTCAGTGGGCACCCATGAAACCTCCAATCAGCAAGAACCCCCTATTATAAATATATTTATATATATATACGAAGTCCTAAATACATATGAAATTCCTTGTTTCATCTACTATTAATTAGACTCCACATTGATGTCAGTGCTGAAATGTTTCTCCCAAGGTTTCAGTATTAACGGGGGACGACCTCTGTAATTAATTAAGTAAGCTTGCTACCTATCAAACAGATGAAAGATGGGCATCTAGCTTCCTGTTCATGTAGAGTGTCCTTCAGTAGCGTCTGAGCGTACGTGTTAATTAGTAAGATCCCTGACGTTAACAACTGATCCAGTATAAATTTATATTAATGCTTTCGTTAACATATATATATATATATCCCATGCATTGAAGGGTTAGATGTCGGTCCCATTATCGATCCCACGTGAATATTTCTCATATATATATATATATATATATATATATATGCGCGGCCATATATCCTGTGTCAAAGAAGTCATGGAAGCACATCGATCAGCTAAGGTTTCACCAATTACATGAGCTCACATGATAGGCAGAGCAGAGTCCAGCTCTCGATCGATCACTCTCAAACTTACGTCTTATATTTATATATGAAATATTCTTACGATCGAAGTGTATCTGTTAGCCTAACAACAACATCCAACTGCATCTTATGACGATTAGCGGCAATAAAGAAATTAAGGATGAAGGCACTCTTGAAGTCATATATATATATTTATATATATATATAGCTCGTCGTATCCTGTCATCGTGCGCGCGAGAGGTGCAATATTTAACCCCCGGCCACAGTTTACGAGTGCTCATATCTTTTAGACAAATTAAGTGAAAAATTAAGTTGGAGAGAAGCTTGTTTAATTGTGCAAGGACACCCACACAGGGCCGAACAAATGCTTGGAGTGTGTTCTTATTTAAACTTACGAATAATATTAATGTTCCCATCGCCATCAAAATTCTTCAAAATGAGAAGATGTAAATGAGGAGAGATATGTTGTTTTATATGTGACAGTAGAGGAACGGTGTCATCGATTTCAAAATCACATGATTCAATCTTAATTTTTTAATTTACTTCATTAAATCATCTCTGTTATTAGTAAATTATCTGTGAATTAAAAATTATATAATTTTAATATTTATTTCTTATATATCAAATAGAGATAAAATGAGCGACTTAAATAGTATATTTTTTTATATCATATAATATTTATATTTTTATATCAGATATGAATTTTTTATGTGTAATTAAATTTATGATAATATAAAATATTTAATTATATGAATTAAAATTTTAATATTAAATCATGTGCTTTTAAAATCGATGACATTATTATCACCGGTGACTGTCAATCTTTCCTAGACGTAGATACACCTTTATCCTTGTCTAAAACTTTGCAGCAGCAAGCAAACGGATACTAATGTATCCATTAACATCACCCGGGTAACCCCACTGCCTGCTCCTCCAAAGCAAAACAGCAGCAAGCAAACGGATACTAATGTATCCATTAACATCATCCGGGATAACCCCACTGCCTCTTTTCTCCAAAGCAAAGGACTCGATCGATGGGCGCGGAAGGAGAGATGGAGCTGTTGCTGTCACATGGAAAGCAAATGCGGCCGGACCACCCGAAGAATAAAGGGAGGAGGCTAGCTTCCAAGTAGGAGACCGATATATATATATATAGATCGGGGATTCCAAGAGATGATCAGTTATCTGTCATCCGGCCCCCTCTCCCTCTTCTTTTCAAGGTCATGGTCCTCCTCACTTTTTGTCTCTAATCGACGTCAGCTCGATCAAATACTCGTAGGCCACGGTTAAAATGCTTCGTGCTGTTACCACAACGTTAGTCTGTGTTCGGAAAAGCGTTGGGCCATTGCGAATTTTCCATGATCCCCTCTCTGTACTATGCCCCATCTGTTCAGAATTTTTTTCGAAAAAATCGGAATCTCATTTAATTTGGGGGGCATGTTTCGGGTCATCCTGGATGTGGTAGGGTGGCGATGGGATAAATTATCGATCTACCCTCCTTCTACTATTTTTTTCTTCGAGACGAACATTGTTTAGCGATTTTGCCAAAATATTATTCGCGAGTTTTCACTGTTCAGTTTGAGATCGTTAACTCTACAGCAACCCGCGCGCGTGAGAAAGAAGATGGCCACGGAAGCAGTCGCTACCGTGGCCGACAAGGGTGAGCGCGAGGGGTGACGACGGCATCCGCGGGGGGAGGGGGGACGTACGTACGTCGAGGGCTGCTCCGACGATCGATGTTGTTCCAACTGCGACTGTTGTGCAAGGGTGTCGGACGTTGGTGGAGCACGACGTCGACGAAGAAGAAGAGGCTGCTGCTATTCTGATTGCTGCCGTCATGGCTAAAGGAAGAAGGCGGTGGAGAGACGGAGGCAGAAGGACAAACGCATACTTTCACCGCCCAGAATCCCCCAGCTGCTCGCGGAAGTTGCCCTCGTCAAGCTTCCGAGGTTTTTTAGAGATGACAAATATCGTTGCGTCTGCTTCTCTCTCTGTTCACATAATCAATCTGCCCGAGCACGTAGGTCAAAGCGCTCGTGGCTCGTTTGGAAACACTTGCACCCTGTCAAAGCTTCCTTTGATCGAAATCTAGGGCAAACATGTTCCCAAATTCACCCTAATTACTACGCTAGGGATGCCAATGTTCGAGAATTTATATGTTATAAATTTGACAACTTAAAATCTGTATACAAATTAATTTATATGCAAACATGTTTCCAAATGCACCCTTAATTACTATGTTAGGGATGCAAATGAGCGAAAATTTATATACTATCAAAATGAAATATTTTGTTTGACTTTAAAAATAAATTAATGAATTATTTTACACAAATAAAATACTTTATTACGTGAACGCAATATTTGTTATAAGGATAAAATATTTTAGAAACGAAACATTTTTGCTATAAGAACGAAATTTAACAAAATGTTCCAATTCTATACTAAATTAATATTTCATCTGTATAACAAAATATTTCACTCTTTCATAAAATATTTTATTCTTATATTTTTTTCGTTATGCACATCGTACGGGTCCGATGCGGGGGTCATTAATTTTCTACATAAAAAAAGAGTCCCTTTCACTTTTTTTTAGACCAATGAAATCAAACATCATATTTTTTGATATGACTTTGTGCACCGAATCATATTACTCGACGCAGAATGGAGGTCGATCTATTTTAAGACACAAGTTGGAAATTATTTTGGCGGGACTTGTCTCAACTTGGAATGAATGGACTCAGGATGAGGCTGAGATCCACGAAGATTTTATCGCGTAATAATATTTTTATTATGAATAAATAGGTTATTATATACACACAAAACTTAATTTTACTATAAAATTTAGAAGCATGTGACACATTTTTTTAACATAAGAATGCATGTATTCGATATTCGACAATATAAAACTCATTTAACAAATTTGATGATCTTACGTACGTGCGCCATGACAGGAGACAACTCTTCATCTTACTACATGTTACAATCACGTACATAAGGTGGGGGTTATTTTTGTACTTACGCGCGTTCTATATAGGTAGTGGTGTTATATGAGTTAATATGTATCTACACGTGACATTTCTACAATTAATTATTGATTTAATCAAGCTAATTAACTTCGTAATTATCCCACGTTGTCCTAACGTGAACTAAAATATGACTCGGCGGGTTGGAGAACCCAAATTAATTAACCAAGCTCATACTAATTAACCGAATCAAAAAAGGGGATATCGATCGACCACGTACATATACGACTTGGGATCGATATTTGAGCGCATAATTAATTAATCTTAACCTAATCTAATCTAACCCGAATCCAATCAGCTGCCTTGAGTTGGCCAATCAATTTCGAGTCCCACTCATGCAACCATGGTAATGAATTAATGCATTAGCCGGCACAATATATGCTAATTAAGATCAGGACGTACCTGCCGGTAAACTTAATTCTTCTGAACGAAGTAAAATAGAAGTGAAGTAGTACTCCACGAACTAATTAATTAAATGTGCACCAACAACTCTCTTTTTTTTGGTAGGTAAATTTTTATATATATTAGGGAAGGGGAAAGACAAATATCCAATCTTTGCACTCCACTCTGGTGTGTGACTACGCGTACCCTCATCTTGATATCTCCCAATCGAACAGGTGCTAATTAACAAGCGTGTCGATCACCACCCAACACCACCGTTAATTTGCCCAGCTGTCGCCCTTGCCGGTCCTTCGTCCCCCCCCCCCAAAGCCATCAACATCTCACATCGTTGCTTGAATGCACCTGCGTCGGCACCCGATCGAGCATGCTATATATGCATTTATGAACGGCAACATTATCAGGGGGGGGGGGGGGGGGGGGTTGTTGTGGGGGACAAGCAGCCATGGCTGGCTAGCTGCATATATGCACCTCCCCCAGGCCAATTCGCCGGGTTCAATTAATTAACTAATGGCCACGGATCTTCGGAAGGAATTGATCGAAACACCAGCAGATACATATCATATCAACGGGCCGGGAAAGTGCTGGTGTTGAGGAGTGCATGTCCTCTCCGAGGGGCGAGGGCCGGGGAAGCACGTTGGACGGCGGGGGGGTGGGGGGGGTGCGAGGGGGCCGACCAGCGCATGCGTTGGTGCTGTTTGCCTGCTGCTGCTGCTTTCTGATCTGCAGCAGCCGGCGGCGGTGGCGGGGGTGGTGAGACTGAGCTTTCGCTAGCACGTACGGCTCCCCCGCCCCCACACACACGGGGGCTGGTCCCTGCAGGACCACTCCCCCGCCAGCTTCAATTAATTAACTTGCTTTCTCCGGCGGTTCTCCAACCTCCACGCTAGCTAGCTCTTCAGGGCAAGGGCATGCGCATGACGAGAGAGATGGTGGCTATGTATGACGTGGTGGGCCGGTGTTGTTTGTACGTAGCACTTTGCAAGGCAATACTACGTAAGCTAATACACTTAAAGGGCAATTTTGATAATAGAACGAGAGATGAATACGACCAGTTGTTCCGTCCGTTCACTCTTAACTCAATTTAATAGTAGGGTTAAGTTATTTTGAATCGGTTAAGATTAAGGTCCTTATTTTAAGGAATGATATATTCTATCATTTCACAAAGAATGAGTTAGTCTCACGATAAGAATAAGTTATCAAATTAAAAAAAAAATCTAAGGAATAACTCATCCAGACTCATCTCGGATAATCTATCCTAACATGTTATCAAAGTGACCCTTAATTATTATCAAAATTTTCCATATGTAACAAGATAACGTCTGAATATAAAAGAACTAAAAAACATTATATGGTCTCGCACTTTATTCTTTGATCTATGTCACATAGATCTCATAAATAATTGGTAATATATATATTATGGATATTATCCCATGGTGCCGTCACCATGGGAACTTCCCATGATGCCGGCATCTCCGACTTTCATCTCACGTGGGCCTAAATCCATGCACCTTTCACGAGGGTTCCCATGGTGCCGGCATCATGGGATCATATCCCTATATATATATATATATATATATATATATATATATATATATATATGAACGAAAGTGAATAATTTAACTTCCCATGGTGTCATCTCGATCTCTCTCTCTCTCTCTCTCTCTCTCTATATATATATATATATATATATATATATATATCATTCGGTGCTTTTAATTATTCGGTATTGCTCTTAATTATTGCTCTTAATTTAAGTTCGATATTGCTCTTAATTATTCGGTGCTTTTGAAATCGAGAGCACCAAACTTAATTAAGTTCAAAATCAAATGATGAAAAAAGAGTAGTAAATTAAAATAGTGACATATATATCAACCGTGTCACCATAATATTTCTCCCCGAAAGAGTTTATAATTCGATATAATTAATGTTTAAGTTTAAGTCAAGAATCTCTAGACAACATAACGATAGACACGTAAAGGAGTTTAAGTTTTGGGGATTAAATCTAGAGAACGAGGGATGTGCATGATGCAGCTTTTGATCCACACGAGGTCTTGATGAAGATCAAGTCTTTTTACTTGGAAGATTTCTGCAGGTTCAAGAAGCCGCTTTCTTCGTGTATTTGCTGGAGCCAACAGTTCTTCGTGGGTTGGCCAAGGCGTTGCGTTCTCTGCAGACGACCCTTTTCTGCGCGTACATCTCTTCTTCAGCCGCCGCTTCACCCACCTTCTACGTGACTTCACCCTTTCTATTTTTTCGTCTCATAAAATTAAGTTTTCCTCTTTTTATCTTTAATATAACACTAACATCTCATATGTGATCCACCAAATCTTTCATTGATTTTGAAAAAAATATCTCTCAACCAGCTAATAAAAAGGTGACCAAATCAAAAGGGAAGTTCGGCTATCTGAAAAAAAAATATTAATTACGCATGTGGAATCTGACGTGATTAGACACTAAGGGCGTCTTTGATACCCGAGTAAGGGGGTGCCATAATCGACCCCGAAGGGTCTATTACGGTACCCGGGGTCGGTTACCGAGTTTATGTGAGGGGGAGGACGAGCGGAGGCGGGGCCCACCGGTTAGCCGGTGTCGGCTAACCGAGGACAACCCCGTTGTCAAAGACGCCCTAAGTGCATACATACATCGCAAGTAGTCAATCGGTACTCTTGATTTTATTCACAAAATAACTTTAACCATCGGTTCTTAAAACATTTAAAACTTCAAATTAGTTCGTCAATAATTAAATTTTGTGCTCATAAAAGAGATTAGAGAAAACTCAACAAATTAAGAAGCCTTGATCACTCTCCTTTAACATTTATATATACATATATGATCCCATTAATTAATCATCCTCAACTCTCTGCATATATTTGCAAATTGTAATCAGCAGTGGGAAGCTCACATGAAACCCCCCCCCGAAACCGCCGGAGCAGGAAAATATCTTGGAGTACGTAGGATGTATGTGTGCAGGATATGGGGACAAGACCTCATGATATATATAGGAAGAACAGAAATAAAAAAAATAAAAAATAAAATGAAAGAAATTAAGAGAAAGAAATAGGTGACTTGACGCGGACTAGATCTTCTGTGCACTTGGCTGTTTGCCAAAATATGTATTTTTTGACAATTTTTTTTGAGGGTACGTACCAAACCAAATGATGATCTTCTTTTAACATACGTGTGAACAAAAGAAAGGAGGAAGAGAAGGTCAAATGATGTGAAAATTCAGGGGTTATTTACTTATTTTATTTTCATGCTGATAAAATAGGAGAATGGATGGGCCTCCTAAGGTGACTTTGATGACAAATTAGAATAAGGTACGTAATTTGGGTGGGTCTGGATGGGTTATTCCCCGAGCACCTATTTGAAAATCGGGTGGGACGACGTATTCGAGAGAGTGGGCGCGAATATGTCATCCCACCTCGATTAACGGATGATGTGTGTGAGGAGAAAAAGTGAAATTCACATATTTTCTCTCTCATCGGTTATTTATTCCACTTCTGTATTCCGTTTCAAAGAGACGCTAAGGGGTTGTTTGTTATTCCCTAATAAGGGGCTATATATGTCTCATCCGATGCGTTAACTTAACCGATTAACAAACATTCCCTAATTGTTTAGATTTTTAATTTGATAACTTACTTTAATCGGGATTGGATATGACATTTCATATGAGAGAGTAGAATGAGTTAACCTTAAAATAAAAGTATTAACCCTAATCAAGCCCGAGTACGTACGATAACCCCGCTGCTACCAACCTCGGTTAAGATCAAGAAGATGGAATAACTCACTCCAACTCGCCCTTATTCATTTATCAAAGTCACCCTAAATGAATTAAGTTCAAGGAGCATACCATTCGACTTACATATCCCTGCTCTCTGGTCTGATAATTTTGAGTGCTCTTCATCTATGTAAAGCATGCATGTGAAGGGGGCCTCCCGAATTCTTTCAGATGGTAATTAACAACTGGCATTGGCATCTCGCTGCACGAAGGCCACATCATCAACTGAGTGTCATCACCTCATGTTCTAGTTTCTGTTTACTAAATCAAATGGAATTTGGCACTGTGACAACAGTACTTAATTAGTACCCTTAATTTAGGAGCACAATTTCAAAATAGAAACTTCAAGAGGTGGTAAGATAAAGCTTTGTTTAATTAGGTACTTGGACAATATATATATATATAGATAGATATATAGATATATATATCATTGTCAAAATTGAAACTAGATAGAGACAAGACATGTAAGGCATTAATGCAAACAGTGGCACCATCAGTGGACTTAAATTTTAACTAAAGAAATCACTTGGAAGCTAGTGTGCCTCGTTCAGGTCACATGGGATTGTAACTAGTGTATGCAACTGTTTTATTAGATAACTCTTCAATAAATATTTTTATCTATAATTATTTTAATATTTTTTCTTTACTAAACGAAGATTAACTAGTTTTGATCCATCTCTATATATCTATCTGGGAAGAAATCACCTCAGGTGGGAGTCTGGATGAATGATTTTCTTTCAATTAAGTAATTGCTAGATTTAATTTGCTTCTAGACTAGCAGATAGTTGTAGGACGCCTTCGGTAAAATTTCTGCACATTAAAAGTGACTTCTAATTACTTCTATTCTCTAACAAGAAAATATTAATTTTGGTGGGGGTGATTTTAGTTGATTTTTTTGTTGTCAACGTACGGTCAACATTGCAAAGATCTGGGTAAGAGCCCAAACATCGCTGAGATTTCTTATCCCACAGCTTCCAGAATCCCGACCAAACACGCGGTGACCCTTCCAAGATCTGCAGGAGGAAACTTAATTGGGGGGAACAGCATAATGTTGCCTCCCTCCAGAAGGAAAGACTTGTTATTAACAGGCCTTGGCTCTTGAAGTTCAACTCAGAAATTTCTTCGCACATCTTCTGGAACTCGGGCCAACATGCATGCAGAGCACTAATTAATTTCCTTTTAGTCTCCGCCGCAGAAATGGAAATCTAGCATATGGAAAGGAAGATATCTACGTACTAGAAGAAGGGGACTTGGCACCTTTTCTCTCCTTTCTCCGGGAGGTAAAAGAATTTGTCACAAAACCGTCAAAAAAATCCACAGTTTCTTTAGTGATAAATATTTCTCACAATTTCATCGCAAATTACTGATGGAAAATTGTTCATCGTAAACTCGTTGCCAAATTATCAGCCTAATTCTGTAAGCCGTTAATTACCAACGGCATGTTACCTGTCAAGAATTCGTCGGAAAAGTTATATTTGCTTAGCGACGGATATTTCTCAATCCGTCTTAAATTACTGACCGAAAGAATCTTGTCATAAATCTATCCCTAAATTAGAGACGCAATATTTTCATCATAAATTGGTCGCAAATTATGCCGTAAATTGGAATTTTTTTCGGTCAGAGATCGGTCGCTAAATCATCACAAAGTTCATGAACCCTACTTTTGCGACGGAATTTCTTCCCTTCTCGGAGAATCAGATGTAAGATTATATTACTTACGGGGACTTTTTCAGAGATTGAGGGGGGAACATGCAGTTTGAAGAACTAGAGTGGCCTCCATCTTTGAAGTGTTGGAACAGTTGGAACTCTAGCTTGACGGGTTAACCCACGTAGATGACCTCTTCTAGAAGTTGAGAAATCAAAGGCTGGTCTTTGCCACCACCGGCAGGAGGAGATGAAAAGCGACCAGCTAGCCCAAAAGCTGTGGCTCATGTTATGGACACATCTCTATATGTGCATGCGTAGCCTGGAAGAAGCTAAGAAGCTTCTATTCATGTCATGAAAAAGGGTGCGTTTGGAAAGATTTTGGGGGGGGGGGGGGGTGAATTATGTATGGCCCCTGAATCTCCACCTCTGCAAACCTTTTCATTATGTGTCGACATTGTCGTATTTGATTGTGAAAAAGGTGGATTACGACTTCTAAACAGAGATAGTGACAGAAGGAGAACATTTTCAAAATCTCCAATAAATACCGGTAGAGTCTAATTTTGTTCTTCTCTACGTAGAGATTATGAAAAAAAAATCATAATCTTATCTTGAAAGATAGTGTGGCCACACAAAAAAAGATAGCGTAATATTTCTCAAAATCTTTTGTGAATGGAATCCATGTCCTCTTCATGAGCTCTGAAGTGAAGGGTGCCTTATATTAAAATGTTAGCTTCTGCAAGGACACGTACGGCCGTGAAGAGCCGAGTTTCACACAGGTCTAAAGTCCCCCCACCCTCACCCCCAAGACGCCCACAATATTGGACTTCTCATACGAGTCAATATTTTTGATCGATGTGATCTCTGATTGACGGACGACTGTCTACAGGTCTACTGAAAAAAACAAGTACGAGAATAGTTCGGCCGTCTTCTGAGCCAGACTGTCGAGAGTTACGTACACCGGTTGATGGAGCTGATCAACGTTGACAACAATACACCAAAGCTAGTATCAGCATATATGTTTTTTCTTGATCGATCGAGGAACGTATAATTAAAGGGGGGATTTGATAATCGAGCAGCACTGGGGTGCCGTAAAAGGGTCGATTACGATATCCGGAGTTAATTAGGGGGGTTATGTGAGGGGGAAGGCGAGGGGAGGTGGGGTCTATCGGTTAACCCATGTCGACTAATCGGTCGACCACTCCTCTGTCAAACAGGGCCTTAAAAATTTTCATTAACCCATTAATTGAAATGTACATTTCATCAATGAAGCACATGCTCCACCCATACAATTACAAGAGAAGTGAAGCCACATGCAGTTGGCTCAAAACGAAACCCCGACTACGCAAACGTGATATGGTAATTAAACAAAATTATTCTAACACCGGTGAACATATATAGAAGATGAAGTCTTCTCTGCTTCTCTAATAAGCGGGCTTCATTCGACCTACTGCAACTACACTCTACTACTTCTTGGGCAGTCATATAAGCTTGGAGATATCCCGGACAACATACATCTAGACGGAGGAGGTATGGATTTGGCACGGGGACTCCAAATATATATATATATATATATATATATATATATATATATATATGTCATTGTTGGGCATTCAGCCCATCCGGTCGATCGACCGGTTCGTTCCGGTCGATCGCCCGGACACTACCGGTCGATCGGTTTTCCCAGGGAGCTAAGACTCGGGTGTCTGAGAATTTCCGGTCGACCGCCAGTGTAGGTCCAGTCGACCGCCAGTCTCGAGGCAGATTTTGTTGACTTTTTGTTCCAAGTCCGAAATCAGATCTTTTACTTGGATTGTTTAATCCAAAAGTCATGGGATTAGGCATGTTCGGTGGATCTAGTCCATGGGTTGTCCCTTGACCACCCTAGATGTATAAAACATCTTATTGGGGTCTAAAAACCTAAGTTGCAAGGTGTTTTTTAAGGAAGCCATCAAGAGAGAAAAGAGGGGTTACTGTAGCTCCGGGAAGAAAGTGTTGCAGAAGAAGAAGAAGAAGAAGAACAAGGGAAGATCTTCATCAGCTGAACAGGTTTCTCACTACAGGGAAGATCAGGTTTGCAGTGTGCTCAGCTGTGATCGAGTAGGAGAGTTCAGTTTTGTTGGAATCCCAGTTGTTCTCTTGTAATCAAACTCAAATCTTGGCAAGAGATTTGAATTATTTGTACTTTCATTATTGTTCATAGTGAAGCTTTCTCCTGTGGCTTGCACGTGATTTTTCCCCTTCGCATTGAAGGGGTTTTTCACGTAAATCTTTGGTGTTCATGTGGTTGTTGTTCCAAAAGATTTTTCCGCTGCGTTATTCGGTCGTTCTAGATTTGTTCGTACACATAAGCCTTGGAATTTTTTCCCATCAACTGGTATCAGAGCCACTTACATGTTATTAGATCAGTTTGATTATTTGTGTATGAACATGGAGGCCGGTAACTCATCCCGTATGATCAGTTTAAATGGAAACAACTGGATGATATGGAAACCAAGAATGGACGATCTCTTGTATTGCAAGGATCTGTATGGTCCGTTGCAAGGAGATAGTGGAAAGTCCGAAACAACGACACCCGATGCTTGGAAAATGTTAGATCGGAAAACTGTCGGGTTTATTCGACAATGGCTTGATGATAGTGTTTTTCATCATGTTTCCACTGAGAGTTCTGCACACTCTCTATGGAAAAAGTTGGAGGGTCTTTACGAAAGAAAAACAGCTGGAAATAAGGCTTTCATGATTAGAAAGCTTGTCAACTTGAAGTTTAAAGAGGGAACTTCTATTGCCGAGCATTTGAATGAAATGCAGAGTATTACTAACCAGTTATCCTCTATGAAGATGTCTCTTGATGATGAGTTGCAGGCATTGTTACTTCTCAGTTCGTTGTCAGAAAGCTGGGAGACACTGGTGGTCTCTCTCAGCAATTCTGCACCAAATGGAGTTGTCTCCATGAGTCAAGTAACAAGCAGTTTGTTGAATGAAGAGTTGTGAAGAAAGAATTCAGGAATTTCTCACAGTGATTCACAGACACTCGTCTCAGAGAATAGGGGAAGGTCAAAATCCAGAGGGAGAGGAACTTCACAGAAAAGCAGAAGTAAGTCTAGACCAAGAAAGGACGTTACTTGCTACAACTGTGGAGAAAAGGTGCATTTCAAGAATCAGTGCAGGCAACCGAAGAAGAACAAGAAAAGGGAAAAGAAGTAGAGAATGCAGAGTCAAAAGAGAATGTCACAGCTACAGCACAAGGTGATGATTATCTGATTTTGTCTACTTCTGATGATATTTTTTCTTGCGTATGCCAAGACCTCGAGTGGGTAATCGATACTGGTGCTTCTTACCATGCTACACCACGGAGGGAGTTCTTTGCCACCTACAAGGCTGGAAATCTTGGTGTCGTTAAGATGGGAAACCATGGGACGGCAGACATCATTGGCATGGGTGATATTCATATAAAGACCAATCTTGGTTGCAAGTTGGTACTTAAGGATGTGAGGCATGTGGTTGATTTGAGGCTGAATTTAATTTCTGTTGGAAAGTTAGATGATGAAGACTATGATAGCAGATTTCACAAGGGTAAATGGAAGCTTAGCAAGGGTTCTCTTGTTGTTGCTACTGGGAAGAAATGTCATACCTTATACAGGTTGCAGATTCAAGCTTGTGGTGATCAGTTGAATACTACTGAGAAAGATTCCAGTATGGAGTTGTGGCATAGGAGACTGGGACACATGAGCGAGAAGGGATTGCAGGTTCTTTCCAAGAAAGAAGTCTTACCAGACTTCAAAGGTACACATCTGAACTCATGTATTGATTGTTTGGCTGGAAAACAACATAGAGTTTCCTTTACCAGTTCTGCATTGTCTAGAAAGATGCATGCCTTGGATCGTGTCTATACAGATGTATGTGGCCCTTTAAAAATAAAAACTCCTGGTGGATCAGTTAATGTTCCAGGTATCAGTGGTGCACTCTATTTTGTCACCTTTATAGATGATTTCTCAAGAAAAGTCTGGGTTTATGTTTTGAAGACTAAAGATCAGGTTATTGATGTTTTCAAGGAGTTTCATGCCAGGGTTGAAAGGGAGACAGAGAGACAGCTGAAATGCATAAGGTCAAATAATGGTGGTGAGTATACAGGGTCGTTTAATGCTTATTGCAGGTCACAGGGCATTCAGCATGAGATGACAGTTCCTGGTACACCTCAGCACAATGCAATTGCAGAGAGGATGAACCGCACCATCATGGAAAAGATCAGATGCATGCTCTCACAAGCCAAGCTACCCAAAAAATTTTGGGATGAGGCATTGAGGACTGCAGTTGATGTGATCAACTTGTCACCCTGTACAGCTCTAGATGGTGATGTTGTTGAACATGTATGGTCAGGAAAAGATGCCTTCTACAAGCACTTGAGAGTGTTTGGCTGTCGTGCATTTGCACATGTCTCAGACATTGAAATGTCCAAATTGGATGGTAAGACAAAAGAATGTATTTTTCTTGGGTACTCACGTGATGAATTTGGTTACAGGCTTTGGGATCCAGTAAAGCAGAAATTATTCAGAAGCAGAGATGTGATTTTCTTTGAAGATCAAACCTTTGAAGATTTCAAGAAAAAGGTGTCAGCCAAGGCTTCTGAAGAAAGCTTAGCAGATTGTGATCCAATTTCCCCTCCAATATGTCAGGGTGATGGGGGAGATCAACAGGAAGATGATGCAGAGGCATATGTTTGACTTACCTGCAGAACATGTGCAGCATGAAGTAGATGAGGAGCAACCTCCTATAGAACCTCAGCCGAGAAGATCTTCCAGAGAACATCAGCCTTCCAAAAGGTATCCTACAGATGAGTATGTAATGCTTACTGATGCAGGTGAACCGGAGTGTTACCAAGAAGCAATGCAAAGTGAGCAGAAGAATGAGTGGTTAGAAGGTATGCAGGAAGAGATGGATGCTCTGCAGAAGAATCACACCTATGATTTGGTGCAACTACCAAAGGGAGAAAGGCATTGAAGAACAAATTGGTTTTCAAATTGAAGACTCAGGAGCATTGTTCTCAACCAAAATATAAGGCCAGATTGGTTGTAAAAGGCTTTGGTCAAAAGTAAGGTATTGACTTTGAAGAAATTTTTTCTCCTGTTGTAAAAATGTCTTCTATTCGTGTTGCTCTAGGTTTTGCTGCTAGCCTGGACTTGGAGGTTGAGCAGCTGGATGTGAAGACAGCTTTCCTCCATGGTGATTTAGAAGAGGAAATGTATATGGAGCAACCAGAAGGATTCGAAGTCATAGGTAAAGAGAATTTTATCTGCAGATTGAGAAAGAGCTTGTATGGACTGAAGCAAGCTCCAAGACAGTGGTACAAGAAGTTTGATTCATTTATGGCTGAAAATGAATACAAAAGAACGGCTTCAGATCATTGTGTATACATCAAATGGTTTGGTGAGAATTTCATTATTCTCTTATTATATGTTGATGACATGCTTATCCTTGGGAAAGATATGTCTATAATTGACAAGCTGAAGAAGGAACTTAGCAAGTCCTTTGCAATGAAGGACATGGGGCCAGCAAAGTAAATATTAGGCATGCAGATTTCTCGTGACAGAAAAGCCAAGAAAATATGGTTGTCACAGGAGAAATACATTGAGAAGGTATTGGACAGGTTTAGTATGAGCAATGCAAAGCCAGTTGGTTCTCCTTTTGCAGGTCATTTTAAGTTGTGCTCAGAGCAGAGTCCAACAAATGAAGAGGAAAAGGAGAAAATGTAGAAAGTCCCTTATGCTTCAGCAGTCGGAAGTCTGATGTATGCAATAGTATGTACGAGGCCGGATATAGCGTATGCAGTGGGTGTTGCTAGTAGATTTCTTGCAAATCCAAGAAAGGAACATTGGACAGCAGTGAAGTGGATCTTTAGATATCTCAAGGGTAGCTCCAAAATTTGTTTAAGTTTTGGGGGCGGGGCACCTGTTCTCGCAGGTTACACAGATGCAGATATGGCGAGAGATATTGATACAAGGAAGTCCACATCAGATTTTGTTCTTACTTTTGCAGGGGGAGCTGTGTCATGGCAATCCAGGTTACAAATGTGTATTACGCTCTCCACCACAGAGGCGGAATATATTGCTGCTACAGAGGTTTGCAAAGAGATGCTGTGGATGAAAGAATTCCTACATGAATTGGGGCTGAAACAAGAAAGTTATGTGGTGTACTGTGACAGCCAAAGCGCCATCCACTTGTGCAAGAACCCAACTCTTCATTCCAAGTCAAAGCACATAGACGTCAGATACCACTGGATTAGAAATGTGTTTGAAGAGAAGCAACTGAAGCTTCATAAAGTTCACACAGATGACAATGGGGCAGACATGTTGACGAAGACTTTGCCAAAAGAAAGGCAAGAGGTTTGCCGATGCCTGGTCGGCATGACTACACACTGAGGAGTCACGGGGCAGCCTCCCTTATGGGCTGAAGGGGGAGGTTGTTGGGCATTCAGCCCATCCGGTCGACCGACCGGTTCGTTTCGGTCGACCGAAACCGGTCGACCGCCCGGACACTACCGGTCAACCGATTTTCCCAGGGAGCTAAGACTCGGGTGTCTGAGAATTTCCGGTCGACCGCCAGTGTAGGTCTGGTCGACCGCCAGCCCCGAGGTAGATTTTGTTGACTTTTTGTTCCAAGTCCGAAATTAGATCTTTTACTTGGATTGTTTAATCCAAAAGTCATGAGATTAGGCAGGTTTGGTGGATCTGGTCCATAGGTTGTCCCTTGACCACCCTAGATGTATAAAACATCTTATTGGGGTCTAAAAACCTAAGTTGCAAGGTGTTTTTTAAGGAAGCCATCAAGAGAGAAAAGAGGGGTTACTGTAGCTCCGGGAAGAAAGTGTTGCAGAAGAAGAAGAAGAAGAAGAACAAGGGAAGATCTTCATCAGCTGAACAGGTTTCTCACTACAGGGAAGATCAGGTTTGCAGTGTGCTCAGCTGTGATCGAGTAGGAGAGTTCAATTTTGTTGGAATCCCAGTTGTTCTCTTGTAATCAAACTCAAATCTTGGCAAGAGATTTGAGTTATTTGTACTTTCATTATTGTTCATAGTGAAGCTTTCTCCTGTGACTTGCACGTGATTTTTTCCCTTCGCATTGAAGGGGTTTTCCACGTAAATCTTTGGTGTTCATGTGATTGTTGTTCCAAAAGATTTTTCCGCTGCGTTATTCGGTCGTTCTAGATTTGTTCGTACACATAAACCTTGGGATTTTTTCCCATCAGTCATCAGTGGATATGTTCATATCCACTGATAACTGCAAGAGGGCCTCAACAACTCCGGTGATCTACATAATCACGTCTATGCCATAGTACGCAGCCGACCTAATTGAAGGCACAACTTCGGGGAGCCAATCATAAGGGCATGCAGGGGGGAGCTAGCTAGAGTCATCAGAGAGTGAGAACCGCGGCCGGAGTGGTAGAGCTGCTGCTTAACGGCGGTCTATAGATAAGGGTTAAGTTTGGGAGAGGGGAGGAAGAAGTCGAAAGCTTTAGGCAGTGTCTGGTTCGACTGTTGTACAGGTGGATTATCAATAATCTTAAATCCGTGCGGTGACTTAAGGTCGCGTTTGGGAAGGTTCTTCACTTTTTCATTCTCTAAAAAATTTCTACACCGTGTAAATGACAGACAAAAGTAAGATTTATAATAATTTAAAATCCACATAATCTTCTTCACACCGACTTTTGAAGATTATGAGAAAAAACTCAATTTTGTATCTGAAACTTTTTTCCTCCGACCTTTTCTTAAACATTCAAAAACCCAGATGTAACATTTCATTTGATAATACTTATAAAGCTATCAGAAGATTTTGACTCGGAAAATATTGCCCATCGTGTTTTCAAACGGGGCACTGTCAAAGTTGTCAGAGATTTTTGAAATTTTAAAATCCCATTTGGTAGGTTATGACACCAAGTTGATATCGACGTTGGAGAGTTTTTTAATTATCAATTTACTCTTTATAAATTAACCTTCACGTAAGAAAATGTATCCTCATTTTTTTACTTTTAAATTTTAATTCATAATATTAATAAGTTTATCAACTATTTTATTATTTTGACAATAAATTTATTTTATAAAATTTATTAAAAATAATAAAAATTAAACAAGTTCAAGATGAATAGTGACAACATATCCTCATTTTTCACTTTAAAATTTTAATTAGCAGTATTAATAATTCCTGTAATTTATTTTATAGATTATATTAAAAATAATAAAAAAAGTTCAAGATGAATAGTGACAATTTATACTCATTTTTCACTTTTAAATTTTAATTAGTAGTGTTAATAATTCTTGTTATCAAATTATTTATTATTTTGATGATAAATTTATTTTTTAAAATTTATTAAAAATAATTATAAAAATATAAAAGTAAATGAGTTCAATAGTTATCTGTTGGATGGTCCCACTTTAAACAGTCTAGTCGCCCCCGCTTCATTGGGAAGAGCGCTTAATCTGCTTTTAATCTCGTTAAAAATATCTTCCACAACCGTCAAAAGTTAATTTTTGAGAGGTTCTTCAAAATTTTCATCGCCCATTTAAAAATCCCTCTCGACATGGAAACCTAGACGACCAAGTTCATTTGGAAATGTCTACGAGAAATATGGTAAATTTTAATGATTAGACGAATCTCTAAAATCTCTATAAACGCAGTCTAAAAGAAGTAATGGATTGCTCCAAAAGAACGGTGTCGTGAAAAACGGGGAGCCGATGGCCAAGCTAATAAGGATGGATTTGGCAGGAAGGAGTGCACGGTGGAAGGTTATATATCAGGATTTGTCATCTTGATCCGTAGGTCTACATCACGGGTTGGGACGGATCAAGTCAATCTCGACTCGATCCGTCTCGATCTATTTCGTTCTATTTTAAAATAAAAAAAATTATATATATATATAATAGAATAAAATAAAAAAGATATTATATATATAATATTAAATTACTGAGACGACCCGATGACGACCCACGATCCGGACGTCCTGCCCAAAGCCTGAGTCGGATCGGGTAGTGCGGGTCGGGACGACCCACACCGGGTCGGCAAGCCCTGCTATATAAACATATATGTGTGCCTGGGTGTACCGCTTAACGACGGGTTGTACATATGCGACCATGACCGAGAGGATGAGACGGGTTACGGCTAGGGCGGTAAATGGGTCGGGTTCAAGTCGGGTTTAGGTTGGTTTGACCTAGGCTCGACTTATCAAGATCGATTAAGATCTGAGTTCGGCTCGAGTCCAACCTATATATGTCAGGTCGGGTCGGGTCGGGTCTGACATTATGTAAAAATATAAAGTCCGACTAAAGTCTGGTCCGGTTTGATAATTTAAATAAAATAATAAAAAATAATTATTAATATATTTAATAATATAAAATTTATAATCTCACTAAATTAATTAAAATTTTGATATTAATTATATAATTTATGTGAAAAGAGAGTTTTAAAATTTATAATTAAATAAAATAATATAATTTTAATTAAATAATTTTTAAAATTTGAAGTGAGAATAAAAAAAGAGAATGAGTCGGGTCGACTGGCGGGTCGAACTCAAAGCCTGAGTCCGACACGTGGGCCTAGTTGGGCCGAGCTTTTAGACCCGACTAAAAGTACGCGGGTCGAAAAAGATCTTACGATCCGGTCTGAAATCAGGTCAGGCCTGCAGACTTATCGAGCTGGCCCGATTTATTAACAACCCTAATTACGACACTGAGTCGAGAATCACGACGGAGAGACAGATACACATAGTTAGTAGTTAGTTAGGATTCTTAAGTACCCCTTTTAAGCACATCACCGCATGTTATAGTTTAATTAAATTGTATACTTGTTATATTTAAGAGGTGTGCTTATATATATATATATATATATATATATATATATATATATATATATATATATCCAGTCCTTAACTAAATTTCAAAACTATAAAATTGCTTCTATATATCTCTTTATATGCAGAGAGAGAGATGACTGCAATTTGCTCTTTTTTTGTCAAAATATATAGGAAGCTTGTGGTCATTGATTAATGTTTATTTGTTCTAGAAACACTATGCTAAATTTAAGCAATGATCATTGTCAACTTAATTGGAAACATAAATTTGATTATACGTGTGAACGTTGTGCCCCTATCGCTGGTTCTCACACGTTCGCAAAAGGGGCATCCAACGGTGGTAAGCATGGCATGTTCATATATATATATATATATATATATATATATATATATATATATATATATATATATATATATATATATATATATATATATATATATATATATATATATGGAAGGGGCTTCAAGTCTGACACGAGCTTTCATTGTTCTGGTTCGTATATATATATATATATATATATATATATATATATGGAAGGGGCTCCAAGTCTGACACGAGCTTTCATTGTTCTGGTTCGGTTCAGACAGCCCTTTCCTTTCGTGTCCAGACACGATGCACATATTTGAATGCAAAGATCTATGACCTATATATATGGATGGCTGTCCCCCCCCTCCCCCCCCAAGTTTCCGTACGTACGTACGGCCCTGCTCGACCGCTATCACTTTGACTTGGGTCATTTTGACAAGTGATCTGGTGGACTTGCGAGTGAGATACGGTGGACTTAGTCGTTTTGACAAGTGACACCTCACACTTGCGGATGGGACATGATTCTTGGAGATAATTAAGGGCCATATATAGGTGCAGGAACGCCAATAAATAAGGTTAGCTATGAAATCATGTTGGTTAGATAAGCTCTTGTTTGTGTGTTGTAATTTGAAGCGGAGGTTAGATAATTAGATGAAAGCATATCTCGCTAGTTTCACACACGATTAATATATATATATATATATATTCGTAGCCATCGATCCTTTCTCAAGTTCATGCTTCTTCTTTTTCTCGTATCATTTTTTGTGCTCTTGCATTAACTCATGCTCAGCTTTACACACACATTAATTTCTAATTTCAAACCCCTCGGTAGTACTAAACTTCTTGTCTTAAGAGCAGTCGGGAGAATTAGCCTCTACAATCTACGCCAGTATCGTCACAAAACAACCTTTCAAATCAACGAGCAACAGAGCATCTCGTGACCTTCTCCTTTGTCTCCACACCTGTCCCTTTAATTAATTACACAATATCTTTCAACGCTTGACAGGTGAAACAGCCCGCAGAAAATTAGCTTGGGTTCAGGTCGGCCTTCATGTTATATAATTCTTGTTGATACGACATAAATCTTGATGTCCTTAATAATAGATATTATTCTCTGAAGTGGAGGTAGAGTTTTATTCTTGTAGAAGGATCTTCTTGTGTTAAGAGGTGAAAATTTGTAGGTGAGATTAATTTTGTGATCTTAGATCTCACTACACTTTATGTATATACATAAAAGTGAACGCATATACCTTCCATCCCGATCGAGCTGTCTAATTTGGATGTCAGTCTCTATTGATAGGGAGGTCGTGAGTTCGAGTCTCACTCTTCGAGCACAAGTATGTAAGAACATGGCTGACCCTCCATTACTCTATAATTTTGAGTTGTGAGTTTGATTTCAATCTCTATTGATAGAGAGATCGTGAGTTCGAGTCTCATTTTTCGAGCACATGTACGTAAGAACATGACCGACCCTCCATCGCCCCATAATTTTGAGTCGTGAGTTTGATTTCGATCTCCATTGATAGAGAGGTCATGAGTTCAAGTCTCACTTTTCGAGCACATGTACGTAAGAACATGACTGACCCTCCATCGCCCCATAATTTTGAGTCGTGAGTTTGACTTCGATTTTGATCTCTATTGATAAAGAGGTCGTGAGTTCGAGTCTCACTTTTCGAACACATGTACGTCAGAACATGACTGACCCTCCATCGCCCCATAATTTTGAGTCGTGAGTTTGAGTTCGATTTCGATCTCCATTGATAGAGAGGTCGTGAGTTCGAGTCTCACTTTTCGAGCACATGTAGTAATTAAGAACACGACTGACCCTCCATCGCCCCATAATTTTGAGTCGTGAGTTCGATTTCGATCTCTATTGATAAAGAGATCGTGAGTTCGAGTCTCACTTTTCGAACACATGTACGTAAGAACATGACTGACCCTCCATCGCCTCATAATTTTGAGTCGTGAGTCTGAGTTCGATCCCCTGGCACCCTTGCGATTCCCAACGTGCCCATCCACCGGGCCAATCGACCAAAAAAAAAAAAACACCTTCCACCACCGTTCAACATCAGGTAACTGATCATGGGATGGATTAACTTGCTGGGGAGGAGGACGACTGCCATGGGTCGACAGGCATTAATGCATGGGTGGAGGTATCCATATCCATGATTAATGAAGGATGAAGGATCCTCATTTCCTGGGTTACTCCGTTGCCCCCCCCCCCCCAACGCGCGGGCCGTGGCAATGCCGACAGGTTGAGAGGTCTGACTGTGATGCCATTCATACCGCGTTGAAATATGTATTCAATTTATTAAAGATGGCTTGGTTATGAGTTTAAGAGACTCGTTTGGCGTAGAAACTTGAGATTGAACCGTGCACAGCTTGGCGCGAGAAGTACTTGACAGCGAGAAAAGACGATGGAAATTTTAAAGAAACTGGCGAGTTGAACACGGCACTGCCGAATGGTTTTACCAGATCGAGAGAAACAAACGTGCGGCAGACAGGAACAGGGCGGCGGCAGTGTCCGTACGTACGTACCTGGGATTGTCACGAGACAAAAGTTAACTAATTAATTAATAAGGCCTCATTTGATAACGCTATACGTGCAGCTGGCGGTGAGGCGAGGTGCATGCGCGTGCATCCCCAGCAATATATCGCCGAGCCATGCATGCCTTGAGAGGAGAGGTTCTGAAATTAATATGAGAAGCGTGTAGCTTTGGGTATGCCGAGAATGAGCTCGATTGGGCGCCCGTGAAAGCAGTCTATGTATGGATGAGGACGACGCCATGGGAGTGGTCTCCCTGCGAAGGGAGTACTGACAGGGGTTGAGACAGTGCGGGAAGAGAGAGAGAGTGGATGCAGTTCTGGGTAACGTGTTGAATGCAGAGGCTGAAACGAGGATGAGAGAGGGAGTGGCCATCGGAGATTTCTTCAAAAAGAAGGAAAAGACGATGGAAATTTTAAGGAAACTGGCGAGTTGAACACGGCACTGCCGAATGGTTTTACCAGATCGAGAGAAACAAACGTGCGGCAGACAGGAACAGGGCGGCGGCAGTGTCCGTACGTACGTACCTGGGATTGTCACGAGACAAAAGTTAACTAATTAATTAATAAGGCCTCATTTGATAACGCTATACGTGCAGCTGGCGGTGAGGCGAGGTGCATGCGCGTGCATCCCCAGCAATATATCGCCGAGCCATGC
This sequence comes from Amorphophallus konjac, assembly GCA_022559845.1. Lineage (NCBI taxonomy): Eukaryota > Viridiplantae > Streptophyta > Magnoliopsida > Alismatales > Araceae > Amorphophallus > Amorphophallus konjac. The sequence continues at coordinate 11,839,464 of CM040118.1, read as the reverse complement.
ATGCCTTGAGAGGAGAGGTTCTGAAATTAATATGAGAAGCGTGTAGCTTTGGGTATGCCGAGAATGAGCTCGATTGGGCGCCCGTGAAAGCAGTCTATGTATGGATGAGGACGACGCCATGGGAGTGGTCTCCCTGCGAAGGGAGTACTGACAGGGGTTGAGACAGTGCGGGAAGAGAGAGAGAGTGGATGCAGTTCTGGGTAACGTGTTGAATGCAGAGGCTGAAACGAGGATGAGAGAGGGAGTGGCCATCGGAGATTTCTTCAAAAAGAAGGAAAAAAAATAAAACAATGTGGGGTTTCACACTTGGAGGTGCGGGGAATCGAACCCCGTGCCTCTCGCATGCGAAGCGAGCGCTCTACCATATGAGCTACACCCCCTTGGTTGTTTTGGGCCTCTTAAAATATATTATGGCTCCTGTTAAAAGAGAATAGGCCCCAATCGAGAACGTACGTCTTCAATGAAGTATTACATACACCCCATCTGTTAATTCCTGTTATTTTTTTTAAAAAATCTTTTTCTTTAAAAGAATTATGATTCATTCAGATATGACGGATATGATAGAAGACATCATTTAAGACGTCCTCTATCAGTCTCTCTTCTTAAAGGCCAAGCGCACGTACTACGCCATAAAACTGAGGATATCATCTCCCATCATCACAAGTTACTAACCCTTCATCATTAAGGTGTGATGAGCAGGTTGTTATCTCATCTCATTTTTTTTTTCTTGACATACATGTAATAGATATACTACAACTGAGGAGCTTGAGCAAATGCACTGCGGGAGTATGTTCTAAGATTCATCTTGCCGATACCTACAATTACAAGAGTTACAACTTGACCAAGATCTGGTTTCAAATTTTCAAACCCCAAAGATATGAGGCCAGGCTTGTCTGAAAGCCATATTACTGTGAAGAACTGATCCTTTATTATTATCTTGAAGCAAAGTAGAGTTATAATATTGTAAGTGATGTTTGATTGGGAATGAAGTGAATATGTCTTCAGCATGTGTGCATATCAGGATTGTTTGCGATTTTCTAAGGTTGCCTTTGAGAATATTGTAAATTGAAAAAAGAATTAAAAGATAGTATACCGTAAAATATGGATAAAGATTCAAAGTTTTGGATGATATGTTTTATACTTGAGGAAGAGAAAATTCGTCAAGTCTAGCACGGCCCGATAATGTCAGGTCTATGGTGGTATATCCCGCCCAGTGGTGGCCCCGTAAGCGCGACCCAACCAAGGTCCTCGAAAGCTTCTCCAGCCTAGAAAAGATTCTTTAAATCATCAAGCAAAATCTTCGCTAGCGTGCATCTTGGACGCCACGAAGTTCGCCAACGGGTGAACGTTGGAGCTCGCATCACCGAACTTGTCACTGCGAAGGCCGGGTCACACCCACGTCGCCGAGATGCCCGCCAGGAGCGAACGTGAGGGCGACGAGATATCCCTACGATCAAGTAGGACACCACTTCACTGACGACGCCATTGCTAAGTCAGAGACACATCACTATCTCCTGTATAAATAGAACTCCAGTGGGACCTAGAGGGAGACATGCAAACACGTAGACTCGCCGGCATATCAAGAGATTTTCTTCAGCTAGAGAGTGAGAGAGAGAGATCCCTCCACGGTGCCCCTCTTCCTGTCCCTCTGAGCATTCACTACCTACTCCGAGCACTCTCCCGACTCCAGGCTACTTCCTCTCCTTTTCTTTACTTACTCCCCCTTCTGGTTCTTCCTTGCTAGACAATCCTTCTTACGATTCTTTCTAGTGCCCGGAGGTTCCTTCAGAGTAAGCCTGGCAATTATTTGTTTAAAATTCGAATCGAATTCGTATTCGTTTAATCGGATAATTATCTGAATAAAATATTCGACAGATAATTTAATCGGATATATGATTATTAATTAGATACAAATTCGGATATTGAGATATCCGTGTTAGATATTATCCGACCAAATATGAACCTTTAGATAAATATATAAGGATATACATATTCTATATATAATTAACTCAGATCTTAATATGTTGTTTGATTGCTCTATTTTACCTTTTTTGTCTCAAAATATAATTTAAAAATAAGAACTCCACTTACACCGATTTGATAAGTTATCTCCTTTTTTTAGGATGAAGTCTAATCTTTTGATAACATCTCCCAAAATAAAAATAACTTCCACTCTTTCTGTTTTTTTGAGAAAATAACATACGATGTTCTCACACGGCTCACATGACTCACCTCTGAGTAGGTCTAGTAATTATCCATTTAAAAATCGAATTGAATTCGTATTAATCCGATAATTATTTTAATAAAATATCCGACGGATAATTTGATTATTAATCGAATACGAATTCGGGTATCACACTATCCGCTCCGTATCCGATTCATTTACATGTCTACGTTAGAGTTGCTGGCTGCTCTTCCCCTTCAAATAAATCTCAAACATATAGTACGAGACGAATGTGACATTTTTTAGCCCCTACAATACTCCAATGGGATTTTGTCTCTAATCCGTAGAAATATATCTTTTTATCTTGGTCTCCGCAAAATAATGCGGTAGATATATAAGAAAATGAGAAAATCCCCTACTCTCAAGATAACGAAAAGATCAGCATGCATGTTCTTCCGACGTGAGCTTTTCAATTTGTCTTCAAACAAGCCCTAAACTATCACACCTCTTGAACTTTGAAATATTAGGAGAGTCCGAGAGCGTTCTATAAGCTCAAACCCACTGGAGAAATTTTCCAAATCTTTAGATAGCTAGATGTCATGCCATCTTTTGTTCGAGATCACTGTCATGCTGCCTCCCAAGAGGATCCGGAGAGAGAGATTCTCCTGAAAAATTTTACATAGAATCTGATTTGGCTCTACCACATGCCAATATTATGATCCCAACTTCGGATGGACTATTCAGAAAAGAATCCTCTTGAGAATCTTAAAAAAAAAACATCATTTCTTTCATAGCTTATGTAAGGATTTTCGATTGGTCCATCTCTTGAAAATTTGTGGTGCAAAGACCCCCCCCCATTTTAAGCAAATCATCTAAGCTGCGTACTCACATCTGTCTTCCCATCATGGTCCCTAGCATCAAAGACAATACCCGAACTTCATAATGTTTAAAGAGGGATGAATCTGTTACTGGCCTCATGCCCCTCGTTTAAACGCATGCATTTAGCAGCCTCCGTTTCTTACATTAGATGTGTCAACGTAGCAAGGGAATAGATATATTATTCATATCATAGATTTCACCTACCTCTCAATTCCCACATCATGTAAATTATTTTAAATCTGAGGTAACGTAACCGTATGACTAATTGAACAAGGAGAAGGATGGAAGTCAACTTCTCATTCAAAACTCCAGTGACCAATCAACAAAGCACACGGCTTCAACATTTGAGATTAACCAGATATTCAACTCCAAGATTAAAAAAAGGATATATATATATATATGTATAAAAATAAAGAGCAAATTGCATTATAACACGGCTTCAGCCCACCAAGAAAAGCATAGGAAGTTTAGAAGCTGTCAGGTTCTTAATGTCATAACTAAAGAAGATCAAAATTATGTTCTAAACAAAACAGATGTTCATAACCTTTTTCTCTCTACTGGAGGCTTGATGAGGAAAAGGTGCACCCATCGCTAACTCCTGTGGCGTTTTACTTGTGATTCCCCATTTGCGGGTGCAGGTCATCATGTGTATCCCAATATGCCTCTGCATTTCCACCGACTGGTCCAGCCTGGTAGGTAGGGTCAGAAACAGGAGTTGCACCAGCCGAGCCTGGGGGGGTGTAATGCCCTGCATAACCTTGGAAACTTAAGCGCGGTTCGCTTCCAGGCGGTGCAGGGTAGTAGCTTGGGCTTGAGAAGTTACCGTTGGCATTGATGAAGTTGGGAGGAGCTGGCCCCATTGGACCATCTCCCATAGGCTCCCAATTACCTATTGGCACATAATTTGTTGGTCGCAGATCCTTCTCCCCATGAGCAAAGTGACAGCGATCTCCAAATCGGCATCCCTCGGGAGTGTTAAACCGGTTGCAGAGCCTTGTTTTGGAGCCGTTGATTGTCGTGCTCGGGTCCCCAGATGGAACCACTGGGTTCCTCTGGGAAGCAGCAGCAGTGAAGGATAAAACAGAGCTGAGTCCACCGGGTACATAATGGAGGAAATGGCAGGAGTCACCAAATGGGCATCCTGATGTGCTGCACAGAAAGATAAACATACAATAAACATGAAATGGTAAATAAATTACCACCGTCATTATGCGAACTTAATTTTTCTTCCGAGTATTCTCTTTCTTCTAAGTATCCTTTATTCCTTTTAGCAACAAGAAGGACTTGTTTTATTCGTGTTTCGTAAAAAGCGGGATACATAAAGTCCAACATCATGAAGCCAATCAGAAATCTGATGAGACAACCATAAAAGACTGGAACAAGGTTTTGGCAAGGTGACCTTTTGGAAATGAATCAAGCCTCAGGTCTTTTACTCTGATTTCTCCTTCCAAATAATATGAAATCAGCTTTTAGAAGTTGTTTAACAGTTTATCTTTAACTTCCTGCTTAGGATATACAGGCCATGACCTATGGTGACCATTTCTTTTCACTTCACGTAAGGTGACACAGCTCTGAAAGTGAATGCTACCCTTAAAACAAAAGTACACCCTGAAAGATAAAATAGTGACCCAGTTCAAGAAATCGTGATTGCTATAAATATTTATTTCCCCTTTTCTGCTACATCCCTTATCAGGGATTTCCAAGAGAATCAGTTCTCTCTTCTTGTCTTTGTTAGGTAATAATGGTAGAAACTAGAAAGCACACCTAAAGAACTTCATGCAAGGTTTTTTCTTGCCTCCAAAAGAAAGCCCAGGCTGTGCGGCATCTCGGCCTTCTGCAAACAGGAAGCAATAAGGCAAACAAATATTAATTACCTCTGCCACATGTAAGAGATTAATTGATCTAGGTGTCTATATGGAATGATTTGGAGGGCATGGAATCTATTATCAATTAGGAAAACTTGGACATTGCTCATTTCAATCAAGGTTTAAAAGACCGGCCAGTTTGGATCAAACCAGTGAACCAGAAAAGAACCTGTCCGGTTCCGGTAGCCGGTTTTTAGCCAAAACAGGCCTGGGAATTGGGACTGGATCACTGCTCTGGTTCCTAGAATCAGTTTTTTAAACCTTGATTTCAATAGCCTCAGACGGTCAGTAAGCTATTAGCCAACATAAGATAGAACAATCCCAACAAAATACCAGAAAAAATGCAACAATAAGTTGACATTATGCTTCCATCATAATGGTAGCCTGGCTCTCATTTGCATCAAGATTCCTATGCAAGACTTTCCAAAAAAACAATAATAATAGACCTACCTGTGTCAAGCTCAGCTGCGGTGCCTCAAAAGTTAAATGAGAAGGTTTAATGACAGTGTTGCAGTTTATATGCATGTGTACATGCTAACATGGTTGGTCAAATAAATAAAATAAAGCCATTTGATAAAGAAGGGCAAAGACATCATCTGAACTATGTGTAGATCACTGTAAACACTTAAGGAAAAAGCACATTTATTAGCCAAAGTTCCACAACTTGAAAATTTGAGGCACACATCGTATCACATAACCGCTACATATCCTTTCTTAAATGCATAAACCAAAATTGGCAACTATTCTAAGATAATTTCCTGAATGATGCATATTAGCCCCTACTACCTCCGTCTCATGCCACTACCATGCTCTTAAAAGGTGTGCACAATGATCTAATCTTTAGACCGGAATGAGTTGGCAACTCTATATGTTAGCTATGACCTTAAATCCAAGCAAATAAAGGTTGCAAGTAACTCAATAATCCTGCAATTTTCAATGATCAAGACCGCATCCGAATTATTTGGTTCATTTAAGCATGAAGATAGATCTTTTAATAGAAGTAAACAGTTAAAAGGCACATCAGAAATATATGATTGAGAAGCCTAGGCATGGAAGCGTAATACCTTAGATTGAGTCAATAAAAACAAACTATAGGTAAGTGATTTAAAACAGTTAAGTGGAAAAAGGAATACATTTAGAAAGAAGACAACTACGTCCCCCTATTAAAATGATTATGCCATTTCTATTTTTGCCACCTCCCCCCATAACATAAATTCACTTAATTTTCTGTCCAAGACCTTCCAACCAAGCATTTAACTGAATCTCAAGTTCAGCAACCTCTCCGGACTCCGGACTCCAGACTCCAGACTCCGGTAGAGATGTCCTTTGTTGGAATTTGGCCATACTCCCTGGGCAATAGTCTCATATCGGTTAATAAGTTATGGTCCATGTGCTTATGACCCTGGGCCTGTGTTTCTCAACACCGCGATTTTGTGGATTTCAACATGATATCAGAGCATCGTCTTGGGCCCAACCCCATATCTTTCTTATCTTGTCACCTCCACCCAATTAATCTACACGGCTCATCTTAGCCGTGAGGGGGCGTGTTGGAATTTTGCGAGCAATAGTCCCATATCGATTAATAGGTTACGGTCCATGTGCTAATGACCCTAGGCATGTGTATCTCAACACCGCGATTTTGTAGATTTCTACATCGTTGGCAAACATCGTAACAAAATTAGGGTATCCTAGTCTACCATTAGATCATCTAATTCAATTACTCCTAGCCAGAGATGTAAATGGTACCCAAATATCTAATTATCCATCTACTTCCAGGGTTTATAAGAAGGATATTATCCGCATATTGTTTTGAGAATGCTTGTTTCAAAATCAAAACAACTCATATCCGTTCTTTTGATATTCTTAGTTTGAAGGCTTTTGCTAACTTGAGATGTAATCCAAAAGGAAGTTGCAAATAGCTTTCGGGATCTTTGTGTTCCAGTTGTAAGTAATATAAGATATCCAACACCATGCTTTTCTTTTAGGCCCCCTTTGATAAATGAATGGGGTAGGGCGAATACGACCGTTCGCCTTAACCGGGGTGAACAGCGTATTCGACCCTTCCCGGTCGAATAGGTTGTTCGACTATTCCAACGAAAACCCCTGTTCATGAGGCTTATTCCGGAGGTTATTAAAGGAGGAAAGCTAAGGCAACCGGTGAATACACTGCGAACCGGCAAATATGCGTTGGCAACCAGCGAATGCGCCATTCCACCTTGCCCCGTTGGTTTATCAAAGGGGCCCCTTTGTACCTAATTCACAACTTCAAATTGTATGCCTTTATTCAGGTCAAACATGCTGCAAAGATCATTTCTACCCATGTTGCATGCTTGAGAAGTAAAAAAAATCCATGGGGATCAGCTGGAAGGAGCTAAAACAGTCTTTATGCATCAGGTTTTGGATGGTTAAGGGACTAAGGTCAGCATTTAATGTTTTAACCCTTATGTTTTCTGTTTCTGATATTAAGTATAAGGATATCTTCACAAAGAACAATGATCCAACAACTATTCAACCAGATAGTAATCCATTTACATATCTCTGCCTAGCTGCCTCTAACACCTTAAACTGTAAAATATGCTAGCAACTTCAGCAGCCATGACTGCAATAACTTACGCTATTGAACAAAAGGGGGAACTTTCAAAAATATCTGATTCATAGATTCATCTCACCTCACTATGAAAGGAAAAAGAATTCTTGGTGTGTCACTTTAACTAATTAAAGGTGAGCCCCACAGGCAGATTTAATGCAGAAATGAACAGGATTGATGGAGAAATGAAACACATCCATTTTTTGACCCCCCAGCCAAAACCATTAACGCATTGTTTGGACAGGACCAAATAAAGACCCATCAACTTAAGGATGCCAACATTCCTTGTTCCTAAAAATAAGGAACATTCAGCCAACTATTACCGGGATATATATATATATATATATATATATATATCGATTTAGGCTCCATTCTTTAACTACAAATAAACAGAAAATAGAAGCAAAGAGCTGGTAAGATAAAACATGCAGAAATGAGGCTAATTAGGCACAAGGATGTTGTTGCTAAGATTGATTCTGCTATGACCCAGTATCAATGACATAACAGCACTGCATCTCCAAGATTCAAATACTCTTTTCTTGGGTGCATGCTGAGAATATTTAGAATCAGCTCTGATTTCTCCTTTCAGCTTTAAGCCCAAGTTTGGCAACCAGATAAATGCAAGGAAATGTATTCATCCCCATGCAAATTATCCTGTCTTCCAGCAATTTTTGCTTTGCCAAAATGATGGCACAAATAAGGATAAAAGTTTAATGTTAGGATGGGATATCCTCCCCCTTCCCTTCAATTCAAGAGAAGAATCCAAATAGAAATCACCCTATTATTAACCCTTTAGACCAAATATTGACATCTGAATTTCTGGCTGCCAAACAATTTTTTGATCCAAAATATCCCTAGCGAAGAGAGAATCTTTATTGGAGGGGATCTTAATGGTCATGTGGGTAAAGATAATAGAGGCTATGAGAGGATTCATGGAGGGCTTAGTTTTGACAATAGAAATGATATGGATTATATTATTCTTGATTTTACTATGACCTATGATCTAGCAATTATTAATACCTTCTTTAAGAAGAGGGACGAACACTTAATAACATACAAGAGTGGAACACATATAAGTCAAATTGGCTATTTTCTTATTAGGAAGGTCGATAGAGTTTTATGTAAAGATTGTAAAGTTATTCCTAGTGAGAGTCTAGCCCCTCAACATAAGTTGTTAGTAATGGATGTCATTATCCCTAAATTCAAAAGAAAGATCATTATAAATAATTGTTCTAAGATTAAATAGTGGAATTTAAAAGGTAAAAGTATAGAAACATTTAAAAATCATCTATTAAAGAAAAATATTTAGAATTTAGAATAAGAAACTAATGTAATGTGGAATAATGTTACAAATTGTATAACGAGGGTAGCAAAATAACTCTTAGGCGAATCTAAAGGTACAAAGAATCTAGAAAAAGAGACTTGGTGGTGGAGTGAGGAAATTCAAAATATCATTAGAGTAAAAAAGGAGTACTTTAAAAGTTGGCAAACTAACATAAATAATCAAACCCTAGAAGCTTATAAAATCGCTAAAAATAGGGATACGAAAATAGTTAGCGAAGCTAAATCAAAGGCATTTGAAGATTTATATAATAAATTAGGAACCCGAGAGGGTGAAAAGGACATATTTAAACTTGCTAAATTAAGAGATAGGAAAACTAGAGATTTAGATCATGTTCCTTGCATTAAAGGTGAAGATCAAAAGGTTTTAACTAAGGATCTTGAGATTAAAGAGAGATGGCATAGTCATTTTCAGAAGTTACTTAATGGAGATTGCGTCAAGGATTTCTCTTTAGAAGGTACCCAAGAGTCCACAATATTTGATAAATATCAATATTTCAGGCGTATTAAGATATCAGAAGTGGAGGATACCTTGAGAAAAATGAAAATGGGAAAGGCCTTAGGACCAGATGGCACACCTATTGAAGTATGGAAAGGTCTAGGAGACATTGGTATTCAATGGCTAACTAAACTTTTTAATAAAATTTTAAAGGAACGGAGAATGCCAGAAGTTTGGAGAAAAAGTGTTGTAGTTCCTTTCTATAAAAATAAACGAGATATTCAAAGTTGCAATAATTATCGTAGAATTAAGCTTATGAGTCATACTATGAAACTTTGAGAAAGAGTAATTGAAAAACGCCTCCGATGTATGACTACTGTATCGGAAAATCAGTTTGGTTTTATGCCGAATAGATCTACTACAAAAGCTATTTTCTTACTACGGCAGCTAATGGAAAAGTATAGAGAGATGAGAAAAGATTTGTATATGATTTTTCTTGATTTAGAGAAGGCGTATGATCGAATACCGAGAGAATTGATTTGGTGGACATTAAGAAAGAAAGGAATCTCTCAAGGATATGTTGATTTGATTAAGGATATGTACGCCGGTGCTATTACTAGTGTTCGAACTATTGCTGGAGAGACTCATGAATTTTCAGTTTCTATAGGTCTGCATCAAGACTCTGCACTAAGTCCATATCTCTTTGCCTTAGTTATGGATGAAGTAACAAAACAATTACATGATGATCCCTTGGTGTATGCTATTTGCAGATGATATTGTTTTAATTAATGAGAGTATTGATGATTTAAATGCTAAGTTAGAGCGTTGGAGACTTACCGTGGAGTATAGAGATTTTAAAATTAGTAGGAGCAAGTCAGAGTTTATGCATTGTAATTTTAGTAATGGAAGAGTGGTACAGGAAGACATGGTTCTAATTGATGGACATAACATTCCGAAGAGTAGTAACTTTCGATACTTAAGGTCTATAATACAAGAGAATGGGGAGATTTATGACGATGTTACACATAGGATTAAGGCAGGCTGGTTAAGATGGAGAAGCGCATCAGGAGTCATTTATGATCGCCGTATGCCTGTGAAACTCAAAGGGAGGTTTTATAGAACGGCTGTGAGACCTGCTTTGTTATATGGTACCGAGTGTTGGGCAGTACAAAAGGAACACATTCACAAAATGTGTGTAGCAGAGATGAGAATGTTGAGATAGATGTGTGGTAAGACTAAGATAGACAAGATTAGGAATGAGCGCATCCGTAAGGACTTAATGATAGTCTCAATTGATAATAAAATGAGATAAAATAGACTCAGGTGGTTTGGACATGTGTTTCGTCGCCCTAACTCAGCGCCGATTAAAAGATGTGACCGAATCTCAGTGGATGTAGTAAAAGAGCTCGAGGAAGACCTAAAATGAGATGGTGCGATGTTATTAGGAAGGACATTAGTTTCTTGGGTTTAAATATGAATATAGCACTTGATAGAAATCTTTGACGGAACAAGATTCATATAGCCGACCCCAAATAATTGGGATAAGGCTCTGATGATGATGATGATGATGATGATGAAACAATTTTTGGGCATCCAATGTCAGGTAAACTCCTATTCCACCCACTGACTCCCTTGCCAAACAGGCAATATTATCAAAGGTTATTGCCTCCCTCACGTAGGCGGTAAGGGCAAGTAAGGCAAGCCAAAAATACCTGCCTTGCCTTATGATCGCCTAACTTACCAAGCCTATGTATCTACGACAAATGCTTTTATGGAGGTCCCAGCCACAGTGGCAGGGCACTGTTCATTTAAATAGAAAACCCCAGCCCCACCCAAGTCAATACCAACTGAGCCATGCTCAGAAAATCAACTTATTACTTTTAATATTATTAAAGTTTATTGGATTGGGCCATCCAACTCAAAACCTTAAGGTGTTGAGTGGAGAGGGCTCCACTATTATAAGCACATTATATTTTAGCATGTTTCCAATACGGGACTATTCTAACAAATATCCCCCCCCCACATTCTGAAAAAATGCTGCTCGTATGTAACCTTGCCGTCAACACGGTTTAGTTAACATCCAAACTGATTAACTTGCTCTTGAATTTTGCACTGTTTTTTTTATATGAATACACATAATCTTTGTGTACTACCTTTCGCAATAAAATTGGTGGTGCAAACCACATCTTCTCTAAAAACCACCTATAGTCTTTGATTTGCACTATATTCCTACGTGGGTGCAAATCCTAAGCGCATATTATTTATTTTTGTCCTTAAATCAAATGGTTTTGACAGCGAGGGCATATGTGCAACTTCTTTTTAGAATCTAGAGTTATTAAAAGCAATAGGTTGATATCAAGGGTATAGATACAATTATGGTAGTCTACGGGGGTATATTATCTTAATCATTCCTCCACCTTATCTAGCAAGGAAGGGAAGAAAAAATGAAGAGAAAAAAATGAAAGATCAGAAAGGGTTTGTATTGTATAGAGCAACTTTTTCCTTTCGGATTTATCATTAGAGTTACTCCATGAATATTACCAACTAAATAACCAGTGATGAGGGGAAGGATATCTCTTTGATTGTTTGGAACAGTTTTTTGCTACATTCTTTAAAATAGTAGTTGCCTAAAAGGTAGAAACATAAAGGCAAATAGTAAAAATGGCAAAGACGAAGAATCCAACAAATGAAACACAAGAAACAGCAAGTGCAATTCCCTGTGATCTGTAGAATATTCTACGAATCATCTATCCACTGTTTGTTGCCTAGCATCGTGGCATAAGCACTACAAGGAACCCCTAGATGACTGGATTGTAGGATTGCACTGAGCATAGAGACTGAAAGGCATAGCACATTCTCACAACAGCTGAATTGGCATCTACCCAAAAGAATGAAATATAAGGACATTTAAGGAAAACTATAGCTACTAAAACTGCCCTAAGAAACACTTAAGCAGGCATATGAACAGAGCTGATGTGTCATGTCCGATGGTCCTATGTCATGGTGGCACCGCATTTTACTTCCAATGAGAGGAAATTTTCAAGTATTTTAACTTCAGCTGGGAAAGTTACCGTTGACGTTTAGTCCCGTACCAGATATCATGGGTGCCTTCCCTTTTAGGGGAGCCCCTCAACTCAATGCCTAGATTTTGGTTTAGAGTTGGGGTTTAATAGTTACCTATCTGCTCTAGCCAGATTTCTTTTATCTCAATTGGGCATGTGTATTTTGCATGTGTCCTTTTCCCTGTATAGTGTTTCACTTCAGGTGGAACATTCTCCTGAAATTTATCTCCTCTCTCTTCGTAAAATATGGCAGAGTTAACCAAAAAAAAGGAACTATTGATAGTTACAACCTCAATTCAAAGATGAAAACTAATCAGCACCTTCTACCATTTCGTTCATTTGATTCAGGACCTTCTCATACCCTCTAACATCATGCACCAATGTCTCTGCATCAAATAATCCTCGAAATCCCTTAACCTAGACCTTATCTTCGTAAAAACCCCAATATTATAAGATTTTGCAATGGATGGAAAATCACTTAATACCACGAATGACGATTGTCCATTGGAATTAGCCATTCTGATCTTATTCAAGCGAGTTAACCTATTCTGGAAACTAAAAGAATAAACAGCAAAAAAGAAAAAATTGTATCATTGTTTATCACATCTTACTCTTACTAACAGTCTAACTTCAACAATTAAGTGCTTTGTTTAACCACATAGTAATTGCCGCTCCATCTGATTTTGCAAGCTGCCACTATATCAGCTTCTTCAATGCCATTGCCTGCCACAGTCCTGTAACTTATTTCCTTTAACTGCAGAGTCTCTACAATCAAACTGGCTGATCTACAAGCCCGAACAACCTTTTCCTTCTAATAATAGCTGCAGTTTTATGCCTCATTAGATCCCTCCTTTCTGATCTTTCATTTTTTTTTCTCTTCATTTTTTCTTCCCTTCATTGCTTCCCCTCCCTCCATATTATTTTCCTTTTTTTCACCTTCTCTCCCACTCCAATCTTTTTCCTCTACCCTTTCACTTTCCCTCCCTCTCAATCCTTTTTGTGTTTCTACCCTAATTCCCTCTCCTTTTTTCAATTTCCCTTCATTTTTCACTTTTTCTTCTTGTAGTCTAGACTTGCATCATTATGGTCAGCCAATTTCCTAACAAGATTGAATGCCTACATGGCCAAGACATACTCAAACATGAGAAACTGCATAGGAATCCATCTTGCATGAATCCAATATAGATCAGAACCGGGACCATAATCGGCTAGTTCTAGGCTTATATTGCCAGCTTTAAAATTGATTGTCTCAAAATAATGCCAAAAACCAGGGAAATGGAGGAAAGAATAAACAAAGCATAAGAGTATAAATATAAGGAAACAATATGTTAATTACATGAAAACCTGGTTTAAAAAATAATAGAATTAAGAACTAAACTAATTGGAAAAGGTGGCAGGAAAAAAGTTGCAATCTGCAAGAAATGGGAGCAGCAATATAATGGGCAAAGAAATAAAAAGGAAAGAAAAGAATGGAAGTACGAAAAGAAGGCCAAAAAGTGTAGAATAAAAGAGGAAGAAGGGAAGAAAAAAGAAAGAGATTATAAATCAAGAAAAAGAAAAGAAGGAGAGGTAAAAGAGAAAATAAGTGAAGGAGAAAGAAAAGGGAATGAGGAATGTTGTAGCCATAGATAGCAGAGAGAAAGAGGCAAGAAAGGAGGGAGTAAGATGAAAAAAGAATGAAGAGAAAAGAAAAAGAAAAATGAGAAAACATTGCATGCCTCCTCATCTAGCGCTAGTCTACCTTCCGATGGTGATGAATAGGCCCATCAATGGGGCAGATAAGGAGTGAATACCATGGTTTGCTGACTCGGTCTGATTCGTACAAGTTGACTCATATCTGGGAATGACGGAGTCACAGAGCCAGCCAAATCCACCCGCGTTGGCTTCAAGTCGATCCAATCTCACTCGTTTCTAGGCCAGACCAAGTTGACCCAGCCCACTGAGCCCGCCAACATTGGTGAATACATTGACATATGTGTCTGCTCCTATTCTAGAATTCTTGGATGTCCACACAAACATATGGCGGGTATCAATACCATCCAAATCCACAACTGTCTTTGAATTTTAATATTATATAAATTTACCCAAAAAAGCACTTTAGTTTAAAAGGATGAAATATAATTAAAGCTACTTTTTCACTTTGAGAAGTGCATGCTAAACCACAATGCTGCGTTACATTTTTGTTAAGAACAAACAAAAGAAGGACATGAATCCAAGGGCAGATCGATATTATCCAAATCAAATCTCCCATCCTCCGTGTCACATGTTTCCAGAAACATGTTGAATAACAGAATCTTACAGGTTGCATAATTGGATAAATTCTGATAAATCTATTCAACATGCGCCAGGAAGTTATGTCAGTAAAGCAGTTAGGACTGCAGGAGAAAAAAATCAAAACCCTCCTAACCCCCTGCCAATCTTTCCCTTCACTTTCCTTCACCTTCTTTTGCAGATCCAGCTGCAGCAGTAAGATTCAGAAGCTCCTCCCCATCCCTTCATGCTTCCCTCTGTTGTTGACAGGCTGCTCAAGTGTAGATGGACAGAAGCAGGCAACTTAGCCTGCAAACCTGTCTAGAAATATAGTTAAATATGGTACAGACAAAAACAAATGCCGTATTTTAACCAGAATTCAAAAGAGGACAGCCAGGAATTCAGACAAACAAATGGACATGACAAAACAACGTTATAAACTACATACTTGCACTTTTTGTTTAAATCTGAAAATTTTGAAACCATAATACAGCTATACGTGTGAATCAAATTAGTAAGGTCATGACACTTCATCAAAGAAGAGATGTCTCACTTCCGTTTAGAGGTCAGGTAGTTCAAGAGCAAACCAATTCACAGTTTATAAGATCTATATAACTATGATTTTATTTCTATTTAATGTTTGATCACATTGAATGTGAGGCATTAAACATCTTTCATAATTAGAAAAATTAAATAGTAAGAAGCAAGAAACAAGTACGTTCAAGTATCTTTGACTGGCAACGCAAATGCAAGGCCTAGTGTAAGGGCATAATATGTGTACAATACATGCATTTAATCATGAACTTGATTCTTGAACCAGCTAGTACAGGTGAAGTGGCCAGTGCACTAGTCTAACATCAGCAGACTCGATGCCAGTACTTGGCAGTGCGCTAATGACCAACAGAAGGTTTGATTTTTTTAGGGACCTTTTCATAAACACCTGAGAGGCTTTTTAGTACCCTTTTCTTAGAGACTTTTTTTACTTTTCTTTCTTTAATGAATTTGGGGTACCATCCTCTTAGAAAAATAAAACATCTTCCGCAGGTGTGATCTTCACTAGTCCACTCCCAAAAAAGAAAGAGCCCTCAGGTGTAATCTTCCTCTTTCACTCTCTTGTACTCTTTTCTTTTCATTTAACGAATATATGGTACCATCCACCCCCCCCCCAAAAAAAAAAGTAATACGTTATGGCATGGTTGCATCCTTAACTTCCATTCTACTTCCTGCATCACTAAGCAGTCTAAGGTGCAGTACAGTTAGCCATTTTCCAGGGAATGTCATTTGAATTTTTTTCATTTATTTGAGAAATAAGGAGACAAAATTAGCCATGCCTTTCCACTTTCCTGAAAGCAAAGAGAATCCTAACGCTGGTTAGTTGAAGACTTACTACTTACAATGAACAAAATCTTGGACATTTTGCAATTCTAATGCATCACAAACTGCATGTCAAGAAATTCACTTATAATTTGGTAGGGCCCTCCCGCATCCTCTCCTCCACTTCCAATGCAGCCTTCCTAACTCGGGAGTCTTGGCTCCATGACCAGACCACCTATAAATTTCATTTTAAGTGAATTCTCCCGTTTATTTTTTTGTTGTTTTTCCTATGAAATTCACCGGTGAAACTTGCCCTGTTTTCCCAATCCCTTCATGATACAGCCTATGCCACCGTCAATGGCTCCTTTTCCCCTTTTCTGGAAGGTGGCCACATGGCCACAATGTCAGTGGCTCCATTGGAACTGTTCATTTGACTATACGGACAACCCCATCGTCTCGATCATGGCAAGGGTACGTTGTAAACAGTAAACAGTAATACGCAGAGGCCTATTATTGACAACTGCTTTTGGTTCACTTCTAATTCGTTTTCCCCCTCCATTAAACCTTATTTTGTTCCCGTGCCCTGATTTCTATGCTCCTTCCACGATATCTGGAAATTCCTCTCAAATCCCCTTCGGTCATTTTTCCCGAGAGTGAGAACCTTTCTGTCATCTAACTCGAACTCAACAAAAATATCGCTTAAGCTAAACTTCCATAAGCTTCAACACAAGAAATCTAATGCTTCGTATTCCAGAACAGTTTCCTAATGACTGGTTTCCACGTCTATGTTCGTTGCCACTGCGTGATCTTATCAAGACCCCTGCTTAGCATGCAGGCCAGACTACTCGTTCTATCTTTCTGCAACATCGAAACGGAACAACACATCCAAATCCACGCAGTCCCTGACAGCAAGTAATCAACACGCACGGCATGCAGGCACGCATGCGTGCTCGAGCGCGCTCCCCACAAAGAGGGGGGAAGCGCACACAAAGAGGGGGGAAACGAACCTTTCGGGACGTGCCAGAAGTGGCAGGCCAGGCCATACGGGCACCCTTCCGGCGTGTTGAAGTGCCGGCACTCATGATCGCCGCCCCGCCAGCCAGCCAGCTTCAGGGCGCCCAGCTCCTGCAGCCGCCGATCAGCCGCCGCCGCCTGGAGGAGAGGAAACGAACCACTCGGGACGTGACGGAAGCGGCAGAACGAGCCATACGGGCAGCCTTCCGGCGTGTTGAAGCGCCGGCACTCTTGATCCCCGCCCCGCCCGCTAGCCAGGTGCGGGGCGCCCCACTCCTGCACCAGCCGCCGCTGATGCTCAACAGCCGCCTCCCCCTGCAGCAGCTCCCTGGATCGGGACCCATCGAACTCAGAACGAAATCTCTTCGGAAAGGGTTCCATAGCAGGATCGAGGTCGCCGCAGAGGACCGATCCGCCCGGCTTCGATGCCGAAAACTCGCAGAGAGTAGGAAGAGGAGGAGCGACCGCTCCCAATGCGCGTCAACTTCCTCGGTTCCTCCTCCTCCGATCGGTGTTGGTGCGGCTGTGGAGGGAAGCCGGGTGGTGTGGGGGGTGAAGGGCGGAGGGGACGAGTGGAAGTGGGATTAGCGCGGGGTCGGGGGCGCGGGGGGTTTCCAGGCGTTACGTAGGGGCGCGGGGGTAGCCAGGCTTAACGTGTCGCGCGATCCGGGACGTCGGTTGGGGAGACCAGGATAGAGTCAGGACACGTGGCGGTGATTGACTGGCAACGGTCACGAGATCCACCTTGCAGAAAGGAAAAACCTGACGGGTGCGTGTCTTCGCTTGCAAAGATTTTGAAAATCAAACACTAAAAATATATTGGTCAAAGTAATAATACGCATCTTAATTGTAACGTTGGGTATTGAGATAAATTTTAAAGATAAAAAATATAATTTATTTTAAATTAATTTAGTTCTATCATTATTATAAGGTATATTTTATATACGAGAGGATAAGAATAATATTATTCTTATTTCTCATTTGGTAAAAAATATAAATATAAATAAGAGCAAATGTTGAAAAAAATCATGTTAACCTTCTTAACTTAGTTAATATTTAATACTTTTTATTTATAATGATGATTAGCACTAATAAATATATTATTTAATAATTTCTTTAATAATATTTAGGACTAATAAAATTACAATGTAATGTTTTTATTTATAATGATAATTAACACTAAATATATTATTGTTTAATAATTTTTCTTTTACATTATAATTAAAATGAATGATTTGCCATTTATTTAATAATTTTATTCATAATTATTATTAATTAAATTAATGTTTCATATATTTTATTCATAATGATGATTAGCATTGACCATAGTGTTGTTGAATAAATTCTTTTATGAAAAATATTTAACACCAATGATGCTACCATTTAATAATTTTTTTCTTAAACATAATTAACACCAATAAAGTTAATATTTAATATTTATATTTATAATGATTATTACTACTAATGAGAGTACTATTTAATACTTTTTATTATTACTAATATTTATCACTAATGAAGTTATTACGTAATATTTTCATGATTAGCACTAATGATATTATTATTTAATAATTCTTTTAATGAAACTTAGGACTAATAATTTATCTTTTGTTTAATAATTTTTCTTCTTGATTATGACTGGTATTAATGAAGTTAATATTTAATATTTTTTATTTATAATGGTGATTATCACTAAAGAATGTATTATTTAATAACATTTTCTTCCTTATAATATTTAACACTCGTGAGACTACTATTTAATATTTTTATCA
Organism: Amorphophallus konjac; assembly: GCA_022559845.1. Lineage (NCBI taxonomy): Eukaryota > Viridiplantae > Streptophyta > Magnoliopsida > Alismatales > Araceae > Amorphophallus > Amorphophallus konjac. Next base: position 11,820,780 of record CM040118.1, on the reverse strand, counting down.
CGATTAACACTAATGAGGTTAACATTTTATATTTTTATTCATACAGATGATTAGCACTAATAAGGATATTGTTTAATAATTTTTCTTATTAATAATTATTTAGCATTAATGAAACTACTATTCAATATGCTTTTCCTCTTAATCATGGTTAATACTAATGATATTATTTTTTATTTTATTTCTAATAGTCATTAATATTAATGAGTCAATGATATTTAATATTAATGAAAGTATCAAGAGAAAAGGGGGGAGGGGTGAAATGGGATTAGAAAAATAGGGACAAGTCATTCTAACAAAATGTTAGAATGAGTTGTCCTCGGTTCTAACATCATTTTTAGAGTTAACCTCGTTCTTCTTGTTTCATGATATCCTCACGTTTTTTTACCGTACCAAATAAGGAAGGGAGATAAAGTGAGGATATCCCCATCTTATCTCAATAAAAAACGTACCCTAAGGAGATGTTTGGTATCGGGATAATTTAAGTGAAGAATAGGTATAAGTCATTCTGGGCTAATTTATTCTTATTCTCGTGTATGCTTGATATGCGAAGGGATAAATACGAGAATATTCTTATTCTTCGTTTGGTAAAAAATGAGGATAGAAATGAGAATAAATACTGAATAATTACCAAAGTGTCCTTTTTATCCTGGGTTAAATCATATGATGCTATTCTTTGTTTGGATGGGATTAGAAAATTTAAAATATAATTTGTTTTAGTAAAAATTGTTACTTAATTAAACTTTACATTCATGATAACGACTAATAAATATCTTATAATAGATTTTAATAGATAAGTTTTATTAATAATCTTAAAAATAATACAAAAATAAATTTCATATTAATATAATATAATAAAAATAAAGATATTAATTAAGATACTATTATGTTTTAAAAATTTGTTAGTAAAATAAAATTAATGAATAATAATTATTACTATTTGTAAAAATGAGTAATTAAATAGTATACCTCAAATTTAACATATTTATGTAATATAATAATCAATAATAAAAATATTCAATTTAATATTAATATCATACTATGAGAAACGTAATTGAAACTCTACTTTAATTATTCTTTACTGATAACAAAATTTGTAAATAAATATTTTGATTAAATAATTGTCCATTAATAATAATGAGACTGCAAATATATCTATTATTTTCTACATTTCAAATAATTAGCACTAATGATGTTGACTTTTTCCTCCTTTAAAAGTATATTAGTGATAATAATACATTTCAATAAGTAATTATTATTCTTAATTAATATCAATATAATTATTTAGTGTAGTGCTCTATGTTTAAAATATTTGTAATTCATCGTGAACGTACATCAACAAAAAAACATATATTTTAATATTTATTATCTTTTTTTGTCTATCTTTGATTTGACTTATATAAAATATGAGTACAAATTAGAATAGTTCTGTATAATTAAAGATATTATATAATCACTCAAAATATGACCGATGCTGTAACTATTTATAATACTTTTAGATTGTTTACTTTGGTTAAAATAGTGTGTTTTATAATATTTTATAATATTCTTTGTTTGGTTGGGACGAGAAGATTTAAAATAATTAGTTTAGTGAAATTACCTAATTAATTAGATTTTACAATCATGATTACGACTAATAGAAAAATTATATTATTAGAAATAAATTTATTAGTAATTTATTTTAAGTGAAGATCTAAGATAATACAAATAAATATATTAATGACAAAAAAACCTTTTAAAACTATTTACTAAGAATGATAATAATAATTATATTTTCGACCATTGTGAGTAAATAAATAACTTAACTTAACTTTAACATATTTATGTAATATAATGTAACGATTAATATTTGTTAATAAATGAAATGATAAATAGTGTATCATTAAAAATCTAAATCAAATGATATTAATTTAAATTAGTGATAAACACACTTCCAAATAAATTTTTTATTTCAAATTTTTTGTTAGTGATAATGAGACTTTTCTTAATCAATATATTTTCTTACACACTTGTTAATCCCACTCTCCCCTGCTAAAATGAGACCTAAAACTCTGTCTTAAATCGGACCAAAATCAAACAAAATATGATTACCTATTTTTTAAATTTTTAACATTTTGATCACTCAAAATAACTACCCTCATATTTACAATATTTACTTTGGTAAAAAATTAAACTTTATATATAATTTACACGTGCACATAAAACATGAATAATTCACGTGTAATCTAAATAATGAGTACGGGTGGCCCAAATAATATACGCACACGTACAATCCACACAAACAGTTAGCAAACATAAATTAATTAGAAAAAATTTATAACAATTCAGAGCATACTACAAAAAGATAAAGTTTTACAAACAATTTTTCAATTGTACATGGCCTCACAAATGATAGTCCAAAAAAAGAAAATCATATCACTTATTATTACATAATTTCAATTGATCAAACTTTGCCAACAAAGTTTCACATAACTTCACAGTTCGACCGGCTGTAAATTTCTCCATCTCGATTGTTCTTCTTAAATCTTCCACAAGTGCATCCTGTTCAATCTGTCCTCCTGTTGTAGATATATTAGACATTTCTACTGTCTGCTCATTCGAAATCTGTTCCTGAAAAAGGTGAATGATATAATCACAAAGTAAAGAATTAAGTGCAAAATATATGAAATTGATAAGAGTAAGGGAGATGAGGCTCAGAACAACATGATAACGTAATCACATGGATCATATTCTATCAAATTAGTTGGGGGTTGCCGTGTGGCCATCCACCCAATCATCATTGCCTCGTTTATACCTGGTAAGACCGAACGAGAGTTTGATATTGGGAAGGAGTTTAATACCAACAGGGAACAATGGGAGCACTTGAATAATGGGAAGGAGATGTCTCCACTGTCTCTCTCACACACACACACCATGTGGGAAGGAGCTGTCTCAGTGAAACATGTGGTAGAGAAATTGTATCCCCCCTGCGCACACACACACACAAGTGAAATTGAACACACACACACACACACACACACACATTGTATCCCCCATGAACACACACACACTAAAGTAGATTGAACACACACACACCTGAGAACACACACACACTCACACATTGTATCCCCCCCGAACACACACACACAGACATGTGATTACACCTGGGAACAGACACACACACACACACATTGTATCCCCCCTACGCACACACACACACAAGTTAAATTGAACAGACACACACACACACACACACACACACACACATTGTATCCCCCCTGCGCACACACACACACACAAGTTAAACTGAACACACACACACCTGGGAACATACACACACAAGTTAAACCTGAACACACACACACTAAAGTAGATTGAACACACACACACACACACATTGTATCCCCCCCTGAACACACACACACAGACATGTGATTACACCTGGGAACAGACACACACACACACACATTGTATCCCCCCTGCGCACACACACACACAAGTTACCTGGGAACACACACACACAAGTTAAACCTGAACACACACACACTAAAGTAGATTGAACACACACACACCTGGGAACACACACACACTCACACATTGTATCCCCCCCTGCACACATACACACAGACATGTGATTACACCTGGGAACAGACACACACACACACACATTGTATCCCCCCTGCGCACACACACACACAAGTTACCTGGGAACACACACACACAAGTTAAACCTGAACACACACACACTAAAGTAGATTGAACACACACACACCTGGGAACACACACACACTCACACATTGTATCCCCCCCTGAACACACACACACAGACATGTGATTACATCTGGGAACAGACACACACACACACACATTGTATCCCCCCTGCGCACACACACACACAAGTTAAATTGAACAGACACACCCACACACACACATATATTACCTGCTACGACAACATAATATAGTACCTAATGAAACTGTGAAAACCTGCCGAAATAAGAAAAAGATATCTGAATCAGTCATGGGTCAATAGGAACAGAGATATCTGAATCAACTGCATATGAGGTACAGAGATATATCAAGATACGGATGATTGTACACAATAAAGGTTATTTGGCTGATTATGAGACATGGAGGAGAAATTTAACCCTAGCACAGCTCATTCTTCTAAAACTGTGTATACTTAAACATTCACATTGAAAACATAAATTAGTCCATACCGTTGACATATCTTTTGCCCACATGAAGAACCCGCAACCTGATGTTGTTTTGTCAGCCTACAAGTAAAAGATATTCACATTAGACACATTTCATAAGGAATGTAAGAACAATAACCATGAACAATGTTAGCCACGTACCTTAGATTATGGACATACATAAAATATTTTCCCCTTATTCTTACTAGTGTTTGAGGTTCGCCTTCTACAAGGTCCTTTGTCACAAGGACACAGTAATACTTCATCCACCCACATGAAGAACCGACATGACTTATCATTCCCAAGCTGTGACCAAATGTACATGAGAAAATGACATACATAACATGTAAACCAAAACAGTACGGTAGGGTAAAAACAACATACGCCAAGTGGGCAGCAATAATAGGGACGTTGGGGATTCTTGCTACTTTGAGAAATATTGATAACACATTCCCCTATGCCACATTGACATTGAATAGGATCATATTTTGCCTCACCTATTAATTTTGAATTCTACTGGTTTTATCCTGAAAAAGAATTATGTTATAAACACTTAATTATAATGAAGCATCGGTCAAGTTACTGGGTATTTGATATGTCATGTTATTTGGCTCATATGGACAATATTCAAAAATGACAGTCATTGGAAGACAAGTGTTGCAGTCACTTCCCATAGAACCCCTAAAGTAGCACCATCCATCCTCATAGTGGGGGCTGCCATAAGGCCATCCAACCCACTATCATCGGCGGGGCCTACAAATAGGGGAATGGAATGTGATGCCCCCACAGTCCTCCTCATCACATCAATGCTCCTTCCCATCATCATAGCCCAATCTCCTATGCAAGGACAATATTCCTGTAAGTAGTAGAAAATGTTAGATACACACCAAAATAGCAAATATGAGCACAAAAATATAAGATAAATCTAATAACAAATCCAAGCATGTGCAGTGTAGTACAAGGCAGCAACTTATATTTGATACGTCATGTTATTTGGCTCAGATGGACAATATTCAAAAATGACAGTCATTGGAAGACAAGTGCTGCAGTCACTTCCCATAGAACCCCTACAGTAGCACCATCCATCCTCATAGTGGGGGCTGTCATAAGGCCATCCAACCCACTATCATCGGCGGGGCCTACAAATAGGGGAATGAAATGTGATGCCCCCACAGTCCTCCTCATCACATCAATGCTCCTTCCCATCATCATAGCCCAACATCCTGTGCAAGGACAATATTCATGTAAGTGTACACACACACACACACCAAAATAGCAAATATGAGCCCAGAGATATAACATCTAGTAACAAAACCAAGCATGTAAAAATGTAGCATCGACCACGCATGTTGTGCAGTGTAGCAGCCTGAAACCCATATGTAGTGGTAATTGAGCCAGGCTACTCCAAAAAATTAAGTGAGTGTTCAAACGATCATATCCAAGGTAGGGAGCAGATTGCATAGTATAAATATGATTGTTTGAAGGTCACCCCCCCCCCCCCCAAAAAAAAGAGCAGAAGCCATATCTGAGAAACTGTCAAGGAAATTATGTTATATATGCACATTCCAAATCATAAACAACTAAACATAAAACAATTGACAGAGAATAAAAGTGTCCAAACACACAACATATATGTCCAATTACAGAACATGTAAAATTGACTAATTAAAAATGAAAATATCAAAATGTCACTCGTCATTTTGAGATTCCACGTGACGATGCCTACAATAGACAAGTTATAGGTTACGTGTAAACATAACTCTGAAAGACATAAAATATTACACATTAGGTTAACAGTGTAATAAATACCCCCGTGAACTATGATGGGACCAAAGACGAGTTGCCAAACGTTCCCGGAATCTTTCCCCTCTAGTAGCCTCTGTCCTACTGACATTATCCTCTTCATCGACCTCCTCATCACCAGGATTGTCCACATTATCTTCGGATTGTTGGAAAATTAAATCAACACCTTGCTCCCTTCTAATGAAATTGTGGAGCACGCAACAAGCCATTACAATTCTAACTTGTGTCTTAATTGGATAATTACGACGTTTTACCAAAATTGTGAAACGTGATTTAAGGACACCAAAAGCACGCTCAACACAATTGCGTAGTTGTGCGTGCCTATGATTGAACAAGTCTTTTTTATCCCTGTGTGCAACCCTCCTCCTATTACCTCTGTACTCTGCCAGATGATATCTTGTGCCGCGGTACGGTGCTAAAAAGCGGGGGATGTTTGCGTATCTTGCATCCACCAACCAAAATTTCTCTATGATAACAAACGAGTTGGAATTCTAATAAGTGTGGGGAACGAAACATACATAGATCTATCAATTGAATAACATGTACCTTGTGGTACGGTAAATCCACCTTTTTCAAGGGCCCATCTGAGGACTTTCATATCTGCAGCTGATCTCTCCCAACCCACAACAACATAACTAAACATTAGATCAAAATTTACACATGCCATGACATTATGGGATGTTTCACCCTTCCGATTTCGATAACGAGGCTGGTCAGCCACCGGAACCTTTGCAAGTATATGTGTGCCATCAATTGCACCCAGTGCATTCTGCTGACAAAGCAGAAGCATAATTAATAATAATTAACAAACAGTTGAAGGAACCAATTAATGCATGTCTATTTGCTAATGATCATAAAGTACATCACCTTGAAGAAGGGAAAAAATTTAGGATCATATCGAATTTTTGGATGTACTATATCATCAACAGACGGCTTCTTAATATAGTCATGGCGCAAGGATAACACTGCCATGAGTACATTATTAAAATGTCGACTTATCGTCTCTCCTGAATGTTGGAACCATTCTCTGAGTAATCTATCGCCAACTCCATGTCCAACCTCGAGGAGAAATATAGCTAATTGCTCGCTGGCAGACATATTTTTGGTGTCATTAAGTACACCCCTTTCCATCAATTTGTCCCTTAACCTTAAGAATAAGTGAGGATGCACTCGAAAAGTAGAGTATGATCTATCAACATGACCGGCCATTAATTGTTTAACCCACTTATGACCTCGACCAACATCTGTGTGCATTGGGGTCCTAGGGATACATATGTCGGAGGACAACATTTGAATGAGAACTATATGTTCAACTTCATCCCAATAGTTCTCCTCATCCATCATAAACTTAATGACCGTGTAAGACCCCGAGTTTCTGTACAAATATTAAATTTCGTAAATAGTAAATGTTGAATAGTGACTGTGGTAAATAGTAAATAGTAAAAATTTTGACTATCATATAAAAATTCTGAAAAATGGTAGTTAATTAGTAAAGACCATGGTAAACACTTTGGTCTTCTGTACTTGACCCTAATAAAATCATTTACATGGCTTAATCAGTGATTTAAGCCTGACTTAAAAACGCGAAAAACACTATTCATACGAAAATACAACTACCTTAGAAAAATCTGTAAAAATCACATCTGATAGAGGGTATTTTTCTTAGCAACTTTGTCTTCTGAAGTTTCATCGGTAAAAATCAGAAACTCTCTCTATCGACTAAACCGTTGAACATTGGGTTAAATTATTATTTTAATCTTAAGATTGGGAGATTAACAATAAACCTCGTGATAAAATTCCATAAAAATCATATTATGAAAGAGCATGTCTTGATTAGTAATTTTGTCTTTTGGGTCTAATTCATTAAAAATCATTTAGTAATATTAAATTGAGGTTTTAGTTTGGATTAGGCTTAGATTAGGCTAACCTTACCTTGAGAAACACGTGAAACCGTGTTTTGGTTGGCAGAAACACGTTGTCAACAATGCAAAGGATTTTGCGGCTCTGACCAAACCGTGTGTGAAGATTAAACACTCCTCTTCCAAACCTATAAGTAGAGGAAGCCCCCTTAAACATCTCTTAAACACAAAAGGGTCGTTCTTGCTGCTGTGAAGAAGCTCTGCAAGTCTACTGTTCATCTTCTTCCCCATTCATCTTTCCTTATTCCATCGGTTAAGGTAGGTAACCATGGCACAAACCTTGAATTTGATAAATGGAATGAAAGGGCATCATGTTAGCTTGTAGAAACCATGCTTTTCCATTTATTTACGTACTCAAATGCATAAAACGCAGGATTTATGCTTCTGTTTCGCTGTTCCCGTGTTACAGGGATTAACGGTTCCAACCGGACCGCTTTATCTCTTAGATGGCTCAGAACTGTCCGCCCGACTTATACAAACGGCCCAATTAGAACCGCCCACCTTGTATAAAACGGCCCAATGATAACCGTTTTACAGCCAGTAGGTTTAACGGCCCACTGTCATCCGTTTAACTTCCAGAAAACTGATTTTTTTGCTATTTGACCCATTTAACAATGTTAATTAGTAAAAATTGACAATCCACATAAATAACAGATAATGACATGAGTAAATTTCTGTTATTTGCAATATCTATTTTGATAAATTGTTTAAAGTGAAAATCATTGAAATTCACTTGTAACTTTGGATAAATTGAATAAGTATGGTAAATAGCTAAACTTTACCATAGGTAATTTCTGTAAATTACTGTAAACCAGAAAATTACTGGCCGACTTATGGCAAGTCTTTGACCAATTAGCCGGACACTCCATCCGGTAAACTTTACATTTTTACCGTAGAACATTTTTACCGTGGTAAATTACGGTTACATCATGACTATTGTTTTAACTTGATTAATTGACCGATTACCCTTGGATAATCTTCGGTCATATTTGAGCCCGGAATTGATCAATGGACATTAAACTGAAATTGGTTGGTTTAATTGTTATTGACAACCCGGTAACTATTTTGCATAAATTATCTTATAATTAGACATTATCGTTATGCTTAATACGGATTCTCTTGAACCGTATTTCTTAAACTACGACCCGAATGGTTCGTATATTCGTTCTTCGGAACTTACTTCTCTCTCTCGAACGGCTTACTGTCAACCGTTCATTCTTGGCCCCGTGACTCGTTACTCATGTGAGTACGGTCCGGTGTTTGCCGTACGACTACCTTGTTTTGGGTTTTTCATCGTGGTTATACTCTTGAATCAAAGGAGGCGAGTGTCGTCCTTTACATCTTGTACCCGACAGAAATTCATCTGATTATATTGGCCATAATTGACTATGTCTAGACGGGGGATCGGTGATCCAATTGAAATGAAATGCCAACGCATCATAAGGGCCCGGTCTGGTCCTGGGGAGAGCGCCCGAAAAGATATTGAGCCCATTGGGATGTTTATGACAGGGTGAGGCATTGCACCCGAATACTTGACTTGACATGTTACGTCTATGACAAACTCTTGTTACTTGACTCGTGCGTATTTACTTGGTTACATGTGTAACATACTTGCTGGTCAAATTATCTACTGTTACTTTACTTATTCATTACTTGGTAAATTGTTATATTTCTTGACCTTGCAAGATATCTTTTACATTGTTTCTTTTATCGTATCGTCATTCTTTATTTACTGCATTTCATATAAATTGGAAATCAATGGTTAATTACGTAAACCTGTTTGTGGTTATCTACTGAGCGCGTTTAGCTCACTCCTACTTTTCCCCTCTTTCCAGGTGATGAACTTGTCGGGAATGGACTGGAGTGATATCGAGAGATAGTTTTAGTTTATTGAGTCAGTTTGTACCCTTAGTATTAGTGAGAGATTGTTCTAGTATTTTGCTTATTATTTGGATGTAGTTGTTCTACCCAGTGTACTCAACTTTATTATCAATAAAACTCTGATTATTATCATTTCCAACCTTTTGTGCAATTGTTTGCAATGGTTCGGAATTATTGCTCGCTTGCCCCTAACAGTACGTCCCGAGATTCCGCATCGGGGCGTGACAGTTTAGTTGGTATCAGAGCCTAGGTTAATTTGTCCTAGGTATTTCACTTTAAAGTTATAGGTTTATTGGTTATAGGCTTAAGAAAACAACCTTGTGAGAATTGGGTAGAAATTTGGGTTAAGTTATTTAACCATAATCATGTTCTTCTTATCTAGTTCTTCTCTTCTCATCTAAGAAGTTCTTCTCTCATAAATAATCCGAGTAACTATTTTATATAGGCACTTAACTAGAAATGGCAGCCAATCGTGCTGAGATGAGGAATTTACAGCGTACAGTTCAAGGACTTACGCAAGCCTTGAATGCACTGGCTCAGGCAGGAGCTGGAGCTGGAGCGGCACCTCATGGCGCAGCTCATGGCACTGGTGATTTATATCGGAATTTCCGAGGAATGAACCCGCCTAGATTCGCTGGTTCAACTGATCCCGATGAAGCCGAGAATTGGCTCGACGAGATGGCAATAATTTTTGAGGTCATGCAATGCACTGACCAAGAACGTGTTCTTTTATCCGTTTTCCAACTGGAACGTGATGCACGTGCTTGGTGGGAGTCTGTTAAGCCGACTCTCGGAGATCAACAAGTCTCGTGGGAGGAATTCGAGGAATATTTCAATGATAAATATTTTTCTGACCGCGTGCAAGAAAAGAAGGGAGCAGAATTCGCAGCTTTGAAGCAGCGAAGTTTATCGGTATCAGAATATGAGGCTCAGTTTTCACGACTCTCTCGTTATGCAAGACATCTTATTTCGACTGAGATAATGAAGGCGAAGCGTTTCCTCAATGGTCTTCGACTTCATTATATCAATCAACTTGCACCACTGGAAATTTCTACATATTCTGAGATGGTAAGAAAGGCACAAATATTAGAAGATACTTTGGAAATGACTGAAAGGATTCGTGGTCAAGGTAATAAGAAAGAGCAACCGAAGGCACTCAAGAATGTTAAACCTGGATTTGGCACTGACCCGAGCAAGAAAAGACCCTTTACTAGTTCTGGTTCAAGTTCTGGTTCTGGTTCGTGGAGAGGCAAAATGTCGCGACAAGAAGACAAGAAACCTGATTCTATGATTCCATTCAAGGGCGTATGCCGATATTGTGATCGTCCTGGTCACAAGATGGAAAATTGTTGGCGCAAGCTAGGTGCATGTCTGCGGTGTGGAAGCAAAGAGCACCGTATACCCAACTGTCCTTTATTATCGGAACAAGCTATCCCGGCAAAACCTCTGAATTTCAAGAAGCCTCAAGGCAGGCTCCAGGCTCTTCATGCAAAGGAAAAAGATATCGCCGATGATGGTGGACTCGTCGAAGGTACTCTTGCTATATTCGACTTGCCAGCTTTTGTTCTAATTGATACTGGTGCAACACATTCTTTTATTTCACGGAGATTTGCTAAATCTTTAGCTATGGCACCTGTTTTGTTGAGTTCTCCGTTAGAAATATCAACCCCTATTGGTTCTAAATCAGCAATTCAGCATTACTATCCTTCTAGTAAGGTTATGGTGAATGATCAGAATTTTCCAGCTGATTTGATTTGTATGGACATGAAGGATTACGATGTAATCCTAGGAGCGGATTGGTTGGCTCGGTATGAGGCCAATGTTCATTGTAGTTCTTGTTCCGTGTCTTTTTCCAGACACCCCGGATTATCCTTCAAGGGAGTGAAACACCCCCTAGTTCTATCTCTCTTATCTCGACTCTTCGTGCTGATAAGTTATTGAGGCGTGGATGCGAAGCTTTTCTGGCTTTTGTTCATGCGTCCCCTGAACAGCAGATCGAGATTAAGGACATTTCTATTGTCCGAGAATTTCCGGACGTATTTCCAGAGGAGTTACCAGGACTTCCGCCTCAGCGTGAAGTTACATTCTCTATTGATCTTATTCCTGGATCGTCTCCTGTTTCTAAAGCCCCTTATCGCACGTCTCCTGCGGAATTACGGGAATTGAAGCAGTAATTGTTGGAATTACTCGAGAAGGGTTTTATTCGCCCGAGTGTTTCCCCTTGGGGAGCTCCTATATTGTTTGTTCGGAAGAAAGATGGTTCGATGAGATTATGCATCGATTATCGGCAACTTAACCAGTTGACTGTCAAGAACAAGTATCATTTGCCAAGGATTGATGAGTTATTTGACCAGATTACTGGAGCTTCTTATTTTTCTAAGATCGATCTTCGATCTGGATATCACCAGTTACGGATTAAAGAAGAGGATATTTATAAATCAGCTTTCCGTAGCCGGTATGGCCATTATGAGTTTGTCGTTATGCCTTTTGGGTTAACGAATGCACCGGCAGCTTTCATGCAATTAATGAACAGTGTGTTCCGACCCTACCTTGATCAATGGGTTGTGGTATTCATAGATGATATTTTGATATATTCCAATAGTGAAAGAGAACATGCCGAGCATCTGAGGATGGCTTTGCAATTATTGAGAGATTACCAATTATATGCTAAGTTGAGCAAGTGTGATTTTTGGTTACAAGAGGTGTCTTTTCTAGGACATATTATTACCAAGGATGGTATTTCTGTAGATCCATCGAAGGTGGAAGCAGTAAAGAATTGGGAACAACCTACCAGTGTTACTGAAGTGAGGAGTTTTCTTGGCCTGGCTGGTTACTATCGAAGGTTTATTCAAGATTTCTCTAAGATTGCGGTACCTCTGACGAAGTTAACCCGCAAAGAGATTAAGTTTGAGTGGTCAATTGAATGCCAACGGAGTTTTCAGACTCTGAAGGATTGTCTGACTACTGCCCCTATTTTAACCTTACCTTCTGGTGAGGGTGGTTTCGTGGTTTACACTGATGCTTCTGGTATTGGCTTAGGCTGTGTGCTTATGCAGCACGGCAAGGTGATTGCCTATTCTTCTAGGCAGTTAAGAAAGCATGAAGTTAATTATCCAGTTCATGATTTGGAATTGGCAGCCGTGGTATTTGCTTTGAAGATTTGGAGGCACTACTTATATGGTGAATCATTTACGGTATTTTCGGATCACAAAAGTCTGAAATACTTATTTTCTCAAAAGGAATTGAACATGAGACAAAGAAGATGGTTGGAGTATATAAAGGATTTCGACTTTTCTATTAAGTATCACCCGGGCAAAGGCAATGTGGTTGCTGATGCTTTAAGTCGGAAGCCTGTGGCTAAGATATCTAGTCTTATGTTACAAGAATGGAAATTACTGGAGCAAATGGCTAGTCTGGATATCAATATTGATAATGACCGGATATTGATTTCCCAGTTGCAACTGAAGCCCGAATTGTTGGTAGAAATCAAGTTATTGCAAGATATTGATCCCGAGCTAGTCGAAATTAAGGAAAGCTTGAGTAGCAGACCTGATTTCTCGATAGCCGATGATGGAAGATTATTATTTCAAGGTAGAACTTGTGTACCGAATGAGGCTAATATAAAGAATCGGATTCTTGAAGAAGCCCATAGATCCAAATATACTATCCATCCGGGAGGCACTAAGATGTTCAAGGATTTGAAAAGGTCATTTTGATGGCCGAACATGAAAAGGGAAATTGCAAATTTCGTGAGTACATGTCTTGTTTGTCAACAAGTAAAGGCCGAGCATTTCAGACCGACAGGTAAATTGAAACCACTTGATATACCCCAATGGAAGTGGGAGAGTATTGGTATGGATTTCATTCTGGGTCTTCCTAAGACTCGAGGTGGTTATGATGCTATATGGGTAATTGTGGATCGACTGACTAAATCCGCACATTTCTTATCTATTAAGTCCAAGTGGACAGTTGATGTGCTGGCAGCATTATATTTAAAGGAAGTGGTTAGGCTTCATGGTATCCCAGTCAACATTATATCCGATAGAGATCTGAGATTTACTTCTCATTTTTTGAAAGGATTGCAAGAATCTCTTGGTACCCGTCTGAATTTTAGCACTGCATTTCATCCGCAAACAGATGGACATACCGAGAGAACTAATCAAATAGTGGAAGATATGTTGAGAGCTTGTATGATCGACTTCGGTGGAAGTTGGAGCGATCATTTAGCATTGATAGAATTCGCCTACAACAATAGTTATCAATCCAGCATACAGATGACACCTTTCGAGGCTTTGTATGGAAGGAGCTGTCGTTCTCCATTATGTTGGGATGAGGTTGGCGAGAAGCAATGGCTTGGACCGGATCTTATCTCGGAGTCATCACAAAATATTCGTAGTATCCGAGACCGGTTACTTGTGGCTCAATCGAGGCAAAAGAGCTATGCTGATAATAGAAGAAGAGATTTGGAATGTCAAATTGGCGAGCATGTGTTCTTAAAAGTCTCTCCTTCAAGAGGTATTCGTCGATTCGGTATTCATGGCAAGTTAAGCCCAAGGTATATTGGTCCATTTGAGATCCTTGATCGAGTGGGTGAAGTCGCCTATAGATTGGCCTTACCTCCTCAATTATCTGGTGTACATAACGTATTCCATGTATCTATGCTTCGGAAATACGTGTACGACTCTAGTCACATCATTCAACATGTGGACTTTGAATTTAAGAAGGATCTATCTTATGAAGAAAGACCAGTGAAGGTTCTGGATCGGAAAGAGCAACAACTTCGAAATCGTTCCATACCGATGGTTAAAATCCAATGGAGTCGGCGTGGAATAGAGGAAGCTACATGGGAATCCGAGGACGCCATACGGAAGCGTTATCCCGATCTATTATAGGTAAGCTATTTTTTCTTTACTATATTTTGGTCCAGTGAATTTGGAGGACCAAATTCTTTAAGTGGAGTTTCTGTACAAATATTAAATTTCGTAAATAGTAAGTGTTGAATAGTGACTGTGGTAAATAGTAAATAGTAAAATTTTTGACTATCATATAAAAATTCCGAAAAATGGTAAGTGTTGAATAGTGACTGTGGTAAATAGTAAATAGTAAAATTTTTGACTATCATATAAAAATTCTGAAAAATGGTAGTTAATTAGTAAAGACCATGGTAAACACTTTGGTCTTCTGTACTTGACCCTAATAAAATCATTTACATGACTTAATCAGTGATTTAAGCCTGACTTAAAAACGCGGAAAACACTATTCATACGAAAATACAACTACCTTAGAAAAATCTGTAAAAATCACATCTGATAGAGGGTATTTTTCTTAGCAACTTTGTCTTCTGAAGTTTCATTGGTAAAAATCAGAAACTATCTCTATCGACTAAACCGTTGAACATTGGGTTAAATTATTATTTTAATCTTAAGATTGGGAGATTAACAATAAACCTCGTGATAAAATTCTATAAAAATCATATTATGAAAGAGCATGTCTTGATTAGTAATTTTGTCTTTTGGGTCCAATTCATTAAAAATCATTTAGTAATATTAAATTGAGGTTTTAGTTAACCATTCCTTAATCTTTTGGATTAGACTTAGATTAGGCTAACCTTACCTTGAGAAACACGTGAAACCGTGTTTTGGTTGGCAGAAACACGTTGTCAACAATGCAAAGGATTTTGCGGCTCTGACCAAACCGTGTGTGAAGATTAAACACTCCTCTTCCAAACCTATAAGTAGAGGAAGCCCCCTTAAACATCTCTTAAACACAAAAGGGTTCTTGCTGCTGTGAAGAAGCTCTGCAAGTCTACTGTTCATCTTCTTCCTCATTCATCTTTCCTTATTTCATCGGTTAAGGTAGGTAACCATGGCACAAACCTTGAATTTGATAAATGGAATGAAAGGGCATCATGTTAGCTCGTAGAAACAATGCTTTTCTATTTATTTACGTACTCAAATGCATAAAACGCCGGATTTATGCTTATGTTTCGCTGTTCCCGTGTTACAAGGATTAACGGTTCCAACCGGACCGCTTTATCTCTTAGATGGCTCAGAACTGCCCGCCCGACTTATACAAACGGCCCAATTAGAACCGCCCGTCTTGTATAAAACGGCCCAATGATAACCGTTTTACAGCCAGTAGGTTTAACGGCCCACTGTCATCCGTTTAACTTCCAGAAAACTGATTTTTTTGCTATTTGACCCATTTAACAATGTTAATTAGTAAAAATTGACAATCCACATAAATAACAGATAATGACATGAGTAACTTTCTGTTATTTACAATATCTATTTTGATAAATTGTTTAAAGTGAAAATCATTGAAATTCACTTGTAACTTTGGATAAATTGAATAAGTATGGTAAATAGCTAAACTTTACTATAGGTAATTTCTGTAAATTACTGTAAACCAGAAAATTACTGGCCGACTTATGGCAAGTCTTTGACCAATTAGCCGGACACTCCATCCGGTAAACTTTACATTTTTACCGTATAACATTTTTACCGTGGTAAATTACGGTTACATCATGACTATTGTTTTAACTTGATTAATTGACCGATTACCCTTGGATAATCTTCGGTCATATTTGAGCCCGGAATTGATCAATGGACATTAAACTGAAATTGGTTGGTTTAATTGTTATTGGCAACCCGGTAACTATTTTGCATAAATTATCTTATAATTAGACATTATCGTTATGCTTAATACGGATTCTCTTGAACCGTATTTCTTAAAATACGACCCGAATGGTTCGTATATTCGTTCTTCGGAACTTACTTCTCTCTCTCGAACGGCTTACTGTCAACCGTTCATTCTTGACCCCGTGACTCGTTACTCATGTGAGTACGGCCCGGTGTTTGCCGTACGACTACCTTGTTTTGGGTTTTTCATCGTGGTTATACTCTTGAATCAAATGAGGCGAGTGTCGTCCTTTACATCTTGTACCCGACAGAAATTCATCTGATTATATTTGCCATAATTGACTATGTCTAGACGGGGGATCGGTGATCCAATTGAAATGAAATGTCAACGCATCATAAGGGCCCGGTCTGGTCCTGGGGAGAGCGCCCGAAAAGATATTGAGCCCATTGGGATGTTTATGACAGGGTGAGGCATTGCACCCGAATACTTGACTTGACATGTTACGTCTATGACAAACTCTTGTTACTTGACTCGTGCGTATTTACTTGGTTACATGTGTAACATACTTGCTGGCCAAATTATCTACTGTTACTTTACTTGTTCATTACTTGGTAAATTGTTATATTTCTTGACCTTGCAAGATATCTTTTACATTGTTTCTTTTATCGTATCGTCATTCTTTATTTACTGCATTTCATATAAATTGGAAATTAATGGTTAATTACGTAAACCTGTTTGTGGTTATCTACTGAGCGCGTTTAGCTCACTCCTACTTTTCCCCTCTTTCCAGGTGATGAACTTGTCGGGAATGGACTGGAGTGATATCGAGAGATAGTTTTAGTTTATTGAGTCAGTTTGTACCCTTAGTATTAGTGAGAGATTGTTCTAGTATTTTGCTTATTATTTGGATGTAGTTGTTCTACCCAGTGTACTCAACTTTATTATCAATAAAACTCTGATTATTATCCTTTCCAACCTTTTGTGCAATTGTTTGCAATGGTTCGGAATTATTGCTCGCTTGCCCCTAACCGTACGTCCCGAGATTCCGCATCGGGGCGTGACAGACCGTGTCAAGTGATGGACCGGTGCCAATAGTTCCCAAGTCCATTGATAATGGAAAATAAAATATCCTACAAAACATAAACAAGCAGCATTTATAAGTGTGCAATAGCATACGGAGAACCAATTCATGGAAATTAATCATCATTAAAGCTAAAGCTAATTTCATTAAATAAGTAACTGTGAATAAATAACACTGCACATGTAATTGTAAGTTTCAAAAGGATATCAATGAAGAGTTCAATAGTATCCCAGACGGGTAAATATCCATCCTAGTTTCAAATATTCTGGAAGAGACGTGAAGATGGAACGATCCTCGGTAGACTTGATAAGTTCAATAGCTCTATAAATATCCTGATGAGGAAGTCCAGGTAAGTTGACGACCATATTAATTGCCTCATCCATCGGCGGTATAGTTTTTTTCTGAAGTTGGAGCATCTCTCTTGCCAAGGTCAACCTTTCATGACCCAATTCTACTAACTTGTCAATGGAATCCTCATTACCCTGAGAACTCCGCTTCCTCTTCCTACTTATATTACTAGATGAAGGAGTGGTATTGGCCATAGAGGGACTGGCCACGAATGTCTCAACATTTGGAGGTTCACTTTGCGATGGTTGCCGATTATTTTCCGGGGTATCAGTGTCATTGAAGAAAGTGTTAATATTGAAATGTAGCACTGATTCTTGTTCCAAAGTTTGCTGCTCCTCATCACCAGGGTCACTACGTGTGTCTAGGTAAGATGAACCTTCATTACATACGGCGTCATCCCCTCTTGACATGGAACTTGAGCAAATCACCTCCATTTGATCGAAAATCACGAAAGGTTTCCCTTGAATTGATTTGTACTCTTTATTGGTCTGAAAAAGAAACAGACATGTTGATCAAATGAAAGAAAGTCAAGTTAAACAATTAACTATGCAATACGTATGTTACATACCGCTGTGAGATCATCCCAAGTTTCCTCTGTGCCTGGTGTTGGCATTTTCTTATCATCATCCCATCCCCATCCTGACCTATTCTTTATAGTCACAATTAAATAGTATCTTTTTTTCAGATTTTTAAACCGATTTTTCAAATTCTCCATTGAGTATCCTAACTTGGTCAACTCATTGAATTTTTTTATTGTTTCCTTCCATGCCTCCTTTGTGAAATTTCCATTAGCGAAACCGTCGTTGCTCACCTTGTGTTCTACCAAGAGATCTACAAAAATCAAATCTGCTTCGTTGCTCCAATTCGCCACTCTACTTTTCCCATCTTTAGATGCACTCATACTTATTTAAAAAAACATAATTAATCATTAGGAAAAGAGAACTGAGGCGAATCCAAATACAACACATGACTGTGAATTAAATTTCAGGCTAACACGACCACAGAGAAGGAGCCCACACACCACCGGGGAAGGAGCAATGAAGGGAAGTAGACGTCAACAGGAAGGAGCAGTCCGGAGTAGAAGACAATTAATCATAAGAACCCGGAAATGAGGCCAATGCAAATGAGCCCAAATGACTGTTAAATGAAGATAATATGAAGCACCCGAAGAGCTGAAAACTGCAGAAGATAATATCCCCTAACCAAAATTATTAACATGGACTAAAGTATTCATATGACAATAATATGAAGCAATCCAACATCATAATCTGAAGTATCTTATAACATGTCAACATCATAAGTTGGCAACGCCCCACAGAAAATTACACATGATTTGCAGGAGGGTGGAAGTGTCACCATTATGGGCATACGGAAATGAAGGGCTAATAGATAATTAGTGTGCTAATTTAGAACTGAGGTTGCTTCCCCTAACATGCTCTTTCCTTAGCCCAAACAACATAACAATGTTTTTAAGTGCTTTACAAAAAAGTATATTACAATTGCAATAAATGACATAACTAAATGCGATGAAGCAGTGATGGGTTCTAACTTCTAACAGGTGACTGGAACGGCTGATTTCAAAAGGACCTTGGGTTGGATAGCTTGGACCAAGTAGAGCTTCTTATGGATTTTGAGCAGGAGTTTTATGTTTAAATTCCTGATGAGAAAGCAGTTAAGTGGCTTGCTGTGCTAATGTGGCTAATTACAGACTCACATTACAAGGTGATGAAAAAAAATTGCAAAGTACATGTGTAACTTGGAGAAGTACAGGAGTATAATGGGACACTGAGCTTGGATTCTGTCACTATATGCTCCTCATCACTCAAATAGGGAGAGCAGGCTGAGTTTGTTAAATGGGTTTAGCCAATGATGCATACTTTACTTTATTGATGTTGACAGAGGTGATCAACATATAGAAACTTCATTCCACTGCACAGAGAAATTTCCTTACATCAGCTTAGCCAAATTGCATCACATAAAGATGTAATTCCATAAATCTACATTTTTTTCTAAGATAATATCAATTACTCATGTAATATTTTGGGGCACACAGTAGTTGCTGAATAGAAGCTTGCTAATAGAAGCTATTGTACACAAAAGTGTTTAAAAGATATAACCACTGTCATTCTATTTTTATACACATAAGTTGCTTAATAGAAGATTGCTAATATCAGAGTTTCTGCCACCCCTCTAATGCAATTACTCAGTTAACCACTGTCATTCTATTTTTTTACACAGAAGTTGCTAATAAGACATAACATGACTACTTTAAACACCAAAAAGGATAACAACTAATAAGATCCATATGACAATAAAGTAGTCTGGAATTACTTTTATTAGCATGGACTATTGTATTCAAATAACAAGAATATGAAGCAATATCCTTTAGGTGTTGGGATATTAAGCATGTTATATATCAAAATAGATTCATAATAAATAGCCTTCCAAAAGACATTGATACACATTCAATCAAGACATTCCCAGTAGAGTGGTATGACAAATACCTTATACGGGGAAGGAGCAAGCCCACAAATCGGAAGAGAAGGAGCACTGAACGGGAAGGAGACGCCAACAGGAAGCACCAGTCCACGGCGTTGGGGGAAGGGGCAACCTGCAACCTCTTTTTACAAAATAGAAGTTAGCAGTAACACACATGCATAGACGACAATGGGAACACAGTGTGAGGGGGGAGATCGAAAGCCATCACCAGTAAGCGCAGTTAATCACAAGAGAGGGAGATAGTTGACAGAGAGGTCGATCCGGGGTCTAGGGTTTGCGAAGGGCGCGCAGTTAATCACAAGAGAGGGAGATAGGTCGATCTGGGGTCTAGGGTTTGCGGAGGGCAAGCGTAGCTAATCACAATAGAGGGGAGGAGATGATCGAAAGCCAACACCAGCATGAAAGGGAAGTTGAAGAATGAAGGGAATAACAAGAAAAACCAGAATCAAATCAAACTAGATGAGGAGGGGAGAGAAGTGACCGATCTGCTCGGAAAGGATGACGCCGATGGAGGATGCTGAACTCAAAGGGTGAGGGAGGACTTTCCCATGGCGACCCGGCCCGAATGCGAGAGTGAGAGGGGGGCTTGATACTCGATCGATGATGAGCTCCCTCGCGGATGGCACGAGCCTGAGCCGGTGGCGGGAGGAGCTAAAACGGCCAGGAAGAAGTCGTCTGTAGTCGATCAACGGTGAGCTCGATCGATCGCGCCTGCAGAGTACGGAGGCGAGAGAGGGACCCCGCATGCAGAGCACGGAGCACGGAGGCGAGAGAGGGACCCCGCCTGCAGAGTACGGAGGCGAGAGAGGGACCCCACCTGCAGAGCACAGAGCACGGAGGCGAGAGAGAGACCCCGCTTGCGGACCACGGAGGCAAGAGAGGGACCCCGCCTGCAGAGCACAGAGCACGGAGGTGAGAGAGGGACCCCGACTGCAGAGCACATAGCACGGAGGTGAGAGAGGGACCTCGCCTGCAGAGCACGGAGACGAGAGACGGGAGGCGAGAGAGCTCTGGCGATGGACGATAAACAGTGCGCGGATCGGCGAGGGCACGACGCAGGTAGTTCGGGGGACAGGAACGGGAATGAGAGGGTGAGGATAACTCATTCTACCTTTTACTTGGAATGAGTTATCCTCACAAATAACCCCATTATTTGCTTAACCCGGGTTCCGCTTAACCCATCATATCCTTGAGTTTTTTTGCTCTACCAAACGGTGAACGTGGGATATCCTTGTCATATCCCTCTACCAAATGACCCCTAAGTCACTCTTTGATTTAAGAATATGATAAAGGGATATATCTAAAGGATGTGAGAGAAAATTGGGCCCCATCTTATGTTAGACACAAGTAAACTTGTCTACCTAGGGGGGTATGTAGCGTATTCGTGCCTTCCCCCTCTAATATGCTAACCCACTCTATTTTCAAACATAACTTAAAAAACAGTGAAAAATGTGTAGCTCCTTAACATTCATCGATAAAAATAATTTGCATTTACGTGTAATCCAAGGGACCTAGTAGTCAACTAATCTTAAGCTACGTTTGACAATACTTTAAAGAAATAAAAAAAATGAGAATCCCCTCACCGCACAATCATCAACGAAGATGATATTTTAAAAAGGGAAAGTATTTGTATACCCTAAAAAAATTGAATTATTGATATACCCTCATTTTTATGAAATTTACCTTAAAATCTCAAATAACTCCTCATTATTCTCCTACCGTCAACGGTTCTTACTCACTGTGGTTAATCCCAAGTGAGTTAACGGGGTCAAATGGCTAACCTACCCCTACTTATCTCTCTCTCCCCGTCTCTATGCCTCGTTGTTCATCATCTATGATGGCCGCAAAGCTAGCAGTCCCGACGGCAAAGTTGGAGCTCCGGGCAACAAAGTTGGAGCTCCTCCTCAATGGGACAAGGCCTAAAGTACATCCACGGCACCATCACCAGCTCGCTCGCCATCACCCCCAAGTGCTTCATGTGGAAGCGCCATTGGTCTAGCTATGTTCCAATCACTGTCACCTCCGGAGGAGGAGGATGAGAGGATTTTCTTAGAGAGGGGTCACTGCCGAGGTCGAAGACGACGACCTTGCTATCAATACTGAGCGCGTAGAGCTTCCCGTCGTGGGCCGCAATGTCTTCGATGCTGGGGAACGCCACCTTCGAGAAGTCCCAAGTGCCACTTCCATTGGTGGCACATAGGATGGTCGCTCTTTTGTAGTTGTCACCGCCCCCACTATGCGGCACGAAGATGACCTTTTGGTAGGAGTGGACGGGAGAGATGGGTGTACCAGTGGAGAGAGAGAGAGAGAGAGAGAGAGAGAGAGGAGTCGAGAGGCATATCCCCTCGCGACCCCCCTCTATTTTCAATCGTTAGACTACTTACTTTGACGATGCAACAAGGTCTCACAACAACAGTCTCCGACACTAGTGTTGTATGCGTGTGAGATGCAGGGTGCTAGGAATGCGGTGGTCAGTCGTGGATGATGGTGCTGACGGGTGGAGCGAGGCAGGAGGTGGTGGGTCGAGGTGGAAAGGCAACGACGTGGTGGTATGGACATGCAAGACAACGATGTGAGTGGTTGAACGGTGACAGTGTAGCACATGGTGGACGACGATTGAGTAATGCAAGGGCCATCGAGGAAACAACGGAACTCGCACGTGAGACGATCATCGGTGAACATGCCTCACCTTGATGTCAACAAGAAATCACCCCCCACATACTCTCTCTCTCAACTAAGGTTAATTTTGTCTTTCCCTATAACGGGTTAAGTTAACCAACTTATGGTTAGCACCAAGGGAACGACGTAGACTAAAAGGTTAAATAAAGAAGATTATAGTGACTTTAAAATAAATAGTTACATACGAGAGATTTAGAGAGAAATACATTTATTTGAAGGGATTACAAATAAAAATATTAGAAATTTGATTTGTGATTGATACGAACGGTAGAGGTATTTTTATCATTTAATGTTATTTTTAAAAAATTTTATTAATAATGATGGTAGATATGATATATGATATTTAAACATTTTTTTTGATATTTTATATGTATTAACCATAATTATTGTGTTCATGCCAATAAATATATTTATGATAACCAACAAAAACGATAACTATAAAAGGCCCTTTTGCAAAAAGCATTTTATCACCTTTCCGGAGTTGTCCGTTAGAGGAACGTTGAAACCCGCAGAAGGCCCCTCGATTGGCCGCGATACGGAAGACAAAAAGAAAATAAAAAAAAAGGAGGCCTGGGGAAAAGGGTCGCATTTCGGCGCCGGTGGTGAAGGAAGCGGGGATAGAATTCGGCGCTGGTGCGCTCTGTAGACGCCGAGATCCCGCCTTCCGGCTGACAAGCTGCTGCCTTTAGGCCTCCCTTCGATCTCGTTGGTTCTAACCGGCTTCTTTCATGTGGAGTGGATAGGCGACCGGGGATTATTCGACGATAGGCTGGTTGTCGTTCGGAAGAATTGTTAGGTTGCTTCCACTACGCGGATCGTCAAGTGGAGGTTTTTCTGCTGTCGATCGAACCTCGCCCCTCCTTCACTTCTATTTTTGGGTTATAGGGTTTACCGTTTGGGTGAAGCTGCTTCTTCAAGGGATTGTGGCTGGGTACAAGAGCAGTGGCCAAGTGGGTAGGGTTTGCTCTTTGGCGTGTCGTTCGTCGGTGCTCGGGTGGTTAGAGGGTAAGTAGAGCTTCCAAGTTCAGACGCTGCTATCTTGATTTTTTTAATGATGCGCTTTAGTCGTCAGACCTCGTCTTTGTCTTGTGAATTTCTTATTATTCCCCGTGATTTGAGCTGGGAGATCGAGTTAGTTTTCCCGTGCTTTCCCTTTTTTATCGATCTAAGTTCGATTCGGTTGTGTTGAGGTGTGAAAGGTGTTGGTTATGATGATTAATGTAATTTAGGGTTGGTTTGGGAGATGAGGAAGGGACGGCCGAGCTGCCAGACTTGGTTCGTCCGATGGCCGTCAATCCTTCAATGTAATTCCTCCTTATCTTCTTTATATATATATATTTGTAGGTGGCTCCATGGAGACTGATGTCATCAGTTCCTTGTAGACCCATTTCTGTTGACAGCTATATTACACTTTTCATCACATTACAGATACGTTATTATTAATCTTTGGATCTTTCATTTCCTGTATTTGCATCCATTTAGTCACATCCACTGTAGCTTTCCCTCAACTGGTCGCGAGAGTGGAAGTGGAAGTGTTTGCCAATCTTTTCTGTGAAAATTAAACTAAAACATTGCAGGGTGCTGCAACAAGGTGTTTTCTCTCATAAAAGATGTGAGATAAGATGGCATTGAGACTTAGGTAGTGTCTAGGGATGCCCTCACGAATTGCCATTTTTGAAAATTCAGCTTTATGGGGTGTTTGGGTACATTTTTTTGAACGTTTTCTCTATTAAAATAAAAATTAGGAAGAAAACGAAGCCTTAGACCTGTTTGACATGCTTACTTCTAATTTTAAAAGAGGAGATCATGATAGATTTTTTTTCAAACAACAAAACACCCCTTGAGCTGTTCTTTTTTCCTCCCTGGAAGAATGTTACTTGTGGCCTTCCTTCTCCACTTCCTTCCTTTATTTATTTTTCCTTGCATCATTACCCCCTTCCCCCTTCCCCCCTCCCCATCAAGTAGGTTGTGTGACTCCCTTCCTTTGCTCTTCTTCTTCCTTTCCTATTAATGGTTATTAATTCAAAGTTGGTAACACCTTGGAATTAGTAAGCAACTGTAATACCCTGGATCTTTAGCGGATCTTTATTGGGTCTTGCTGGATCTTTATGTTAGAGTGTGGAGTCAGAACTCTTTCATTCGTGCGCCCTTGCACGGGATCACACTCTGCCTCTGGAGCACATCCACTGCTCCAGGGGAGCATTCACAGCATCAGGGAAGCATGGCGAGCATTCGCTGCTCCAGGGGAGCAATCGCTGCCCCAGGGGAGCATCCACTGCTCCAGGGGAGCTTCTTCAGCTCAGGGGAGCATGGCGAGCATATCGCATCTCCAGGGGAGCATTCACTGCTTTAAGGGAGCATCCTTCAGTCGCTGGAGAGCAATCGCTGCTCCAGGGGAGCATCTTTCAGTGTCAGGGAAGCATTCGTTACTCCAGTGGAGCATATGCTGTCCGGGTCTAGCAGGGAAGCACATGCTGTCACTGGAGGGCATTCATTGTCCCAGGAGAGCATCACTGGCGTCAGGGAAGCATGCATTGCGGGTTCAAGGCAAGTCGATATCACTTGGGATGCGTCGACCTTGTCTTGGCAATGCGTTGACCTTGCCTTGGCAATGCTTTGATCTGTCTGATGGTGGAGGAGCATCTGCAGTCGCTGGAGGGCATACTCGGTCCCAGGAGAGCATCCGGGGGGATAGACGAGCATGCGCGACTGATGTATCCCGGAAGAGGGTTTCTGTTTAACCGGGATATTATTGTCTTTAATACCCTGACTAATGACGCCCTAATCTCCCAGTATAAAAGGATGGGCTCTCTCATTGTATTGTAACAACAACTCAAGTCTATGATTATCTAGTGGAATCCTGTTGCGGCCGTGGACGTAGGAAGGCATCTTGCCTCCGAACCACGTAAAAATCCCTGTGTGTTCTTGTGTGATTGGTTTTTTCTCTTCTTCCTCCTCTGCTGTTTGTCCTCCTGTTCTGGGTACTCCGGTCTCTATCCCCTAACAACTGGTATCAGAGCCTTGTTCTGATTCGAGGGAGTAGTGGGAGTAATGGCGGCAGATGAAGGAAAGGTGAGGATCGACAAGTTCGATGGCAAGGACTTCGGTTTCTGGAAGATGCAGATCGAAGACTACTTGTATCAGAAGAAGCTGCATGAGCCGCTTCCTGGAACGATGCCGGAAGGGACGAAGAAAGAAGATTGGGATCTACTAGACAGACAAGCACTCGGAGTTGTTCGCTTGACGTTGGCCAGAAACGTCGCCTTCAACATCGTGAACGAGAAGACCACGGCAGGATTGATGAAGGCGCTATCAAATATGTATGAAAAGGCCTCAGCTTCAAACAAGGTATATTTGATGCGTCGCTTATTTAATCTGAAGATGGCCGAAGTTGCTTATGTTACAGACCACATCAATGAATTCAATATGATTACAACTCAGTTGAGTTCTGTAGAAATAAACTTTGATGATGAGATTAGGGCCTTGATTCTTTTATCCTCCTTACCTGAAAGTTGGGGTGCAACTGTGACGGCTGTAAGTAGTTCTTCTGGTTCTAGCAAATTGAAGCTTAATGAGGTACGAGACTTGATTCTAAGCGAAGATATTTGCAGAAGGGAATCCGGTGAAGTCTCAGGTTCTGCTATGAATACAGAGAGCAGGGGAAGAACAAACCAGCGCGGATAAAATAGGAGCAGATCCAAGTCCAAGAAAAGGAGTCAGTCTAAGCCTCGCGGAGATGGCTGTTGGAATTATGGCAAGAAAGGACATTTGAAAAGGGACTGCAGACTCCCCAAGAAAAGGAATCAAAGTCAGAAACAAGAAGGAGATTCTGCGAATGCTACGACAGAAGAGGTCCATGATGCACTTATCTTAAGTGTTAATAGCCCCATTGAATCATGGATTCTAGACTCCGGAGCATCCTTCCACTCTACCTCACATAAAGAAAGTTTACAAAATTATGTTGCTGGAAACTTTGGGAAGGTTTATCTTGCTGACGATGAGCCATTAGACATTGTGGGGAAGGGTGATGTTCAGTTAAAGACAGCAAACGAGATTATGTGGAATTTGAAGAATGTCAGACATATTCCAGGTTTGAGAAGAAATTTGATCTCCATTGGTCAACTTGATGATGAAGGATATGTCACTACCTTTGTTAGTGGGTGCTGGAAAATAACCAAAGGTGCCATGGTTATAGCACGAGGTAACAAGACTGGAACCCTTTATATGACTGCAAACAACAAAGATACAGTGGCAGTGGCAAATTCAGAAGTTGAATCCAAGACCTGGCATTGCAGATTTGGACACATGAGTGAGAAAGGAATGAAGGTGCTGGCAGCAAAAGGGAAGTTGGGTGATTTGAAGTCCATAGACATTGGGCTATGTGAAGATTGTATCTTCGGAAAGCAGAAAAAGGTCACATTCTCCAAAGCTGGAAGAAGTTCTAAGCCAGAAAGGTTAGAACTTGTACACACAGATGTGTGGGGACCAGCTCCTGTTCGATCTCTTGGAGGCTCACTCTATTATGTCACATTCATCGATGATTCTACTCGGAAGGTATGAGTTTATTTTCTTAAAAATAAATCTGATGTTTTCTCTACCTTTGTCAAGTGGAAGGCAGAAGTGGAGAATCAAACCGGCGCAAAGATCAAGTGTCTGAGGTCTGACAATGGTGGAGAATACAGCAGCAAGGAATTCAAAGATTTCTGTGCACTGCATGGTATTCGTATGGAGAAAACAATTCCAAATACTCCACAACAGAATGGGGTTGCTGAACGCATGAACAGAACCCTGAATGAGAGAGCAAGGAGCATGAGATTACATGTTGGTCTACCGAAGACCTTTTGGGCAGATGCTATCAGCTGTGCGGCTTACCTGATTAATAGAGGACCTAGTGTTCCTCTAAATGGTGAGATACCCGAAGAGGCTTGGACCGGTAAGCAGGTAATTCTTTCACACTTAAGGGTATTTGGTTGTGTTTCATATGTGCATATTGATTCCAATGACAGAGATAAGTTGGACCCCAAGTCAAAAATGTGTTTTTTCATTGGATATGGTTCTGATGATTTTGGATACCGTTTATGGGATGATGAGAATAGGAAAATCATTAGAGAAAGGAATGTTATATTCAATGAGAATTTATTATACAAGGATAGATCTGTCATGAAATCTGAAGATGCATGTCAAGAATCTCAGAAATCTGAACATGTTGAGTTGGAGGAAATTTCAGAAGATGATGTGTTGAAGGGATTTCAAGGAAATCCTGAAAACACTGTAGTGCAACCAGAGTTAATCACACCTGAGGTTCAACCAAGAAGATCAAGCAGATTGCCTAAACCGACTGAGCGGTTTTCTCCTTCTTTGTACTATTTGTTGTTGACTGATGCTGGTGAACCTGAGTGTTTTGATGAAGCTATGTAGGTGGAAGACTCTATCAAGTGGGAGTTGGCAATGAAAGATGAGATGAACTCCTTACACAAGAATAAAACTTGGGTGTTGACTGAATTACCACCTGGCAAGAAAGCTTTGCACAATAAATGGGTTTATCGGATAAAAGAAGAACATGATGACAGCAAGAGGTACAAAGCAAGGTTGGTTGTGAAAGGCTTCCAACAGAAGGAAGGTATTGATTATACTGAAATTTTCTCTCCAGTTGTCAAGCTAACTACCATTAGACTGGTGTTGAATATTGTTACTGCTGAAAATCTACACCTAGAACAACTTGATGTTCAGACTGCTTTCCTCCATGGCAATTTGGAGGATGATATCTATATGGCACAACCGGAAGGTTTCCATGAACAAGGTAAAGAAAATCTTGTTTGCAAATTAAACAAAAGTTTATATGGTCTGAAGCAAGCCCCCAGACAATGGTACAAAAAGTTTGATGGATTTATATGTAACAATGGTTTCATTAGATGCAATATGAACCATTGTTGTTATCTGAAGAAGTTTGATAATTGTTATATCATACTACTGTTGTACGTGGATGATATGCTTATTGCAGGATCAAGTATGACAGAGATTAACAATCTGAAAATACAATTATCAAAGGAATTTGCTATGAAGGACTTAGGAGCAGCAAAGCAAATTCTTGGAATGAGAATTGTGAGAGATAGAATAGCTGGCACTGTGAAGCTATCTCAAGAAGGTTACATCCAGAAGGTGTTGGGCAGATTCAACATGCAGGATGCAAAACCTGTTAGCACTCCTTTGGCAAGTCACTTCAAGCTGTCTAAAAAGCAGTCATCAAAGTCTGCTGAAGAATGTGAGTCCATGAAGAAAATTCCTTATGCATCAGCTGTAGGAAGTCTGATGTATGCCATGATTTGTACCAGGCCGGACATAGCACATGCAGTGGGAGTTGTGAGCAGATATATGGCAGATCTGGGCAAGCAACACTGGGAGGCAGTGAAATAGATTCTGAGATACCTAAAAGGCACCTCAGGCAAGTCACTTTGTTTCAGAAAAAATGATGTTATCTTACAAGGTTTTGTTGATTCAGATCTTGGTGGTGATCTGGACACCAGAAGAAGTACCACTGGCTATGTTTATACCTTGGGTGGCACTGCAGTGAGTTGGGTTTCAAAACTTCAGAAGATTGTTGCTCTCTCAACAACAGAAGCAGAGTATGTTGCCATCTCTGAAGCTAGCAAAGAGATGGTATGGCTGAAAAATTTTCTGAAGGAGTTGGGCAAGGAACAAAGCAACAGTGTGCTGTTTTGTGACAGTCAAAGTGCAATTCACCTTGCCAAGAACCCAGTCTTTCATGCAAGGACTAAGCACATACAACTGAAATATCACTTCATTCGTGGTTTGCTTGAAGATGATGTTTTATTGCTGGAGAAAATACTTGGTGCAGAGAACCCAGCAGACATGTTCACCAAGGTGGTTACCACAGAGAAACTGAGACTGTGCAAGTCCTCAGTTGGCCTCCATGGATGATTGATGGAGGGATGCCGTAGCAGTATTTCCATTGTCATATTGAGCATGGTTAATACAGTGAGAGGTTTACCTTTCTTTGGAGTTCAGACTCCAAGTGGGAGATTGTTAGAGTGTGGAGTCAGAACTCTTTCATTCGTGCGCCCTTGCACGGGATCACACTCTGCCTCTGGAGCACATCCACTGCTCCAGGGGAGCATTCACAGCATCAGGAAAGCATGGCGAGCATTCGCTGCTCCAGGGGAGCAATCGCTGCCCCAGGGGAGCATCTACTGCTCCAGGGGAGCTTCCTCAGCTCAGGGGAGCATGGCGAGCATATCGCATCTCCAGGGGAGCATTCGCTGCTCCAAGGGAGCATCCTTCAGTCGCTGGAGAGCAATCGCTGCTCCAGGGGAGCATCTTTCAGTGTCAGGGAAGCATTCGTTACTCCAGTGGAGCATATGCTGTCCGGATCTAGCAGGGAAGCACATGCTGTCACTGGAGGGCATTCATTGTCCCAGGAGAGCATCACTGGCGTCAGGGAAGCATGCATTGCGGGTTCAAGGCAAGTCGATATCACTTGGGATGCGTCGACCTTGTCTTGGCAATGCGTCGACCTTGACTTGGCAATGCTTTGATCTGTCTGATGGTGGAGGAGCATCTGCAGTCGCTGGAGGGCATACTCGATCCCAGGAGAGCATCCGGGGGGATAGACGAGCATGCGCGACTGATATATCCCGGAAGAGGGTTTCTGTTTAACCGGGGTATTATTGTCTTTAATACTCTGACTAATGACGCCCTAATCTCCTAGTATAAAAGGATGGGCTCTCTCATTGTATTGTAACAACAACTCAAGTCTGTGATTATCTAGTGGAATCCTGTTGCGGCCGTGGACGTAGGAAGGCATCTTGCCTCCGAACCACGTAAAAATCCCTGTGTGTTCTTGTGTGATTGATTTTTTCTCTTCTTCCTCCTCTGCTGTTTGTCCTCCTGTTCTGGGTACTCCGGTCTCTATCCCCAACACTTTAGTAGGTCTTTCGGATCCTTTTTGGAGAGTTTTGGATTGTTTTTGTAACTCCCGAGTTGAGGTCTTATGAACCGTGTCGGTTTTCTCCCGTATAATCTACGGAACCCTACGACGAGTTTACCTCTCAGTTTACCGGCTCGTGGACGATACCGTTGCAGTGTACTCTTCGCGAGGATCGTTCCGGCTATTTTTGCGGATTTTTAGGCTTTGGTTAGACATTTAATTGAATTGGTTAAAGAATTATTAAAATTTAATGGGCATATTGACGATTTTAGTTCTTTGAGGGGTTAAAGTGTAATTTGAAGAATTTTTACAAAAAAAAATAGAAAAATCAGTTTTTTTTAAAACTCACGCACCCCTCTCTCTCTCTCCCCACTCACTCTCGATCTCTCTCTCTCATTCTCTCTCTCTCCCTCACACGTCCTCTCTCCTCCTCTCCCTTCCTCTCTCGATTTTGACCCGGACGGGGTCCGATCGAGACATGGGAGATACCGTTGGAACCGGCTCGACGCGAGGGACGTTTTGACGCTGACCTCGTCTCGATCCGCGGAGCGTAGAGGCGCGTGGGAGCGAGAGGACGGCGTGACTTCCGTCGTCCGATCTGCACCGATTTGCGGGTTTCGTCGTGATCGAGCTAGGGGAATGGACTCCTCCTCTCGCCAGGAGCCCAATGACGCCTCATGCGTCGCCATCCACTGTCGTTTTCATCGGTTTCTGTGCAAACCCCTTTTTGTGGTATTTTAGGCCTAATTTCTTGAAATCTCTCTCTCGCTTGATTTTGGTCCAGACGGCCGCTGATCGAGGCAAGGGAGGTACCGTTGGGAAGGTCGTGTTGCGTAGATCGCGGTGACGCCCTTCTTCCCTCGATCCGCGGAGCGTGGAGGCGCGAGGAGCCGTGAGGACGGCGTGGCTCTCGTCGACCGTTCGGCACCGAATCGGCGTTCCCACCGCGTAAGAGGTAGGGGGATGGAATCTTCTTCTCGCTAGGAACCCGCCGGTACCACATGCGACGTGGTTCGATGCCAATTTTCTTGATTTTTGTGCAATCTTCCATGTTAGTGTAATTTAATGTTATTTAGCCTTAAATTCATGAAATTGACTCCATGGCCATCGTCTTTCAATTTTAATGTTATGATTAGTGATAGAATGTTGTTATGGCATGGTGGTTTAGCTTAGAAGAGTGTTTCCCCGCGTTTCCCATCGATTTCGGTCAATTGGGAGGGAGTCTGGCTTAGGACTCCGTGGGTTCGCAACCCAGTCGGTGTAACGCACCACCCTAGGTGCGTTACAGTCCCTGACGACCCACAATGGGTGCGTCACCTGACTTGTAACGGCCCAACATACGACCGTTACATGACCTTTGACCGGTCGTTTGACCGTTGACCCTTGTTAGGCGGTTACTCTGACGGCCCACTCTAGGTCCGTCAGGGTTGTGTAACGTGCCATCCCTGGTGCGTTACATCCTGTGTTATTTTAGGCGTTCGGGTGCCTTTAACGGATCAGTGTTAGTGCGTTAGAGTGGTGTAGCGCACCTGCCCTGGTGCGTTACACTTTGAGTGTTTTGTGTGCCCTCTGGTGTCCTGTAACGGACCATGGGAGGCGCGTTTCATTGATGTAACGCGCTAGCCTGAGCGCGTTACAGTCTGCATTCACTGTGGGTTTTCCATGGTTCGGGTGAGTGTAACGGCCATGAGAGGCGCGTTACGATGGTGTAACGCCCCCCCTCTTGGTGCGTTACAGCCTGCGTTTTTCTGTGTTCCTAGAGTCATTCTGGTAAGCGTAACGGACCGCGGGAGGCGCGTCACGATCAGTGTAACGCCCCTACCCCAGGCCGTCACAGCTTGTGACGCGGTATTCTTCGACCGTTACATCCTCTGGCATATCAAATGTTGCATGTTTAATCTCTAATACATTCCATGTTGTATATACATCATGTTTAACTTATTTTATAAAACTGTGGCATTATTTTAGATCCCGATAGAGTAGCTCTCTCTTTCTTGTGATGGAGCCACTAGTCGTAGCCCAGCGACCCGGAGTGTCGGCCCACCTGGGAAAGGTGGAGGGGTAGTTCCCGTTACACGATTTTTAAGCTAGTTACCGTGGGCCCTCGGCCAATAGTAGCGTCCTACTAAGAGGGAAAACTAGCTGGAGAGCCTGGCTTAGGCACGAGCCAGTGTGTGCACACGTGGTCAGAGGCTTGGACTGGCACTGACTAGTGTTACTCTGACTAGTTACTCGGTTTGGTTCTGTTACGCCTCTCGCTTAGAGACTCTAGCCATGCGAGTTGCTTGAGATGCAGTGTAAGCCGTCCGTAGACGCATCTGGTCTCTCACTTCTTGTGGTCTCTTCTTTTTCCTATCACCGGGTTAATTGAGCTTTCTTTCTATTGGTAGATATAGTTCCTGACGCTATTATCTATATTTAATTGGCATGTAATTAGCTGTTTAAACTGCTTAGATAGGTTTTACAGCTTTACTATAAATGTGTTTTATTTATGCCAATTACCCGCTTATCGCTTTAAATGCATGCTCTAATTGTTGTTATATTTGTATGCCCGTGTGATTAGTCGCGAGGTAGGGATCCGCGTGACCCCTACTGAGTCTGGCTGTGACTCACCCTTCCTACTTTCAGGTGAGCCACATCCGCCGTCCCTTGGAGCTTCGCGTGGTTTTGACGGCAGTCCGTAGAGTGCCAGCAGTAGTCGGTCAGTCTTTTTTTGTACTTTTGACCGGGGTATGTTCTGGGTAGTTGTACATTTGGACTCTTTTCTGTTAGTTTTAGACTTGTGACTGTCGTAAATCTGGACTATTGTCTATATTTTATCACTTTGGTAGTTTATTTTTGCTTCCGCACTTAATTATTAGTTGTCGTTTAATTAATATTTCGCGTTGTAATCCCAATTCGTTGTACAACCTCTCGACAAACTCCACTAACCCTTCAGGGGCCTCATAAGCCTCTTGGGTGGCGTCCCCAGTTCTTGGTAGTGGTAATCTGATGATATCGGGTTATCGGTACCCGGAACTCTGGGTCGTTACAGTTGATATCAGAGCTATGTTGAGGATTTGTATAAGGAATTGAAATTGCATAGCGTCTGTCCAGAGCAAGTCCACTTCAGTCGTCTATTACTGGCTTAGGATGTTTTTCGTGATTGCTGATGTGATTTCCGTCGTTATGTGCTTCCTACGTTTCGATGGCGCGTCGTAGAAAGGCGCGTGTTTCCGGGGAGGGAAGTGGCACTTCTCCTCCAGTGGTTGTCGTGTTGGTTTATGCGTCTGCGCCTCGCCAAGTTCCAGTGGCTCTCGCTCAAGTTGTGGAAGGTTTATCGGGTGATCAGGTTGGAGTGCCGACAGGTGAAGGGCAGGTGAGACCCCGAGGGAGTACTCAGGCCGAGTCTGCTCAGCCAGGTGTGCAGTATCACCTTGTCCCTCAGCCGACAGGGCAGTTCCAACAGGTCTATCTCCGAGCGTACCCGGAATCCCTTCCGTTATCCCTGCTGCCGATGGTGCTTCTTCCTCTAAGTCTAAAGGCAAGAGACTCCGATTCAAGAAGTCTAAGAAGACTCAGACGTCTAAGGATCAGCGGGGCAGGCAGCCGATTGTGATTAGAGCCTCCTCTCTTGTGCCGATTAACCGTGGTACACCTCCGTCCATGAATACCAGGAGCAAGTCGAGGGAGCGTGAGAAGCGGCTTGCCCAGCAGTCTTCTGCCAGTGCTGTTCCGTCGTCAGTACCTTCTTCTCAGCAGCTTCAGGGACCCGCTGTCCGTCAGTCGAGATTATGTTGGAGATGTGGTGGTAGTTATCCGGGCGTGCCATGTTTCTTGCCGGTAATCTGTTTCCGCTGTGATCAGTCGGGT
The DNA here is from genome assembly GCA_022559845.1 of Amorphophallus konjac. NCBI lineage: Eukaryota > Viridiplantae > Streptophyta > Magnoliopsida > Alismatales > Araceae > Amorphophallus > Amorphophallus konjac. Next base: position 11,785,962 of record CM040118.1, on the reverse strand, counting down.
CACGTTGTCCGAGATTGCCCGTTAAGGCAGAGACCGGTGCAGTTCTCGCTATTTACCCAGCCGCAGCAGTCTCAGTTCCAACCTTTGCCATCACGACCTCAGCAAGATTTTTCGGCGTCTCAGCTTCCCCGTGCTGAGCAGTGACGTCTTATGTTATGGAAGGTGCGATTCTGCTTCTCGATCAGTTAACTTGTGTTTTATTTGTCTCAGTTACTTGGGTTTTATGTGATCTAGTTATTCCTTAATTATTCATTGTAACAATTCTATCTGTGTGATTTTGGTTTTCTCCTCTCCTATCCTTCTCATTTCTCCCGTTCTACTTTTTCCCTCGTCTCTCTTTCTCCTCTGTTTCTCTCGACGCGGGGCGCGCGACCGTGCCGAGTTGACCGAGGTAGAGACGCGACGGAATGGGTTAGAACGTGGTGGAATGATGGATGAGGTGGACGTTAGCAGGATTCGTGGGTGGATCCTATGCTAGCGTGATTTGATCGTTTTGTCGCCTGTGATTTTCTTAGAGGTCTGTTTCTCTGTGTGGGCCAAGTGGCTTGTCACCGTCAGTGCCGACAGCCATGTGAGCAGTCCACGTTGTGCTTCATGTTATCTGAATTTGTAGATCATTTGATGTTGTTGATAGGAGGTTCTTAGCCTCAGTAGTTATCTTTTCTTGCTATTTGTGAGTTCCTTAGTGTTTCCCTGTTAGCTTTTCCCTTCTTGGTTGGAATTGCTGTTATTGGGTTTGCGATTCCTTATCGCTTGGTTTTTCGTCATTTGCTCAGGTTGCTGTTGACTTTTCGAGTTGTTGAGGTGGCCGTACACGTTTTTACGTTGTTTCGGTCATCCCAGCTCGAGTCCGTTCAGCTCCCGAGGTGTTCCGCTTCTGTTGAAGTGCTCGATTAGACCCCCTTGATTGAGAAGTTGTTCGAGCGAGCTAGGCTTTTCCCTTCTTGGTGAGCTTCTGTTAGTAAGCTTGATGCTTCTCACCTCGTTTGGTGGTTTCTTTTCGAAGTCGGCCTTGGAATTGTTGTCTTGGTGATACCTTTGTCCTGTGTCTGCTTAAGTTTGGACAGCTTTTACTCTGAGCCTGGTCTGCTCCTTCTTTTACGGTTGGTTGGATTTGGACGTATCCTTGCGTTAAGAGCTTTTGCGCACCGTCTTCGTCGTGCCGTGCCCATCGGCCGATGTGTTGTGAAGGCTCATTAATTGTTTGCAGGACGTGAAGGTAAGCTGAGATTAGCACTTTCCTTGGGCTTTGTGCTGAGTGTTGGGGGATTTGTCGGCATTCTTGCTGATCGAGTACCCTCTACTCTGCATTTTCTTTCTTGGGTGTTGTGCTCTCGAGGCGTGTTCGTAGACCTTGAGATGCGTTCCCCGGGATTGTTGTTGTTTTCTCGTTGTGTGGGTCTTTCTTGGTGAGCTGCTCGATGCATGACTTGTCCCCATAGTCGTGTGATCAGCGGTTATTGTGCCTTGGTGTGACCCTGCTTGCAGTGTGCCCGTGATTTTGTGTCCAGTACGGAGCCGGGATCCTGCGAGTGCCGCTGTGTTGTTGATTTAGTGTCGTATCTGTATGATTTTGTGTCTCAGTTGTGGACCATTGTCTTGTCAGTTAGCTTGCTGTACTCTTGTCCCCTGTTAGAGTTAGCTCGCGACTCGATTAGATGTGATATCTGAATGAGGACTGACTTAGACTGTGTTTGTGGTCCGGTGCTGTTGTCGTGCTACTGTTTCCCGTGAATTTGTCGTTGGTGTCCGGTGTGCCCGGTGTTCCCTGTCGCCTTGGGCACTGGAGTCGATGATGTCGTCAGGCTGTCAGCCGTAAGGACCTTGTTTCCTTATTTAAGCCACTGCTTGATGTGTCTGGTGTTTCATTTCCTCAGTATCGGTGATCTGTTGCTGTGGCAGTCGTGTCTCCCGTCCTGTGAGACGTAAGCGACGTTGCCCTGTTTCGGAGGTGTCGGACTTGTGTTCACTTGTGTCGTGCTCACTCCCGGGCGTGTACTTGTGATAATGGTCTGACGGTGTTCCTCTGAGCTGTGTTTCTCGAGATTGCGTTGTTGTGTGTCGGGTTGTTCTTCCCTTGCTTCTCCCTTTGTTAGTCCTTAAATTTCGAGGACGAAATTCCTTGAAGGAGGGGAGGATGTAATACCCTAGATCTTTGGCGGATCTTTATTGGGTCTTGTTGGATCTTTAGTAGGTCTTTCGGATCCTTTTTGGAGAGTTTTGGATTGCTTTTGTAGCTCCCGAGTTGAGGTCTTATGAACCGTGTGGGTTTTCTCCCGTATAATCTACGGAACCCTACGGCGAGTTTACCTCTCAGTTTACCGGCTCGTGGACGATACAGTTGCAGTGTACTCTTCGCGAGGATCGTTTCGGCTATTTTTACGGATTTTTAGACTTTGGTTAGGCATTTAATTGAATTGGTTAAAGAATTATTAAAATTTAATGGGCATATTGACGATTTTAGTTCTTTGAGGGGTTAAAGTGTAATTTGAAGAATTTTTACAAAAAAAAATAGAAAAATCAGATTTTTTTAAAACTCACGCACCCCTCTCTCTCTCCCCACTCACTCTCGATCTCTCTCTCTCCCTCACACGTCCTCTCTCCTCCTCTCCCTTCCTCTCTCGGTTTTGACCCGGACGGGGTCCGATCGAGGCATGGGAGATACCGTTGGAACCGGCTCGACGCGAGGGACGTTTTGACGCTGACCTCGTCTCGATCCGCGGAGCGTAGAGGCGCGTGGGAGCGAGAGGACAACGTGGCTTCCGTCTTCCGATCTGCACCGATTTGCGGGTTTCGTCGCGATCGAGGTAGGGGAATGGACTCCTCGTCTCGCCAGGAGCCCAATGACGCCTCATGCGTCGCCATCCACTGTCGTTTTCATCGGTTTCCGTGCAAACCCCTTTTTGTGGTATTTTAGGCCTAATTTCTTGAAATCTCTCTCTCGCTCTGTTTTGGTCCAGACGGCCGCTGATCGAGGCAAGGGAGGTACCGTTGGGAAGGTTGTGTCGCGTAGATCGCGGTGACGCCCTTCTTCCCTCGATCCGCGGAGCGTGGAGGCGCGTGGAGCCGTGAGGACGGCGTGGCTCTCGTCGACCGTTCGGCACCGAATCGGCGTTCCCACCGCGTAAGAGGTAGGGGGATGGAATCTTCTTCTCGCTAGGAACCCGCCAGTACCACATGTGCCGTGGTTCGACGCCAATTTTCTCAAGTTTTGTGCAATCTTCCATGTTAGTGTAATTTAATGTTATTTAGCCTTAAATTCATGAAATTGACTCCATAGCCATCGTCTTTCAATTTTAATGGCATGATTAGTGGTAGAATGTTGTTATGGCATGGTGGTTTAGCTTAGAAGCGTGTTTCCCCGCGTTTCCCATCGATTTCGGTCAATTGGGAGGGAGTCCGGCTTTGGACTCCGTGGGTTCGCAACCCAGTCGGTGTAACGCACCACCCTAGGTGCGTTACAGTCCCTGACGGCCCACAATGGGTGCGTCACCTGACTTGTAACGGCCCAACATGCGACCGTTACATGACCTTTGACCGGTCGTTTGACCGTTGACCCTAGTTAGGCGGTTACTCTGACGGCCCACTCTAGGTCCGTCAGGGTTGTGTAACGCGCCATCCCTGGTGCGTTACATCCTGTGTTATTTTAGGCGTTCGGGTGCCTTTAACGGATCAGTGTTAGTGCGTTAGAGTGGTGTAGCGCACCTGCCCTGGTGCGTTACACTTTGAGTGTTTTGTGTGCCCTCTGGTGTCCTATAACAGACCATGGGAGGCGCGTTTCATTGATGTAACGCGCTAGCCTGAGCGCGTTACAGTCTGCATTCACTGTGGGTTTTCCATGGTTCGGGTGAGTGTAACGGCCATGAGAGGCGCGTTACGATGGTGTAACGCCCCCCTCTTGGTGCGTTACAGCCTGCGTTTTTCTGTGTTCCTAGAGTCGTTCTGGTAAGCGTAACGGACCGCGGGAGGCGCGTCACGATCAGTGTAACGCCCCTACCCCAGGCCGTCACAGCTTGTGACGCGGTATTCTTCGACCGTTACATCCTCTGGCATATCAAATGTTGCATGTTTAATCTCTAATGCATTCCATGTTGCATATACGCCATGTTTAACTTATTTTATAAAACTGTGGCATTATTTTAGATCCCGATAGAGTAGCTCTCTCTTTCCTTGTGATGGAGCCACTAGTCGTAGCCCAGCGACCCGGAGTGTCGGCCCACCTGGGAAAGGTGGAGGGGTAGTTCCAGTTACACGGTTTTTAAGCTAGTTACCGTGGGCCCTCGGCCAATAGTAGCGTCCTACTAAGAGGGAAAACTAGCTGGAGAGCCTGGCTTAGGCACGAGCCAGTGTGTGCACACGTGGTCAGAGGCTTGGACTGACACTGACGAGTGTTACTCTGACTAGTTACTCGGTTTGGTTCTGTTACGCCTCTCGCTTGGAGACTCTAGCCATGCGAGTTGCTTGAGATGCAGTGTAAGCCGTCAGTGGACGCATCTGGTCTCTCACTTCTTGTGGTCTCTTCTTTTTCCTATCACCGGGTTAGTTGAGCTTTCCTTCTATTGGTGGATATAGTTCCTGACGCTATTATCTATATGTAGTTAGCTGTTTAAACTGCTTAGATAGGTTTTACAGCTTTACTATAAATGTGTTTTATTTATGCCAATTGCCTGCTTATCGCTTTAAATGCATGCTCTAATTGTTGTTATATTTGTATGCCTGCTGTGATTAGTTGCGAGGTAGGGATCCGCGTGACCCCTACTGAGTCTGGCTGTGACTCACCCTTCCTACTTTCAGGTGAGCCACATCCGCCGTCCCTTGGAGCTTCGCGTGGTTTTGACGGCAGTCCGTAGAGTGCCAGCAGTAGTCGGTCAGTCTTTTTTTGTACTTTTGACCGGGGTATGTCCCGGGTAGTTGTACATTTGGACTCTTTTCTGTTAGTTTTGGACTTGTGACTGTCGTAAATCTGAAACTATTGTCTATATTTTATCACTTTGGTAGTTTATTTTTGCTTCCGCACTTAATTATTAGTTGTCGTTAATATTGCGCGTTGTAATCCCAATTCGTTGTACAACCCCTCGACAAACTCCACTAACCCTTCAGGGGCCTCATCAGCCTCTTGGGTGGCGTCCCCAGTTCTTGGTAGTGGTAATCTGATGATATCGGGTTATCGGTATCCGGAACTCTGGGTCGTTACAGCAACCATTTGCCAAAGAAGTCTTGCATAATTTAAACATGATTGCAGTTATGCAAAACAGGTTAACCATTGAAATGCAGCATTTTTAAAATTTGGAACAAAAATTTGAATGCAATAATTTCAAGGACAAAATATAGCCTTTAGAAAAAATAATGTTCCCAAACACCCTATTAGACATGTGTTTTTGATTGAAATTTCACGTGATTATGTCCAGCATCATATTTGGGTATCCATCACAGAACTGATTCCAAACTTCAGCCTTTACAACATTGCCATCATTTGCTTTGCTGGTCGTAGCTGATTGTGACTTTCTTATATTGGTTGATTGTTTATAATTGAGGTCATTTGGGTACAGAGACCCCGCCATAAGCTAGACAGTAGGAGTGTATTATCTATAAGAAAGGGCTATCCATGTGGAGGGCAAAAGTGACGATATGCAGCTGCCACAGCATGGAGCCACCATTGTGTCTACGTGTCGTGAAAATAATGAGCTAGACCAGTCCCATATAAAAAAGCTAGAAAATAATTGAGCTATACATATAAGGTTCAGATTTATAAATTTTGAGGTGCTTTCTGAGGGCAAAATTATCTGGTTGACCCCAAGGGTTAGATTGGGTCGTGACTATATGGTAGCTGAATAGTAGGACATGAGCTGATTCATGGACAAACTAGATAGAAGCAAGCAAGCTTATAGTGACTTAGGTATGAATTGGGTAGTAGGAGAGGGCTGTCTATAGGAAAGGGTTACTCATGCTCAGGGGCGAAAAATGCGACAGTGTGGAGTTGCTATCTTTTCCAGAGATTGGGACAGAGATGAGCCGGAATACGTCCATATTGGAAATGAGAAAAAATCACGAGGTATGTAAGGTTCAGATCCACATCATGTGAAGCGAAATTGTGTGAATTTAAAGGTTCATAAGACTACGTAGGTTTGAAACCCAAGATATCCCATGTTCATGTGGATCCTAGGGTGTCTGGGGAAAGGTACCTAAGCTAAATCAAAACCTTGATGATGCTTAAAATGAATGCTTAAGAAATTGTTGTGTAGTCATTATGTCTCTACAATAGAATGACGCATGGTTAAGGATTCTGATAACATTAGGGACGAAGGCCTAAAAACCCCAACTAAGGTTTATTTGATATCGTTTTAGAAGGTGTAAAGCCACATTTCAATTAACATGAAAAAGGGTGGATACAACAAAAGAGAAAACCAAAAAAAAAAAGTTCCCTAACGGGAAAAGAGAGACCCCAGCAATCTGTTAAGATGATAGAACCCTAGGGTACGGTGCCAGAGAAAAAACAAAAGAAAACCTTCCTCAAAGAGGCAAGCCATGAAGTCTCTCCATTGCATCAGTGACAGCAAGAGATCGGAGTGATCAGACTGGATCATTCCTGAGCATTCAGACCGGTCATGAACAAAATCCACCGCTCTCTTAAGGATATCAAAAGTGCTAGCCAATTTTGCCTTAAAATTCTATTGTTTCTTTCTGACCAAATTGACCATAACATAGCATGAGGAATGATGAGCCAGAATGTCTTGCTGTTTTTCCGAGGGCATCTCTGTTCCCATCCTTGTACGGGACATGACTGGGATCCCACCAAACAATGTGGAGAGCCTTGGTGAGAATAGTCTAAAGAATCCTAATGACACCACAACTGACTAAGATGTGATCATTTGATCCAGTGAAAATAGCACAAAAAGGGCATGCTCCATTAATGTCACGGATAAACTTTTTAACTCTGTCAGCAGTGGGGATCCTGCACCAGATGGCCTTCCAGCAGAAAACCTTCACCTTATTTGGGATCTTTGCCTTCCAGTTCAAATGTTTCCAAGTAATTCTGCATCCTCCCTCCTGTAGAAGCCTAACACATGATCTAAGAAAATCCCGTGTTGGTCCCATCTCTGCATCCTGGAATCTTGGTGATCGTTATCTAAAATGTTAGTCTCAAGGCAAACAGATAGGCTCCCAAGCTCAACAATCTCTGCCTCTGTGAATTCCTTCCTGAAATGAAGACTCCAAGACTGTCTTTCATCCTTTCTAAGATTAAAGGACTGAATAGACTTACCTTCAAATTGGAAGAGTTCTGTTTGGGGGCTAGTGAGTGCCATAGTGTTTTAGCGTGTTGAGCTTTTGTGCAGGGATCTCTGGGGCATACCTCTCTGTACATGTTCCCTTCTTTTCATTTAATACAATTGTGGTACCATCCACTTCCAAAAAAATAGACTTACCTTTAAAGATGGTAAGATCATACAGCAGAGGATAAAGGGTGCATAAAGGTTGTACAGAAGCCCAAGCATCCTCCTAAAATATGATGTTCCTACCATTTCCGGGAAGGAAAGTAATTAATCTATTCACAAAATCAGAGTTCTTGCATATGTTCTTCCAACGTTGAGAAAGTTTAGAAGATTTATTTGGCTCGATTGACCAAATGCTGCGGTTATTATATTTTGCCCTATTCAACATCTTCCACAAAGCAATTTTATCCTCAGTCTTCACCTAGCCTCCAAAGCCATTTAGCTAGGAGGGCTCTGTTGAAGACTGCAATGCTGGTCAGGCCAACCCCTCCCTCATTGTTGCTCCTGCAGACTCTTTCCCACCTCAAGAGATGGAGCCCCTTATGCTGAAGGATCCACTCCTTTCCAGAAGAAAGACTTCCTTATGGCTTCAATTTTCCTTACAATTGTCTTTGAGGCCATCATGACTGACAGTTGATACATAGCTAGTGTAGACAACACAATTTTGGATAAAACCCACCTGCCTCTTGCAGATAAAAGTTTAACCTTCCACCCTTCTAATTGGTGGTCAAATTTTTGCATAAAGACTGCTTGAATCATGCACTGTCAGAGGACTGTCTGACAAGGGTAGGCCCAAATAGCAAATAAGAATGGAAGAAATTCTACACTGAACAATTTCAGCATCATAATTCAGTTTTTCTTCTGTCACCCCTATCCCAATGACCTCAGACTTCATGCAATCTATCTTTACCCTTGTAGCAGCTTCTAGCCGAATTAACAAATTCCTGACATTTGGCAGTTCTTCCTCCTCTCCATTTACAAAAAGAACTGTATCATTTGCCTGTTGCAGGTGTGTGATACTCAGAATTTTTTTGCCCACCTGAAACCCTCCGATCAAACCATAAAACTATTTCCGTTTCGGTTTTGGTCCGAAACTAAATAAATTATTATTTTTTTGCCAAACTGCTGGGTTTTAGTTTCGGCCTGATTTCGGGCGGGTAGTTTCTGATCGTTTCGGTCCGAAACCGAAACGTTTTGGCCGAAACTGCCATGCATGCTCAGATCTACTCCACATTTGACTCATAATTTGGCCTATGCAGTCAGATGCGTGAGGCGACCAAGGGGTCGTTTCATGCCTCAAATGCCTAGGCGATTGCCTAGGCATTTGAGGTGAGATTTTATTAATATATATATAATTCAAAAAATATAATATAAATATATGTCTAAATTTCACAATTAATAAACTTCTTAAATTCATTCATTCCTAAAATCAAATAAATCAAATAAAATTAAAAACAAATCTAAACAAATTTAAAGAACAAATAAACAAATTCAAACAAAATTTTCAACTTACAGTTTTAAGCTCTTTGTTGCCCGGAGTAGTCCAAAATGAATGCTTCACTAATCACTATTCCCCTACAGCATACTAGCATGAGAGAGAGAGAGAGAGGCTCGACCCCTCTCTGTGTATGCGTGTGAGAGAGAAATAGAGAGAGAGACAACGAGTGAGAGAGGGGATGACGTGTGTGAGAGAGACAGAGAGTGAGAGAGGGGGTTGTGGGTGTGAGTGTGAATGAGAGAGAGAGATGCGAGAGGGGGGAGACTGGCTTGATCAAGGACTAGGAGAGAGAAGAGAAAGGGGAAAGACCTACCTGCTCGCCGCCGTCTGCCACGCCAATTGCCGCCGCCTGCCACATCGATCGCCGCCATCTGCCATGCCGATCGCTCGTCGCTGCCTTACGCATGAGAGAGGGAGGAGACGCGAGAGCGGGGCGGGTGGGCGGGGGGGGGGGGTTAGGCGACCTAGGGCTGCGATCGGGGACTGGGAGAGAGAAGAGAAAGGGGAAGTGCCTTATATGGCTCCGCGGATTCTGTTATTGGGTTCGCGGGCCTCGAACGGGTCGTGTGGAGTAGGCCGGGTGCTAGCGGAATGGGTCGACGTTGGTGGAAGCGGGTCGGCCCCTCTCGGGCCTAGGTTAGCAGATTGGATTGAGGCGCTTGAGGCTGGCCGGGTGCGCTGAGGCACTTGAGGTGGCCCAGAAGCGATCCGGGTGCTTGCCCAGGCGCTCGCCTCGCATTAGCACCTCAAGCCCACCTCGTCTTGAAGTGAAGGAGGAAGGAGAGGAGGTTTTAGATCTACACCATCTCGTCTGACCTGAGATCCCTCCTAAAGGTCGGGGCCCAGGTGCCTCCTGAAAGGAGGGGGTCAAAAGCCTGGGAGACTAGCCCCAAAAATTCGTAGCAACGACAAAGAGGCTAGAGAACAAAGCCTCCGGCGGAAGTCACCACACCATCTGTCCTTCCAAAAAGGGTTCTGGTTGCGTTGTCCTAGTCGGACTCGGATCTTGGAAGTGATAACATCCCCTGCAAGAGAAGATATCACGCCAGAGTGGTGAAGTTCTGTGGCGTGGAGGAAGTGCTAAGTCCCAGACTCTCCTCCTGCCATGGTACCTTCGTCTGATCACCTGTGCCCACGGCCCATCATCACGTCTCCCCAACCTCCACGACCCATTGTTTTCAATACATCGCCTAGGTGACAAGGCAGTCCACAGTGGCCAAGGCAACTAGGCGCCTAGGCGAGCAGCTCATTAAAGCACTCACCTGGTTGCCTCAGGGCACATAGGTCACCTTGGGGCCGCCTAGTCTGCCTTGGTAGGGTATCCACTCATTATTTTGAGGTCGATCCATTGCGGTGCGACGACAGACATTAGAGAGTTCAGGCTCCACTCTCCAACATATGTATTTTTGTGTGAAAGGTGTGTAAGGATGTCTTGAGATGATGTTTGCCCTTCTTTCCTAGAAAAGGCCATAACCCGAGTTAGAATGAGATTCTAACTTCATAAGCTTTGTGATTAATTTGCCATTGTTTGTCATTTGTTCTATTTTTACTTTTTAAAAATATAAGTATTCCTATCCTAAACAACTAAAAAAGGGGGTGGGGAAAATTAGTCACATAGAATTTTTTGTATCTCTAATTTAATGAATAATATTTTAAACTGATTGAATAGCAAATAATATATATATATATACTAACTTAACTGAATTTGAAATGAAAAACAAAATAGATCGGAAGTAATTAGAGCTGTAATTGTACGTCAGTATGTTCTATTCGATACTGGTAGGAGTTTCCATCTATTTTTTTTTAGATTGTTATGCCAAAGCCAAAAACTTATTTATTTGAGGATTTTTCATCCGAGATTTAATAAATATTAATTGTATCCATTCAATTAAATAAAATTTTTGTTTTCATTTTCCTGTGAAATCTTCTATTAACTAAAGATAAAACTCACAGGTAGAAAATGTATGGTAATAGTTCTCTTGAAATGTACTTAGTTATATAAACTAGGCTTCGCCTAGGAGACGCCTTGTCGCCTAAGCAGTACGGCAGTGGGCCACCGTCTTGGTCGCCTCGACAACCATGTCACAGCCACTTACACAGAAGTGCTAAGTTGAAGCCCTTGACATCCTTGATCCCCAGACCTCTCTCCTCCCTGCTAGAGGCAATCTTCCCCTAGCCTATGTCATGCTAACTCCTACATCTCCCTCACTGCCATGCCAAAAGAATCTGCTTTAGATCGTGTCAATTTTGTTCGTCACCATCTTCGAGATGCAGAACATGGAAATGAAATAGATAGGGAGACTATCAAGCACTGATTTACACAAAACTAGTTTGCCTTCATAAGAAAACACTCTAGCCTTCCGACTAGTCAACCTAGACTCATATCTCTATATAATTGGAAGCCAGTCTGTACAATGAAGGGAACTTGGGATAAGCGGAAGACCCAGGTAGGAAATAGGGAAGTCTCCAATCTTATACCCCAACAAGCAGGCCTCCCTTTGGAGACTCCACTCCTCTACATTCACCTATACCAGCAATCTTTTATTGAAGTTCACTTCAGACCAATGACATCCTCCAATGATTCTAGCAATAGCCTGACCATCAAAACTTGCTGTCCATTCTCTGCCATGAATAGGATAGTGTCATCTGCATACTGCAAGTGAGTAAGTGAAGGCCTCTTTCTAACCACTTGAAATCCCCTAATCAGCCTGGCAACCTCAGCTCTCAGCTATACCTTGCTCAGAACGCTAGCCACAAGCACAAAGAGGAGAGGGGATATAGGGTCTCCCTGCCGGATCCCCCTACCACTGTGGAACCACGGAGACGGCTTCCCATTGACAAGAACCGCAAAGGAAGCCGAAGAAATGCAAGCCTTGACCCAGTCAACCCATCTCTTCCCCAAGCCCATCATCTCTAGCACATCAACAAGCACTGCCAAATCACCCTATCATAAGCCTTCTTGAAGTCTAGCTTTAGAACTATTTCTTTCTTCTTATGCAATTTCATAGCAAATAAACACTCATGGGCCACCAAGAAGATATCTTGGATCTGTCTCCCCTTAATGAAGGCATCGTGGAAGCTGCTGACCAACCTATCCGTAACGCTGACCAATCTCCATGCTAGTAACTTAGTGATGATCGTATAGGTCCCATTCAACAAGCTAATGGGTCTGAAGTCCCGAAAATATTGAGCACCTCTCTTCTTAGGGATGAGGAGTAGGAGGGTTTTATTGATCCTCCCTAAGTGAGCCCTCTCTTCTTGGAACTCCTTCATAGCCGCCACTATGTCATCCTTGATGACCTCCCAACACTTTTGGAAGAAGGCCAGCGGGAAGCCATCGGCTCTGGAACTTTGTCCAAGAGAAAAGATAGCCTGGTGGACCTCTTCCTCTGAGAAGGACTGGGAGATAGCATCCCTCTCCTCTGGGGAGAGATGGGGGAGAAGGTCATCTGCAATTCTCGACCTGAGGTACTCGTCCTCTGTAAACAATCTGGAGTAGAAGTCTCTCGCCCGTCCCCTAATCTCCTCATTAGAGGAGAAGGAGAGATTATCCACTCTCATATAGGTGACGGTGTTGACCCTCCTCCTCCTGATGCTATACGCTGAAAATACGTGGTGTTCTTGTTCCCTTCTTAGGCTTCTTTGATCCACCCGTCTCTCGATCTCTGCCTCTAGTAGATCTCCTCTCTAGATCGAATCTCATCAAAGTTTCCCCTCAAGGTATCCCTGAGTCTCCTGTCATCATCATCCATAAGCCTTGCCTCCTCCAAAGAATCTAGACTGTTGATTTGCTGGAGAATTTTGTCCTTTGATACCCTCCCTGGAAGTGTTTTATCAGCTCCCCAAGACTGAGCACCTGAGCAATGTGCTTCAGTCTTCTCACCAGAGTAGCCATAGCAGTGGTACCCACTCCCTATTGATGCTAAGCACCTGTGACAGTCTCTATAAAGTCAGTCTCTCTAAATCAAAAATTATCAAGCCTTAACATGTAACTCTTGTCGTGCACACGACTGGTCTTCAGAAGGATGGGCTTATGATCCGAGATAGATCTCACCAGAGATTGCACATGCACATAATGGAAGTGGTCCTCTTAATCTACAAAAATTAAAAACTTATTTAGCCTAGAGCAAGAAGCATCTGCTCGAAGGTTGAACCAAGTGAACTGACTATGGGCCATGACAACATCAACCAGAGCTGCCTCCTTGATGAAAAATGAGAGTCCTCCATGTCACCAACAAATAAGCTATCCCCCGTCCTCTTCCACGGGGCGGCCACCGCGTTGAAGTCCCTACCAACATACCAAGGCCGCCCAGAGGAGAAGTGATGGCGAGTCGGGTCAAGTCATCCCATAGCCGTCGCTTTTGTTCCCTGGATTGAGGTCCATACACCTCATTGAAGTCTCAGGAGAAGCTATCTCTATTGCTTTTGAAATGTAAAGAGATGGCCCATAGGCCAACCACTCTGTCCGGCTCCACCTCCAACACCTCAAAAGGATTCTAGCGGATCATGATCCCCCAGACTTGCCCACCGTCGGGGAAGCAATGCCCACCTTGCCTGCCACCTCGCTCACCTACTCAGCTGTCACTCTTTGCACCTCTTTTAGCATCTCCATCACCTCCTCCTTGTGTAACCTACTTTCTGCCCCTCAGCACCTCCCCTTCTAGATGCAGGTCTTCACGCCCTCCACCCTCATCTTCTGCCAGCAGCAACTACAGCCCATCAAGGTAGCCCTCCTGGTACGAATCAGCTTCAGCCTGGTCGCCCCCCGACTCCTAGGAGGAAGCCGTTAGGGCCATATCAACGTCAGGGAGGGCTGGCCCTCCTCAGACACCTCTGCCTGCTGACTGATCCCGACCGCAAGGGGGTCTATGTCCAGAGCAACAGCCTCAGGGTACCCAACAACAAGCCTCTGGTCCGACGAGCCTCTTGGGAGCTCCCCAACCCACTTGGCCGGAGCAGGCAGAGGTGCTCTCTTCTCCTCCTGGCGAGTGGTGTTAGGTAGTTGGAGAACAAGTCGTCTGCCTCCCGACGATGCACAGAGGCCTTATTGGAGGTACGTGTGCCTAGGAGCTGGCTGGGAGGGCTTAGCGGCATCAAGGGGGATTCCTCTGTTGGAGGGTAGATCTGGGTCGCCGGCGATGTCCCTTGCTAGTGGGTCGGCGCACTGGGGTGTGCTACGGCGGGGGGGAGTCGCTAGGAGCGGCTTGGCACCACTGTGATCGACGCCAGGGGCCATTGTGGCGACCGGGATAGGAAGACGAAGGCTATCGAGTCCATTGTGCCCGGAGTCACCGAGACTCGGTCTCAGGTAAGTCATGGGTAATAGGGCCAGAGGATCGACCCGAAGCGGCTCCCTGTGAGACCTGGCCCAGAGGCAGCACCCCAGTCCCAGTCCCAGGACAAGCAGGTTGGGGGGTCAAATTGGCCCCATGGCCCGTCGGCCCAGCAACAATCCCGACCTGGTTCGAATTTTGAACCAAGGCCTCCACGCTCGACACGTATCCCTCCTCCTCTACCCTCTTTCTCCTCCCGCTTGGGGCAAAGATGCCCTAACGCCCAACGTCGCCGCTCTGCAACTCCCTGCAACACCCACACCCTAGCCACAGACTGCCTCCCCTTGATGGCAAAGCAGATGACGGGAGGCACCACCTTTGGACTGCTCACCCTCACCGTCGATTGGATTGCCGTGAGGGTCTTCGTCGGGAAAAATGTGGAGTACCTGGGACCATCAATTCCCCAAAGCCACGCATCAAGGTCTCTACCCCCTCCTCAGTGCACAGGAACAACAGAAGGCCCTCTATGGAGATCCTTACCTCCAAGCATCTAGGGTCTGGGAATGTGCCCCTATCCATCTCCTAGCGCCGAATCCGCGAAGGGTCCCTTCCCCCATTGCGTAGCCCGCCGCCTCAGCCTGCTCCTCCGTCCGGCCGATCTCCTCGAAACCCGAGAGGTTGACTCGATGAACCTCCTAGCCATTTCCTCACGAGGCCAGCAAACGAAGGACCTTCTCCTCCTCCACTTGACCGTAGACTAGTACCACCCACAAGCATCTCTGTAGCCAGCAGACACGGTCTAGGACTAGCTCACTCAAGATCTGGTCAATGTCGACTACCTCTCTGCACTGGCTAGGCAGACTCTGGACATTTGAGCAGACCACTTCGGCATATGACCGGGCTAGAGGAGCCCGTCACCGATCTCCCAGCACCCGTCCCCTCTGGCAGCCGGACTCTCCGGACATGGCCCTGTCTCCTACACAGAAAGCACACCATATTCCTACTACTGGCCAGCCCACGAAAACCGCCATGATCACGCAGATCACCCCCCGGAGAGGAACTGTTCTGGCCAAGGAAGGCAGACTCGGGGATCGGGATCGGATCGGCCAGTCTCAAACCAATCCAGATTGGTGGCCTAGTCTAGTTTTAAAATATTTAAAGGTTAAGTTGTATGTATGCAAGGTTTAAGGTTTGTATACAAATGTCCACCCTACTTTATTATATTGTGCTGTCTTCATCTCCCCCATTCCCCTTCGTGTGCAAGTGGCGGCTTGACTGTGGAGCAGGAATGATGGACGGATGGAAGAAGAGATGGCGGGGAACGGCGCCAGTGGCAGGTGGTAACGGCAACGGAGTCGAAGGCAGGTGGCAACGGCGACGATGCAGGTGGCAGGGGGCACCAGCGCCGGCCCCGGCGACGACGCCGACCCCGGCGCTGGCGTTGGCGGCACCAACATGTAAGTATCTGTTTCATTTTTTTTCATCTTCTTCTCTTCTTCTTCTTCGGTTCCTTCGATTCTACTACTTCTCGTTCTTCTTATTTTTATTTTTATTTCAGACATGGGTGGAACTGGCTGAGAGATGGCTCTGGAGCGGCCGATCCCCGTGAGGGAATCGCCGATCCAGCCCGATCTAAGGTCGATCCACCCGATCTGGCCGATGCTCAATAGGAATCGAGTTCGGAGGGCTTGGGATCGGATTGGTTTGGCCCAAAACCGATCGGATCGGCCGATTCGGGCCGATCCGATTCGATTCCGCCTTCCTTGGTTCTAGCGACTAGAGGAGGTCGAGCTCCGAGAACACCCTCGGAAGGGCAAACCATGTTCACCAGAGCTTCTGACTCTAGAAGGCTGCCCAATGCACATGTAAGCATAAATCTAGTTGACCCATTTTTACTTAAAACCCACGGTGTACAAAATTCTAGGTATGCAGCTTCAGCTTACTCGATTATAAGCCTTCTCAAAATCGAGTTTAACAACCACACATTGCTACTTTCTGACTCTGATCATGAAGGCACTCTTGAGCAACCAAAAAGTTGTCAAGAATGGACCTGTCCTTAATGAAGGCTTTCTGATGCTCATCCACCAACTCATCAATCACTCCTTTGAGTCTAGTGGTCAGTGCTTTGTGACTATTTTATAACAACCATTGAGCAGACTGATGGGTCTGAAATGGTGCAGTTACTCAGCTCCCTCCACCTTAGGAATAAACACCAATAAGGTGGAATTGAACAATTTAATAGAAAGGGGATTCTGCTCAAATTCCTTAATGAAAGATAATACATCTTTCTTTATAACATCCCAGAAAAATTGGTAAAAATTCAAGTGGAAACCATCTGGGCCTGTTGATTTATCCTCATCCATGCTAAAAACATCTAATCTAATCTCCTCTTCCGAGAAGGGAGCTTGTATGGTCCATGTTGCATCTTCATTGATTTTGGATAACAGATCATCATTGACTTGAGGCCTCCATAAATCTTCTTTTTAAAAAGATGTAAGTAATAGGCAATTAGAGCATTTTGGATATCACTCCTTTGATCAGAAACTGCTCCATTCACTTTTAAGTAATTTAATTTCAAGTTCCTCCTCTTTGCACTTGCCACCACATGGAAGAAAGCTGTATTATTATCACCTTCTTTCAGTCACTTTTCTTTAGCTCTTTGTCTTCACTTGATCTCATCTCTAAGAAGCCATTCATTGTATTCTGATTTTAGTCTTCTCTGAGGCAATACATCCTCTTTTGAAAGAATACCCTTCTCTCACTTCAATCTCATCCAGTTTCCTTAACAACTTTTGCCTGTGCTGTGCTGACCTGCCAAAAATTTCTCAACTCCACTTAATAAACTTCTGTTTGATCCATCTGAGCTTTGCCTGTAGGATAGCTCCAGCAGAGGAGCCAGACAGTGGGATGCAGACCTTGCCAAGCAGTGCTGCTCATGTTTGGTGTTCACGGCAACAGGGGATGTCCAGTCCGGAAGAAGACGAGGCAACTGGTCCTCCCGCTCAGGGGATGGGAAGGAGAGGACAGACATGCCGGGTTGTGTCTGATAAGGGCACCAGTCATGGTTCCAGACGACAAGAAAAGAGCTATCACCCCTTGGTGAACAGCCCTACTACAGCTGGGGGCCTTTCAGGAGTCAGCGCTCTTTTGGGGTCAGAGCCATTCCCAGGGCTGAGGCCCGGAGGGGAGATGTCTACCGGCACTGTGCAATTTCTGGGTGCCTTGGGCATTAACCTTCTTAGCTCTGCAGTCCAGGAGGAGAGGGAGGACATGGCCTCAACAGGGCAGGAAGCTATCCTGGAGACACCGGGACAGGGCAGGCAGCAAGAAGGAGAACTGATCCTGGAGAGGGACACTCTAGGAAAGGAGGAAATGAGGGGAGCTCGTAGCGGTGGTGGAGAGAATGACACAGGAACATGTGAGGGCGATAGGGGAGAGGGTGGTTATCCCTTTCTTAGGGCTGGAGAAGGACTTGAAGGCGGCGTTTATCAGAGTTAAGAAGATGGAGGGTGTGAACATGGCATGGGAGGCTAAGGGCAGAAAAGCTCAGAAGAAGGGGGCCGGGGAGAGTGAGGGATGAGGGGAGGAGAGAGAGGGGTCTCAGGAGGAGGGGGACGGGGATGCCCCATTATCCTTATGAGAATTGTCTCTTGGAATGTGAGGGGCATTGGTGCGGGGAGAAGCATGGTTGGCAGTATCGGCCGAAACCGATACATTTCGGCCGAAACGTATCGGTTTCGGCCGGTACCGATCCGAAACCAGGCCAAATCACTGTAGCATGTCCGAAACCATTAAAAAAATATTTTTTAATGGTTTCGGACGAAACCATTAAGGGTTTCGACCGAAACCGACCTGTTTTGGTCCGAAACCGGACGGTTTCGGCCGAAACTAGACATTTTCATTATTTTTTTTAGTTTTTTAAATGGTTTCAACCGGTTTCGGCCGAAATCGAAACCGATACCGAAACCGGTACGTATCGATTTCGGAATCGGCCGAAACCGGTACCGAAACCGATACTGCCTTCCTTGAGGAGAAGAGGAGGGCGGTGAAGGAGTTGGTGAGACATTGTAAGATTGACATCTTGTGTTTGCAAGAGTCCAAATGTGAAGGGGATGGGAGTCTATCATGAGGGAGTTTGGAGGAACTAGATTATCTAAGGGGATAGCTTTTTCGGCTAAGGAGAGGGTCGGGAGCATTATGATCCTCTGGAATCAGTTCAAGATAGAAAAAATGGAGGAAGATAGACAAATTAGTTGAGGAGCTATTTCCCTGCACTTTAGGAATGTAAGGGATGGCTTCTCATGGGACTTTTCCAAGGTGTATGGCCCTCAAAGTAGAGAGGGGAAGATGTAGTTGTGGGAAGAATTGACTTTATATCATCTTAGCTCTGGCTGGCCTTGGTGTGTTGGTGGGGACCTCAATTTGTAGCACCTTGGGAGAGGATGGGGATGAACTCTCTGTCAGGGGAGATGGATGACTTGACCGACTTTATACAAGCAATTATTCTTATTGATGTGGGAATGGCTAATGCTCAGGGCTGATCTCATTTGCTCTAGGCTGGCCAGATTTTTGATTTCTGTGGATTGGGAGGATCATTATCCTTATGTGCAGATGTCATCTTTGGCTAGATCAGCTTTAGACCTCAAACCTCTTCTATTGAAAGCCAGCCACCCTGATGTGAGGAGACAAAGCTTCGGATTAGAGAGGTTCTGGTTTAGGGAGGATGATTTCCTGGATTCTATCAGAAGGGTATGGAGTGTGCAAAGGAATGAGTCATCAGCAATCCAACAATGTAGAAGGAGAGAAATAAAATGAGGTCCATAACCTTTCACCAAATACACTACCTCTAGCTAGAGGCTGCCGTAGAAAGCTCAGTGTTCGCCTTCACATGCCCAACCCCTGCCTTAGATGTCTCCCTTGTGTTGCACAACTAGAGGATGGCTTTCCTTTTTGTTACCTATCAAGTGGAAGGGACCTTGTCAAAGCTTCTTGTCTTATTAGGACTTGAAGCTCTCTTTGAACTATTCTAGAAGTTGGGGCCTATGCATAGTAGTAAAGAAACTCTTCTTTTACATTATCCACTATGGGGATAAATTTCCTTGCTACTCTTTAAATGAGCTGTCCCTCTTATTTAATGGCATGTGTCTAACATGCATCCAATCATTTGTTGACATGTGCCAATCTCCATTAGTAATTTGTCGAGAATTGTTAATCAAAAAGCATTCTTTTGTAGAATTATAGGCATGTGTCATTGTGGACCATGGAATTTTTCATAAAAAAATATATATTTAAATGTTCTTTTTGAAAAGAGACATTCCTCCATGTGTAGAGGTTTATTCTGTGGGTGCGCATAGTATCAGACGATTTGGGATCGAGTGCTGGACCTCTCTCCACTGAACGCAGTCAGTGTTGATTTACATCGGCCTAACGTCCGAACACCTTTGTTTGACTGTCAAAGAAAGTCCCAAAATCTCCTCTGTAGGGGTTCTGATGTTGAGGGCTAGCTCGTTTGAAAGGCTTATAAGGACCACTCATTCACCACCAACCGATAGGATAATTGAGTTAGGGTTTCAACAGAGGCCCATTATATTTAGGCAAAACCCTAAAATTTAGAAGCAGAAGGATGATTATGAAGGAGCCGCAGGCATATCTGGAGTCACGGGAGGTTCCCTGGACCGTGGGGGTATTTAGGTAATTTTACCAAGTTAGGGACATTCCCGAAATTTCGGGTTGGAAGGAAAGTGGGATAGGGTTCCTGGCTTCCCAAGGCATTGGGGCCTTTTCTGGAGGGTTTCGGGGGCTACTAGGCAGTCTAGGCCTTTTCTAAGTCACAGGGGTATTTCGGTAATTTTACCAAACCCTACGTGGGCCCAAGTTGAGGTGACACTCAAGCATCGGACTGAGCTGACAACGTCCCCGAGCTGAAGGAGTGACAAGGACTTCATAGAAGGCTCACATGTGTCAATCTTGCCCAAGGAGGGGTATATATGCAATTTTTTGAAAGTCAGGGGTCTTCTTGTAATTTTGCCAAATTGACATACAAGGAAGAAAACTGGCAGAATACACCAAATACATTCATAACCCAAATGGGTATAAGGATTGTCGGCGAGTTGTCGACTGTACAAGGATCCGCACTAACGCGGGAGGTAGGGGCGTAGCCCCAATTACAAGAAGTTGTAGGGTATAACTGCAAACAACATGACATTTTTTGTTTCTCAGGCCTCGGGGAGGACATTTATACAATTCCCCCATTATTCGGGTAGAACTATATAATTTAGTCGTCCCGGGACGTAGGAACTTACAAATATGGCCCACTAAGGGGCATAATTACAAAAATACCCTTATAAGGGCATATACACAAGACCCGGGGACTTACCCCTCACGGGTCAAAACAACGAACAAAAAACTCCAAGTGCTGGATGCTTCATGTAGGAGATGCTCCGTAGGTTCTCTTTTTCTCTGTGTCTTCTTCTGGACCCTTGGGGGTCTATTTATAGAAGTAGGGGGCTACTCAGGGTCGTTTGAACCCGTACGGGTTAGACGGGAGGGTGTTTGAGTCAGTACAAGTTAAACGGGGTGAAAATGACCCCGGAGAGGTCTATTCCCCCCCTTTTCCTTTTTTTGGTTTCCGTGCGCTGGAGAGAGGGAACGGCCCGGGGTGGATGACCCCGGGCCCACCTGGGGTCAAATGACCCCGGGCAGGTCACCCCGGGGTTGATTGACCCCGGGCAAGTGGGGGGAATTGCAGGTGGGGGTGGGGGGGGTTCCGGTGATGCGGAGGGGAGGGGGGTTCTAGCAGTAGGGGGAGGGGGTTTCGACAGTGGTAGGGCGAGGGGGGTCTGGCAGGGGGGTTGCAGCGTGGGGGGGGGATTCCGGTAGGGGGGAGGGGAGGTCATTGGGTTGGGAGGGAGGGTTTTGATAGGGAGGGGAGAGGAATTGCAGGTGGGGGTGGGGTTCCGACGAGACAGGGTTGGGGGGGGGTCCGGCGAAGTAGGGGGGGAGGGGGGTTTCGACAGCGTAGGGGGAGGGGGGTTCAGGCAGGGGGGGTTGCAGTGCAAGAGGAGAGGGGATTCCAGTAGCAACAGGGGAAGGAGGAGGGGAGTTCTGGCGGCAAGGGGAGGGACGGGGGCCGGTAGTGGGGGGGAGGGTTGTGGTAGGCATAGTTTAAAATGGCGGGGTCTCAAGGCACTAAGACTTAAGCGTCATGGTGAGGCACTAGAAAAATACCTTGAGACATGCGTCTCATGTCTTTTACTTGAGGCTTACGCATTTTTTTGATTGAGGTGGTATGCCTCACCGCCTTCACCGCCTCCAAACATTTACTTGAGACTTGTGTATCACCCGAGAAGGTGTTGTAGGGTAGACCCAAGATTTATATTTCTTTTGTTGTCTTTAAAACATAATTCACTATTCTTTTTCTCGGTAGGTACTTTTTTTTTTTAACGGAGGGGATAACTGAGTTTGAAAGACGAGGAATTTGGTTTGGAGGACCTTGAGATGGGCGGTAAGAATCCCAAGAGGAATTTGGTTGGCTTTCCATCCTAGAAGTAAATGTGGATGGAAATGAGTTATAATTAGGAGTGGGAAAGTCTTGAGGCATGTGGGCTTGCTCTTGGGTATTAAATAGATCGTAGGCCCCATTGTCAAAGAATTGAGAAGTTTGGGCCTGATCTTGGGTAAAGAATGAGGACTGGGCCGCCATAGGTGAAGGGCTCTCATCATAGGCCGACAAGGAGTATGGATTTTCAAAATCGGCCGGGCCTTGAGGGGTGAGAGATGAAAATTGGTTTGGGCAACTACCTACATAATGGGCCGGGCTAGCCCACATGTGATCATTGTCATGGTGACTAGGTGATATGAAGGGGTTTTGATCCATGACTAGAAATTGATCAAGTTTATGAGCCAATGGGTCAAACATGTCTAATCCATAGATTGGAATTATTCTCTCACTTCTCTTTTTTATTTAATTGTTATCATATATATATATATATTTGAATTATTTTAGTTTTTATTTTCTCCCTTTTTTGTTTTATGTGTTTTATTTTTTTGGTTTTTTTTATATATGTAGATATCAATTTTTTTTATTTTTATGATTGCCCTCTCTTCCTTTTCCCTTAATTTAAAATGAGTTTTGTTTTTTTATTTGAGATTAAGTTTTTTTTCTTTTTCTTTTTATTTGAAACCTACCATATCTCTCTCTCTTTTTTAGAGATTAGAAACCCACCATTTTTTAATTAATTTTTTTATTTTAATTTTTTTTGGCTATCAATAACTAAGACGAAGAGAGAGAAGATGCGGATTTTGTTTTTATTTTTTATTTTTTTATTTTTTTTGTTTATGCAAACACAATCAAATTAATACACATATTACTTAATGACCTAGATGTGACCTAGATCTATCAATGGGGTTTCACAAAATGATTAAAGTGTAACTTAAGTTCACCCTCAATATTTCCACCGGCCAGGTAAGGGTGGGGTAGTGGGAGGCTCCCCTTACTTTCGTAGGGACCTAATTAAGGAACCACTAGCCCGCTTAAGGCGTTTGCCATCTGTTGCACCCGTAATTTATTTTACAAAATTCCGGGGTATTATCCTCGCATTGGGCGAGACCCATATTTGGCGTACCGCCATTTCGGGGAATATTCCCACGCGGGGCCTATGTTTGGCGTACCGCCGCCCCGAAGGATATCTCCACGTCAAGGGCTTCATAGCCTACATATTGTTACGATTATAGACTTCTCGCAGTAATCGAGACGGTCAAGAGCCGGGTTAAATCTACTATGATTGTCAGGATCGTGTAGTTCCGGTACAATCCCTATGGGAGAAAGCTTCTCTCCTTCGAGGGGAAAAAGCAACATAAAAGGAGGTCTACACACCAGCCAACAAAGTCCCTCACGCGTGTATCACGGAGCACAGACGATATCAAGTCTCCCCTTCGCGGCCTACGGCACAAGGAAGACAACAAACGAACAAGGAGGAGCGCGTCTTCTTTATTGAAATCGGACGAGGGAGAGATCCGTCTGGGGTCGGAGGGACCCGAACGGGGTCGCCCACCCCCGGACGGGCCCGTGCGGGGCCGCGCGCAGGCAGGCAGGGCCCGCCTGGGGCCGCGCGACCCCAGGTGGGCCCGGGGACCTCCCACCCCGGGCCGGTCCCCTTTCCCGCGCGCGGAGAACCAAAAAAAAATAGAAAAAGGGGGAAATTGACCTCCCTGGGGTCATTTCTCTCCCGTTTAACCCGTACGGGTCCGGACGACCCCGGGGAGGTTCCCACTTCTATAAATAGACCCCCAGGGGTCCAGAAGGGGGGGATTCACAGACTACGCACTTGGAGCATCCAGCACACTTGGAGTTTTTTGTTCGTTGTTTTGACCTGCAAAGGGGTAAGTCCCCGGGTCTTGCGTATATGCCCCTAAGGGGTATTTTTATAATTTTATCTCTCAATGGGCCATGTTTGTAAGTTTCTACGTCCCGGGGTGACTAAATTAAGTAGTTCCACCCACATAACGGAGAGTTACAAAAATGTCCTCTCCGGGGCCCGAGAAACAAAAATATCATGTTATTTGCAGTTTTACCCTACAACTTTTGTAATTGGGGCTACGCCCCTATTTCCCGCGTTAGTGCGGACTTTTGTACAGTCGACAACTCGCCGACAACTCTTGTACCCATTTGGGTCATAAATGCGATCCATGACTTCATATGTCTTCTTTATGCATTGACTGGGATAAATTATAGGAAAACCCCCGGCTTTCAAAAATTGCATATATACCCCTCCTTGGGCAAGATTGACACATGTGAGCCTTCTATGAAGCCCTTGTCACTCCTTCAGCTCGGGGACGTTGTCAGCTCAGTCTGACACTCAGATGTCACCCCAACCCTAGGTCTATGTAGGGTGTGAAAAAATTACCAAAATACCCTTGCGACTTAAAAACGGTCTAACAGCCCCCCGTAACCCTCCAGAAAGAGCCTCAGCACCTTGGGAAGTCAGGAACCCGGTCCTACTTCCATTCCAGTCCAAAAATTTTAGAAATACCCCTGGCCTGGGAAAATCACCAAAATATCCCTGGGTTGGTAAAATTACCAGAATACCCTCGGGGTCCAGAAAACCTCCCTCTACTTCAAAAATGCCTACGGCTTCCGCATATTTGCGTCTTTACTCTTAAATCTTAGGGTTTTGCTTAGACTTAGCCCTAACCCTATTAACATGTTGGTGGTAAACGAGTGGTCATGGAGAGTCTCCTGAGTGAGCCTGCCCTCCACATCAGAACCTAAGGAGAGGACTTTGAGATTTCTTTGACAGTCAAACAAAGGTGTTCGGACGTTAGGTCGATGTAAATCAACACTGACTACGGTCAGTGGAGAAAGGTCCAGCACTCGAACCCAAATCGTCTGATACTATGCGCACCCACGGAATAAACCTCTATACATAGAGGAGTGTCTCTTTTCAAAAAGGACATCTAAGATATTTCATCTTTCCTACGTGAAAGATTCCGTGTTCCACACCATCCGACTGTCTTTCCTTAGGCACCGATTTTCACAAGAGGGTAAACCTAAATAGCACAAGAATCACAGTGTGAACCTAGGGCCAATGTCTACTAAATTTTTATTTAAGGCTTAGGATATGCACAGATGCAAGGGGAACGTGGTTTGTGGGCTAAGGAAGGGTGATGAAATCCCCACCTTATCTATTTAAGGGTAGTGCCCTTAGAATGGTTTAGAATAATGCAATGCACCAAACAATTGCAAACAAGGGGTTTAAAATGCAAATGCATGAATAATTATTTTTAAAATAAAAATAAGGAACAAAATTAATGCAACCTACGCGATGCATGACCTACAACATGACGTGTAATTTCTAATCTTGAAATGACA
The DNA here is from genome assembly GCA_022559845.1 of Amorphophallus konjac. Classification (NCBI taxonomy): domain Eukaryota; kingdom Viridiplantae; phylum Streptophyta; class Magnoliopsida; order Alismatales; family Araceae; genus Amorphophallus; species Amorphophallus konjac. Next base: position 11,761,050 of record CM040118.1, on the reverse strand, counting down.
TCTTTTATTTGAGTTCAAATATTTTTGAATTTTTTTTGAACCTATCTAACCAATAAAAATATAACGCTAATGAAATAGAATCAAATGAAACGAGGAGAATTTATGATACTTACTTGGAGCGCGTTCCCTCGTTCTTAAATAAAAAGACACCAAAAAGAAAGGGAATATGGAAAAGAAGGCTTACTTTATTGGTAGCAAATTCTTTTTTTTATTATTTTTTTCCTACAAGCAAACACAAGAAAATTTATTAGTGCCTACTTAATATACAAGAACACAAGATAGTCAATTCAAAAATCATAAACTTCCCCGGCAACGGCGCCAAAAATTGACCAGACCAAAACGTGTGTCGTTAAACATAATGGCCGTCAATCTAAATTTTATTTACCGAACTCGCAACAAAATAAATAGGCGTAGTACAGCGGCGAGTCCGAGTCGAATCCACAGGGAGGTTGAGTTTTGAGATTGAGAACCTTGAGTTTATTTTGGAACGAAAATAGTGTTGATTTCCTTTTTTTTGCTTTTTAGAATTTAAAAGATATGAAATAAATTTATCTAAAGAAATATGGAGGGTTAAGAGAGAGAAAGGTGAATATTTAGAGGTAGAATTTTAATCTACGAAATTAAGTGCTAACTGAAATAGACGAAGTTAGGTAGGGAATTATGCGGCCGTGGTGTGAGAGTAACGGTATCGTATCCTCGAGCCTTCATGGATGTCAGTATCGGCCGAAACCGATACGTTTCGGCCGAAACGTATCGGTTTCGGCCTATACCGAAACCGAAACGGGCCTTGTCACTGTAGCACGTCCGATACCAATAAAAATTAATTTTTTAATAGTTTCGGACCGAAACCGTCTGGTTTCGGCCGAAACTGGACATGCTCAATAATATTTTTGACTTTTTTGACTGTTTTGAACCTGTTTCAGCCGAAACCGAAACCGAAACCGATACTGCCATCATTGCGAGCCTTTGAATCACAAGTTGTCGGGGACAACCACGTGCACTCGATCGAAAGACCCGTTTCTCTTGAACCGACTTTAGACGAAATTTAGAGGGTGATCGATAAAGAATTTAGAGCGATATTAGAGGGAGATGGAGAGAGATCATGCTAAATAAAAATGAAGATTTGAATAACAATAACACTAGAATTAATTATAAATTGCAATAAACATACAAGTGAATAAAAATTATAACAAAAATAAATTACAATCAATCTAAGGTGGAAGAACAATATGAGAGGGAGAAAAAGAGTTCCTCCGTAAGAGAAATAGAGAGGTAGAGAGAGAGAGGTAGAAGAGGGGTAGAGAGATAGAGAGAAGGAAGGGGCTAAACTAAAGAAGTGAGGGGGAAAGGAGGGAATGAAGGCTATCCTACGTAGGTGTTAGATGGCTTACAAAGCTCCTCCTCATGCCCTTTTATAGGGCCAATATTACCCCTAACCCATGTTATTTTTCCTTTTACCCACACTCATTACAAACCACTTTCGGTGACTGCCAACCATGTTGATGTGATGTTGGCGACGGCGGCGAAAAGCAGAGGGAGACGGTGCGGTGGACGCAACGGAGAGAGGGAGATGACGCTGCCGGCGCGTGCAGGTGGTTAGAAAGAGAAGAGAAGGCTAAGGGTAGTGGCGAGGCATGCATGGTGATGGGGGGACTACGGTGTTGGGAAGAGTATGTGTGTGCGAGGGTGAGATGGAGAGTTAGAGAGAATGCGTGTTCGCTCCGGCGGACACGTAGGTGGAGGCCGCAGAGATGTTTAGAGAGATAAGGAGAGGACGGCGGGAAGAGGGGCTCGCTACGCGGTGCAGGTGGAAGCGGAGCAGGTGTAGGGAGACGGACGTGGTGGCTTCCGCGGTGGTGAGGGAGGCTGTGAGAGATAGGAGAAAGAGGGAGAGAGGGTGCCGGAGGGGGACCGGTGGCTGTGCGGTTGTGCATGGCGAGGCGGGTCGGCTACGTGCATGGCGAAGTTAGCGGCGGTGGGTGAAGTGAAAGAGAAGGAGAGACGGCGGTGTGGGCTTGGGTTAGAGAGAGAAGAGAGATGGGGTGAGGGTGGTGCACAGGGTGAGCACGTGAGAGGGGGAGACGGTGGGAGAGAACGACGGGAGGTGTTTACGTTAGAGAGAGAGAGTGAGAGGGGAAGTGAAGGAGATCGATGAAGGTTAGAGAGAGAAGCATGCAACGTGGGCAGAGTAGAGGAGTGTGGGCGACGACAGCTTGGCGAGGGAGACGCCGGAGGTGGCAGCGGCGGTGTTTAGACTGTTCCTCGCCGTCGTCGTCGACCCCTCTCCGCGATGGGACAGCACTGCTTCGTCGCCGGAGAAGATGCACTGTTCACAAAACAGAAATTTAGTTGATGCTTGTGATAATGTAAAAAATTATACTAAGCCCCCTTATGTATAATAATATTAATCATGCAATTTCAATTCTTCTTCCACATCTCTCAAATCTCATTGATTAAGTTGTGTAAAACTTTAATTAATTATATAAAAAAATCTCAATTTTTTTTTTGTGGGACTGAGATTCAAATGAAAAACTTGCATAATTAATTATATTAAAGCCCATAAATAATGAGTGTGATGTGAATAAATATATAAAAATATAGACTTATCATGTATCACCCGAGAAGGTGTTGTAGGGTAGACCCAAGATTTATATTTCTTTTGTTGTCTTTAAAACATAATTCACTATTCTTTTTCTCGGTAGATACTTTTTTTTTTTTAACGGGGAGGGGATAACTGAGTTTGAACTCGGGCTCTCCTCCATATGGCGAAGGGTGGTGAATCAACTACACTAGACAGCTGGTTCATAATTCAGTACTTTTGAAATAACATGAATCTATAATTGAGTTGATATAGCATTAACACATGAAAATCAATACTGTTTTTAACTTTTTTGATGGTTTTAAGATTATTTTCTTAGTCTATTAAGACTTACGTCTCGTTGTACCTTCAGATATACGTCTTATGAGGCCTACAGAAAGTGCCTCATAACCGTCTCACGATCTTTTAAACTATGATTGTAGGGTAGTTTTATTTTATTTTATTTTAACGTGGGATATTTTGGTCTTTTCATGGGCCTAGTTAAGACTAACGATGGTTAAGTTCACGGGTGATAACGGGGGGTTACGGCGATGGCATTTATACACAATATTAATTAACATAGTGATATGCCTGCTAATGCATTTGCAGGCATATTTTTTTGCCAATTCACTTTTAACAATGGTTTTTTTTGGGCAAAAATTCCTAATATTTAATATAAGCATGATGTCATCCACTTTTCAAAAGAGAAAAAAAATGAAAATTATAGTATGTATTATTCCAGCATTGGATTTGCATATATATATATATATTGACTCAAATGCCAAAAGTGTGCAAAAAGACCGTAGAATAGTCTTCTTGTACATGTTTACTTTTCTACACAGAAAATGATGTAAAAGTTTGAATGATAAATGTAAAATTTTTATTCTAATCATGGTTTACATGCAAAACCTTCCACTCCCTCCTAAAAAAGAAGAAAAAGGAAAAAAGGCATAGTCAACTCTAGACCATAAAATACGTTAGCTGATATGAGGTTATATTGTCTTCAATCCCCTGAATCGTTTCTTTTTTCGTTGTTAAAACTTGGACACCTTCACTGACTAAGAATGAGGCTATATAATCTTTTATTGTAGACATCTAAGCGCTGATTGCAAATTCATATTTTTTGTGTTTGAATATGATAATGATTCTTTATTATCTTTTTAATGCAGGTAGCACCTTATTCCAAAGTTGTGTCAAGGCCTGTTGTTTCTGATCCTCTCCAATTTGGTTCTTCTGGGGATTGGGTTTTGGCTGTTGACTTGATTTTCTGGTGCGTTTTCTTATTTATGATCTAATTTACCAAGTCAAAAGTAATGATGTTCCTTTTTTAATTGAAATTTCCCAAAATGCAGACTTCCTTCGGCTGGTATAACTGCTCCAGCCACCTGTGGCCTTTGCCCCTGCTGAAAGGGAGTACAAGAAAACTTGGCATCCGAGAACTGGGGAGAGTTCACAATGGCTGATACAAGTCCAAGGACTGATACCTCAACAGATGATGATACCGACGTCAAGAGTCAGGTGGTGTGTCTGACAGTCTGTGATCTTGTCTTCATCATTAGATGATACTTGAGAGTGCATCCATAAGGGAATAAGGTTGCATGCTTGACTCACATCAATTGATGAACAGTGGTGGCATCTGGTTCATTGATAAGAAGTCATATATTTCTCTGTTTAAACTGACAAAATTATGGTTTGCAGCTCCTTCCATGCAACACTGAAATCTTAAGTCATGATAATGTATCCTGGTTGAAGGTTTAATCACGTTGTACATCTTTTGCTTGTCCGAACTTTTTCCTCATTATGCTTGCTGTAGCATATATTTAATATTGAGATTCATTTCAACAATGTTGGGATGTTGACATTGTTTTTGTTTTGATGTATAATTCCTTTCTACAACTAGGAGAAAAGAGGATCCACTTTTTTTTCTTCCCTCACCAAAGTAGTTGTGGATTTCACCAATTTTATTAGTAACGCACTCACTACAAGAAAACAAGGCAAACACTTCCCCCTCCATCTCTCAACTGAGATTACAACCGAAAGATACTCTTGAACCATAAAAATGAAGGTTCCGGAGAACACTTTTAATAGATTGTTCTATGGCTTCCCCATTCTTCTCATCCAATGATGCCTGACATCGCGCCTCTTGTCTTGATGTGAGATTTACTCTCCAGACGTTACTGCAAATCAACCAGATGGATGATGATCTTCTAAAAATATGCGAAGTAATGCACTTGGGAATTTCCCTTTTACCCAGTCCATACCAAGGTTTGCTGGATGGGTGGTCCCAAAATCCTTCCAATGGAGCCCAAATCAGCTGCAAACCACTCCTCAAGCCTTGAGCCAAAGTTTTCTAATGAAAATCTTGTAAGAAAGAGGGCTTTTGGGTGAATGGCGAGGTGGTGGGGGGGGGGTGTGAGCGCCGGGCTGTCTCACTGCGAACAGTTCGCAGCAAGATGGAATGAGGTCCCTGTAGGATCATCTCAGGCTGGATCTTCCCAAGACAACGTGATATGCATGCGACTCGTCACTCGTGCGATATGGCACAAGTCGCTCCTGATATGGTTCGAATTACACTCGATCCGGTTTGAGTCAGCTGGTCCAGTAAAGACCCGATCGAGTCGCACCGTATCTGGCTCGTATTGCCCCAGATATGGTATGTTACACCCGATATGGTCCAAGACAATCCGGTATGATGAATCATGGTCCATACATCAAATATCAACCAAGACATCCGAGAATCCCATGATCTTCAAAAGTGAACAAGCATACCTATAAACCCTATACACTTAAAAAAAAACCTATAAACCCTATAAGAAGCTTAGACAATTTTTTTGAAGGTGGTTGGTACCAGAAGCTTTATGGTGAGAACACCCGAGTGCGGATCCGGTTCGACCCGACCTGCGTTTACCGCTGACGGAGGCCTCCAGCAACAACACCCGCATCTCTTTGGCTTCATGATGGTCCATTAGTGGACTGATGTACTTTTTATTGATTAGTTAGTTATTTGAGTAGTTGAGAGGCCCATTAGCGGCCCATTAGAGTCTTTTTTTTATTTTCTCTGTATTTTGGGTGCGATTTTCTCACTATTTTAGGTCCTAGGGTATTTTGGTCATAGGATTTGAGAGGAGGACCGTTAGGGTTCCATCCTCTATAAATAATGATGTAATCTCAGTTTTAGAGTTAATAAAGATGATGGATGAGAATTTGCATGAGAGCCGCCAGTTCTTCTCCATGGGGTGTGTTAGGAATCATTTATCCTTCCCCTAAACCTAGGCATTGAGGTAGGGGATTCCATTTCTTATAAGCCAGTCCAACTCTTTGTGGAATCCAATGTGGGACTAAAGTCATTGGCAACTCTAGTTGGCTGAGAGACTCACACTCTCTCTGGGTGCTCACACCACCCACCCGTAACAATACCTCCCCCTTTACAAGGCCGACGCCCTTGTCGGCTAGGTGCCGATCGAGGTTATGCCCGTTCATGCGCAGCAGATAAAGGGTGTATCGATACGCCACATTAGATCGACAAAGGTTGGGCGCAGACACCATTTTGTTAGGAATCATTTATCCTTCCCCAAAACCTAGGCATTGAGGCAGGGGATTCCTTTTCTTATAAGCCGGTCCAACTCTTTGTAGAATCCAATGTGAGACTAAAGTCACTGGCAACTCTAGTTGGCTGAGAGACTCACACTCTCTCTGGGTGCTCACACCACCCACTCGTAACATGGTGCGAAGCCCTAGGTGGGGTGTGAAGCCCTTGTCCTCTTCCCTTGTTCTCCTCCCCTCTTCCCCTCTTTCCCAGGTACGATCGCAGCAACCCCCCTCCCCCTTTCCTTTTCCTTATGCCTTTTCCCTTGTTCCCCGATCCCACTTGCTTTCTCAACCCCACACGCCGTACACTAGTGCCTTATTCCTTTTTTCTTATTCTTCATCTTCTATCTTTTCTTCTTCTTCTTTCGTGTCAACCCTGTCCCTGTGAACCATGCCTCTGCGAACCCGACGTCCACGACCCAACCCCAATGGCTTGCCATCGCCGCCTCCACCGCCCACCACCAGCCATGGTAACACTCCACTGAGCACTGTTGGCCCCGCCTCTTCCTCCTCTTCCTACACTCGGCCGACACAGGCCGCCTCCTCTGCCGTGGGTCTGTCGTGCTCATGCCCCTCCGCGCCAGGACTCTGTGGGATCCCCTCCGCACCGGCTGCTAGAGCAACCCACCCAACCTTCGGCCCAGCTGCCCATTCCACCTGCCCGCCGCCTTCCCTGAGGCCCAGACAGAGCTGCTGTGGCCGCACCTCTCCACCGTCGAGCTTCAGCTCTCTCGCGGCCTATCCCTTCCGCTGCTAGTGTGAGGTCGGCACCGTCCTGCACAGAGCTCCCGGTTGCACCCCTGTTCACTACTGCCAACGGCATCTGCGACTTCTGCCACCAGAGTCCCAGACGCGAGGCTGACGACACCGCCCATGGCCCTCTCGCCCAGTCCAGTGGCCGTCTGCCTCCCTCCAGCATTGGCAACAGTAGCCGCTGGAGCCCTGCCGCTTCTGCCCCCTTGTCGTGGTTGCCCCACCACGGTCAGGCAGAAGGGGCAATCTCGACGGTCCAACGCAATCAGCCCCGGGTGCCGCCGCCATCCTCCATAGCGTCAACAGCCAGGACCGCCCACGACCCCGTTGCTGTTGTCCCTGTGGAAAGACGCTGCCACTCTGTGTCCCAGTTCTGCCACTACCCTGCGGGTTTGCCTCCCGTCAGGCGCGTGTTCCCGGTAGCCTACCTCGCTTTTCAACTAGTCGGTTAGTGTTGGAAAGCTGCTCATTCGATTTGCTTATTTAGTATCTATGTCATATCTGCTGCCATTTGAGTGCGCTAGGGTGTCCTAGCTCGTTTTATTTTTCTCTGTCGATTGTGTGCTTGTGAGCGTTTCATTGGAGAGCACCGATTTGACGTTGTTGTGTGTGTGTGCTTGATACCCTAGGCTGTGGTAGTCCTACCTACCGTTCGGTCCGACGTTTCTCGCTGCAAGTGACGATTTCCTGGAGCGTAGCTACTGTTATTTTCACGTATTCTTATTCTTGGAGTTCATGTACGCGGCGGATTATTTGCTGATCTATTGTAGTGTATTGTTGATCTCGCTTAGTCGCCTAGTTGGACCCGTTTAGGTTAGTCGTCCCGCATCACTTTAACAAGTTCGTATCATACAAAATCAATGTTCCTTCTTCTGATAAGTTCTTTGACTCTTGACTTTTGTTTATCATCAGGACCAGCTAAGCTTTGCAGGATCAAAGCTGATGAACTAATTTCAACAAAATCTGTAGTTCCCTTTACCCTTTTTAGGTTGAGAATGCTTCCTCTCCACATCCGCTAACCGCAGTTTGCAGAACCGGTCTACCTTATTTTGAATTTGTAGCAAGGTGTCAATAAACCAGACTGGGAACTGGAACTAGATAGGGTCAGCTCAGGCCCTGGCTCTGGCATATGTATATATATTGCCGACTTGGTGGGTCGGACCGTCCCGTGCTTGGCGTGGTACGGTACGAGTTGTCCCAACTTGGACCGACTCAAGCCTAGTCACCCAATAGAGCTTAACCTGGTTTCTCCGTGGTACAGTATGAATCGGCCGAGTCGCACTGGTATGGTACAACTTGGCCAACCATGACGTATACATATATATGTTTGTGTAGTAATAATATTATTTATATTAAATAGACATCTACATTATATACATATATCACAATTTTATTATATATATTGCATAAGTATAATATTAATAAGTATTTAAAATTTAAAAAGTAAAGAAAATATGAAAAAATGAGTTTTGAGGAGGTGTCAAGGATTAGACTATTCAAACTTGTTTGCCTGTTGAGGCCAGTTTTGGTTGACATGAATTGACATTTTATAGTTTATAATTTATTTACTGAACTGGTCAGTTCAACGTTGAAACCGACAGAACTGAATTGGCGTTGGCTGGCGTTGATCTGGTTCACCTGGTTTTGGTTTGAACCAGCCAGTTTTGTAAACCATGATTTATAGTGCCGGGATTGCTGCTTTGTCTACGATTTCTTCATTGCTCCTAGCTGACAAGGATGAAACTTGATTCTTCTGTTTTATTTCTCTTCCGCAAGTCCTTGGACTCTGCCATCTCCTTTTTGGGCATAGGATCCTTGTATCTCCACTGCCTCACCTTGTGGACACCCTACGGTGAATTGCAGGATGAAGATGCAAAAGGAGGATGCAATTTAGAATGTGGACAGGGGAGGGGTGACAATCCATCCTTGTTGTGGTACCCAGGATTGTGGAGGATGACTCCATCAAGAAATTAGAGCTTCCATCTTCACTCGATTTTCTCCCTACTCAGGGATCTGACGTCACAACTTTTGGATCCTGGCAATCCTTATCTTTTATCTCCCTTGAAACGGAGGAGATCTTGGGCGAACAAATAGGGAACCCAGCCCTGGATTGAGCAAAGAGAGCCATTGCACTAAAAAGACCACCTTCCCCGACCATGCCGTTATCTCTGGACTATGTCTCTGCTTCTTCAGGATTGCCATCAAAGGATGCCAACAGCTCTTTTAAGGAGAAACAATGTGAGCTTTCAGGAAGACCTGCCAAGGGTTGCTTTCTCCTTGTCATTGTTGATCATGTTGGTTCACCCTTAATGAGTGGGTTCCACTCTTCCAGGGCAACAGTAACTGAACTCCATGCCAGGTCAGGATAATTGCTTGCCTTGCCCTTCTGAATACACCATCTTGATATCTCATGCATAGAGGCAACAAATCCTTGTTAAAAGGTATGCTTCTATGGTCAGCCTTGTTTGAACCCGAATGGCACTAGGGCACACAACGAACCAATGACACTTGGCACATGAATTGCTGCTTCATGGAACTAGCTCAGGCCCGAATACAAATTAAGCGAGTGATTTGTGTTGTGAGGCAGGCAAGTCAAATCAGGCTTGCTTATTGTCTTCCTCATATAGATGCCCTGTTCTCCTCGCCTGGACCTGTAATTCCTGTAGACTCGAACTATTTGATTAGCCCAATCATTCTTTAGCTGCTGCCTCTTGACGACGGATGAGGGCCTTCATGTTGACACTTCACTAGTAACTATTTTTGACCTTATCCTAGCGTCTTCAACGCATCTTTGACTTATACTAATAGATGGGAACCCTCCAAATTAAACTTTCCCCTGGCTTCTCTATCAATCTTCCTCAATAAGTTGAAGGGGGCTAGCATATCTTTATAGTCCTCAACATCCCACAAATGATATGGAATACCAGAAACATGTCACTAATAAGTTGTCCATGCCATCTCATGAGAACTTGGCAATTATTGGTCTCAGTGGGTCCCTCAGAAATGAAGCCCCCGAAATCCCCGATACACGCTTTCAAATCCTGGTTTTCCTGCTGCCTTGTGCACCTGTGACTTTGGACCAGCTATTCCGATCATCTGATGGACCTTCTATGTAATCAAACTTCCCTCTCACCCAACCACAAAAGTGGAGATGACCCTGTCACCCCTTGCTGGCCTGCAACAGATCCCCATTTTGTTCTCTCTTGTGGTCTTCTCTTCTAACATCCAGTTGACATGCCATTGTGCTCGGCCATCACTATTGATCTGCCATCGCCATTGAATGACTACTGCTTTTGTGGAGCTTTTGGTGTTCTAAACGCTTCTTGCGAACCATCGCTGTCGGGATACTAAGCCCACTATCGTCACTGGGCGAACCGCCAGCCCTGCCTCTGTTTATTTGCTTGCCGTTGAGCCGATGCCTCTAGAGGATGATGAGGAGGATGGCTCGCTGGCCTGTCCACCTTCTGCACACTTGCTGAGTGTGCCCACCTGATCTCCTGCTCTCTTTTTTCGAGGAAGTTGCCGAGGCTGCGCATCCACTCCTGCTCCCCTTACCTGACAAGTTAGTCAGTAGACTACAGAAAGTCCCCTCATTGTTGTGCACAATTCAAAGCAGCAGGACAGTAGGAAGGGTTCTGTCCCTCATCGTTCACATGGTGACAGAGTAGGCAAGATGCTTTCTTGGTGGTGGCTGCAGTGGTTCCTACCTTGTTGTTCGTACTGGGCGGTTCCAGCATTTTGTTGCAATGGTCTTGTTTTTGTTTTCTGGAGTTGGGATCAGATGGTGATGATTCTGCTGGTCCCTATAAGCTTTTGTACACGGTGCAGGGGGAATATACTGAAAGAATTCTTGGTTTCTTCTTTTCTAATGAGCATAATGGTGTGATTATAAATGGGGTTTCTTCTTCTTGTGGTGATCATACTGAAAGCATACACGTAAATCCCGTTTGACTATTCACAAAATTGCAGTACTGTCAACCTTCAAGGAAAAAGGCTCTGCTGTTGTCCTTATCTATTTGGTTTGTGTTGTTCAAGTGATGGATCCATCCGGCATCCCTCTCTAGGGCTTGCCACTGTCCAAAAGGCATGCACAGAGCATGATAAGTTTAGAGAGAGAGAACACAAGAAAAACCGGGAGAAGGGGCTTATGTAGAAATCTAAATAGAGAAACTAGAAGACAGAGAAAACTGGTGGGAGGAGAAATAAATCTACATTGATCCAGAGAAAATGACACGTGCATCATCTTTTTGGATTGTTTATGCAACCATTGTGCCATTCACCTCTAAAAAGGGGAACACAGGCTCTGGTATTGTTCTCAACTACTGGCTTCTGTGGTTAAACTATTCAAGCCACACATCCCACGTCACACACATTGTCTTTCTTGGTGAGAGCATAAGTATACATGTATATTGTGGTACCACACACCTTTTGCTGCAGGGAAAAGGTTGTTTGGGGGGGGGGGTTGCTGTCTGAAATGCAAACACACTTGTGCATGGGCATGAGAGAGAGAGAGATCTTGAAACTGGAAAACTAGATGGTTGCCACTGCCTTGGCAAGGTGCAGATCCGCACCCTACAAGCTGATGCTTGGTTCTGTCTCCCTCTGCCACCCCCTGAAAAAGGGAAAAAGGAAAACATCAAACAAAATGCTAAAACCAGTTCCAAGTTCTTTACTTTCATTGACATGGCGGACTGTCTTTATGAAGTTTTGAGTTGCATCCCCCCTTGTCAGTTGCTTCTGGGTGCAAAGTCACTTAAGGCAATTATTGGCTATTCGATCAACTTGTTTGTTTGCAGTCCAATTGGTACTTGTGTGGACCCTATATATATTGTACACAACTATTAACATGAAATTTGGAACTCTGGTCTGGCAATTTTACGATTTTTTCTGAAGGTCTGTCACCTTTGAAAAAGGATTCATTTGGTAACTACATGGAAATTTAGTATGTTTGATTTACATTTCATCATTCTTGGGCTTTATCCCCAAGGTTAACGTTATATTTGCACGCATATGCATAAGACTTCTTGTTTTTTAGTAGAATGGAGGGAGCATTTCATAGAGTAGAGAGTTAGGTGATTATATTCTGGAACCGTTACTAAGAGCTGGAAATCAGATTTTGTCATGTTGGTTGAAAGTCTAAGGTAGTTTCAGGAAGGTAGGACATCCAGGCATGGATGGCAGTATCGGTCGAAACGTATCGGTTTCGGCCTATACCGAAACCGAAACGGGCCGTGTCACTGTAGCAAGTCAAATACCAATAAAAATTAATTTTTTAATGGTTTCGGACCGAAACCATCCGGTTTCGGTCCGAAACCGACCGAAACCGGACCTGCTCAATAATATTTTTGACTTTTCTGATTGTTTTGAACCTGTTTCGGCCGAAACCGAAACTGAAACCGATACTGCCATCCTTGCATCCAGGTTCAGTGACATGAGGAGGACAAGTTCAAAAAAGTTGAACAGATGTTTTGAGATGGGTGTGAAGATTAGATTGGGATCAGTGATGATGGTTCTTCCATTGGATCCTAAATTAAATGGAACATGGTGTTGGTTATGGTTCCTGTAGATTTTTTTTGAGTTAAAGAAAACTTTCTCTTGAGGTTTGTTCAACTTCTAGGGACTGTTTTGGCTTACTATTCGTTTGCAGAATCCTCGTAAGTGTGTAAGCTTTGTATTCTATCACGTGGATGAGCTAGGTTAATCTTCAGGTAGATCCATGCCTCCTATTTAGGAATGTAAATTCCTCTCGTGGTAAATTTATCTCAGTTATGTTGGTATTGTTTCTCCACATGCGATGCATCTATCTATGCAATCAACATATGATAAACACTTATGGATTCATGAAAGACATTCCGGCTTGATGCTTGTCATTCTTCTTCTCTTTTTTTATAGTTTGAAAGTGGGCAACGAAATGCTATAATAGCAGCTTCTGATTCTAGTGAGAGATCAAAAGAAAAAGGAGGAGATCAAAAGGTGATGCATAAAGACAAAAAAATTATTGTATTAAGCTTTATTTTAACTTTTGAATGCTTGGGGTGTAAATTAGAAGTGTTCTGAACTCATCTTTTGTTTGTGAAACTCAGACACTCCGTAGGCTTGCTCAAAATCGTGAGGCTGCAAGGAAAAGTCGGTTACGGAAAAAGGTATTCTAATGTAGCAGACAAGTAATCTCCTTCCCTTGCCGCTATTTCTGCATGACTGACAACTGAATTATTTTGTTTGGCTGTTGGCTGATATTTCTGTTCTTTGGTAAATGCTTTTCTTGCATATTCAACATTTTCTTCAAAGAAAAAGTGGATTGTGCCACCAATTTTATTCGAAATATTAGTACAATCAAATGGTAGGGGAACAATTCCTCACCATCTCCAAACTACACTACAAAGTATAAGCAAATATAAGCAAAAGACAACTATGTGCTAAAATGTTAAATACTAGACTCATCCATAAATGAGGTTTACAACGCAGTTTGATGCTGTTTTAACCATTAGACAAAGTCATCTGCCCTGTTCCAGTTAATGCTGGCCTACCATGAACATGCAGAAAGCCGAACTGGCAAACTGGCCTTCTGCATGTTCATGGTAGGCCAGCATTAAATGAACATGCAGAAGGCTAACAATGATGAGGAGGTGGGAAGAAGAGGGGAAGACGGCATGCTCGATCTGTATGCCATCATTTTTCCATTTTTATGTACTTTTGTCTTTCTTATCCTATGGATTTCTTTTACTTTGTCTCAGTTGGATGTGTACATGGGCCACAATGTTATTGGGTTTCCTTTTTATTTCAGTAATTTGTCTTTAGTAGGTTTGATAGGGATAGTTTGGTCTAGGTCTCACTTGTAGGGTTTCCTTTACTGTGTAAAGAAGAGCAATGGATGGATGAATAGAATGAAAATGCTTTTCCCAAAATCCTAAATTGTTCTCTGAGAGAGTGCCTGAGACGGGAGGATGAGAGACCCAGTGCCATGGCCTTCGTGTCCATCTTCTCCAACCTCGATCTGCGTGCCAACTTCCCTGTTTATTCCCACCTCCTTGTCACCCTGTTGTCCGCTGTGAAAACATGTCACCCAGCAGGATCTTGGATGCCGCACGGCTTCTTTTTTCACGCGTTCCTCAGTTGCAGTCCGGAGTCAGAAGGCCGACACTTGGTCGGGCGGCCATTGACGCTGCATCGCGGCGCCATCTCATCTCATTCCACAGCCCAAGTCCTGCTTTCCATTCCCCTCTTTCACTCTCCCACCTTGCAGATCGCTCCATGGTTCTTTCCTTCCCTTTTAAACCCTTCACCCTCCAGAACCCGTGGCCACCCTGCTTCTCCCTCTCCCATCATGTTCCTCATCTACGGCATGGCATAGAGTTGGGAGCCCACCACCCCCTTTGCATCTCACAAGCTGTGCTGTCCTCTTGTCATCTACACCAGCATCAGCCCCTCCCTTTCTTCCCTTCTTCCTTCTCATTTTTTTTAATCTCCATGGAAACCTACAATGCTAACATTCCCTTTGTTTGTTTGTTTGTTTGGTTTATTCCCTCATGAGTAGGAGCATTAAATGCTCCTTCCCCCCTTTGAATCTTTCTGTTGTGGAAGAATCTTCGACCTTGTGACCTTCGCACCTTTTGGAAGCTGCACCATCCCACCTCCTTCTTCTCTTTTCTTGCCCACAGTGCCATCGCATGGACCCCTTGGCCACCGAAGCCCCTTCCATTTTCTTGTTCCCTTTTCGCACCTCCTTCTACCCCATGTGACACCCCCTTCAGTTTATCTTCTCGGGGATCACAGCTGGCCTACAAGTTTAATGTGGTGGAGCCCTTCTCCGTTCATGTACTTCAAGGCCAACCTGCAGATCGGGCAGTGGGTACCTGGGATTGACTGTATGCCTAGACCACACCAGTCCATCATCCCCCCCCCCTCAATACTGGTTCTGCCTCTCCAGTAGGTTGTCTCCATGACAGCCAGCAGCATGGATTTGATGACCCTTGAGTGTCACCTTGGCTCGTGTGTGCACTCACGGGTGCCTCTCTCCTCCCTGTAGCTGCTGGACCCCTGCTGGTGGCTCACAGCCCCCCATGCCGTGGGCTCGACTGACAGCCTCTCCCTCAGACATTGGTTAGCATTCAGACCTTGGCTGTTATATATTGATCTGTTTTTCTAGTATGCTTGTGCTGTAGCATGCCTACAGTGAGCGAGAGCACCTATTTTCCACATTAGTATTGTGAGTCATCATTGTTGGATGGTGTGATAGTGTGAGGACCTTAGTTTCCCTGTTGCTTATTTCAGTTGATGCATCAATTTTGGAACTACAGCCCATTCCTGTGGTAGTTTCACAACTACCGTCAATCCTTTGTTAGGGATATTTTAGATAGTCCGTTACCTCAGGTTTGTTATTTGTTTGATTATTATGTGATTGCCATGCTTGGAGCTTGTTGGATATTTGTGATTATCTGCCATACGTTTATCAGATCATTGGCATTGGTAGATGATCTCCATGGGGAAGTGTCACCCTTTGGCCTTTTTTGAGCTTTTCCCAGCTTCTTCTCCTTAATTCTCTCACTGTTTTGGCAGAACAAACACTTCCCGCCCCCTCTCTCCTGCTTTAGTGGCTAAGCAAGGGGAGTGGGCTGGCCACCCTCCTCTTATATAGAGGGAGGGGACAAGCCTTAAGGGGCTTGGCTGCCAGCTGTCACCCGCTTTTATTCGGCTGCATTTAGGGGCCCAATAAGGGGCACTGCAGTTCCTATTGGGCTGGTCCCATAGCGGTGGTCCAATAGACCCCTGCCACAGCCCATCCAGTGAGCTGAATTTGGCCCAATAAGCGTTACCAATAGGTCCATTAATTATCTAATATTTCAAAACTAAAACCTCTGTAAAGTGACTTGTTGCAATAAAACCCACACTTTAAAGTCTTGTGTACCCCTTCAACTTTTCAACTTTGCCAAGTTCAGATTTTTGGGGTTATTACATGCATCATGCTTGCTAGACTAATCAGGCTGACTTGCACAAGTCTGGTTAACTCTGTTTGGGTATTGCGGATTGAGCCATAAGAATTCAAATTACACCTAGGAGCTTGGTTCAAACCATTTACTCATCTGTACAGATCAAGACTTGTAATAAATTTGCAGTTATTAATACGCATGAACATGATCTATATGTCAAACCTTGTCAGATGGATCTTCTCCATTACTTGGAGGGGGCTTGTTGAACCCTAAAATTTCTAAGAAAAAAAAGGGGGGGTCTGCAAACCAAATGCGGAGGGATCTCCTTTGGGCTCTCAAACCCGGAGGGATTCCCTCTAGACATCTCAAACATGGAGGGACCCCCCTCCGAGCATTCCAAACCCGGAGCGGAGCCCCCTTTGGGCATGCTAATCCCAGAGGGTACCCCCTCCGGGCATTCCAAACCCGGAGGGTGCCCCCTCCGGACATCTCAAACCTGGAGGGACCACTTCCTCCTCCTCTCAATTTCTCCCCTTTTTCCTTTTTTGCCCCTCCTCCTTGCAAACCCGGAGGGGGTAAAATGTCCAAAAGAAAAACCTTTCGTCTTCCTCTGATAACTCACCTCCAACTCCTATAAATAGGAGGCCTTGGCCATTGGAGAAAGGGCGGACTTCTCTCAACAAAAATCTGCAAGGAAAGCACTTGGCGATCTGGAGCTTTGGAGAAAACCTGCGCAAGTGAGCTTTGGGGAAGCTTGGAGTCTTGGAGAGCTTGAAGTTTCTTGAAGAACTTGGGATTTTTTTGAAGATCTCTGAGAATCCCTCGAGCATCCATCAAGGATTAAGAAAATTGAGAATACACAAGGATTGGGGAAGCTTGGAGTCTTGGAGAGCTTGAAGTTTCTTGAAGAACTTGGGATTTTCTTGAAGATCTCTGACAATCCCTCAAGCATCCATCAAGGATTAAGAAAATTGAGAATACACAAGGAGCTCCAGGGAGTGGCTGGATACTTGTGAATGTTGCTTCTTTAAAAAGGGCTGTGCCTTCCTGCCTGCGTGTATAAAGAAGGAAATGCCTGGTTATTCTCAGAAATATGTGGAATTACACACTAGCCCATGTTTGTGCTCAGTGTGATCAGAAAATCTGAGAATTGTGAATATACACTGCCCGTCTAATATATTCTTAAAAAATTAGAAATTACATAACTGCGCTCGTGCAGATGTGATCTGAAAATCAGAATTACAGATATACCCTTTGCATGGGATATTTTCTGAAAATCAGAATTGCAAATATATCTTTATCACAAGGTATCTACTGAAATCTGAAACATACCCCCACACCCCTGCCCAGGGTGTTCCCTGAAAATTTGAAATTACAAAGATACCCCTGCACAAGGGCTCTTTCTGGAATGTTCAGGAAATTACAAAAAATACCCTGATCTACCAAAAGTTTCAGAAATACCTTGCGGAGGGCAAATATTGGAGAAGACACCTTGAAGCACCCAAGGATCCACCAAGGAGTGCACAAAGAGGTCTGCGCAGGGCTCAAAGGAGTCAAGGACTTTTCTTAGACAAGGATGAAGCATGAAACTCAAGAGGAGGAAGCTTGCATCTCTCGCCCCTTGGAAAAGCTTGGAGCCTTGAAGACTTGGAGTTTCTTGAAGCTTAAGGCCCGGGGACTTGTGTTTGCTCATTTGTAAAAACCCACAAAAGGTATATTGCATACATGTCCCCAACACTGGGGATATGCTTCTATGGTTATGCAAAAATGATGGAAAAGCCATTAGAATTTTCAGAGATAGCCAAAGTCTATGAAAAAAAACCTTGATTTCTCAGGAAATGGCGGAAAAATCCTGATATTCAGGAAAATTACAGAAAAAACCTGGAGAGTCCAGAGATTACAAATATATCTCCGATAGTGGGAAAATTACAGAAATACCCCCTTGCTGGTGGGATTAAAAAAAACCCTGAAGCTTCAGAAAATTGCATGGAAGCCCCTTTGCTACCAGCAATTATAGGAACACCCTTGGCTGTGGGAAAATTAAAAATACATTCTTATTTGTGGGAAATTGCAGAAAATCCCCCGGAAGACATCCATTAAGGACCAAGTACCACCCAAGGAAGACATCCACCAAGGATCAAGCATGGATGAAGGACCGCCCAAGACACTGGTCTTATGAGGTGTTCTTGTGCTTGCATCTACAAAGATACAAGAAAGGGGATGTGTTGCATGTATGCCCCTGTGTACATTGTTCCTCTGTCCTAAGGGATATTTTAGGAAATAAAGTCAAGAAAATGAGCATAGATCAAGTATTAAGGGGTGGCCAAGGAGATGCAAGCATGACCTTGTGATCAGAAAAATCTGTTAACGACAGAAATGTCCCAGATTGCCATGAAATGACAGAAATAATCAGAAAATTCAAGAAATGGCAAAAATGTCCTGGAGAGTCAAGAAATGGCAGAAGTGCTCCAAGCTGTCAAGAAATTGCAGAAATACGCAGAAAGAGTTAGAAACTACAGAAATACCCAGAAAAGGCCAAAAATTACAAATATACCCTACCTTGGGCATGAATGCCACATGTGGACATCAGCTCAATTTAATGATCCGATCATGAGCAAAAGAGTGATCATGATCCTGAGTCAATCCGATGGACCGATAATGGTCATTTTGGCGATCCAACGGACCAATCAATACTAAATTCAAAATCAACAGTCGGGTATCAAGTGGAAGCAAATCTAATGGTCCAATAGTGATCATCTTGGCGATCTAACGGACCGATCATGATGAAATTTGAAATCAACGGTTAGATGCCAGCCATATTCAAATCCAACGGTCGAATCTTGATCATATTCAAATTCAACGGTCAAATCTTGACCATATTCAAATTCAACAGTCAGATCTTGATCATAGCCAATTCAACGGTCAAATCTTGATCCATAGCAAATTCAACGGTCAAATCTTGATCCATAGCAAATTCAACGGTCAAATCTTGACTGGGAACAAATTTGATGGTCAGATCATGATCGGAAGCAGATCTGATGGACCGATAGTGATCATATTGGCGATCCAAGTTTCCAACGGTCTGATCGTGATGGAATTTAAATTCAACCGTCCTATCAGGGACACAAGTGAATTCAACGATCCATCGTAATGGGATTCAAATTCAACCATTCGAATGTGGACAAAAGCAAATCCAAAAGTCTAACTACATACTAAAGCATGTGTAACGGTCGGATTGCGACGGGGTGTAAACCTGATGTGATTGTATAATCGGGGCCAAATGTAAAGGTCTTAAAAGGTCGATTGTAATCCAAATTGTATATGTTCAAGGAATAAAAGTATTCAAACTTCTCTGCAAGAGTATGTATCTTTCATTGGCGATCATTAATATCCTGACCATTAGATAAAACCCTCAACATCACAACGGATATCGAGGTAAACTGTGTTTTTTGACAATTAATCAAAGGTGTTCGGACTTTATGCTGATGTAAATAAACACCAACTATGGTTGGTGGGAAAAAGTCTAGCACA
Organism: Amorphophallus konjac; assembly: GCA_022559845.1. Lineage (NCBI taxonomy): Eukaryota > Viridiplantae > Streptophyta > Magnoliopsida > Alismatales > Araceae > Amorphophallus > Amorphophallus konjac. Next base: position 11,741,673 of record CM040118.1, on the reverse strand, counting down.
CAAACCCTAAATCGTCTGATAAACTCAAAACACAAAATAAACAAATGCAAATAAACATGCTGATGATATCCAAAACCTCCAAAATTTTAATTCGTCATCAGCGTGTCTGCATTTTTTCATGTTAAACAGGGATGTTAATGTAATTGAAGTAGAAGAACTCACCTTCCAAAAAATGTAATTGAAGAACTAAGACAGAAACTTTTTTTTTTTTGGTTAGGGGCACATGAACATCTTCTACTCTGTTACATTGTGTATTGTCTGTTACTCTACCCTCTTCCGAATCATATATTTTCATACCTTACCATGTGCAGTGCCTGTACTCCTGGATAGATAAACACCAACCTTTTGCCCTCTTCTTCTGTTTGATGAAGTTAATAGTAGTATTTTTTTCCCTTGCATATTTGTGCTTTTGTTAGAAGAAAGTTTCAGTTACTTGAATGACTTTTGTTTACTATGTTTTAGTTTTCTATATTTTTAATATGTTTACTATATTATAGTTTTCTGGACTGTTAATTTTGTTTATATATATCTACTTCTTTCTGAAGGCATATGTCCAACAACTGGAGAGCAGCAGACTGAAGCTCACTCAACTCGAGCAGGAACTGCAGCGTGCTCGTCAGCAAGTATGATTTATTTTCCACCAGTCCTCTTCCTTTAACTAGTATTACTTAATTCACAAGTTTTGACTCAATACTTCATCTGCAGGGCATTTTTATTTCAAGCTCGGGTGATCAGTCCCATTCAAATGGTATTCCCACTGCCTATGACCTAATCAGTCACTGCCATTCACAAGGCTTCCTAAACACAGCTTTAGAATGTTTGTGCTGTTTCTCTTAGTTGGAATTTTCGCAGCCAGTTTAATTTCACGAGTGACTGATGCATGCTGAGGATGCCTTTGCTATCCAGAGGACTGTAGGAATACTCTCTTTCACTAGGACAAGGAACAAGTACTTTTATATGAAATTTGATAGGATAGATGAGCAGTCATATGAAGAGAAGGATGCATGCATATATTGGTGTAACATGCATGAATGCATACACATCATAAGACCTCAAGAAATGGCCTAGCATTATATTTCTAATGTAGCTGTGGTGAAACTCATGTAAAAATATGAGCCATTTATTTATACAGGAGGTAAGCTTGAAATTTCATTGATGGATGAACATATGATATCATATGTGCAGGAGACGCAAGTAGCTAAGATAAAACCTTTCATTGATGGTACTGGAATGACTGTACCACAACGAATATCAAAGCAACCATTTGTTTTGTTTGCGTGGAGTAGAATATCAAAATTTGATCCAAAACTTCGTCTCCCTTTAATATATGCAAGGCCACACAGTTGCTTATAGTTTATACAGATATTTCTCGCATGACATGTGGAAGCATTGTAGGGTCGGTGTTTTTGGGGAGGATACCATGAAAGTATGCTGATTTTTAGACAGAGCTATTTAAACATCCAGTTATTGAAAGTGCTTTCATAAGTAAGGAGTTCTGCGCCTTGGCTCCCCCGGCAGGTGTCCAACTGACGGGTTCTGCCAGTCGAGCAGCCCCGGTATTCCGTCTTCTGGTGGAGACTCTCTCGATGCTATCGGAAGGCAGTCTTCGGCGTCTCATTCGGGGAGGGAGGTGACCATCTTGCCGGAAACCCTTCTTCCTGCAGCGGCGAGGTCTGTTGGCGGCTGCTGCAGCGGTGGTGGGGAGGGGGAGGGAGCTCTCAGGGCTTTGTCCATTCTTTCTCTTATGAACCCGGGGATAGAAGAGGGGAATGCAACAGGCCTTCTGGCTCAGGAAGCGGGAGCCCTGCCTTCCGTTTGTGCCGCTAGCCATATCAGGACTGAGGAGACTCCATCTCAGCAGGTAGACCTTCAGCTACCAGAAGGGGGAGCCCAGCCCGTCCTGACCTGCTCCCTCTCAGTAGCGGCTCCCTCGATTTCGTCGACCGATTGCGGCAGTAGCAGGGCAGAGGAAACGGGGGGGGGGGGGGTTGTCTTCATCTCCTTTTCCAGGAGGAGGAGGTTGAACCAAAGGTCGAGGCTCTCCCTTTACTGTCACTTCCATCTGCTCAGTCTGAGGGTGACCTGATGACGAAGGTGGGAATCGTTGAGGAAACACCTCAGGAGGAGGGGTGTTTTATTGGGGAAGGAGGGGGGAATCTTGGCAAGGAGGAAGTGAAGGAAATCATAGCCAGGTTGGAGTGTTTCATGGGGGATCAGGGTAGAGATGTGGCTAGTCTGATCGGAGTGTCCACTGAAGGTGTTGATAAAGATGTAAGGTCTGTCTTTTGAAAAATCCAGAGAAGATGGCTTATAGATATGGCAAGGCAAGCTAAGGCAGGTAGATTCAGTAGAAGAGGGGCCGTGGGGAGGGGAGAGACAGAGAAGGAACCAATAGAGGGCAAGGGGGAGGGAAGAGGGGTAACTAATATGAAAGGGAGGGGGGTGGTCAGCTCTGAAGAATGAAGGATGGCGAGGGAGGTTGTGTGGGGAGAGTGGTAAGAGAGAATCAAGGGGTAGGTGGGTGTATAGGGGAGTGATGGGGAGCTATGGGGAGAAGGCTTTGGGAGATACAAGGGGTAGTTTGGACAACTTGGAATGCCTTTGTTGCGGACAAGATGAACCACTTGTTTGCTCCTGCACTTTCCGCTACAAAGCTCAGAGTAATGTTTTTACTTGTAATTTTTTATATGTTTTTTTTTTTTTTGGGGGGGGGGGGAGCTCTGGCAGAGAGGGTTTATGCACATCTCCTTTTGTTTTTGTCTTGTAAAAGGGAGATCTTTGGGGGCATTCCCTGTTTACTTGTAAATTCTTATTTTTCTTTTTATGAAATGTGGTACTCTCCACTAAAAAAAAGGAACTTGTATCTTAAAATTTCTTTCTTTAAAACTTGCTGTCTTGTGATTTCTTATAACCACTTTTATTGCAATTGAGTAATTCACTTGTTAATTGGACATTTATCAGATGTGCGCTCATCGAGTCCGTGTATTGAGCGAAACCTTGTGTTTTATGGTCTCCAGGAGCCTTGGCATTTGATACAGAATATGCACGGTGGTTGGAGGAACACAATAAGAGGATCAATGAGCTGAGGGCGGCAGTGAACGCTCATGCAAGTGACAGTGACCTTCGTGGCATCGTTGATGGCATCATGGCACACTACGAAGACATTTTTAGGCTGAAGGGTATTGCCGCTAAAGCTGATGTTTTCCATGTATTGTCAGGCATGTGGAAGACTCCTGCTGAAAGGTGTTTCTTATGGCTGGGGGGCTTTCGTCCATCTGAACTTCTCAAGGTTTTCAAATATGCTTATTTCTGTGAAATATTGTATCTCTCATAAAGTCAAAAAAATTAGCACAATTGTATTTTATTAAATAAAACACTTTGCCTGGTTCATAAAAAAGACAAATGGTTCTGTGCTCCACTCTCTTCTTGAAAGCACTCCTCTGAATGAGCACATACTAGATTCCCCCAAAATTTTCTCCTATTCCTTTTTTTAATCAGACGAGGGAATCCTAGTATATAATGGGTGATATTTCTATTGTTTTTCCTTTACTTAAGTGTCTATTTAACATATTCAATCTTGAAAAAGTTACGAGGTTCTGATAGTTTGGTTATGGTGACACTGGTTGTCTTTGTTTTTTTTTAATTATATGTTTAGAGATTAGAGAAGAACTTTTGGTCAAACATTAATACTGATCCATTGTCTGCCACATTGGGATGGTATGGGTACGTGACAGCTTCTTGTGAATCATCTGGAGCCTTTGACTGAGCAGCAGATGGTCGGTATATGCAACTTGCAAGAGTCCTCGCAACAGGCAGAGGATGCTCTTTCTCAAGGGATGGAGGCATTGCAGCAATCCCTGGCAGAGACATTGGCTTCTGGATCTCTCGGGCCTGCAGGATCATCAGGAAATGTTGCTAATTACATGGGACACATGGCAATGGCCATGGGAAAGCTAGGCACACTTGAGAACTTTATTCGTCAGGTACTTCCTTTCCCATGAGTATTTCAGATGCTTAAGTGAACAATAGCATTTTTTTTATTCTTTGTGTTTATAATGTGCTTGCACTTATTTTGATATTAGTTTTCCACAAAACCATACATAAGTAAGCTGCATATAGTCCGTGTCAAGTCATCCACTGTCAAAAAGAGCTTTTTGCAGTTATCTGTCTTCCATTAATATTCATAGTTTGTATCATGACACTTGTCAAGTCACTAATTACATGTGCATCACAGTGGATCATAGTGCAGGCACTCTTCTTTTCTCATTTCATCAGATTCTCTCAGTTACCACTTGGTCAGATGCAATCCACATCTGATCCTAAATGAGTGAACAGGGTAAGATTACATAGGTACATAGTTGATGTTTGCTGTTCACCGTTATAGTCATAAAAGTTGGTTCTCCTTGTGGTGCTTATGGAAGAGCTGCAACGGACTCACAACCCCATTTTCTCAAGCAAAGCTGTGAGGGCACACTTCAGGCAGAAGTTCTTTTCACTCCCTTCTCAACGTTGCAATTGACCCATTGGCAGATTGGCTGCTGTGGTATGACCCGGGCTGGGGTAGAGGGGTTGGTTGTTGTGGTTGACAATGAGCCTTAATGAAGGAGATTCCACATTATGGGTACCTGCTGCTAATGATTGAGAGATGACAACCTATTTAACAGAGGCCTGACAGGTGGAGTTGGAGAGGTGGGAAAATGATGGCAAGTTCATGGTCAGATTGACTCATTCCTGCGTCACCGATGGAGGGACCGGTGTCTATTGAAAAATTGTTGTAGTTGACCGGCATCCGCTGAAAAATCAGATTTGGGTTCCTCATTCTCTGTTTTCCATCAAATTTAAGGTCCTGATGTGGAGAATCTCATATGCAAAATCTCCTACTTGTGACTGATTGGCCCGGTTCATAGTGGTCCTTGGGATGACATGCTGCTTGTATGCTCATGATGAGAAACTGGATCACATGTTTGTTGGGTGTTCTTTCTCCAAGGCTATGTGGTAGGAGATACATTACAAAGTGGGATTGGTGATCTTCCAGGTGAGAAGAAAGGATGATTTCTGGATGGAACAGGAGCTAGGCACTTGCTGGTGACCAAAAGGTGTGATGGCTGATTCTTCATGCCACTTTTTGGCTATATTGGGGTGGGGGTTATGGATGATCTTCCAAGTCAGTAGAGAGTCTGATTTCTGGAGCTGGGCAATTGCTGGTGACCAAAACGTGTGATGGCTGCTTGTTCATCCTATTCTTTGGTTATCTTGGGGGTGGGGGTGGGGGTGGGGGAGGGGAAACATGACAGAGCCCTTTAGCAGGAAGAGCCATTCTATTGGTCAGATGCCAAGCTTCATTTGTGATAAGTTGACTAGGTGATTGAGTGGGCTAGGTTTCTTCTTAGAAAGGAGGGTCACAGGCCAGCTGTTTCTCATATTTTTTCCTTTTTGGCGGTGGGGGACATCTTGCTATAGAGAGTTGTTTGTTGTGCAGAGGGATTTTTGGAGGTTTATTAACACTAGCACATCTCCTTCCCGTCTTTGCATTTTTAGTACAATAGTGATACTACACACTTTCCAGAAAGAAAACATCCTCATGTTTTAAGCTGAAACTTTAGCCACAGTGGATCTCCTCTTGTACAGGATATGGTACGGTTGAATGCCAAATACTGAGCTGCTAGTGTTTTTCAGGTTCCCTCTGCAAGCGTGTGTGCCTCTGCTATCGATGGAATCCAGGGTGTTATGCTTATTCTATTTCTCAATCCATATATCAGTTTGAGTATGTGTTTTGACGTGTATGCATGCATGTGAGTGTGCGCCATATGCCTGATGTTGATAAGTAATGTTCGTTTTGCCAGGCTGACAATTTGCGACAGCAAACTCTGCAACAAATGCATCGTACATTAACAACTCGTCAATCAGCACGTGCCTTTCTGGCCATAAGTGACTACTACTCACGGCTTCGAGCTCTTAGTTCTCTATGGCTAGCCCGACCGCGCGAGTAAGGATTTCGGCTCTTATTTGTCTCAGACTAGAGAGAGGTATTCAATCTGCTGGAAATGGGCACCGGAGGACAGCTGTGTAATCAGGCACTGAAGCTGCGGTCTGTCCCTGCCCCAATTCTTGTGTTTATATACATTCTTTGGGGCTCATGTAAAATTCCAAAAATGTACAATAATATTCTGTAAAATGGTTAGTGTATGTGATGCACGTGTCCATAGTTGTTCGAGGGATTGTAATTCTCTCTTTTTTTTCTTTCCTTCTTTTCCCATTTTGCTCCCGGTTGCCCGAGCTTAAACTGCAGAATAGCATTAGCAGCTTGCTCTCTACAGGAAGGTAACTTTTTACTGGTTTCACTTTGTCTTGTGGGACTTCTGACAGAAATCCTATCATCATATTCTCATTAGATTTAGCTGACTCTGGTCTGGTGGGGTATTGCTTGGGTGTTAGTGCTGGTGATGATGATATCTTCTGTTCATTACATGCATGGGGTTCATCAGTATATTGATGTGCTCGCAGAACAGCAGATGATCAACCCACTCTCTGACTGCAATTAGATCTTTGTGAGAACAGTGCCTGAGCTTCTAGGATCACTCCTTGTATTCGAGGAAGATAACCCCAATATCTTCCTTACATGTAATCTGTTTTATTCGTGCAGAACATGCAATTTGAAGTTCAGCAATTCCGGTTTTGCTGCTCTGACATGTGGTGACAACGGCACTCCAGCCATACCCAAAAGTTGATGCCAGGCGTGCTCGCTCTAAAAGATGGTGATGCTTGTTGCCCACGAATTAGGGATTTCTGTATAAGTTTATCAATTTCTGGAGCTGATGCTGGGATGGCTATTCTGTTGACAGTTTTCATCAGTGCCATTCCACACTTGGGCTATTTCTCTTCCTCCCCTGCATACCCTCTGTTGACGGGCAAGAACTCTTCGTTCCTATGCACCAGATCTACGAGACGCCCCACTACGGCTGGACCTCAAAGCTTGGGTGAGTGGAAGGACGGGGTGGGCAGGCAGAGAGAGTTCGGGGGGGGGGGGGGGGGGGGGGGCGCAGGGTGAACTCTAATATTTTAAAGAAAGGAGAGAACATGGATATTAAAACGTTCATTGGATATTACGTGTATCTTTTTTTAGTTTGTATATAATTTGTACACAGGCTTATTTTACTGTATCCTAATCTTTTTACATAACAATAATTTTAATATTCTTTTCATTCAGTAGAATTCTGACAATTTTCACTGATGCCACGTGAGGAGGACCCATCAAGACGGCCTGATAAATGCCCGATCTCCAGTCCATTATGGGAGTCTAACTCTTCAAAGTCCACCTGGCCGCCTGGGTGGTCTATTAGGACCTCTTCCCTGTCGCAGGTCTAGAGCAGAGGTTGTACCCACGTGTGCCCTTTTCGGCAGTGGTCACTATCTTGCAGTAATGGCGAACGGTGTTCCACTCCGGTGATGATATTGAGATGCTGCCTGCGTCACTCCCTCTATCATCATAGGCACACGCCCTCTCCGGCGAGTTCTGCCCTATTAATGGCCGCCTCTTTTGTCGCATTAATGGCGGAATTGTCTCTCTAGCGGGAACAGTAAGTCAATGCACATGTCTTTCTGTTTCGTCAGGCACGTGAACTAGGCAGCTCAAGTCTCTCCCGGCCACAGCAACCAAACGGTCAACCCTTCGGACGATGGTACAAGTAAGATCCTGGCCCAACGGTCAAGAGGTAGGCAAAAATCCCGCATTGAGCTCTTTCTTTATTTTCTCCCTCACTAGAGTTCTCCCTTCGCCCCCCAGTTGCTTGACTTGACCGTCAGATGGTTGTCCCATGAGTTAACTCTCATGGCTCCTTCTGACCTTTCTCAGGTGATTGCAGGTCTTCTCTGGCGAGGCTCGCGGTCCGGTCCAAACAAATCCTTGGGGGTGTGGATCGAGAAGTGGATGACCATTTTTCGACCGATACACTTCTTGATGTCGTCTGTGGGAAACCATAGCACAAGTCATGGCACCAAGGACCAGCTGTCGCAACATCAGCAACTGAAGAGGCATGGCAGGCTCCCACCAGACGTTCCGGGGGGTTGCCAGTGACCACCTATCCCAGGGAGAGCACCATCAAACCTCCGTCCACTCTACAGCGGAGGAGCTAGTTGACATGAACCGTCAGCTCTAGACATTGACGAGGCCTACCAGGACCTCCTTGACCGATAGGCGGAGCAGGACCGCGTCGCTACAATACCTACGTCGAGGAGTAAGGCTCCTTCGGCAGTGGACGGACGGGTGCCCTCGGTCGCCTCTGCAGCACGGACTATCTGCCTGCCTCGGTACTCTCAGCGTCGTTCGCCGAGCCCCCTACACTCCAACCCAAGAATGGCCCGACGACTACGATGCTACGACGATGTCGAACGTGAGCTCTAGGGGAAGGTGCGTTAGACAGCCAAGACAAAGGGTTTGGTCAACGACGACATCGACTTTTAGGTCCCCTTCTCCTAGAAGATCTTGGAGGCTCCTATTCCTTCGAAGTTCCAGCTACTGTCATTCGCTCCGTACGACGTCACTATCGACCCGGTCGACCACCTCCACAGTTTCGAGTCAAACATGGTGTTCCATTGGGTCTCGGAAGCTATGAAGTGTTTGGCTTTCACCGCCACGTTCCGGGAGAATGCCAGGACGTGGTTCGAATCCCTCCTAGCGGGCTCCATCATCCCCTTCCAACAAATGAAACAGATGTCCAAGAAGAACTTCCACAACTGCAAGAAGGAAATCTGGTCCTGGTCCTTTGTCACTCTGCTCGCCATCAAATAGAGGCGGGGCGAGCCCCTGTGGGAGTTTGTCACTCATTTTTGGGAGGAAGCCCTCCACGTCCCCTGCCTTAATGTGAGTATCGTCACCACCGCGCTGGCTCAGGGGATGCGGGATGATATTCTCCGCCGCTCCTTGGGGGTTCAGGCCCCTACTACCGTCATGGAACTCCTCGCCCTAGTGCAGAAGCACACCAGTTGTGAGGAAAGCACCGTCGCTCTCTGACGGGTCACCGAGGGCGACCAGATCGAGCGGAAACGTTCGGCCGACCACTCCAAGTTCTTTCGTGGCAAGCAAGAGCGTCACGACCGTGACGGGTCCAGAGGGAGAACTGCCCCAAGTAGTACACTCCCCTCATTGCTCCCCCTGGATAAATCCTCATGGAGATCCATGAGGAGTCATTCCTCTGCTAGCCGCCCAAGATGAAAAGCAACCACCGTAGAAGGAACTCCAAGAGGTACTATCGCTTCCACCGCGACTATGCCTACAACACTAAAGACTGCGCCCAACTTCAAGATGCGCTCAAGGAGCTCATCCAGCGGGGACTCCTCGACAAGTTCGTGGCCAAAATTACCGAGCGATTGTCGGCCCAGGGAAGATTTGCCACCCCCTATCGACAACCGACCCCGCGGCAAGGAGATCATAATGATCTGGGGGGGGACTACTGGTGGGGACAGCTCTAGCCAGTGCCGAGCGTATGCCCTACACGTCAACAAGGCAGAGCAGTCTTCGATCATGGGGACTCCCACGAAGGACCTCCTAGGAGAGACCATCACCTTCTCAGATGCGGACCTGGTCGGCGTGACCACCCCCCACACCAATGCATTAGTCATCTCCACTACCATCAATCAAAGTACTGTGCGTCGTATCTTAATTGATAATGAGAGTGGCCCTGATGTTATCTCGTACGATTGTCTCCTTTTCATGGGCGTGGATCCTTCTCGCATCTATCCCCTTCACACACCTCCCTGTTCGGGTTCTCTGGATCAATCGTTTACCCCGAGGGTTGGATCGCCCTACCGACACCGCCCCATGTCAGGTCACCTTCATGGCCGACTTCACAGTCGTCAGAGGGATGGCAAGGTTCAACGCCATAATCAGTAGGGGATCCAGGGAACTATCAAGGGAGTACCCTCCTCCTACCACCAAAAACTAAAGTTCTCCACTCCTCAAGGAGTAGGGGAAGTCAAGGGAGACTAGGGGGAGTCTTGACGATGTTACTTGATCTCCACCTGAGAGAGATCAGCTGAGCAAGGCCCGCCGGAGAAGAAGCCATGTGAGGACAAACCCAGACCTAGCGAAGGGGCCTCGTCGAAGACATGTTCCTTATTCATATTGATGAGGACCCCGACCGCATGCTCCGTACTGGCTCCCTCTTGTCCAAAGAGGAGTGAAAGACATACGATCGCTTCTTAGAAGTCAACCAGGATGTATTCGTTTGGTCTGAGGATAAGCTCCCTAGCATTCTCCCTGAGGTGATGACCCATCAGCTCAAGTTGGACCCAAAGTACTACCCCGTACAGTAGCGGAGGCACCGCTACAAACCCAAGCAACAAGCCATCATCCGAGAACAAGTAAGTAAGAAGTTACGCTCCATACTTCTATGGCCCACTCAATTCTCAAAGTGGGGGTCATGAGAGGGCCACCCAACGACCGGCGCATGCGTGTAGTCCTTGAGCCATGTGAAGTACCATAAAGTGACCTCGACTGCTGTGCCCTGACGTCGAGGTGATGGATCTAAAGTTGAGGCACATGCCAACTCCCCAGGCAACCTTGGAACCATGCAAAGACTCACGAAGACACAGTGGGTAGAAGAAATTTCCTTTTATTCCATGAAGGTCAAATTACAACTTTGGGCACGTCTATTTGGACGTGCCCCTCCAAAAAGAGAAAAAGAAAAGGAAAAAGAAATAGAGAGGACAAAAGATAGAGGCACGATGGCGAGCGCACGGCATACTGACAAGTCTTCAGGCCTCAACGGAGGGCTCGACGTGTAACGACTCAGAATCGGATACCGAGAAATACCTGATATCATTCGAATCCTGGCCCGCCATCACAAGTCGGAAGGCTCGGAAGGCTTATTTTGGGTGTTGTAGAGGTACATTGAAATTCAGAATGATGCAGAATTAAACTGTAGGATTAATTGTTTAAATAGCAAGAATAAATTATATTTTTAATTAATCAAATTAACTACAGAGTCCAGTCCACAAAGTATAGTCTACAGAAAAGAAAGTGTACTCAATCGCCAGCACAGTCCGGCATTGGCAAGTTAGCAACTACGAACCGCTGCACCAATCCTCCAACCTCTAGGAGGAGCCACTTCACCTGAAAAGGAAGGGGTGTGCCTCATCTCATTGGCTCAGTAGGGGTCTCGCGGATCCCCACCACGAAATAGCGGCGGTAAACAATGGCAACAACAACAATAATAACAATAATAACAATAATAACAAAAGGAGTAACAATAATAAAAAGAGCAGTAATGACAGCAGTCGGTGGAACCATGACTCGCTGAGCTATTCCTACTCTCAACGGGGAAAACCTCGACCTCACGGTCAGAACCACCAAATCAACGGGAAGCTATGGCTACACTACCAGGAAAGGAACCACGACACCTCTGCCGTGAAGGCCCGTCCTCGCTGACGAAGGCCACAGCCCAAACCACACAGTCCGGGGGTAAGGTCACAATCTCGCCATCATGAACACTACTCTAACTATGGGTGAAACCACTACGACTCTGTCGGGAACTCTCGACCTCAACGTCGGGAAAAGCGTATAGAAGTCACCCGGAGAACCACGACCTTGCTGTCGGGAAAACAAAATCTCAAGTCAAGAGAGTCACGTCTCACGTGACGGGAGAACCTGCACATTACAAACAAGACTAGATGCATCCACTGACGACTTAGTCTGTAGCCTCGGGTGTCACCCACTCGTTTCAACACGGTAATTGTGACACCGTACACAAGTAACCACAGAACAAGAACTAGTAGGGGTCGCGCTCGTCAGCGTGCGTCCAAAGTTCTCCAACCACGTGTGCACACACTGACTGACTGCGCTACGTTAGGCCCTCTAGTTGGTTTTCCTCCTAGCCCAGACTCAAACTGCCAGAGTGGGAGGCCCTGCAGAAACCAGCTTAAAACCGTCTCTCCGGGTCTAACTCTCCACCATTCCCAGGTGGGTCAGCATCAGCGTGCCCATGCAAGTTACGACTAGTGAGAGAAGTCATTCGATGTGGGAACTCTCAGTAGAGAGGAAACCGCCGGAGTACTGTTGGCTACGCACACACCCCTCGTAAGTATCTTGGAACACAAGGTGGCTCAGTGCCACCGAAACTCGGAGCAGCTAGCTAGACCGGCTAAACCATTGGCCAACAAGTCAAGCGACTCATCCCAAGGCCGCTATACAATACAGCTCCATGCCGTTAAATCACCCTAAGCCGGAAACCAAAACTACGAACGAAGAGGACTCACAAGGCAGTCTACTACCGTCGGAGCTCTCCCCTCTCTAGGGGAAAATAAGGAAAGCCCAACATCCCTGGCTGGGTCACAAAACTCGCGGTCACTACCATACTCATGGCCCACACGGAAATCACTTATCGAGGAACTAACACTATACGAGAACGGCCCTCCGCATGTACTCGGGTTCACAGGTAACTCGAACTAGCATAACGAAGAAGCCCAGAATACACGGGGTCACCCAGACTCTAAAAACCACACTGACACGTAATTTGAGGTAACATGACTCCCATTGACATCCCAAAACACGAACTCAGGCTAACGGGGTGTCCAAGACATCCACGGGATAAAAGGTCGACCAATGGGTCTCAACTGGGTCGACTGGTGGTCAAAAAGGGCGAAAGAGCCCCAAATTGGTCGACCACCCCCTTGGGTCGATCGACCTATCCAATAGGGGTGGTCGAACGGTCCAAGGATCGGTCAGAGGTCGACCGATCCAGGGCAAACTGCCCTTCTGTGGCGAACTACCTATCGGTCGATCAATTCACCCAATCGGTCGACCGATTTTGGCGACGCTCGAATGCGACCCCCTCCGAGGGGTCCTATACCACGCCCCAATCACTCCAGGTGATGGAAAAAATATGGAAAAATTCTTCCCCGACCTCCGAACTACCGAGAGGCACTATTCATTCTACAAAAACCCGATCGAATCGGTGAATCCGTCGCTCACCCCAAAAATATGATATTTTACCCCGACATGGAAGAAAGCCCTCTCTCGGCCTCGCCTCAACCCATAAATCACGGGAAAATGAAATACACGGGATAGGGATCCGTCCCCCTACCTCATACGATGATTTGGCGCACTAAAATCCTTGGTTCGCCATGAAAACGCGATCTTCCTCGCCGCCGTTCCACAAAATCCGCGAGGAAGAAGAATGCCGCGCACCGCCTCCGTTCCTTGCTCCTGTCCTCGCCACTCGTTGTCCCACGTTGCCTCCACCTCTCCCGCCTCAAGCTTCGTAGAGAAGGAGAGAAACGAGAGGAGAGAATGAGAGAATGAGGGAGAAAGGGGGGTTAAGCGGGTTTAAATAGAAAAGAATTTGGGTTTTAAAAAATTAAAAAATGGAAAAATATGAAAAAATCACCCCCGCGATCCTCATAAAACGCACAACTCGCCTACAACGTCTTAGAGCTCGAAAATATATTGGTTCACCACATTCAGAGATCTGAGGGCCCGATAATCAAAATTTTGATTTTATTATGAAACATGATCCGAGACCCGTGGAAACACTACGAAATCCACATATTCTTAATCCAAAAATCCCAAGTCATTACACGACGCCAGTGAACGGAGTGGGGTCATGGGGTCCTTCTGCAGACGCCTTGGGGCTATCAAGCCATGATGACCACCTCGTCGCACGACCCCTGGGGGGATTCTCTAGCCCCTTCGTCCTCCTCGCAGGCTGGACCGAGAGCTACAGACTCCCCCTCCTTCTCAGCAACTCCTATCTCATAGGGGTCAGTGGGGGGCTGAAGACAGGGCGTGGGCACGCCAGCGGCTTCGGCGCCAACCTTCAGGGCAGCTGCCCACCCGTCACGGAAGCCAAGATCTCGGGGCAGGGGGAAAAGATGGAGTAGGCGAGCTCGTTGACCTCCTCGGTGAACTCCATGGAGTCCTTGCAGTGATTGACTGCCATCGCCACCTCCGCTTCCACCACCCTTGTAATGCCCCGGATTTTTCGGATATTTTTCGGATCATTTTAGTGGGTCTCGGAGTGTATTTTTTGCTTTACACGTGTTTTTCCCTGATGTGCCTTCGGAACTCTTTGCAGGGCAAACCGTGGCGTTCTCCGACTCCGGGACGTTACCACTGCGTTGTGCTCTTCCCGAGGATCGCGGAGGTAATTTTTCATAATTTTCTGAATTTCTGTAATTTTCAAGTTTTCCTATATATACTAACCCTTTTCTCTCTTCCCACCCTCTCTCTTCCTCTCATTTCTCACCCTCACCCTCTCTCTCTTCTCCCACTCTCTCCTCTCCGGCGGCCGACGGACCGAGGCGGGGGCGAGGCGGGGCGATGCGGGCGAGGAGGACGGCGAGGATGGGTCGAGGATCGAGGCTCGAGGGCGCGGTGAAGCTCGGCCGTGGGTTCGTGGAACGGCAAGGCTTCAACGGCGTTTTCTTCGTGGATCGACGTCCACGGTGCGCGAAATCTTCGGTGGAGGTAGGGTGATGGACCCCCAGCTCGTGCTCTTCCTTTCCCGCGAGTTTGGTAGGCCGTGGTGAGCCGAGCGGGTCGTTTGGGGCGTTTTGGGGAAAATCATGTTTTGGGGAGTGATCGCCCGATCTAGCGATTCGTTGCGTTTTAGGCCGATCCAAGGCTATAGATGCATGCTAGGGGTTGTTGGGGAGCTTCCCCTACGTTTTCCCCCTCATCCGTGGATGTTTGGGGGCGTGGCATGGATTTTTGGGGTTTTCCCGCCGTTCCCGATTTTCCGAAATGGTCGCGGTCCACCAGAAACCGCTACCATCTGGTCGTGGTCTTGGGAGAACCGCGTTCATCCTTTGTGTTTTGGTCGAGGAGGCCGTCGAGCGTCGCGGTCGTGCGATAAACCGCTTTGGTCTAGTCGCGGTCATGGGATGACCGCTACTACCTGGTCGCGGTCCTCGGGCGACCGCTACCATCGGGGTTGCGCGTGGCTTGTCGCGGTCGTGAGGTGACCGTGACAGCATGGTCGCGGTCTCCGGTCGACCGCTACCATCTGGTCGCGGTCCCCGGTCGACCACTATCTGGTCGCGGTCACCAGGTGACCACTACCATGTTCTGGTTCCTGTTTGCGCTGTTTTGACCCCCGGTCGACCCGGTTGTGACCCAGTGGTTGACTTTAGGTCTCGTGAGTGTCTCGGACACCCCGTGGAGTTCCGTGACCGTGTCTTTGGGTGTCCAGAGGTTGTCCCACTTACCTCGTTTTGCGTGTCATGAGCTTAAGGGTCCGGGTGAGCTTTTAGCGTCCCGATTGTGTTGTGTTGGTCTCCGGTCGACTCGGTTGTGACCCAGTGGTCGACCTCCGGCCTTGTGAGTATCCCGGACACCCCATGGGTTCTGTGTCTATGTTTTTTGGGGTGTCGGGAGGGACCGTGTTTGTAACGACCTGAGAATCCGATTACCGGGAAGGCCCGATAACCCGAGACTCGTACCGCCACCCACGAGCCCGAAGACTCGGAAGGGTTAAAAGGATGGTGTGGAAACTACACAAGCATCACAGATAATTGCAAAAATTAAACAGTTATAATATTAAGCAGGAAATAAATTAACATTTTACATGGTCCACAATAAAGAACAACAATAGCAAGAACAGTCCACGACTAGTACAGTGACAAGAAAGAAAAGTACAGCTACACGGGGCATACCCCGGTTCTGACCTCTGGCACTACCTCTGGGCACCCGCACCACGCTGCGCTCCTGACGCGCTCCCCGAAGGTGGCGTCTCACCTGAAACACGGTGAAAACACGCAGGGAATGAGTCTCGGAACAAGACTCAGTAGGGATCACTCGAACCCTACCTCGTAAAACGAGAAACCACTACTCTAGCGGTAGGAAAGTACCTCGGAAAGGAAAGCCCTGCACTCTACAGAACTAGACCCTACGGCACGCAAACCGACACACGTGCCACGGTACGAGAAGACCGAAATCAACGGTCGAACCGTAAAACCCGAAGGTCGGAAACACACGACTGACAGTCTGACACTCCGTACTCGACAGGAGTACCACCCACTAGAAGCACAGCCTGTAGCGTCCCCTGACGTCTTACACCGCACCGCAGGTGAACCGCCTGACATGGTAGGTCCTACCCGAGGCGCAAGCACCGTACAAGTAACCACAAACAAGTAACTAGCTGGGGTCACGCCCGTCGACGTGGGTCCAACCGCCCCCAACCACGTGTGCACACACAGACCTACGTCACTAGGTCTGGTCCTCTGACCGGTTTTCCCCCGTAGCCGGACTCTGGCTACCGACGAGGGGCCTACGGTAACCGGTCCACAAACCGTCTCGAAAGGTGGGTGCCCGTACACCACTCCCAGGTGAGACCAGCACCTCGTACTGGTGGGCTACGACTAGTGGAGGGTCACTGAAGGAGTAGACTCTCGAGTCAACGGAAAACAACGTCCGAACCGACAACGGGTGGGAATCACCCCACGTACTAGCTCCGTCGCACGGTAACCACGGTCGGAAGAGAAACAGACGCACTGCCCACGGTCAAACGCCTGACCGAGGCAAACGGGACTTCCGGACACCAAAGACACGGTCACGGAACTCCACGGGGTGCCCGGGACGCACACACGGCCCAAGGGGAACACCCAACAACGAACCAAATCGCGCTAGGGATACCTAGCGCGACAGGGCATGTCGCGCTAGGGTCCCCTAGCGCAACAAGGGTTGTCGCGCTATGGCCCCATAGCGCGACACGGACTATCGCGCTAGGGAACCCTAGCGCGACAGGGACCATCGCGCTAGGTCCTCCTAGCGCGACAATGATGATCGCGCTAGGACCCCATAGCGCGACACGAACCGCCAAACTATTCATCTTCTCCGATGAACGCGCTCGGTCGGGGCAGCGCGACACTCAAGAACGCGCTACTAGAGTATAGCGCGTTCTCAGTCCGCGGCCGAAAATGGTAAGAACGCCCAAAAAATCAACCACGCCCCCATACCTCCATAGGAGAGGGGGAAAACAAAAGGGAAGACCCCTGGGGACCCCTAGCATGATTCTAGGCCCTCAAAACACGAATCCATGCATTGAATCCATAGATCGGGCGAGCTCTCCCCAAATCATGGAAAAACCCAAAAATGCTCAAACGATCCCCTCTCGGCCTCCCCGCGGCCTATAAATCACGGAAAAGATCGGCATGAGGCTAAGGAACGTCACCCTACCTCAATGGAGCGAATGCTCCGCCGAATCGATCACGAATCACGAAGAATGCTCGAAGCTTCACGAACTCCCCACGCTTCCCACGCTCGCCGCACGCCCACGAGATCGCCTCACCGTCGCCCACGCGTCCGCGCCGTCGCCCCGCCGCCGTCCGTAGCCGGAGAGGGGCTCGCCGCGTCCGAATGGGAGAGAGGGAGAGAGAGGAGGGCTCACGGTTGGGGAAGGAAGGAGGAAGAAGAAGAAAGAGAAAGGAGAAAAAGAAAAAGGAAAGAATTAGGGCTATATAGAAAATCCGAATTTTTTGGAAAAATATCAAAAAATAGAAAAATACATTTCCGGAATCATCGGAACGCACCGATCGCAACGGTACCACTCGTGCCCGGGTGAACGGCCCAGTTAACCCGCAGCGAGCGTCCGAAGGAAAAGCCGAAACACACACCGGGAATCGGAAAACACACGCGGAAAAGCCGCGGAACGCCTCCGGGCCTCCGAAACGACTCCGGATCGCGCCGATCCGGACACGAAAGATGTCCGAAACGAAATTTCGGACACAACAGAGCCGGACGCTCCGAAAACTAGATCCGGGACCCACGAAGAAAGATCCGAAAGATCCGAGATATTACAGCCCTCCCCCCTTAAGGAATTTCGTCCTCGAAATTGAGAACAACCCAAGGGGAAAGAAGAGGAAGACTCACTCAAACAGATACGGGAACTGCTGACGCATCTCGTCCTCACGTTCCCACGAAGCCTCACCACCAGAGTGTCGTTGCCACACGACCTTTACCAAGGGAATGACCTTGTTCCGCAGGCGCTGCTCTCGCCTATCCTCCACGCGGATCGAAACTCTGGGAGAGAAAGATCTGGAGTCACCTCAGGCCAAACAGAAAACTCGAGCACATGAGAGTCATCGGGCATATACTTCCGCAACATCGAGACGTGGAACACGTCATGCACCGACGCCAACTCAGGAGGTAACTGCAACCGGTAAGCAACCTCACCGATGCGTTCCACAATCGCGAAAGGACCAATATAGCGGGGACTCAGCTTCCCACGCCGTCCAAAACGCATCACCCCCTTCATCGGAGAAACTCTCAAGAACACATGATCGCCCACGGCGAACTCGAGGGGTTGCCTCCTACGGTCAGCATAGCTCTTCTGCCGACTCTGGGCCGCCAACATGTTCTGACGAACCAGGTGCACAACATCCACACATTGCTGCACCAACTCCGGTCCCGTCAAAACACGCTCACCCACCTCAAACCAATCAAGTGGAGTCCGACAAGGACGCCCATACAGTGCCTCATAAGGAGCCATGCCGATGCTCGAATGATAGCTGTTGTTATAGGCAAACTCCACCAACGGTAGGTGATGAATCCAACTCCCCTGCCACTCCAGGCAGCAGGATCTCAGCATGTCCTCCAAAGTCTGAATGGTCCTCTCAGACTGACCATCTGACTGAGGATGATACGCCGAGCTAAAAGCCAACTCCGTGCCAAGAGCTCGCTGGAAACTCCTCCAGAATCCAGAAGTGAAGCGCGGATCTCGATCCGACACGATCGAAATGGGAATCCCATGCAACGGCACGATCCGCTCCACATAGAAACGAGCCAACTTAGACACGCTCCAGCTGACCTTGACCGGTAACAACCGCGTCACCTTCGTCAGCCGATCCACCAGCAACCAAATACTGTCCTGCCCACTCGGGGTCCTCGGCAACCCCACCACAAAATCCGTGGTCACATGGTCCCACTTCCAAGCAGGAACATCCAAGGGCTGGAGAGTACCTCCTGGTCGCTGATGCTCCGCCTTCACCTGCTGACAGATCAGGCACCTGGCCACAAATTCGGCGACATCTCTCTTCATGCCAGGCCACCAAAACTGCCTCCGCAAGTTCCGATACATCTTCGTCCCACCCGGGTGTACAGTGTACCTGCTCCCATGAGCCTCGCGTAACACCGCACGACGAACCTGCTCCTCCGCTGGGACGTACAACCTGCCACGAAACCTCGCAGCACCGTCCTCGCCAAGCTCCACATCAGCCATCGCAAGAATCCGGGGCAACTCAGGGTCCGCATGCTGAGCCTCTGTCACCTGACGACGGATAGCAGGAGTGACAGTCAGACTCGCAAGCACTGCCAACCCTCGCTCCTGGGGAATCTTGAGCCTGAAGGATACTTCGGGCACCTGTTCCCAGAGCCTCCACTTCCTCAGCATCAAGGTACTGACCGCCACCTTCCGACTCAAGGCATCGGCGACGACATTCATCCTGCCCGGCTGATAAGACAGGGTGAAGTCATAGTCCTTCATGAACTCCATCCAACGCCTTTGTCTGAGGTTCAGATCTCTCTGCGAGAACACATACCTCAAACTCTGATGGTCAGTGAACACCTCGAACTTCTCACCGTACAGATAATGCCTCCAGATCTTCAGCGCGAAGATCACCGCCGCCAACTCAAGGTCATGGGTAGGGTAGTTCTCCTCATGGGGCTTTAGCTGCCGAGATGCATAAGCCACCACTCTACCATGCTGCATCAAAACAGCACCCAATCCAACGCCGGAAGCATCTGTACACACCACGAAACCTCCCGATCCAGAAGGTAAAACCAACACCGGAGCCGAGGTGAGCAACCTCTTCAGTTCCCTGAAGCTCTGCTCACACTCCTCGGACCAAACGAAAGGCACATCCTTCCGCGTGAGCCTCGTCATCGGGGTCGCAATGCGAGAAAAATCCTGGATAAACCGGCGATAATACCCCGCAAGCCCCAAGAAACTCCGGATCTCCGTCACCGACCTCGGCCTCGGCCATTGCATCACAGCCTCGACCTTGGCGGGATCCACGGAAATGCCATCACCAGAAATCACGTGCCCCAGAAAGTGCACCTCGCTGAGCCAAAACTCGCACTTGCTGAGCTTCGCATACAACTGGTGATCTCGCAACGTCTGCAGCACCACACCCAAATGGTACGCATGCTCCTCAGCAGACCGCGAATAAACAAGGATGTCATCCACGAAGATGACCACGAACTGGTCCAAATACGGATGAAACACCCTCTGCATCAAGTCCATGAAGGCTGCTGGGGCATTGGTGAGCCCAAACGGCATCACCAGAAACTCATAATGCCCGTACCTCGTACTGAATGCAGTCTTCTCCACATCGGACTCGCGAATTCTCAGCTGATAGTAACCGGACCGCAAATCAATCCGCGAGAACACTCGCGCAGACTGAAGCTGGTCGAACAAATCATCAATCCGCGGCAACGGATACTTGTTCTTAATGGTCACTTCATTCAGCTGCCGATAGTCAATGCACAGCCGCAGACTACCGTCCTTCTTCTTCACGAACAACACGGGCGCACCCCAAGGGGAAAAGCTCGGACGAATGTACCCCTTGGCCAACAGTTCCTGCAACTGCGCCCTCAACTCCCTCAACTCAGCGGGGGCCATACGGTAGGGAGCCTTCGCCAAAGGTCCCGTACCAGGTACAACCTCGATCACGAAATCGATCTCCCGCTGGGGAGGTAATCCAGGCAACTCCTCAGGAAAAACATCGGGAAACTCGCACACCACCGCAATGTCCTCGACATCCGGCTCCATCCGGTCAGACACAACCACAGACGCGAGAAAACCCTGACAACCTGAATCAAGCAATCGACGGGCTCGAATAGCAGAGATAAGGAATCGAGAAGAGGTGGAACGGATACCTTGGAAATAGAAGGTCCTCTTGCTCGGATGCTGGAAGTAGACCCTCTTCATTCCACAATCCACCACCGCTCCATGAGTCTCGAGCCAATCCATGCCTAGAATCACGTCGTAATCCCGAAGCTGCAATGCATACAACCTGCCTGGCATACTCCGCCCATCGATCCACACCGGAACCTGGTCGAAGCAATACGGAGTGACCATAAAGTCACCCGAAGGCAACTCCACTGCCAAATCACAGGACAACTGGGTCACCGGCTCCTCGACGCTCGACGCGAAATCCTCCGAAATAAACGAATGAGACGCGCCAGAATCAAATAAAACCCGAGCCGCACAACCCAAAATCTGAACGGTACCTTCCACGAGCTGCGACGCCACTGCCTCTGCCCTGGTCAAGTGCGTGATCTGGCCACGAGCTCTCTGCCTGCCTCCCACACTAGCTGACCTGGGTAGCGGCGGATACTGTCCCTGCTGCTGCTGCTGCCTCTGCTGCTGGGGAACCTGCTGCTGCTGAGGAAACTGCTGCTGCGGCGGTCTCTGAGGACAGTCACGCGCCATGTGCCCTGGCTGGTCACACCGAAAACAGATGATCGGCGCCGTGCACTGCCTGCCTGGGTGGGTCCCACCACACCGTGGACAAGGTCCTCGCGATCCACCCACTGATCCCTGACGCTGCAAAGGAATCGGCTGCTGTACACTGCCCGATGAAGCCTGCCCCTGATCCTTGTGCTTCTTCCGGAGACTCTTCTTCAAGAACTTCTTGATCTTCGAGCCGAAGGACGCAGATCCTGCCACTGACGCTGCCGGTGCCGGTACTCCTGAACCACCCGACGCATGCTGGAAGAAACCCTGCTGCTGGGTAGCCGACTGCTGGCTGCGACCTGACAAGGACTGCCCCTGGCTGACCGGTCCTCGAGTCCTCTGCATATCCATCTCCAAGGAAATCGCAACACGAGACGCTGTCTCTAGATCAGTGGCCCCATTCGCGATCAAATGGTGCCTCAGCTCCAGCCTCAAGCCCTGCACAAACTGCGTCGTCCTCACCCTCTCATGCTCCATGATGTGAGGTGCATACCGACCCAGCTCGACAAATCGGGCCCTGTACTGCAACACGGACATGTCACCCTGCACCAGCTCCAGAAACTCCCGCATCCGCTGCGTAGCAACGACGTCTGGACAGTACGTACGCTCGAAAGCACTGACAAAGTCACCCCACTCGACCTGCTCAAGTGGACGAAGCTGAAAGGACGTCTTCCACTCGGAAGACCACCACCTCCGAGCCGTACCCTGCAACTGGTTGTAGGCCAACACCACTCTGTCCTCGGCAGTACTCTTCGCAGAACTGAACACCCGCTCCATCTCATCAAGCCAATCACGAGCCGCATCAGGGTCTGCCTGGCCGCTAAAGTAAGGTGGATGGAACTGCATGAAGTCCCTCACCGCTCGGCCCGGCCCACCCCTGACTACGAGCCCTCAGCAGCCTCTCCGCCAAACTGCTGAGACATGAGATGGTACATGCCACGGAAGAAATCCTCGGCCCCCGGAGCTCTCGCAGCATCCGCGGCCTCGGTAGCTCCCGGAACTCTGCTATGCTCCTCCTGGTCCCTCTGGACCCCCTGCTGGATCTCCTGACCTCCAGCCGACTGCCCCTGCTGAGAGCGAGAACTCCTCCTCGGCGCCATCCTCGCTCCTGAAGCACAAGACAGAAAACACGGAAACGGCAATGTCAGAATAAAACACGCGGTGCCCAATGCCAGCGTCACATGTACATCATCGTTGTGGACTAGTGGACCACTACAATTACCTATGATTCTCATGTAATTCCACAACCGCGCTCTGATACCAGCTGTAACGACCCGAGAATCCGATTACCGGGAAGGCCCGATAACCCGAGACTCGTACCGCCACCCACGAGCCCGAAGACTCGGAAGGGTTAAAAGGATGGTGTGGAAACTACACAAGTATCACAATAATTGCAGAAAATTAAACAGTTATAATATTAAGCAGGAAATAAATTAACATTTTACATGGTCCACAATAAAGAACAACAACAGCAAGAACAGTCCACGACTAGTACAGTGACAAGAAAGAAAAGTACAGCTACACGGGGCATACCCCGGCTCTGACCTCTGGCACTACCTCTGGGCACCCGCACCACGCTGCGCTCCTGACGCGCTCCCCGAAGGTGGCGTCTCACCTGAAACACGGTGAAAACACGCAGGGAATGAGTCTCGAACAAGACTCAGTAGGGATCACTCGAACCCTACCTCGTAAAACGAGAAACCACTACTCTAGCGGTAGGAAAGTACCTCGGAAAGGAAAGCCCTGCACTCTACAGAACTAGACCCTACGGCACGCAAACCGACACACGTGCCACGGTACGAGAAGACCGAAATCAACGGTCGAACCGTAAAACCCGAAGGTCGGAAACACACGACTGACAGTCTGACACTCCGTACTCGACAGGAGTACCACCCACTAGAAGCACAGCCGGTAGCGTCCCCTGACGTCTTACACCGCACCGCAGGTGAACCGCCTGACGTGGTAGGTCCTACCCGAGGCGCAAACACCGTACAAGTAACCACAAACAAGTAACTAGCTGGGGTCACGCCCGTCGACGTGGGTCCAACCGCCCCCAACCACGTGTGCACACACAGACCTTGCGTCACTAGGTCTGGTCCTCTGACCGGTTTTCCCCCGTAGCCGGACTCTGGCTACCGACGAGGGGCCTACGGTAACCGGTCCACAAACCGTCTCGAAAGGTGGGTGCCCGTACACCACTCCCAGGTGAGACCAGCACCTCGTACTGGTGGGCTACGACTAGTGGAGGGTCACTGAAGGAGTAGACTCTCGAGTCAACGGAAAACAACGTCGAACCGACAACGGGTGGGAATCACCCCACGTACTAGCTCCGTCGCACGGTACCACGGTCGGAAGAGAAACAGACGCACTGCCCACGGTCAAACGCCTGACCGAGGCAAACGGGACTTCCGGACACCAAAGACACGGTCACGGAACTCCACGGGGTGCCTGGGACGCACACACGGCCCAAGGGGAACACCCAACAACGAACCAAATTGCGCTAGGGATACCTAGCGCGACAGGGCATGTCGCGCTAGGGTCCCCTAGCGCAACAAGGGTTGTCGCGCTATGGCCCCATAGCGCGACACGGACTATCGCGCTATGGAACCCTAGCGCGACAAGGACCATCGCGCTAGGTCCTCCTAGCGCGACAATGATGATCGCGCTAGGACCCCATAGCGCGACACGAACCGCCAAACTGTTCATCTTCTCCGATGAACGCGTTCGGTCGGGGCAGCGCGACACTCAAGAACGCGCTACTGGAGTATAGCGCGTTCTCAGTCCGCAGCCGAAAACGGTAAGAACGCCCAAAAAACCAACCACGCCCCCATACCTCCATAGGAGAGGGGGAAAACAAAGGGGAAGACCCCTGGGGACCCCTAGCATGATTCTAGGCCCTCAAAACACGAATCCATGCATTGAATCCATAGATCGGGCGAGCTCTCCCCAAATCATGGAAAAACCCAAAAATGCTCAAACGATCCCCTCTCGGCCTCCCCGCGGCCTATAAATCACGGAAAAGATCGGCATGAGGCTAAGGAACGTCACCCTACCTCAATGGAGCGAATGCTCCGCCGAATCGATCACGAATCACGAAGAATGCTCGAAGCTTCACGAACTCCCCACGCTTCCCACGCTCGCCGCACGCCCACGAGATCGCCTCACCGTCGCCCACGCGTCCGCGCCGTCGCCCTGCCGCCGTCCGTAGCCGGAGAGGGGCTCGCCGCGTCCGAATGGGAGAGAGGGAGAGAGAGGAGGGCTCACGGTTGGGGAAGAAGGAGGAAGAAGAAGAAAGAGAAAGGAGAAAAAGAAAAAGAAAGAATTATGGCTATATAGAAAATCCGAATTTTTGAAAAATATCGAAAAATAGAAAAATACATTTCCGGAATCCTCGGAACGCACCGATCGCAACGGTACCACTCGTGCCCGGGTGAACCGCCCGGTTCGCCTGCAGCGAGCTTCCGAAGAAAAAGCCGAAACACACGCCGGGAATCGGAAAACACACGCGGAAAAGCCGTGGAACGCCTCCGGGCCCCCGAAACAACTCCGGATCGCGCCGATCCGAACACGAAAGATGTCCGAAACGAAATTTCGGACACAACAAAGCCGGACGCTCCGAAAACCAGATCCGGGACCCACGAAGAAGGATCCGAAAGGTCCGGGATATTACAGCGACCGTGTCTTTGGGTGTCCGGAGGTTCCATTTACCTCGATTAGTGTGCCCGTAGGTGTAGTGGGTCCGGGTGACCTCACGTTTTCCGGGCTTTCGTGTTACGCTCGATCGAGTCACCGTGTATCGGTGTGTGTGCGGTGGGGTCTCCCTCGCATGTCGTGGGTTTCTTTGGAAGGTGATTCCCGTGTGGGCCATGTGTTTGGCCTTGGACTGCGAGTCCGGTTATCCAGCCTGGGGCTGGAGGTTTCCCGCTTGTTTCAAGATGGGAAATCGTCGTGGCGGCTTGTGTGCTGCCTAGGGAATCGTGCTTCTGTGTTTTCCGTGTGGCCCGTGTGGGTGGCCTTAGTCCCTTGCGTTCCCTTCTCGAGGGAGTGGTCTTGGCGACTCGTGCGTTGTCTCGGTACTCGTGCTACCGTGGTTTTAGACCTAGAGATTGGACTAGATTGACGGCCTTGTGCTGTCTCGTGCAACGGTCTTGACCCCGAGTCTTGTGACTCAAGGACCGTTGGGTGTAGTGCGTCTAGAGGACTGTCCAGAGTCCAGTGGCTTAGCGTCACTTGAGTTTTCTCGACTCTCGCGCACGGTGCGTGCGTGACCGTGGACTGCGAGTCCTGTGTCTTCTCCGACTGTGGTCACCGTGTGACGGGGCCGGTACGTGGGGTGTCCCCCGTACGTCGTCGGATGCAGACGTTATTTTCCGTTGAGAGTCTACACCTTCAGTGACCCTCCACTAGTCGTAGCCTACCAGTACGCGTGTGCTGGTCGCACCAGGGAGTGGTGTACGGGCTTACCCAGAGGGCGGTTTTAGACTGGTTTCCGTCAGGGCCCCTCGTCGTAGCCAGAGTCCGGCTACGGGGGAAAACCAGTTAGAGGGCCAGACCTAGGACGCGTGGTCTGTGTGTGCAGACGTGGTTGGGGACTGTGGACGCACGTCGACGGGCGTGACCCCAGCTAGTCACTTGTTTGTGGTTACTTGTACGGTGTTCGCGCCTCGGGTAGGACCTACCACGTCAGGCGGTTCACCTGCGGTGCGGTGTAAGACGTCAGGGGACGCTACCGGCTGTGCTTCTAGTGGGTGGTACTCCTGTCGAGTTGGGAGTGACAGACTGTCAGTTTCCGTAACTTTGACCTTCGGATTTTCGGTCGTGTCGACCGTTGAGTTTTCGGTTGTTTCACCGTGGCGCGTGTGTTGGTTTTCGCGCCGTGAGACTAGTGCTAGTGGCTTTACCGAGGTTGCGTCTTGTTGTGCGGTACCTGCGATCGGATGGTCGGGGTTGCACCTTGGATAGTGTGTCCAGGTCGGCTGTGTCCGGGGGACAGGCCTCTACGGCGTGGTTGCCGTGGGTTTTCACTTCGGTAGGTGGTGCTAGCGTGGTTCGGTAGCTTCGACTGCGTGATCGAGGTGTGCCTTCCGGTACAGTAGGAGTAGCTGTAGTGCTGAGTTTTGACCGGCCACCGGTTTGCTGTTCCTGCTGTAGTTGTAGCTTCATTTCCGCTACCGCCGTTGTTTCCGGTTGGGGTTCCGCGGGATCCCTGCTGAGTCTCTGTTTTGGAGACTCATTCTCTGCTTTTCAGGTGTGGCGGTTCTTCCGCGAGGTTCGTGGGTGCGGAGCGGAGGTTCTCAGTTGCCAGCTTGCCGGGCCGAGTGTTCACTTGGCATGTGGTACGTTTTACTGCTTTAGACTGTACTTTCTGTTGGACTGGACTCTGTTATAGCTGTAGTCGTTCTTTCTTTCAGCTTATTGTTGTTGGTTGTCCTGCTTTATTTCCTATTTCTTTGTGCCTCCACACTCCTTTTAGCCCTTCCGAGCCCTCCCGGCTCGTGGGCGGCGGTGCGAGTCTCGGGTTATCGGGCCTTCCCGGTAATCGGATTCTCGGGTCGTTACAGCCCTCAAATCTTTGAGGGTGTGGATCCAGAAGTGAGTGACCTTTTCACGACCGCTACACCATCCTTTTTGCTTACGAACAAGTTGTGACGTATCTTCAAATGCGACGAAGCTGATAGGGATAATCCACGTGGGAAATGTCTATACACAAACTATGATGTTAAACAATGCAAAATAAAGAAATCAATTAGTCTCACATGAAAATTAGGGAAAAAATCTCCTGTGATTATCATAAGCACAATTAAGATTTAAAAGTGTCACAATTCGAGGAATATTAAGGTGCCCATCTTTGTGTCACTCCATTATCACACTCGTCTTTACCATTTAATTTGGAGAGCGGATTACTGAGACATAAGAAACACTAGTTTTAAATCTAAATAGAATGTAAGTTCAATATCTTTTATCATCGTATTTTAAAATCAGATGGCAAAAAAGAAGAGAAAAGGATATTTCTCGCAAAAATGTTAGCCCGGCGGAGAATTAACATAGTTTGGTTTATAATATGTGAGAATAAAGATTTTTTTCTGGTAACTTATTACTCAAGTGATGAGAGTCCAGATCAAAGTGCTCTCCCAACGCAATGGAGAAGGCGACTAAAAGGGCCCTCTTAGATTAGAAAGGGGTTGGATGAATGGGAGCCCGAGATTTCACAGTCTCGTAAAAAAAGAGACGTATGTGAGTTGGGCATAGTTGTATTTGAATCTAGGTCTCTCACATTATGTATGTATCTGAGTGTTACTGTGTTAAATTTTATGTCATCAAACAAAATGTTGGATGAATTATTTCGGACCATGTTGCGGCCATGGTTTGCGAACTCGGTCTGACTCGGGGTGACTCGAGCGAATCTACTCGGATCCACGAAAATCCGAGACATGATCTTGTAGATTCGCACCAATTCGCTCCTCCCTCCCTCTTTACCCTTCTCTTCGACCTTCTAGGTGTGCTTCGGCGAGGATCCGATGATGGTGACGAGGATCCAACGGTGGTAGATGAGATTCGGCGGTGGCGTCGAGATCCGGCCAAAAGGGATGTTGCCCGCCGTGGTGGGGGATTGTCGGGGGTGGGGCGGGGGCATCGGGATGAGAGAAGAAATCGCCGTCGGGTCAGGATGGGGGCAAAAAAGTCTATCGGATGGGATGGGAGACGACCGAGTCGGCCCGAGTCACATGCGACTCGGACATACTCAGAGCAATCTTGATCCCGTACGGATCACCGAGTCGACGAACCTTGACTATGGCTATTATTAATTCAGAGGGTAAGAGCTAAAGAAAAGAAGGGAAAATAGGTTTTTTTTCTTGGAAGTTATTTTGGATTTTCAGCTTTGACATTAAAAATGTTGTCACGTGAAGTAGTTGTAAATATTTTTGGATGATTGCCCAAGTCAAACAGTGTTTAGTGCACTTAGTTTTACTTCCTGTGTAAGAAGCTCCAATTTAGAGTATTTGATTAGAAGTCAAAAGATAAAAAAGGAAAATATATAAATAGCTCATAATGTCTTCCCTCAATGTCCTTATTTTAATGTATATGTAAAAGGACGAAGAATTCATTGCAACCGGGCGGTAAAAAAAGAATAGTGTCACCTACTTCGAAACCATGTCATTTAATTTTTGATTTTTGATTTATATCATTAAATTTTCTCTACTATTAATAGATTGTTTGTGAATTAAAAATTATATAGTTTTGATATTTACTTCTCATTCATGGGATGAATAGATGGTACAATTTATGGTATCGCGTGATATGTAAATCTCTGATATTGGATTTGGATGACTTTTTTATTTGTAGTAAAGTTTATGATATTGGAGAAAAATTAATGATATAAATAAAAAATAGATGGATGAATCATATTATTGTGAAATAGATGACACCATGCTTACGTCGTCGTCATCGGTGGCAGCGGAACCATACTTATGTAAAAATATTTTATATATACTCTCGAAGTCCTTATTTTTTTGTCATAGTTATATTGTTTATGGAATTTTCATTTAGTTTTAATAATATTAGAACCAAAGAAACGTAGGACAATATAAGAAATATAATATATATATATATATTATGATAAATTTTAAGAATGCATACAATTCTGCTTTTTATCTACAGAACATTAGATAATTTCTCACGATCCAAACGGGGAGGTTTTAAATTCCCCTCCACGTACAAGTGAGCGACCGCGGGCCGCCGGCGTCGGACCGTTCCCCTCTTTCGTCGGTAGGTGCTGCCGAGCAGGCGACTCGCGGAGGCGAGGCGCGATGGCGGGAGCGAACAACGCGAGCGCCGCGGCGGCTACGGTGGACTGGCACCAGCGGCCTCCGAACCCTAAGAACCCGATCGTCTTCTTCGACGTCACGATCGGGTCGATCCCCGCCGGGCGGATCAAGATGGAGTTGTTCGCCGACATCATCCCCAAGACCGCAGAGAACTTCAGGTAGGCGTCAGTGTTTTAATTCGCTGGAGTTGCTGCGGTTGCCTCTGCCCTCCAGTGTAAGAACACGGTTTCTGCTCAGAGCATGCTTCGTGGTGGCTGGAGAGCTTCCGGTACCGTGCCATCCCGATTTTTGAATTTGGAGATGTGCGGTAGAAGAGTATGTGGTGGAATAGTTGTGGCAGTGGTTTTTATGTGACTGTAATAGAGTGGGACGTTGTGCCCCGTGGGCTTGGGCGTGATCAAATGTGTGGATCGTGGGGTTCTTACATGGATTTCGATGTTTCTTGTTGTGTTTAGGTATAAGAGACATTTTGCTCAGCTTAATCATAGATTAGAGGGCTCAACAGTGGAGAGGTGATTGCACCTCTGTAGGAGGAACCGTTAGAAGAGGAAAGTCCAACGAAACATGGATGGATGTGCTGAAAATTGATTAGAATGACACTTTTTGTAAGAGGATTTAGCTATCAGTAGAAGCATCGGGGCAAGGCAAACAGCCTTTATTCTGGATCCCTACAACATAGTACGTGAAGAGGGGTGAAGTCGAACCCACAATTCGGGGGACAACCATGTGATGGTTTACGATTCAACGTACCTGTCCAGGGTGATTTGTCTCTGATTTATATTCCTTATTTTCTTTTTTGTTTTCGTTGGAGGTCCTACTCTACTAACCTTGTATACAACACTTATTTTAAATTCTTTTTAAACCTGACTCCTGCGGGGTTTGAACCTTGGTTACATGGAGGGCATTTACCAACTGAGCCACTGAGCACGAGGTTAATTCACCTAGAACAAAAACTATCTACCAGTGAGCTATACTATTACTTTTGTAGAAATCCTTCAATAAAGTCCTACTGTTGCAAAGAAACCATTGCAAGTATCTTCAGACAAACAGTTTAGATTCCCCAAATATTCAAATGACAATATTCATGCAAAAAAACTGTTATTCTTAAGCTGCAATTTTTGAAGAAGAAGAAGGTTGTTAATTGTTTTTATTTAGATCGCTAATAATGCCACTCTGAAATATCTTCTTCATAATTCCTGATAGCATGTTGAAGTTGATACTTCATCACTTTCCGAATTTGGTTTCTTATGACACTTCGTCACTTTCTGAATTTGTTTTTGTTATTTTCTGTGGCAGGCAGCTCTGCACTGGCGAATACAGGTGAGTGGATGCAATTCATAATAAGGTTAAGTATTTGTCTTTTTAAATGCACTGCTGCTTGTTTTGCAATGGGAATTTCCTGTTCGCCCGTGTTGTCTCGATGCCCCCTTCTGAGTTGGACCCTCACCTGTTGTATACTTTAAAAATACATCTTCTACCATTAGCTCATTGTTACAGAATTTGGTTATCTAAATGTCTTTCAAAGGATTTGATTCTAGTATATTCAAGAATAACATTGTAGAGCAATTTTGACGATTCTTACTTGTGGTGAATATTTTACATTGTTAACAATGTGTGATTTCAGAGAAGCCCTTGCTGAGTTTTTATGATTTTGTCTGAGCTGCCTTATGAGTTGACCCAGATTGGACCAAATAGGTATCAGTTTTCAGAGTTCTGAGTCATACAGCTATCAATATGACCAATCCTATAGCAGGGGTTCTCTTTTCACATTTTCTCCTCTTTTATTTTTCTCTCATTTTTCCTGTTAATTGTCATCATTTTCAACCTTCTGTTTTTCTTCCCTTTGTCCATCAAAATATTGCTACAATTTCTGCCCGAATTGCTGGACATTCACCCCCCTTTTATTCTCCTTTCCATTCCCCCTCCTATAGTTGGTGGGAAATTAATCTCTTGGTACTTTTTTATTTGGGAAAATTACCGGTATACCCTTAAAACTTTAGATAACCCCTATACCCTAGGGGAAATGACTAACCTACCCCTTAACCTTAGTCATCTCTCTCTCTGCTCATCGGGGAGATCTCCCCCTCCATCCTCGCCAACTACGATGAGACCATCGCGGCTGCCATCGCCATGCTCTTTGCTAACGAGTGATGGATTACATTGACTCTGGGGGGTTCGGAGGGCCCTCGGAGGAGGCCGTGCGCACCATGAAATCCCGGCTGCCATGTCAGACACCTCCCTCTTCTCTGCATCCTCAAAGAGCTCCTCCAGGTCCTCAGACGAGGAATCATTGGCGGGGCAACGGGTGGTTGGGGAGCTACTCGGCTTCTCTAGAGCTGCCGCCCTCAGCTTCTCCTCGAACGCCCCCGCTCCATTGCAGATAATGCCGTGCCACCGCCACCATCCTCCTTCCCCCTTTTGAGGATGAGGTGGTTGTCGTGGCATTCTAGTAGGAGGGGCATGTTCTCGATGAGGAGGACGCGGGGGCCGAAGGGTAGGGGGAGGAGCTCAGTGAGTGGGCTGGATTTTGGTTGTGCCGGCGAAGCCCTCCGAGGCCTGCAGGGCAGAGACGGAGAGCTTGTAGAGCTGGATGGGGGTGGAGGAGCCCTTGGCGCCCCATATGACCCTTCTCTCCCTCCACCCATCCCTAACCCTGACCCCGGATTGGGGCATTGGTGGCGCTGCAGCGCACCACTAGAAGGGAGATGTCGGCCATGACAACGTTGGGGCGGTTCTCCCTTAGGATGTGGCCGTGCGCACCTTGGATGGCGTCGACGGCAAGGTAGCTTTTTCCTTCATCGGCAGGGGAGATGGTGATTAGGTTCTCGACACCCTCGGGGAGGCCGACCTCGATAGAATGGAAGGGTTTAGGGTGGATGCGGACTGGGTTCCCACTCCTTGCTGCTGCTGCCCTTGTCGTCACCATTGGAGCCCGCTTCAGTTTTCACACCAGCAAGGGAGGGAGAGGGTGAGGAGGAGGGCACGACCCCCGCGGTAGTCGCTGCGCCACCGGCCGCCGCCGGGTTCCCGCCAGCCGTGGGGGCCCTCCTTGTCATCGACGCCAGAGCTCACTCCAGGTGCCACCACTAGCGGGGGAGAGAGAGGGTGAGGAGGGGAAGAGGGTGAGGGGTTCCTCTCTCTCTCTCTCTCTCTCTCTCTATGTGTGTGTGTGTGTGCTTCCAACAAGGCTGGGGGTAAAAATGTCATTTCACATTAGTGAGTTACCACCATTAAACATATAACTCACGGGATGTAACCTTAGGGGCATGGGAATTTGGGTTAGGAGATTTGAGGGGTATTTGGATAAATTCCTTAAAGGTAGGGGTATAGGCGTATATTCAAAGTTTTCAAGGGTATATAGGTATTTTTTCCCTATTTTATTTTGTGTTACCATCCCACACAGGGATTGCTTTATGCACTCATCTCTATTGAACACGAGTCCTTAAGAGAATAAGAGTCACCCAGTATCAGCGAAGATTCCAACTTGTCCACCAAACAATCTTTCAAACTCTTATTCACTCTAAGCAAATACTAGAAAAGTAACTGCTGGAAATCTGTCTTGTTGGTAATGAACTTCAAATTTTTGTCAGCATCATCATATTGCTGTCAGTTTCTCTCTTTCTTTATCTTCCTCCTTCTGCTGTTTTATTGTTTTCTTTTTTTGGTGATGAGGAACCTGGCGAACCAGAAAACCCCGGGTCACGCACTTTTCTGACAATGTGATTATCAATCCCCTTGTTTGGTCGTGAAATTGTTGATAGGTTGTGATCTATATTTAACATTGAGGCATTTGTGGTTTGTTGACCTTGTCTTACATGACTGAGCATCTGGAAAAGGTGGGGATGATATAGCCAACTTATAGCTTAGGCAACCATTGAAAGCAATATGCAGTGGCAGTTCCTATTTCCCATTGAATGCACATGGGAGCGATATAGCATCTTCCCTCTTTATCAGTCAGTCAACATTCAATAGGATCGGACATCCTTATCCATTTCTGCCCAGACACCCATTTGTTGATGTTCTTAGATATTCTTCAACTTTTCTGTTTGAGCTTTTGAATGTGTAAAATGTGTTGTTAAGCTTCGTGCTCTTAATTTTGGTCTGGCCCGGTCATTTGCCTTGTTAAAATTGACATTCAATTATGTCAAAATTTTTGTTATTGATAATTGGGGGCTTCTCTGCAGAAAAGCAGGAATACCAGTCGGTTATAAAGGTTGTCAGTTCCACCGGGTGATCAAGGATTTTATGATTCAGGGTGGAGATTTCATCAAGGTCTGGGTTATTATTTGATTAATTGGTCACTTCGAAATGTTGCATCTAAATGTTTCTCTGGATATTCCTTCAAAAGGAAGTCTTTTAGGCACAAAGTTCATGGGATTTTCATCTGTATGTACTCTTATCCTTCAGGGTGATGGCAGTGGATGTGTATGCATTTATGGAAGCAAGTTTGAAGATGAAAATTTCATTGCAAAGCACACGGGTCCTGGTTTGCTGTCTATGGTATGTAATGACTTGGCCTTAGTAGGCCATGCCCTTCCCACAGGCCTGAGATTCTAGTCTGAATGCTACTCAAACTTGTTCCAAGCCAGTAGAATGCCATCTTGTTGTCCAATGCATACTCCCATCAGTCATCTTTCCCTTTTCCAGTTACAGCCAATAAAGTTGTCACTACACCTCTGTCTATTTGTAATTTTGTAAGATTTTGTTTGAAAAATATTTGTAGAAGGTTTGGGGTGGTAAAAAAAAAGGAAAATGCCGCAAAGAGAATAGATAGATGGAATGGAAATGAAAACAATGGGACCTGTTTGGTAAAAGATCATCTTGTCACCAGAAAATATGATTGAAGGTTTACAATTCAGTTGACAAACATGTCCACTATAGATGTCATGAACTGCCTAGTGCCAAATAATCAGACCTGTTTGTCAAGTTAATATTTTTCCTCTCCTTTTCATAGAGAACTAGATACTCTTTTTCCTCCACCCACTCAAGTTAAGGTAAGCAAATGACAGATGACACATAAGACTACCAATGGTGGACTATGGTTTATACTATGGGAGTATACATGACATTTTAAGGAATATGAGGGTGTACAGTAGAATATGACAAGTTATAGTGTACATATGCAATTACCCAATAATCTTCAATGTCTCTTGCAGTATTTTTTCTCTTTTTTAAGGTACATAAATGAGGCATTTCATCTTCATCAGTAGGAAGACGTCTACATAGATATTGAGACGAACACCTAATAATGTATACTGGTTCTGCATTGAGGCGATTGGCATGGTATTGATGGAACTATCATACCTCCTTGGAATAAGCGGTTAAAAGTTGACACAACTGTAATGTTTATTGATTCTTCCAAGGTTTCATATGGGGTAAAATGCTTAAAAGATTACAGATGCCTTGCTACTTCATGAGCAGTGCTTTGCGGAGGGTTCTTCAAATTCAATGGCACTTCCATTGAACTGTATTTGTTAACATAGAAATGCACGGGGCTCTGATGATGGTGAGAAATGCACATTAGGTGGAGTGACTTCAGCATGTAGACTCCAATCACAACGAGACGATGCATTTTGGATCCACCCAATGACACCGCATGCATGCATCAATAGGATTCACATATTGGAGGAAATTTCAGGTGCTCATAGACACCTGCAACTGCCCCCTACCTCCCACACACCAAAAAAAGAAAAAAGAGGAAGGGATCACCACTAGTCATGCTGAGATGATGTGGATTTTACCAACCAAAGCCATCATCATGCCTTTTTCCTTTTGGCACAGATTGGGCACTGTAACCTGATGTTTGGTGCATGATATCCTCCTACAATAGCCACAGGGTTTCACTATATCTTCAGATCTCATTATCTAGTAAACCTAACTCCCAAGTCAATAACCAGAGTTTGTACGTAATTTATACATAGATGAGATACGTTGGTGTGCATCAGAAACATTTTCTGGTGTATGCTAATGCCATTTAGCTTGCTTGAGAAACTGCTTTCTTGATATCTTCTCATGTTTCAACAGTGTTATTAAAGTTTTTTTAACATTTCTTCCTCTTTTTACAGGCTAACAGTGGACCAAATACTAATGGTTGCCAGGTATTATTTTTCCTTTATATTTTGCCACTAATTTATGCATGTAAAAGAATCCAGTTGACAAATAGAGAACATGCAATTTCTTAAAAGAGACGCCTAGGGAGGGGTGTTAAGGAATTTTTGTATCATTCTTATTTTATATCACTGTTGTTTAATTATCTGATGAACATTTATTTCCTCCACTCTGCAGTTCTTCATTACCTGTGCAAAATGTGAGTGGCTAGACAACAAGCACGTAGTTTTTGGGGTAAGCTATTATTCATTTTGCTTCAAATGAAATAATATTATCAACCTTATATGTCATAGCATGACTATAACCAACACTACTAGCATCCAATTAGCGGGTCTGTAATATTTAAATGGAGTAGGAGTCTGATTTTACCTGGATCCCAAGAGAACATGTTTTCATCTTTATTCTAGTAACCATGATATTAATGGTTTTGGGTGATCAGGTCAACTATGTGCTTGGAGGTAGTCTCTTGTCTGACATGTGGCCCACTCTTTGGACTGAGTCTTAGATATGGATTGCTTCATGGTTAAGTTTTAATCCTCAAGAAGGCCTGGACCAAGAGAAAGCTCAGCAAATATTGCATCTTGCCTTGGGTTTACCCAAAAATGAGTCATGCTCATCTGATCATGCCAGCTAGAACTTCCTTGGGCTGGTCGTTAAACTCTGTCCCTTGATGTATTCCAGATTTGTGTGTGTGTGTGGCGGGGTGGGGGGTGGGGGGGGGGGGGTTCAAACATCGGCAAATCATATTCTATGGTGCACAATAGTCCATTTTAGATTTAGAAGGAACTTACAGATCCCATGAGTAATTTATAGGACCATATTTAAAAAGTTAAAACAAGAAACTAGCACCAGGAAAATTAAACTGGGAGAGGTGGGACACCGTGGTTCTGGTCAAGCTAATTCAAACTGGCTTGATAGTCCATTCAATCTTGGATTCAAAACCGGATGCTTTTAGGATTTCCTGTTGTGTGACACCGATCCAACTGTTACAGGTGACCATCTACATAGGGTCGGTGAACTAACTACCAAAAGTTAGATACATTAAGCTAATTCATGAGTCTACCTGATCTATCTGGCGTTAGTTTGATGGACAAAATTATGATCCCCTGGGGCCTCGAGAAAACCGCTTAGGCGACACTCAATATAGTAGGCCTTCAGCCTGACTCGAGTCCTGTTTGGCCATAGGATACCTCTCTAAAGTGGAAGCGGGGCCTGAAATGCCATCCTAGTAGCATGAAAGGTCCGATGTTAGGACATTGGATATAATATCTGTACTGAGAATATACTATTTCAACTTTAGTCGGGTGTTACTTGCTTATGCATTCGTTTTCCCAGCTCATTCATATCGCCTCTTAACATTTGCATTTCATGCAGAGAGTTTTGGGAGATGGCCTGTTGGTTGCCCGGAAGATCGAGAATGTTGCCACGGGACCAAACAATCGGCCAAAGCTTGCGTGCGTTATAGCTGAATGTGGTGAAATGTAGAACCCGACTTAATTAGCAAGTAATTATATGAATTTCCCCCACCTGACGGGTTTGAAGTTCAAAATTTTCTCATATGACTCACTGAGTTACCACAGGACACATGCCACCATGCTTGCACCAAGCTTTTATAAAGTATTGTCAAGATCAGATACGGATGAGTAGGTTGAAAGAGAGGCTACTTAAATATGACTTTTTTTTTTGTTTTCTTACATCCTTGCTGCTGACGGTGCAATAGGTAAAACTCCTTGATTTTTTCCACCCCTAGCAGTCCGATCTAAGATGCTGCAACACGGATGCATGAGGGGCCACCCACCCTATAGGCTGATTTCTGAATCCATAATGGACACTTTCTTCCGTCTGATGGTTTATTTCTACCCTATAGTCTGCAACGACTTCACATTTCAGTGTTTCAACCATACCCTTACACAGGAAATGATTTAAATGTTATGCTACATGGAATTACCTGACACTAGAAGATTGGATGGACTAGCTGGGTATCAGAAAAGAAATCAACTGCTCGTGGGGCCGAAACCATGTTTCAACATCGTCAGATTGTTGAAGGATGAGTACCTATTTTTAAGGTGCAACGGAGTATGGTTGTCGTCACACCCTGTATCCTTGGCCATGAAGTTTTTAAGGATTTATTTGGGGGGGTTAGTGTACTGTAAAAACGATGAACAACGCAGTAAAATATCATTTTTTTTTCTGAAGTTAAGGTGTATTGTAAACACATGGGTTTTGGAATACTGACCCTCCTGTCCTGATTCAGTCCGAAACTACCGTAAATGAGAAACTAAAGATTTAAATACTGATAATATTAGAAGTAAAGGTTATGACATTTTACAGCATTTCGAACGGTACCTTGATGTAACAAGTTTCCTGTCATCTATGGTTTGCGACTCAGGTCGACTCGGAAGTGCCGTATCGTACCTGAAAAAATTTGATACGGTGTGTATCGTCTTGAGTCGGGTCGAGTCACAATATATTTTTGAGAGACTCGGGTGTACTGTACCCGATCAGGGAAGAATCAATTTGATACTGATCACCGAGTCAGCGAACCCTGCTGTCAACCCGGCTGTCATCACGAGTGATGCAGTCAATTCCATCAATTGTTTAGGGCGATGAACTTTAGATTCCTCGGTCCTTGAAAATAGAAGAAATCAGAAAGATACCCCTCTCACGATTCAGACTCCATCCGTCTCTTCCCCATTATGCGAATATTAAGTGCGGAGAATGGTATACTATAGAGAATTTGTCAAGGAGCATCGTTTTCTCTTAAAAATTATCATAGTCACGTAAATAGGGACCATCTACAAGGTCATTTAATTTGGTATAAAATAATGTAAAACAATAAAAATAAAACCATCGTACATGTTTATCATTTTGAAAATTGGATAAAAGGTAACCGCATTGACTAGCAAGATTTGGAATTTGATAATGTGTGAAACCCTAAAAAAAAAGAACAATATTTGCCATCCACCATGAAGAGCAATTGCATCTAGTCATCCTGCAAACTCACTTGTGATTGGTCCGCATCTTTAATTGCTAATTCCATCGGGTTCTTGAGAAGGATTTCCTTTTACATTCAATTTCAGAGCGTCAAAAATTCGTTGATTGCAGAACTTGGCACTAACAAATGCACTCCTCACTCGAAGTTGAGAAGATTGATGAAGTGTTCAAACCATCTGGGCAAACAACGCGCCATCCTTCGTTGGAACTGATCATTTGAGTTCATTTTCCTTCATTTACAAGTTTTAGATGATCTCATCGGAGGCGATAAATTTTTTTTTTCCAAGCAAATTCCAGAAACAATCCACTTTCAAAAACGGTGGGGTGTTCTGTTTTGTTCTTCTTTCTTCTTTTTGAATACCAAGAGTAAACCAATCCTTCCGGTGTCAACACGAATCACTGAGATGGTCCAAATCATGGGTTAAGGCCAAACATCTCTTGAATAGGGGATGATGCCACCCTCAGCTCAGCCTAAGTCTGTGAGATCAGAACCCACGAAAACCTCAATTTGGTGCTCTCTCTGCACATATTCATATCCGCGATAGGAATTGACACCACGACCTCATGGCCACTCGGTGAAGCGCTTTGTCTCTTGACCGTCCACCCCGAGAGATACTAGAAACGATGGGGTGTTGCCATGGTACATTAAACATTTGGCTCTTGAATAACGCAGTGTTAACAGAAACTGTGAAAAATGTGGCGAGCATCGTTCACTATTCCAACAGCGATGACGGTCATAATTCACCATAGTCACCAATACCGATTTAGATGAGGTTATCTGGAATAACTGTGATCCGCACCGTGGAAGGGACATCAAAAAGATTTCACAGTGTG
Organism: Amorphophallus konjac; assembly: GCA_022559845.1. NCBI lineage: Eukaryota > Viridiplantae > Streptophyta > Magnoliopsida > Alismatales > Araceae > Amorphophallus > Amorphophallus konjac. The sequence goes on along the minus strand of CM040118.1, from coordinate 11,702,462 downwards.
AAATATGTTTATTCATTGAATCACGGAAGTAAGTAGTAACTAACATATATAGAATAGAATATGATGCCTTGTCCTCCCTGAGATTTACCCAGTAACTAACATCCCTTCCCCAGAAGAAAGCAGGACAACATAAGCATGTCATGCTATGGTTGGCAAAACACCTTTCTTCAAGAGATGGAAGAAAACTCCCCAGGCACCTCGCCCAGAGATCTAAGCTGCCATGGTCAAAGGCTCTATCAATTTGGCTTGGATAAGCAGGTGGGAGCTTCCAAAACTGAGTTGTGCACCAAATTCAAATTGAAACCCACATTCAGCCATGTAAGCCCCCTATATATATCCCATGTAATATGTGCAACAGGTGCCAGTGCTACCAGGTGAACTCAAACTAACAACCTCGGGGAACAAAACCAATTAACTGAGCTGAGCAGTACCCACCCATTTGGCAGAAACACAATTGAGAACTACTATCACAGCATCACTTCACAAGGTGTTTAGTCACCTAAGCAGTCAATTATTTTTAGGGAATTACCAGGCCCCATTCACCGCTCAACCCACCAAACAAGATAATCCATGTATTTGGTAACCCCCATGGGACCATTAAGTCATGAAGAGAGGGCAAAGAATAGCATGCTGTATATGTAAAATTTTCTGTGGAACATTAAAATCTGCATGGGCCAAGAAAAAGAGCCTGCTAAGATGTTCAAGGATGAGCACATATGCGAGCATAGGGGATTCCAAAGTCTGTCACTGTTTGTTATGCACCTAAAGCTTTAAGCAGAAACATGATGAGAAGTAGACCTGATAAAACCCAGGGTTGTAAAAGATTGCCCTCAAAAGCCAACTGAGAACAATCCAGCATAAAACAAGCACTTGGAGTTTTACCACAATCACATGAGATGTGAAGATAAATGAACTATAAAATTGCAAGTAAATTATGTTCCCTGGGAAAGTTTTTGGAAACAAATACCTACATATGACAGCAAAATGTGAAGCTCTGATGCTGTTTCAAACACAGGAAGTTTGTTTTGCAAGATGTAAGCAAGTCCACAGCGAAGAAGATTATTTCTGCCAAAGCAAGCCTTTTGTAGTTTGCAGGACTGTGGAGACGATTAATAAAAGACTCGGCAGTGATCGAATCCCCAGTGCAGGCGAAAGGGGAGAGACAAAAGAGAAAAAAAAACTAAACTACACATGAGAAATAACAAAAGAAAAGGCGCGCCGAAAGAAAGGGAACGGCCCTCTCCAGCACTAACCCGCCATGGGATGCGAAGAGATGTACTCGATGGCTATGCCGCAGGAGTCGATCTTGTCGGCCTCCTTGTCCGGAATCTCAAGCTTGAACTCCTCCTCCAATCCCATCACCACCTCGACGACGTCCAAGCTGTCCAGGCCCAGATCATTCTGGAAGTGGCAATCCGGGGTCACCTGTGGAGCATCGCCATCAGCAAATTGAAAAAAACCCCTCTATGGTGGCATGACCCGGCTGCACTCTTAGAAACTTCAACTTTCCATTCAAATCCTGGGTTTCGTGCAGACGAGTGTATTGAGGGCGGGCGAGCTGCAAAGGGGTGGGGGGGGGGGGCAGGGGGAGAAGGGGAAGAAGAAGAATAGAGAGCACGGGGATTAGGGTCGGGGCAACTAATGGGGGAGAGAGGGGACCTTGGAGGTGTCGACCCCAGGATAGCTCTTGACGACGGAGAGGACCCTGTCGATCACCTCCTGCCTGTCCAGGTGCTCGTCGTGGGAGGACATGAACCGGACGGCGGTACTCCTCAGCGATCCCAACGACGCCGGGGGCGCCGGCCAGCCCGTGCGTATCGCCTGTGCCGGGACGCGGATCCGCCGGAGGATCGCCGATCTCCAGGCCGCCGCCGCCATCTCTCTCTCTCTCTCTCTCGCTCTCGCTCTGTGCGTGCCAGACCCACCTCCTTAGACATGGCCGTTGGGCCAGACCGCTTTATTTAATGGGCCGAGCCCAATTTGCTTGGGTAGTGATCATGGGTGTTAGAGGGGTTGGGTGGAAGGCCCGGATATTGGTGCGAATTTTATTATGATCGGATGTGTCTTTCCGTTTGCCCCATGGACACAATTTTTGCTGGTTTTGATACAGATTTCTAACATTAAACTAAGATAATTATAAAAATAACATTATTAGATGTATGATTACAGAAATATCATTCTTATATACATATTAATTAAGATGACTATAGAATTGTACAAATACCCGTCTGGTTAATTGTCGTGTAAAAAAACACATGATGGTGCATAATAGGGGGGGGGGGACATTTTTGCATTTGGGCATGTCACGAAGTATATTTATAATAACAAGTCAAGATACTAAGAATTTTTTTTAACTCCACTTAGATTATAGTTTGAGATAATTATATTTATTTGATGGCAAGTCATGATGTCTAATGGTAGGCGCACTTTTGCATGTGTTCAGAGTGAGATATAACGTGTGTCTAAAATGATATGTCCGCAATTATGGATATAACAAGGTCATTCTTACAATTATCCGCATTGAATTTGACTAAAAATATCGATCACAATGCCATCTTTATTTTGACAAAATCAACAACTTACTTGGCAATCTTTGTTTCTTCTGATTAAAACTTGCCGTTCTCAATAACTCCATTCGAACTCCGAGAACAAATATCTAAAGTTCCTCATTGTTTCTATGCACATAGTACTGCATATATTTTTTAATGATATTTAAAATTATAACTCCATTCGTTTTAGTAGACTGCTTTGTTACCGAGTTAGGATAGACCGATACGGTATCCGATGAGAGAGAATTATGGGGGCCCACACTCTCCTCTCACACACACGCTCCTTAACCGGGGTTGATACCGTATTAGACCCTCTGGAATGCGGTATCCAACCTCAGTTTCAAAGGGGGCCTTAATTATTCATCTGTTTCAGTTTCCACACCGACCTCTGCCATCCTCGACATCTGAAGATGCCGGCCCTACTAAAACGTTCTAGTGAAGAATTGATAAGTATAAATAAACCAAGGCCAAGGGTTCTTCCAAACTTGGAGAATACACATTCAATGGAGGGGGAAGACGTGGGGGAAAGAGGGATTTGATCGAATTTAAACAAGAAGAAGATTCGTACGATATGAAGTGAAAACAGTAGGCTGTTGGAGGGTTTTCCCTCGATTTAAAAAGAGCGGAAGAACAGAGCTAAGGGCCTTGAGATCACCAGACAGTAACCAAGAGCAACGTCCTGTTGATATATGAAAGGAGTATTACATGGGAAACTCACAATCGGACATCAATTCCCTAATGTCATCCGTCCCCTACGTTGCCTAATCCTCTTCTGTACATTCCTCTGAACACCTTTGACACAAACCAGGAAAATATGGGGGGGGGGAGGCTAAGAAAAAAAAAGAGAAGAAAATACAAACGAGAATGGAAGCTATAATCATGCAGCGTGGCATCCCTGTCCTGGCTTTCATCGTCAGCACCATTGTCTTGTAAGATTGTTCGTTTGCCCATTTTGCAGAGTTCAATTCACCGGCTTCAGTCGTGCCCGGGTCGATGAAAAATCAGTGTGCTGAGGCTAGGGGAAGAAACTAAACCTTCGGCATCGAGCGGGATGACAATCCGTGTAGAAGCTTGACAAACCCTAGGAAGCTCAGCTTCCCATCAGAATGCCTAATCCAGTCTTGAAGAACAACATGCATAGGGACAGACGGACTGAGTCCAAGCTCCTGAAGACAAGAAAGCGTCGGTAAGTTATCCTACGATAGAGAAAGGATAAGATCTACATAAGTATCACTCTGTTAACAGCTTGAATCATATACATGAGAGTTGAAACAGAGTACTACATATATGCCTGGTATCTAAAAAGGTATTTACAATTTTCTGTGAAAATCAAGAATCACAGGAAATATTTCATTGGAAAGTGAAAAGAGAAAATATGTTACCGAGCAAGATTATGAAAAATTTGTGAAAAAAATGAACAGAAAATAAAATATGTCTACATTTTAGCAAGAACGGGGAGGAGAAAGAGAGAGAGAGAGAGAGAACATGGGCGGGAAATATTTCCCAGGAACTATTTTCTCAGGGAGTGGGGTCGGGAAATAAATTCTGTGAAAATAGGGAATATTCTAAGAACCTGGAAAATATTATTCCAACCAACTTTTCTTGCGTTGCAAATCATGTATAAATCATTTAGAAAAATATTTCCCAATCTAAGCAGCGGTTTTGGCAAAAATTGTCAATGTACATTGAAAGAATCACAGAACCTCGGCACTCCCACTAACTTGAACCACACACGGCTGCGGCTGGGGTGGAGGTCGAGTAAGTGGGTAACCGAGGTGAGTTTGACATCAAAATTCCAAAAAAACAATGTAGACCATAAACAGGAAACAAGAACAAAGGATTAAATTGGTGAACCTTTCTATCTATTTAATAGAAGCATCTCAAACTGAGAATCAGAAATCCAGTAACGTAAGGACAAGTTGACAGGATTTTGTCAACGATGTTGTGTCAATGATGAGATCACTAAGTCGCATGTATCTTACCGATGCAAGTTCTTCAATCATAATGGGTCTGTTCCCATCTTTTTCAAATAGTTCATATGCACGACGAGCATGTTGTTCCCAACCGTCCAACCCTTCTAGCTGATGCACACTAATTGCAGCAGCTGCAAACTCTTCGAAGTCTAATTTCCTATATTGAAGAGAGCTAACCTGAAGCATTGAAGGAAGATCATCAAAAGGATATCATTAACAAATAGGCAAATCCCAGATAAATTACAGGTAATCTTCCTACGACACATACTGTATGTACGAAGTCGAGAACCCTTGAATCTTTCATGGCATCAGTGGAATTCTTCATCGCAGCCTGCTTAAACTAGCATCATTAGATACTGTTGACCAAGAGGCAAAAAACATTGAAAGCAAGATACTGACCGTTCTTAAGTTTTGCAAGGAAATGTAACCATTTTTGTTTGGTCCTATCATTGCAAATTGCTCGCGCAAATACGAAAGCTGATGTACCGTCAAAGTTTTTGCAAGAGCCTGCCAAATACAATTGAGTTAGACTTGTGATTAATCAAAAAGGATGTCTAAGTTCATCCTTATGGTTGCAAAGCTTAAATTGTCAAATGATGCTTGAGTCAAAAAAAGCAACAAGCAAAAGGCTGACAATGTCCACTATTTTCCAGCAACAAATTGACACCACATCCTACGAATCAACCAAAAGGGTGGAAAGGTTTCACTTAAATGAACAAAAGTGCATGACATCGCTTCGGGTAGGGTGGCTACGAGCAAGGACATGGGAGGGGAGTTGGGGATCAAAGATGTGAGGGATTTCAACCTTGCCCTCTTGTGTAAATGGTTGTGGAGGCTGGGGACAGGAAAGATGGGTTGTGGACGTAGGTGATCAAACAGAGGTACCATGTCGGGAGAAGAGTTTGGGACTTGCGTCCGGTGCCTTTGCATAGGACCTCCCCCTTGTGACGCGATATCTGGTCTTGCAGGGATTTCCTCTCTTTTGGTGTTCGTGTCCGTCTAGGAAGAGGCGACCAGAGCCTTTTCTGGAAGGACAGATGATGTGAAGACTTCACTTTGGAGGTCTCCTTTTCCAGTCTCTATGTGGTTTCAGACGCCCCCTTGGGAACAGTGTCCTAGCCTTACGATTCCCTTTTGTCAGGGAGGACCTGAGATCCGACCTTCAAGAGGGCCCTCATGGATGAGTGGGTGCAGCTCCAAGACCTCCTCTCCTTCCTCCCATTTCATCCTTTGCCAGTCAGAGAGGATGAATAGTTTTGGAGGTGGGAAAAGAAGGATACTTTCTTCGTCAGCTCTGCCTATGCCAAGATCTCTGATGGTGGTGTTCGTCATAGCCTCGCTCAGTAGGTCTGAAGGCTGAAGAGCCCACTGAAAGTGAAGCTTCTCATGTGGAGGATCTCTCAAAGGAGATCACCTACTCGGGGCAAACTGAGCTGGCCCAGCTGGGTTCTCAAAGGCGACAAGACAGTATGGTGGCTCATTCTCCATGCCACCCTTTGGACATTGTGTGGGGGAACGCAACAATTGGATCTTTAGGAGGGAGTTGAGAGTTGTGCAGTCGATTGTCTCTTTTTGTGTGTGATAGAGTGAGGGAATGGGCTGAAATCCTTTGTAATCTGAATTTCCTGAACTTCTCCCTCTTTGTTTATGGGTTAGAGTGAAGCATACGATCTTTATGTGGCTTTTTGTATAAGGTCTTTTTGGGGTACTTTGACCTTACTTGTATATCCCATTTTTTTGTTTAATACAATAGTGGTACCACCCACTTTCAAAAAAAAAACAAAAAGAACAGAAGTGCAAAAGCATATTTTGAAGGTCCACCAGTAAAGACAAAGGTAGGAGGTCATGATCGGGTATGTAATAGGCCAGCTGTGGGCTGACCTGGGTTGGACAATCCTCAGGGAGAAGAGAACTGCATCTTGCGGCAGGGGTTGGGGGGGTAGGGGTTATGGGCAGTCAGCCAAGATCAGTCAATCCTCAGCTGGATCATGTGATACATCCAATTATTGGGGTTGCATCAGATTGGGCAAAACCCAATCAGGTCAGCCAATCCAATCTATTGGAGCATAACAAGCATATCCTTTCTACATGGTATCATAACCAGGGAGAGTATGCCCAAATGTCAGAATGAGACCCAAATCAAGAGAAGCAGATTGATGCTATGATGCTATTAATAACGTAATGATTCAAGAAGACAACAAAAGGCTGGTAGTGATAAGGCATACATGTTCTTAAACATGCCTGTTCCAAAACTGCCATAGGATAGAAATATAAATAACAATAGTATGCCTCAACAACTTTTTTTGAAACGTGGATGGTACCACAAATATATATTAAAAAGGAGAGGGATGTACAGCTATAAGCTATCAGCTCTCAAAACCCCTTTACAAAAAATGACCACCACGCCAAGAAGGTGTACCCAATTAACTTCCCAACAACAAAAATAGAGAGGCGCTATGTGTCTCCACTTTGCATAAATGCTTAGCCCAAAAAGCCACTATCTCACAAACAAAAGAAAATAACCTATCTTCCGGTCTCGCTTCCATTTGGAAGATTCTATTGTTTCTCTCGGTCCACAAGGCCAAGAGAAGTATGCCTCAAGAACATAATGGAACTTTCTATCATGCTCACCTTCCTATTTATCAAGTCACATGACTTTTTGACATATGGTGCCATGAAAAACAATGATTGGATGCATCTCAAGGAGAAACATATTCAAGTATATAGGGTGTCAATACAAATATACCAAGAGTAGTTTGTACATTAATGATCCTGACAGTAAATTATTGACAAATGTGATTTTTTGGTGAACAATGAAGGATGAAACAAACACAGTATACAAAATCACTGAAAAGAATAAAACAAAAAATACCAAAGAGTGAAGGTTGAGCATGTCCCCAAATACCTTATTGGCAAGATCAAAAAGAGAAGAAATCAACATGACAAGGAGAAGAACAACATGCTTGGGTAACTGAGAATTTGAGATACCTCAGTCTAAAAAAGGAGAAAAGGGATGAGGACCAAAGGCACCTAAGACAATTTCCTCAGTCATACAAACTGTGAGTGAGTCAGCAATGTCATAAATCCCCAACGGATTGATCAACACCACAGGAGAGCAGAAGATACTTCCGGATTATGTGAAAGGTTGTAGAATATAGATGATCCAAATGGTACAACTTTATGTGCAATACCCAATATCAATGTTCAACAGGCACACATCCCAATTAGTGGCCAGAGATAATAGTTGCTCATAAGACTGCAAACTGCTCTACATAACACTACAAAGGCTCTCTGCATGCTCTGATATACAGTGGCCAAGTGCATGTGAAAGATGGATAGCAAAGAGGCCAAAGCAAAGAAGAAATCTGAGGAAATATAGCAGAATAAGTTATAACAGGGACAATACTGAGACAGAGCAAGGTTTCAGGTCAAATTGGACTCTAGATTCCAAATAATAAACCGCCTTCAATGCATCCACTTTGTCAAATTATTTAAATAGTACATGACAACGACCATTATCAGGATGACAAAAGTGCTAACATCACCTTTAGGTTTTTATAAAGCATATGCAGCAGTAAAGTTTCCACAACATACTGCATCCGAAAGGCACATATCCATTATATTATTTGAATATGCGTGGTGTGTGCATGCCAGGTCACTTAGTCCTAAAGCTTCTGATGATGACAATGTATCCCAGAAGAAGGTACACCATGAGGGGCATGCAACGCATTACAGAACTGCATTGGCTCTGGACATCTTCTGAGATAATAGCTAGAAAAGAATTCGTACCGGGTCATAAACAAAAGATCGACCAGTCTCCAACCCATCTTTGTCGACATCAAAGGTTGTCACTAGTCGTTCCAAGAGGTGGCAGACCTTTGCCAAAGGATCTCATCAAGTTCAGCACGACAAACTGGAGGGGCACAATGGTAAATAAAACCACCAATTGAAGGTCAAGGGATCTATATCACCAACTGGAAAGAGTCAGGAAACTTACATTGTTGCAATTGCCATACATGCACATGCTGCATGATGGTTGACCCAGCAGCAGGTGAGTTGGTAGCTGGTCTTCCAGCTCTTGTAGATGCATGCGTGGCCCATGCATGTGCGTAGGCACACAGAAAATCACCCTATGCATTTATAAAAAGCATTGCCTAAATCATGGTGTGCAGGATTAGATTGGATCGGGCAGGATCGGCCCGATCTGATCGGTTTTGGGTCGAACTGATCCAACCCGATCCCATGATCCCGATCCTCTTCACAGGATTAGCCGGATCAATGGGGATCGCCCCGATCCTGACTAGCATTGTCCGATCCTAGCCGATCCTTGAACCCTGGACCTTTTTTTTTTAATTCCAAACTGTTTTGTTTTGGGGGGGGCTGTGGATCCCGGCGGCTCTTCAATTGAGAAGGGCTGTTGGAAGTTGCCCAACGGTCAAAATTTGAATGTACAACTTCAGTAATTTCAAAGCAATTTCAATGTACAACTTCAATAAATATAATCCAATATATGTTATTTATTCTCATCTAAAATTGTGTCTCCATTATTGGAACAAATATCCCTTTTTAAAGGATTTTTTACCTTTTTTGAATTTTTTTCTCCACTCCCATAGGTGACTGGCCTGACACAGCTGACTCAGTTTGGGATCGGCCGATCCCACTGATCCGGATGTATTTCCACATGTATTTCCTTCTTCATCAATCACCAAATGCATCCCCAAAGACTCAGAATCCCAGAGAATGAATAACATAATAAGCAGATTCATTGCCATGTACCTACACATAGGCCAACTAGTGTACCAAAGGACATGCATCAAGCAAGAATACTCTTTCATATTCTGCATTGCAGACAATGACATCATCATTGTCATAACCATTGTGATAGAGCCTTTAATCGTCAATCTGGAATCAATTAACAGAGTAGTTAATGCCACGTAATCATTATTTTTTTGAAAGGGATGGTACTACCAATATATTAAACCAAAAAAAGAGAGAGTACAGAAGAATGTACGGAGGCCTAACAACAAAAGGGGACTCTGCAACCAAGAAGTGCCAACCAGCTCCAAAATTCAGGAACCCCCCAAGAAAGCAAAAAAGGAGGATTTACAAGTATCTTTAGTACTTGTCTACAAGTATAGTGGTGTTATCAACCAAAACCTATTACACTTTCAGATGGATACTTTTGGCCTTCTGTCAACCAGAACTAACCTCCCACTTATCCTACTGAATAGTAGATGCCAGTCATCAGGTATGACGGCTGTGAGAAAAAATTATGGACATATCAGATAATACAAGAAAGACATTGAGAAAGACAAAAGAGAAGTGCTTAGTTGAAAATCACATAACAAGATAACAAGTTGATAATGTTTGTATTTCAATTCTGCTAATCAACAAAATTCCTGGCCCCAGAGAGGCATTTATACACATGTAAATTTGATGAAATAACAAAAATGAAGTCTTGGAAGGAGAAGAAAACGCACCCCCAAAGCAGCTTTCCGTAACGAAGTTGAACATATGTAAACTTTGATAAGTCTGTAAACTAGCATATCTAGAGGAATCTTTACATCTTGACAATCACGAATCCAGGGATGGCCTACATACAAACAGGTCGATTAAAAACATCCCAAATATGAAAGTGGAAGCATTTAGTTGTACCATAGGATTATGAAACTTACTTAGGGCCTGTACAGCAGTCATTCTTTTGCGATAGTCCTTATTCAGCAACCTTTTTACAAAATCCTTTGCCTCAGAAGACAAAGAAGGCCAAGGTTGTTCTTCAAAGTTTGGATCTGCCTTCAAGACAGCACGGAATATACCTGATTCTGTCCGTGCCCAGAATGGACGACTTCCACAAAGAAGAATGTATGCAATTACACCAATACTCCACATGTCTGCTTCGGTACCATAAGATCTATGAAGAACTTCCGGAGCAACATAATATGCACTTCCAACAATGTCATTCAGCCTCTCATCTGGAAACCTCCAATGAAAACAGAACATAGTCTTGAGTTTAGATCTTGATGAATATAAAGATACAAAAGAAATCAATCACATTCCTTCTATGTAGAAAGACTAACCAGGCTTCACAAAGTCTGACAAACCAAAATCAATTGCCTTCAAGGGAGCTTTTTCATCCTTTGAAGTGAAAAGAAAATTCTGCGTAGGTAAAAGATCGAAGATCTTTTAAACTCTTAGATGTACATCCCAGGGGGACATTGACATCAGAATTAAGAGAAATAGCATCCACAGAAAGTGGTTTAACAAAACAAATAAAGATTTCAGAATCAAGGTAGAGAATGAAATTCCAGCTGCTATAATCCTACAAAGAAGATTGAATAAATGCTTAAAACATGAAGAGATATAAACTTCAAGTGCGATCCATCTGTTTACCTCAGGCTTGAGATCTCGGTGCACAATGCCTTGCAGATGACAGAAAGAGACAACATTCAAAATCTGGACCATGACAACCTTGGCATCTTCTTCTGAGTACTTTCCTCCCCTGAAATAAGTTGATGTTGGCATTCTCATGATAAAAGTACTAATATTCCCTAAGCATAAAATAGTTATTGGATGGACAAACTAATAAAGCCAGAATGTACCTCGCAAGAATTCTATCTAAAAGTTCACCTCCTCTGCATAACCTGGGGGGCAAAAGGATCATGGGTTAGTTTAGTAAATCAAAGTGGCAAGGTTGGGAACATGTTTATAACATTTTAAAGAACTTCAGGTTAACTGTGACAAGAAAAGTACAATCACATAGTCAAATGCCATCCATTCTTGTGACTAAGCTAAGATAGTAAGGAGTGAATGCCATAAACCATGCCCCATAAAATTATGTTTTGATACATCATTATTGAGAGCACAAAAAACATCAGTAGTTCACCTTTAAGCCTCCAGTTTAACACTAGTTATTAACCTGATGGAAAAACTCAATAATCTATGCCTAACTCGAGGATAGGTTGCCTTTTCTTCAAAGAAATGGGCCTTCAGGAGTTCCTAACATAAGAGGTGGGCTACACCTGAAAGGATACATGCAGCTTAAAGTCCTTAAAACTAAGAAGATGCCATTTGTTTTCCCCTCATAGTAGAAATTTGTAGAGAAAGAAAAACTTCTTAGTGGAGAGCCCATGCTATCAATATCAAGGAGATAGCAAATGTTCCAAGACTGAGTAACAACTCTTGACAAGTTGATGCAGTGCAAGATTGCTCTGGTCTAACGTTGCCGTCCATCCTTTCAGATGTGAAATCATAGCAGCTAAAATAGTTTAGACCCACAAAGCCTACAAATTTAAACTGTCTTACTTTTACACCATGTAGTCTCTGGTATAATTAATAACAAGAACAAGGTCCAAGAATACCAAAGGACCAAAATATCATTGGCATATACTCAACACCCTGAAATATGAAATGTGGCAAAATGCAAACTTAACCTTATTACATAAATAGCACAAGAAATAAATGATCAAGTGAGAAACTTCACTCAATCAATTGCATCTGGATTATCAGGCAGTCATGGTGCTCAACTGCTCATACGGAATCCATCATAAACTCGCAATCATTCATTGCAATTGTTGAAATTGCTCGCATAAGCATTTCTCCAGCAATGACTCAAAGCAGTCCGGCTTTGACTGGAATATATTTGTTTGAGTGAGTGGCACCTTATTGATTTCATTTATAACTGATGAGGAATACATGTGTTCCACTTTGAATCCACGAGCTGAATTCTTAGACAGCTAATAAAAAAAGTGGAAAAAGTGACATAACTAAAGCAGCACTCAAGGAGTCTGTCTCTACAACCAAAGAAGATTCTTCAACATTAAATGAACAGATTTTCTAGAACAACAGGCTAATCTTATAAAGCTCCTTACAACAGTCTCCAGCATAACTCAAATAAGCTGTGGGTAATTTTCTTCCTAATAATATAGGAGTAATAAATAAGAGTCGCCCACAGGAAGTCATAGTTTATCTGCTGCCTACGCTTTAAATAGATTTGGGGAGGATGGATTAATATCTCAACTATTCAATCCACTCGAGCCAGCATATATGAGATGGTGGATGTCAGTAAATTTGGTTTTGGCATTTATCAGTCAAATCAGTTTTACGGAATCAAGCATAACCCGACTTGCAGTAACAATAGGATTGAACAGACAAACAAAAAGTAAAGAACTTCCATCTTCTATAAACCCTGCCAAGTAGTCGCTGCCTGGTTCATGGAATTAGAAAACTGTGCAGGTAACAGTGATCTGAAGAGATTAAATACAGCAGAGGAAGAGGAAGAAAATGAGTAAGATGGTTCATCCAAAAGGTCATGTTACAACAGCAAGCCCAACCTTTCTTCTACTTCACTGTCTGCCCAGACCACCTGATGCACCCACCAGCGAGGTGACACTTAGCACTCAGCAGTTGAAGAGCAGGGCTGAATAGAAGAGATGTAATCGAAAAAAGTGTGAATTGGGGGATAAGAGTATCTCACAACCACCATGGAGGGAGGAGGGGGGAGAGGATGATGATCGAAAGAGAAAGCTCGATTGTGGAGGTCCATGGTGATGTGACCTAATAGAGGAATTGCCACAAAAAAGAGCGGTTAAACAGTGGAAAACCCTAATACAACCATTATTCCACATGTTCAATGCAGACACTTGTTGATGATGTATTTAAATCAGGCTGGGACGTTCAGTTGATGATGTATTTAAATCAGGCTGGAACGTACAGTTAAGTGGCTATTGGGCAAGATTTTTGAATTTGAGAAGCATTTCTGGCAAAAACTCTTCTCTTGGATCTCAACAGGGACACCGAATCTGTGATCTCCAGAAATGAGAAAAACTTTTAAGTTTAAACCTTGATATTCTATAACTGATAAAAGGTCTTGCTCATTTTAACCATCATATATTATCCATTTCCATTAAAAGATATCTTTCTGGTTCTCTTTTGGTCTAGGGAATGGACTGTGAAATTCAATTACTAAAAATTCAATGAGTCCTGTCCAATTAAAAAAAAAGGTTATCTAAAGAAAAAAAATGCATCTCTTCAGAGTATGTATCAGAGCCTTGCCTTAATGTTTCCAACATCAGATTGGAGAAGGTAAAATGTCTCAGAAAAGATGAAAAGGTAAGATTAGAAGAAGTTTGAGAATATTAATCAAACATGATAAACTCATTCAGCAATGGTTTAACTTACTCCATGACAATATACACATTATCCTCATCCTCATAGGCATCATAGAACTGCACTAGATTTTTGTGTCCTGTAAGAGCACTCAATATTTTTACTTCTCTCCTTACATCCTCAATGGCAATCGCTGTTGTCATCTGCCAAAATGTGGCAACTGTTAGATTATACTGCAGCAAGAATTACTCATCTACAATAGAGTTCAAAGGTTTCTTCAAATTAAGTGTTCCATGTTCAGTAAATACCAACTACTCACCTACAATATGAAAGATAAATGAATAAATCTGACCATGAAGGCATAAGACAGAGAGCTCTTCCAACTTAAAATAGCATTAGCATATGTCATACTGATTAACTTAAATTTCTCAGTGAAATATTAAATGCCCAACCGTGGTCGGCAGGTTGGGGGAAGGGGTGGTGTTCACTTGGTAGGCAGAAGCACTCTGGTTCATACCCAGAGGCCTTGTGTTTGAATCCACCAAGGGACAACCAACACTACATCCCGTGGGGGGTGGATAACCCAGCACTGCTTGCGTGACCCCTCATGAAAAGGTGCCTTGGTGTTTTCTAGCAAGGTGCAAGGGGAGACACCTGACCCCGACAAAAATGCCATTGGGATAGGGAAAACATTGGGATAGGGGAAAAACATCAAACATGTCATTCTTACTGCAGGGGTAACACCTAGAAACAAGGATAGATTATCGTTTGCTCCAGTAAAAAAAAGGGTGGTGTGCAGGACAAATAAATTTAGCTTGTGCTCCAAGGACCAGAACTATTCTGTATCCATGGCCCTGAGAGAGGGCAATATCTATTATAATTGAATCCAACACCCTTTTTCTCACTAGTTATAACCCTATGATGACAGGCAAGATGAGATCACCAAGATAATCAATACAAAAAAATCATCCACAGGCCTAAAATAGCATCGAAAGAAATTACAATACTATGCAATTGCTAGAAGAAAATCAATGGAAAGCCAGAAATTACCACCAGTTTTATCCACCAACCAAGGGTGAACGACACCAACTAAAGATCCAATGATTTTGCAAGGTCTTTTATTGGCTGCCTTATCAAGAGTACCAAAAGTCCTACAAGACCCATGGACGTATGCAACAAGTATCATGTTGTTTAAACAGTTTAACCTCATGCAAATTGGAAACAACTTGCGCAAGTTTCAACAGAGTTTGGAAAAACATAGTAGGAGGCAGGTTTAATACAGAGAAGCCATCACCATTTAAGGATGAGTTTTTACAATATACCATTTGGTTGCATCTGGGAATGCAACTTGAAAAGGATCTGTGGGATAATCCTATGATAAAATGTGGATGAATGTCTATAAATCCAAATACTAGCCTTTGCACAGTCTAACCCTAATCATTGCAGCTTTTCATTTTTTACAGTGTCTTGGTCCCCACGCAAATGATGTGGCATGTGCAAAGGCCATCTCCCGCTCCTGCTCCAAATTCTCCCACAATCCAGATCTTTTTTGCATTGCAGGAGAATTGACAGATTCTCAAAACTTCACATTCCAAAACATGTCCTTGGGCTAAGTAATGCAGTGTCCTTGAAGAAGACGGATTGCATAAGGATCCAGTAGAACTTCTTAAATTCACATTCAAATAAACTTGGTCAATGTTTTCCACAAGGTGCAGTTCCATTTTGATCCTCTATTGGCAAACTGGAATGGTTGTGTCCACTTCCTTTTCTGTTCACTAAATTGAGATCATAAAAGTGGATGTACCCCAACATACTTCTAGACAAATTGCCTTTTTTTTCAAAGCTTCACTAACGCATGGCGTGGGAGGAACCGTCCGGAATTCACTGGAGGTCTCTCCAGGAGCAATCCGGTCATTTCCTACTGGGGAGCGCTTCCGGGAAGGGTAGGAACCTGGCTCATGTAGTCTGCTACCGGTGTGGGGGCAGGGGGCATCTCCAATGCTCCTGTGTCTCGCCAGTAGTGAACCAAGGGGCGTTTGTCCGACCAGGTAGGTCATTCGCGGACGTCCTGCGGAGCAGTCCATCCCGCCGGACCAAAGACAAGGATGGTAAGGGCTGCCTAGAAGCGGCGACTCTGAACAAGGAGGTGCTGCTTGGGAGGTTGAGCTGGCTGAGGCGATGCCTCAAGGTGGAGGCGGTTGAAGGGGCTGCGGAAGCAGGCTGGGTGCAGTCGGTGTTGAATGGACGGGGGTCTGCTGGTCAGGGCTAGGAGGTGGTGCCGACTGGCGGCCGGGTGTTCCTTGCAGTGGCTCAGTGAAGAGGATGCGACAGCCTGGGCCAAGACGGTGGTTGCGGGAGTGGAGGGCATCCTGCTCAAGTTGCAAGCCTGGTTGCTCTACACCAGCACATACCCTGATCCTAGAGGCTGCCGGCTCAGACTCCGGCTCCTAGGGATGCCCCTCATCCTCTGTGATAAGGCGGGTGTAGAGGTCGTGGTTAGGAGCTTCGGGCACTTAGAGCAGGGTTCCGTCGGCTTCGCCAGAGGAGGGACCCTTACTTCCTCGGAAGTGGTGGTCTGGACGTTTGGGCCGGAGAAGGTCCTTGCTGTCATAACGACGGAGATTGCCGGAGTTCTCTTTCCGGTCCGAGTGCTAATCATGCCCGAGCAATAGTGTTTCAGGCCGGCCGCACCGTCGAGTGGCGGCCCAGTTGCTGGGCTTGGGCAACCACCAGGAGGCAAGCGGGAGGTTGAGGACAGCCGGGGGGGAGGGGGGTACGCGGAGCTCACCCAATCCCCCCATTTAAATTTAGAATGGATGGGCCTAGGCGGGGAGTGGAGCGGCTTGGATGCCGGGCCAGGTTTGCCCAGTGGTCAGGCTAGTGCAGGTGTCCGGCCCGGTGGTAGATGGGCTTTCAGCTGGGGGTGCGGTTCATTCTCTAGTGGGCCAGGGGAAGAACCCAATCGGTGCTAGCGTAGTGCTTTCGGGCAGTGGTAGCTGGTCAGGTCGGCCATGACCTGTGACTTACCTGTTACTGGGAGTCACGGGATTATCAGGCCCAAGGGTTTCGGTAAGGGCCGTCTCCCCAACCCGTTAAGGCAACCCTCTTGCCCTCACAAGTGGGATCCTATGTAAGTCACCGGCGTCGTATCTTCTTCAGGGGGACAGAGCCGACAGGCCGTTGCCTGCGGGACTACATCGTCTACGAACGAGCTTACGCCTATCATGGGTGCCCTTTGCATTTTACAAGGGGGTTCATCTCTGTCGCTTTTCCCTGAGTCACAGGTCGGTGGTGCGACATCGTGCTCCCCTGTGGTGGGCAAGGAGACTTGGGGGCTATTCAGTGCTACGATGGCGGAGGTGGGGCCTGTCTTTCCAAGATGTTCTCGTCTGGCGGAGTCCGATTCACTAGTCTTGGCTTCCGACTACAGGGCTCCGAAGGAGGCAACTGTTGGCATGGAGTTCCTAGGCTGTCAGCAGTTGTTAACAGTCCGTGCAGTGGGTAGGTAGAGGTGCTGCCCGTCTCATATTGTTGTCTGAAGGAGAGCCCCTGGCTGTGAGTCCTGCTTAGAACTTGCTTACCGGCATTCTACCGCTGGCCTTTGCTATTTCTGTAGGGCCTCCACCTCCGGACGTGGAGTTGCTGTAGCTGGTTCAAGGGCCTTCCTCTAGTGATCCTGTCTTTGCCCAGGTTCCCTCCCTGACGGGGTTGGAGCTACTGTTGGTGGATGAAGAGGGAGGAGGGGTAGTCGGGGTTCAACCTATAAGGGAGGAGCGGAGATGTCGAGGTGTTACGGGTATAGAAGAGGTGAGGGAGATGCTGAGAAAAGTGGACAAAATGGTAGGAAAACAAGTGAGAGTGATGACGAGTAAGGTGGGTATCTCATATGTGACGCGGAGAAGGATGTGAGTGGAGTCTTCTCTAAAATCAGAAAGAGATGGAGAGCGAGTATCATAGTTCAGGTTAAGGCGGACTTGGAAGGAGGTGAAGGTGGGAAGGAGAGAGTCATCCCAAGTGTTTAATGAGGATCTTCTCATGGAATGTGAGGGGCTTGGGGGGTGGAGAAGAAGAGGACGATGAGGGAGATCATCAGGAGATGTAAAGTTGATATTCTCTACATCCAAGAGACCAAGTATGAAGAGGATAGTGTTCCTCTCATGAGGGAGATCGGTGGTGCTAGACTCCCAATCGGGGTTGTCTCCCCAGCGGTGGGCAGGTTGAGGACGATTATGATGCTTTGGAACCTCTATGAAGTGGAGGAGGTAGTGATGGATAGGCAAGTTAGCAGGTGGGTCATCTCTCTCCATTTCAAACAAGTGAGATATGGCTTCTCCTGGGATTTCAGTGGGGTGTACGGCCCTCAATCCAGTTAGGAGAAGCAACTTCTGTGGGATGACTTGATCTATCACCACCTTTCCTTTGGTCGATCTTGGTGTGTTGGTGGAGACTTGAATGCAGTGGCCTCCCCTTGGGAGAGGTCAAGAGGCAGCTCATCCTAAGGCGTCTTGGAGGACTTCTCAGCCTTCATCCAGGAGGCAGCTCTGGTGTACATTGGCATGACTCATGGGCAGTTCACTTGATCCAACCTGCGAGTAAATGTTTCTTGCTCAAGGTTAGATAGATTTCTGGTGTCGTTGATTGGGAGGATCACTTCCCCTATGTGCAAGTGCTTCCCCTAGTGAGGACTACCTCATATTATAAGCATATCCTTCTGAAGACCAACTGTGTGTTTGACAAGAGTCACAACTTCAGCTTGAGAAGCTCTGGTTCAAAGAGGCTGATTTTTTGGACATTGTCTCAGGTGCCTAGAGTGCCCAGGGTGTGGGCTCCTCTGCTATGGCTACTCTGGTTAGGAAGCTTTAACACACTGCTCAGGTGCTCAAGACTCGGGGGGCAGATAAAACCCTTCTAGGTAGAGAAGCGAATGATAGGATTCTACAGCAAATCGAGAGTCTTGATTGTCTGGAGAAGGCAGGTCTGTTGGATGATGAGGACAAGAGACTCAGGGATTCCTTAAGGGAGCACTTTGATGAGATCCTTTCTAGAGAGGAGATCTATTAGAGGTAGAGGTCAAGAGACAGATGGATAAAAGAAGAGGATAAGAACACTTCTTATTTCCAACATATTACTTCTGGTAGGAGGGTCAACACCATTACTTGTATCAAGGTGGGTGATCTCTCCTTCTCTTCAAATGAGGATATTAGGTGGCAGACGAGAGACTTCTACTCTAGGTTGTTTACTGAGGATGATCACTGCAGGCCGAGGATTGCAGATGACCTTCTTCCCAAACTTTCTGTTGAGGAGAGTGAGGCTATTTCACAAGACTTTTCAGAGGAGGAGGTCCATCAGGCGGTATTCTCACTTGTAGGGATAGAGCTCCTGGTCCAGATGGCTTCCCTCTGGCATTCTTCCAGAAGTGTTGGGAGGTTATCAAAGGTAACTTGCTGACTACTGTGAGGGAGTTTTAGGAGAGGAGGGCACATTTGAGTGGTATCAATAAACCCTCCTTGTGCTGATCCCTAAGGGCGCCTTTGACAACCGAGTAGGGTGGCATATTGGAGCGGGTGGGCTCGAATACGCCACCCCACCCCGGTTAGTGGAGATTGTGTGTGAGGAGAAAAGGTGGGCCCCACCTTTTCTCTCTCATCAGTTGCTTATCCCACTTCTTTATCCGCACGTCAAAGGGGCCCTAAGAAGTCAGGGGCTCAAGTGTTTTGAGACTTCAAACCTATCAGCCTATTTACAAGATCATCACTAAGGTGTTGGTAGAGAGATCGGTCAAGGTCATGGATAGACTGGTCAGTAGCTTTCAGAGTGCCTTCATTAGGGGAAGCATATCCAGGATAACTTCTTGGTGGCCCGTGAATGTTTATTTGCTATGAAAGTACAGAGGAAGAAATGAGTGGTCTTGAAGTTAGATTTTGAGAAGGCTTATGATAGAGTTAGCTGGCAGTGCCTATTTGATGTGCTGGAGAAGATGGGCTTTGGAGAGAGTTGAATTGGGTGGACCAGGACTTGCATCTCTTCTGCCTCCTTTGCAGTCCTCGTGAATGGAAAGACATCTTCCTTCTTCCAGAGTGGGAGGGGGCTTCATCAGGGGGACCATATGTCTCCCTTTCTCTTCGTGCTGATGGCTAATGTTTTAAGCAAGGTGTGGCAGAGAGCTAAGGCTATTGGTCTGATCAGGGGTTTTCAGGTTGTCAGAGGGAGACCCACTCTTTCTCACTTGTAGTATGCAGACGACACCATTCTATTCATTGCTGAGGGTGAGCAGCATATCTACATGGTTAGGCTTTTGGTGGAACTATTAGAGGAGGTTACTGGTCTCAAAGTCAACTTCTTTAAAAGATTGCTGATGGGTCTGAATTTGGAGGAGTGGCCTCTTCCAAGGGCAACATGCATTATGGGGTGCAAGATAGGAGAATTTCCTATCTCGTACCTAGCGCCCCCGTTGTCTCCGAGTGCTCTTCGCTGTGCAGATTGGCTTGCTAATGTTCAAAGATATGAGTCCAAGATGGTTGGATGGAAGGCAATACTGTTATCTTATGGGGGCAGACTAGTATTGTGCAGATCTGTGCTAGATAGCCTTCCTATCTATTTTCTCTCTATGTTTAGAATCCCCAAGACGGTGGCCAAGAAACTTGAGTCTATTCAGGGGAGGTTCTTTTGGCATAGCAGTGGAGGGAGATGTAGGGGGTGACATGACATTGCTTGGGGGAGGGTGGCTACTTGAAAGGAACTGGGAAGTTTGGGGATCAAAGATGTGAGGAATTTCAATCTGGCCCTCTTGTGGTGATCAGACAAAGATACTATGGTAGGAGGAGAGTTTGGGACTTGAGTCATAGTCCACAATACATGACCTCCTCGCTCGGGTGAGATATCTTGACTTGCAGGGATTTCATCTACTCCAGTATTCATGTCTGACTAGGAAAAGATAACCAGAGCCTTTTTTAGAAGGATAAATGGTGTGGAGACTAAGGCCTCCTTTCCCAGCCTCTTTGCGATTGCATATGCCCCCTTGGGATTGATATCCCAAGCCTTCGACTCCCATCTTTCTGGGGGTACCTGGGCACGACCATCGGGAGGGACCTCAGGGATGATGAGATAGTGCAACTCCAGGACCTTCTCTCCTTCTCCTCTCATTCCATCCTCTGCCAGACAGAGAGGATAAGTGGTCATGGAGGTGGGGAAAGGAGGGTACTTTCTCGGTCAACTCTGCATATGCTATTATCTCATATGGAGGTGTTCGTCATAGGCTCTTCTCACCGGTCTGAGACCTAAAAGTCTGCTGAAGTGAAACTTCTTTCTTAGAAGATCTCTCACGGGAGACTACCTACTCGGGATAGACTGAGCCGACTCCTCCCAAGTATCCAGTCGACTTGTTGCTTGTGCGGAGTGGACGTCGAGACTCTAGACCACATGTTCGTAGGTTGCTCCTACTCGTAGGGGGTATGGGATGAGCTTGCTAAGAGGACTCATAGAGGCGTCGAACAGCACAACTGGGCGCACTACCTGATGGAGCAATGGGGTAGAAGTTAGCCCCTAAGAGGCGACATGACTATTTGGTGGCTCATTCTCCATGCCACCTTATGGTCGCTATGGGGGAAACACAACAACAAGATCTTTAGGAGGAGTCGAAAGTTGTGGAGTCAATTGTCTCCTTTGTTTGTGTTAGAGTGAGGGAATGGGCTGACCTCCTTTGTATTTTGTAATGCGAATTCTCTCAACTCTTCTCTTTTTTGTTTGCTAGGGGGTTAGGGTGTTCCACGCGGGCATTGTGTGGTCCTTTGTATAGAGATTTTTTAAGAGTTTTTTTATTATACTTGTATATCCCGATTTTCATTTTATACAATAGTGGTACCACCCACTTTCAAAAAAAGAAGATGTACCCACCTCTTCAATTTAAAAGACTGTGTGTTAAAAAGAATAAGGTGGAGGCAAATTCATCAAGACAGTTGAACATTCAGATTAAGCAAGTGCAGAGGCCCAGATCAACTGCACATATGTATAAGAAAAACAGCAGATGGCAACAAATTGAAGACAAATAATAGTGTCGCTAAAAAAATCACAATAAGAGAGGGGAATATGTCATAAGAGCGAGCAGTAAAATTGCTGAGAAAGAAAAGAGAATGAAGGACATGAAGGAGAGAGAGAGAAGCCAAGCAAATGGCAAATGCATACTGGCAGTTGCAGATCCAAACGCAATAGTTCGTAAGGCACAACTCTAGAAAAAGGAGGAAGGACCCAATGAATGTCTGTGCAAAATAGATCCCTTGCTTATCTCAAAGTCATACTACCAAAACGAATCTACTTCATCATCGAAAGAATTCAAGATGTCTTCTCTTTTGTGCAGAGAGAGAGAGAGAGAACTATCAAGGAGTATGTCAAGTTTTCTAGAAGAAAAATTAGGGCAAGAAAACAACTTGAAAAATTTCCGATTTCACCGCACAAAATAACATCGTAATAAAACTGGAATTCGGCTAAAAAATCTAGCAGAAGTCCAGACGCAAAACCGAGGTCACGCAGTCATTACCAGATCAAGGGCCATACAATTCAAAGCGAAGCAAAATGACAACTGGACAAGTAAGATCGATGCAAAGAAAGAGGAAAAGGAAGAATTTTTACAAATAAGATACGAACCTTGGCTTTAGGAATCACTTTGACAGCCACCTCTTGCCCCTTCAGCTCCCCTTTCCTCGCCTTGGCGGAGCAGGTGTATCCGAAATGCCCGCGCCCCACCTCCTCCCCCAATTCGTACTTCGCAAAGAAGTGCTTCGAGAACCCAAAGTTCTTGTCTAATCCCAACTCAGCCTCTGAGCCCTCGGGAATCGAGGCCTCGTTGGGCTTCACCGAGCCATGGCGACGAGCAAGAAGGGCCTTGATGTGCTTGGCGGGGGAAGGAGGCGGGAATGGGCGTTTAAAGATCCGCAGCGGGGTCGAGTTGACGCTGGAATTGGCCGGCGAGTTCTTGTAGGACCGCCGCAGAGGGCTCGGGCTGTAGAAAGGGAACTTGGGAGCTTTGGGGGTCCGCGGAACGGGCGGGGGCTCCTCACTGCTAGGAGCTACGGGGTTGTTATCTTCCGGCGGAGGGCTTTCGATTGGTCTTCCATGGCAGATTCCCATGGAAACTAGAATTCAAAAGGAGGCAAGGAGCAAGGCGAGAAATTTGGGCAGAAAAAAATGGAATTGAAGGCCTGGGTATAACAAGTCAAGAAATTGGGGGGAAAATAAAGCAGATAATTCAGAAACTTAAGAAATGGCGATCAAAAGTTCCTGGCAGGAGGTCAACAAGTCACCGATCAACGGAGAGCGCGAACAAAAACTAGACAGTTATCACCAAATCCAGCGGCAAGCAGAATCCAGGGCCCAGAATACGGAGCAGAACAGGCCAGGCCAAGACACAGAGCTGCTCTCCAAAATTTCACGGCGACAGCAAAGCAGAGACAAGACCCAATGGTCGAACCCAGCAGCTCATATCCCGGAAAAATCTCAGTTTTGCAAGCAAAATCGCCGCTTTGTGGGATTGAGAGGTGAGATTGGAAGGGCTGTTGAAGGAATTCACTTCCACAGGCTAAGCAGGACAGGGGGTGAGCTGATCAGGGGATGCTCGAGGGGCCACAGAGAAAACACCCACGAGAGCACGGAGATGCCCACATCCCCAAAGCTGGAAGATGCTCAACAGGGGGTGCAGGGAAGCCCGAGGGAGACGGAAAGGAAAAGAAAAGGAGTCCCCTTTCGCTGCTTTCTAGCTTTTCTTGGGGGTCGTTTCCCCGAGGGCATTTGTTCTTCTTTCTTTATGGCATCATCAGAAGAGAAGACAGAGAGATAGAGAGAGAGAAAGAGAGAGAGGGGGGGGACGAACGAAGGAAGGGAGGAGGCAATCTCTAATCTCTATATTGGGGAATTGAGATTTGTTTTTTGGGGGCGGGGGGTTAGATCACCCACAGGCTGTCCTTCTAATCATCTACTGATATCAAAAGGAGAGAAAAAATGGGCTTTTTAATGCAAATTCCAGCCGCGAATCTTCTGTACACGCGCTTATAATTTCCCCATATACGGGAGGAGAGCGGAGGTTGACTTCAGGTGGCTTCCTTGGTGGAGGGTGTCGGCTCGGGGCTTCCCAGCGCCCCCACCTCCCTCCCTCATCTCCCCCCCCCCCCACCCCCCTCCCCAGGCTTTAGGTTGCTCCCCTAAATTGCCGGCCAAGGTGCCCCCCGTGGCTGTGACAGTGATCTGCAACTGCAACTCACCTTCCTTTCTTGCCTCTGAAGGAACGATCCCCCCGCTGATCACCCGTCAAAATTCCCTCTTTCAATATCTCTACACGCACGCAGACAAGGCAGATGATCTCCGTTTGCCTTCCGCCAGTGTAGATTTCTGCGCCGTGGCTCAGTGTGCCTGTTTTATTAGAAGGTGCTTACAAGAGGTTAGATAACTCATCCATTGCTTCGTAAAGTGGGCTGCATTTGGTGATATGCAGGAGGTTATCCCCCATTTGTATCGGGGATAACCCCCACTTTATCTTCTTTTCGGTCTGTAGGTCAAAAAAAGTTAATCGGATCATATTAAGAGATAACTCTTATTTAATTTGAATAAATTGTTCCATCTTAAGAGGTGAAGTAGAGTTAACCCTCGTTTATCTTAAAAGGATAACTCATAACTTATCAAAATAAATAGAACTAAACGGTAGGGATAAACTAATGTAGGAGAGATTATCCTCATTTTATTCATCCCTCTGTCAAAGTGAGGTAAAGAGTTTGGCTGTAACCCTCCACCCATGTGAGAAATTAGATTTTTTATCTTTTTTAATTAGAACTTTTTTTATCTTTTTGAATTAAAATAGTGAATCTTTTATGATCTTAATTAGGTATGTTAAATTTAGTTGACATCCATCCAAGTGTCCACTATAATCTTGGACCATGTGAGAGATTGAAAGACCTAGCCAAGAAAAAAAAAAGAAAAATCGGATTGAGCTTAATAGAAGATGGAGCATTCCTTCTTGAAAGATCAAAGCCATATATAATATTAGGTGTACCTTGTAGATCAAATGCTTCTGTCTTGATCCATCAAATATGACAGAAATCAAACTAAGTAACTGACCCATGTGATTATTTCATTGACCAATCAATGGAAAGAAATCAACCAAAATATGACAATGTCTTAGGTAGAGCAAAGCCCATCCAATAGGAGTCAAATAGACTACTCTTAATGATCATGCGGCGGATGATCCATCTGACCATCTGATCCAATTTCAGTAACATGTGCCAAAGTCTGGAGAAATATGGCACTTATTGAATCCCTGATCAGTTAGGCACGGTGGACCACGGTGCAAAGAGACCATCAAGCCCTTCCTGAGTTAGTTTTATGCTCTTCCTCACCCGCAGACACCGTTCCAAATTCAGATTTTTGAATATATACTCTTATAAAGTTCAGTTTTATCAAATATACTCTTCGTCGGAACATATTATCACGAATATCTTCGAAATATGAATAATGTCACGATCGTGTCCTCACCGTAACTCCTTTGTATTTAACTCGAATTAAGTGTGAGTTAAAGAATAAGATTTTTATATAGTAATTTCTGTAAATTTTGATTTTATCAAATATATATTAGATCTAACGACCGTAGACGACATATTTCACGGAATATTATTCTTCGTCGATGCTATTAAATTAAACGAGTATAACTGTAATAATCTTATCTAAATAAAGAATATTTATGATAATATATTCACACGAGAGGTGTACTTAACAAAATTAAACTCTACGAGATTGTCTATATGTAAAACTCGTAAAAATCCCTTCCAACATTTGGTGGGCAAGCCCCGCCCTCGGTGGAGAATTAATTGCGTGGAATCTTGCAGTTAAGTGTACCCGCGATGGAGTTAAAAGTAGCTTTCAATGAAGGTGGCTCCCCTCCTTTCGATATCGCGGCTCCAGAGCATCCAACTTCTGCACCCAAAACGCTGTAGCGATGCCAGTGACAGTGAATCAGGTAAGGGAGTTGGCGAGTATATATAAATGGAGTAACTAGGGCTTCTCACAACTTGGGGTTGTACGGGGTACCTAAAGATTTAGTGGGGCCTTTTTTTTTGACAGAAATTATTGATGGGTGTGTGCATCTCCACATTTTTATTATTATTATTATTATTAATTTGATTTTGTTAAAATTCTCACAACCTCATGGCTATCTCCCCTTCTAATCTATTGCAAACAGTTTGGTAGATGGTGGGCTAGCTTGGTTCCTTTTTTATTTTATATTTTATAGAGAATTTATGTCTCTTGTGAGTTTTAAAGAATATATGTAGTAATATACATGGAATAGTCTAAGTATAAAAATATAAATAAGATTGTTATCTCTAATCATTATATATATATATTTATTTCTGATAATGACATGGTCGTTATATGATGGGATATTTGGTTGTAATTTTTATCTCAAAATAAAAATTAAGAATTGATAACTCACTGAGACACATTTAATAAGACTTCCACAATTTTTTAGGATGTAATCTCATTCCGTTATAATTTCTCCCAAAATAAAGATAAGTCTTTCTATATTTTTTTTAGAGAGGCACAATCTCGTGCCCTATGTCATGTGCGTTCTCGTGAAGGGAACCCTCCTCTCTCCCTCCTCTGCTCCTCCTTCAAAGCCCACCGATCGGCCCGCCCCTCTCCCTCCTCTTACTTCCTACGTGTTCGATGACTCACTGACCACCCATTGTCTGCTGAGATGGATCCAAAACAACCCATTAACCATTCTCCGGTCCCCGTGTCTCCTTCCCCTCCTCCAAGTCTATTTCTCTTTTCCTCCATAGCCGTTGACCTAACCCCAACCTCTTCAATTCCCCCCAGCCTCCTCCTCCTCCTCACCCATCTTCCCCACCTCTCATAGCGTCATCGCGTCACTTTCCCTCTCCCCCCCCCTCTCTCACCGAAGCACCCGCCCATGGAAGCCAAGATCACCGTCGTCTCCGTCAAGCACCTCGAGAACGTCAATTGGCATCGCGGCAACCTCAAGCCCTATGTTGTCATCTACCTCGACCCCGATCGTCGCATCGCCACCCGTGCCGATGACTCCTACTCCACACGCCCTGTATGGAACGAGCACCTCACAATCCCCCTTGAGGTCCCCCTCGTTGACGCCCTCCTCACTGTCGAGGTCTTCCACTCCATGCCCTCCGACACCCCCAAGCCCCTCGTCGGCATTGCCCAAGCACCCCTCTAGGACCTCCTCCTCCTCAAGGACGCTGCCTCCTCCGTCGATGGGTCCCTCTCCTTCAGGACACTAGAACTCCATTGCCCCTTCGATCGGCCCCAAGGCAACGTCCGGATCAAGGTGTCGTCTGGGAGGTGACACCGCCGGTGCCGCCTCTGTGCCCCTCGTGTCATCGGATTACCACATCCTGGACTGCATCTTTCCCTCTCATTTTTCACCCTTCCCATTCTCTTGAATCAGAGTTCAAGTGAACTTTGAGTTACTATATATGATCTTTGACGATGTGAAGCCTTGTTTAAGTTAGATGAATCGTATATTCCCTCTTAGATGGCAGCCCAAGGATGAAGGGTCCATCGCTAGAGTATTTAATTTGTTATCTCGAATGCTGAGCACAGTCATGTTTTTATTCAAATCTCTGGATTCAGGTTAAGTGTGGCGTTCATTTTAAGTCAACGAGAGAAGAAAATGATAAAAAATATGTTTGCCAAACAGCTCTACTTAAAATTTGAAAAATATACTAATCTTCCCAAACAAGAAATAATCAATTTACATCACTTTTGAAAATTATGTAAACAAATGACATGAGATATATATATTTTGAGAGAGAAATAATTTTTTTAATAAAAAAGTTACTCTCAAACATCCTACGAGGGGCATAGAGGTCACCTTCTACATCCATTCTAAATTCTAAAGTTTGTGAAATAGTAAGACAATTAACAAATTCGCTTACCATCAAATTTTTTTTTTGCTTCAGATTCTTGCAAAAAAAACCCTTAATTCATAACTCGAGACATTAAAGTCCGGCATTACTCAAGAAAAATCATAGTCAAATATATATTAGCCGTTACTAAATGTGATATGTGCCCAATTTTATATGACAACTCTTAAAAATATCATATTCCAACTCTAATATTAAACCTTTCACATAAAACATATTTTTTATTGAAGTAAGCTTATCTACATCTCAATGATCACTGATGTCTCACGTACCCTCCCACACGTCACATGGGCGGCTAATTAAGTTGCACGTGCGAGGCGTAGATGTGTGAAGAGTCCCACCCAACTCCCACGTGTTGGGATGTGAAGTTACACCAATCACATCATTTGATATATGCTGCCGTTACAAGCTTTCTCTCTCTTTGCCCCTTAGAATTTTTGGTGGAGGCCGGAGGGGGAAGTATTGGGGTCAGAAATAAGAGTTCACAGGCGAGGCGACTCACAGACGGTAGCGGTTGGCACCTGGTGCGGCCCTGCATGGATACAAACCATGCAACGGGGCCTCGATATCTCCCACGTTTCACAGCACGAGCGTAGAGATCGGGGCAGCCCATCGCGTGTCGCCATCTCATTTGTCTATTTCCTTAACGTTTCCACCGGGTGCGTTCGCCGACGACGCTTTGAGGGGAATCCAAAGCTCATCCGTCGCCTGGGTTGGGGCATTTCAAATGGCGGAATTAAAATAACGGAGGATCGATGTTGTCGTCAAGAAGATAAGATAAGCTACTTGCACGGGTATCCGGTGTTTGGATTAATTAGGTTTTGGAGACCCAAAGGCTTTGACCCAAGCCAAGACAAGGGAACAGTTAAAAATCTCACCTGTTACGTACCCACTGCCGTGTTGATGAAGGTAAGATTCTCCCTCTTGCTCATTAACAAGTTTCACAAGCACAATTAATATAGAGAAGTCAGAAAACGAGATATAATGTTAACGGAGTTCTTCAAAAAATAAAAATAAAATAAAAATCAAGACTACGTGATGAGTTTATGGCCATTTAAGTAAAAGAGGCTCTCGTTGCGCATGTCATGCTAAAAAAAATGGACGTGGGTCGCTCTCGGTTTGGTGGTTGCATGGCGCATGCATAATGTTAAGGTTAATTAATTAGTATATATATGGTAAGAGAGAAGGTGGGGGATCGAGTTAATTTAATTAGGCTCGTACTTATCCGTTTAATTCCCCAGTAAAAACATCATCCCCTGGGGCAGCATTTGCTTGTCCTCACTTCCATCTGTCCATTCAGAGGTGGTAAAATGTCTGTCCAAGAGTACTATTTTCCTAAAGACATGGCAGATATATGGAGAGAGATGTTGCTTGCACTTGTTCAAAGTACGCTTACATCACCATCACAGAGCTCATCACGGCTGATTTATTATAATAATCATTAATTAACCGGTACTGTCGATGTGATCAGGGATACTTAATTTAAAATATATTCCTTAATAAAAAGAAATAGAGAGAGAGAGAGAGTAAGAGTACGTAGCACCATCCATATGTACCTTAATATATACGACCTTCTGTATACAGCTCGAAACCCTAATGCCTGCATGTGCAACTAACCATGCAGCAGTCGCGCTTGAGGAGTTTTAATCAAAGAAGATTGGGTGGGTACACCATAAGAATTTGCATGAGGTACGTACGTAGCACCGATGGTCTCCCCTCCACACGTACCGTACGTCCACATTAATCAACAGCTAGGGAGCTTCAAGAGAAGCTATCCATTAATTAGTTTAAGCCTCTACGAGGGGAAGATGGCCGGGTGAGCGGTGAGCCACCGGCACCAAGCAGGAGGGATAAATAACATTCCTGAGACGTAGAGAGCTGAGACATCTGCATGCATGCATGTCGGGGAGTTTTTTTTTTTTTTTTTGGTAACGGGGAACCTAACATAGTGTACAAAATGGTGACGTGAAATCTAGCAAGGACTACAAAATATTTTATGTGGTTTTAATTAATTTTTTATATAAAAATTATTGTTAAATGAGAATTTACAAAAAAAAAATATTCTTGCAAATATATTAATAGTCATATCACCGTGTGAATTTGAATATTATAAAAACGTCATATTTATTTATAAGCATATCATTTCTTTTTGTCAAAAAAGTATAAAAAAATCACGCTTAAATTAAATGATATTTATGCATTATTTAAATTAACACGGTGATATGTGTGCCAATATATTTATAGGAATATTTTTTATCAATTTATCTGTAACAATGATTTTTATGTAAAAATCCCTTTTAACTATAAGAGGTGAATTTTAAATTTACAGTTTGGTTGTCGATATCACATCTAAAAAACTATTACAGGTCAAATAGACCACTGGGGGCCCGGTGAAAGTGTGAAAATTTATTGAAATAGCAGTACTTCTCTCATTATTCCATGATGCTTTATATAACGTACACCCAGTAAGGCTACATGATCGTATGGCGAAAACTAAGCTGTCATTTGAGGATGATGGAAGTGGAACTATCGCTAATGCTGTCGTATTTAATGCGATTTTTAACTAATTTTTTTTTTGTTTTTTTTTATAAATTTCAGCTTAATTGACCTGTGTAACCGCTGACAATTATTAGCTAGAGCCGGCCACTTTTCCAGACTACTGCTGTCTCTGAAAAATAATCATCATGATACTTAATTTTCTCCTATCAGCCCTTAATCTAGAACTATCATATATAGATCAAAGTCCAGAAGTTTTAAAACCGACGATTTTAGAAAGGATAAGCATGCACATGTATACTCTCAAAATCTATTGTATTATACTAATTAAATGCTCTTATATATTTCTTTATATCGTCACATACATTCTTATAATGAACTGTATTCCATCAATGTTTATACTCTTATCATCATTCATTTATCATTTTTGAACTTACTTTATAGGTAACTTGAGAGAAAGAGAGAGAGAAGTATTTTGCTCTTGTTTAACCTCCTCGATCATATAATTAAAATGATCGCATGTATGTCTCTAAAACCTTTCATATTCTCGTACATACCCCTATAA
Source organism: Amorphophallus konjac (assembly GCA_022559845.1). Lineage (NCBI taxonomy): Eukaryota > Viridiplantae > Streptophyta > Magnoliopsida > Alismatales > Araceae > Amorphophallus > Amorphophallus konjac. The sequence continues at coordinate 11,671,837 of CM040118.1, read as the reverse complement.
TCTATATACTTCACGCTTTCATTATATTTTGTATGGAATATTTCTTAAATTCTGACAGTATTAATTATAATCAGAGAAATATAATCTGAGCAATATTAATTACTTATTGGTAGTGTGTACATGACAATATAAAAAACGCAGAGATGTAAAATATAATAAGATTAATTTGAACACACGTGTATAATCATTCTATTTTAATACCAAAAAGTAGAGTTTGCCGACCCGGTCGACCCGGTCTCCACTTGGGTCGGGTCGGGTCGCTCCCGTCTCGGTCCGACCCGATCCGTCCTATTCTAAAAAATCACTATATATATATATAAATATATATATAATATAAGCTTATAATAAAATAAAAAACATACATTATATATAAAATATAATATAATATAATATTTAAATAATGGGCCGACCCAGTGACGACCCACAGCCCGGTCGACCCGGTCCCGGCCTGGGTCGGGTCAGGTCGTGCGGGTCAAGGCGAGACGCACCAGGTCGGCATACCCTGCCAAAAAGTACGTGTATCACGTTACAGTACACCAAAAATCTACGTTTTCCCTCACTAAAACTTCTGTTAAACACACCCATAATTAAACAACTACAGGCCTGGCCTTAATTTCTGTACTTGACATGCGAGATATATGGCAACAGGCGTTCAAGCATTCTTTAATTATTAGACGTGGCCTCTTGGGCGCGCCATCACCACTGTCCTGGGTAGAATCATTAATTAATTGACCCCAGATCACTTTTATAATCCTCTGTTCCACTTTCTCCATATTTTTATTTCGTCAAACAGCTCCAATAAACTTCAATTTTTAATGAAATCTTTAGTTAATTTTTAACTTCTATAATATCTCACAATATTTATGGATTAGTCCCTATATTTATTTATAACATCTCAAAATTTCAAGTTATTTAGTGAAACTTTTCATATCAGTACTGCGTACAAGTGCATCATACGTTTATGAAAAAGTCCTCAAAAAAGATATTTAATTATCAAATTGAAGTGTAATTGTGAAGACTTATAAATGAATATTTGGGCTGGAAGGGTTCATCCATGAACATCAAGGATTATAGCTAGGGATTGACAAAAATCTCCTTTTTGTTTTTATTGCTATTATATGGTTGCTTCTAATCAACCCCCCCCTCTCTCTCTCTCTTAAAAGCCTCCAATATATAATTCATCTTTACAAGGAAAACTAAAATACAAAGCGAATCAACTGTGTGCATTATTTCACCTATGACGAAACCCTGATGCAAAGGTGACGCACCGTAGCTTCCACGACGAATAGGAGGATCATGTATGTCTCAACCATGTGGACGTGGAACAATAATCCCCACTTTCCACCTCCCCTCCTTTATTCGAAAGCGACTGATCCACGGGTAGCCGACGAACATGGGGGGCGGGGGTACCTCAAATGATTCCCACTGAAACGGAATAGGTATTCCCACTCTCCAGCGTTCTCTCCTCTTCCCCTTTTTTTTCTTCTTCTTCGTCTCCGTCACCTTATTCCTCTCTAATCTTCTTCCGTAGGGAAGCTTTCTTTTGATCATTCTGATAATATAATGAGTTGCCAGAGGCGGATCGCAAAGCATGCCGGTTGACCAAACCAATGGGGTCTGAGACCGACAGATGAGATGAGTCGTGAGACTTTTTGGAGGGTTCATCAGGGTTGACTGCCGCTACAGCTCTCCATGTCCGACTTTATCTGCGGATCCCCATTATCACGCGGTGGTACGACCCGGTACAATCATTCTTCTGCAATCCCTGCGCTCTCTTTGGAGGTGGGGCTAGCCGCAACCCCAAGCCGACATCCGCGGTTCGTTCCCACCAACCCGTCAACTTCGGTTCGGATCCTCCGTTGGGAATGACTAGGCTCGGATCCACAGTTAGGGTTGACGTAAGTCGAGATTATCAGCCATCATCAAGGTCGAGCGTCACTTTGATAAAAAGATAAGTGGGGTTAAAGGTGAATTACCCAGGGTGAGATAACTTAATCTTAATTTGACTTTTTTTATCTTAACCGGAGTCGGTTAGGGATGACTTATCCGCCCCTAACTCACCCTGTTATCAAAGTGGCCCCAATGATTTTGTGATTTAAAAGGAATGAAATGCAGATCCTCACATTTTATATAAACTCCGAAAATCATTGGGTGTCGCTGGAGTAGAACAAGATCTCTCACATTTTATATAAATGCAAAAATCATTGTATTAGACCTCTAATAATAATAATAATAATAATAATAATAATAATAATAATAATAATAATAATAATAATAACAACCGAATGATCGAAGAAAATCAAAAATTAACATGTCCAAGGTTTGAACTCTTATGGAGACTTTGCTAATCGAGTGCGATTAACGTGCTCGACCTCGGGAGGTCGAGTGCGCTAACCAACCTCGGTTAGCACAGTTGGGTGTGAGAAGAGAGCGAGACCCACCGCTCTCTCTCTCATCTATCGAGTTATCTTACCCGTTTCTCAAAGCGGTCCTTAACGTCCCTCCATCTTTCTCGGCCTCTCAATGCCACTCTACTGCAAGGGCGGGGTGAGTGGAGAGTTTAGTTGTGGATGGTTATATTGGGGCGAACTGCATGTCATAATGTAACTCAATCAACGACTTTGGTGATTAATTAAGGTGGTCATCTAGTTCGACCAATTACTTTAACTTTGGGTGACTCCGGTTGACAATAAATCCATCTTAAGTCATTTTTTTCGTAAGTGGATTATCATAAGCAAATGGTTTATTAATAACGTAATTTTGAAGTTGGAGTGAGTTAACCGACGACCAAAGAGTTCGTCCGGGAATGGCTTCGAAGAGAGACGGAGGAGCAATGTGGCATTGTGGCCACCAACAGTCCGCAGGCGAACAGCCCCGCCTAAGATGGGAAATAGTTGTGGGGTTCCATCGTACGTACGATAGCAACAACATCTAAGATATTGCGATCTCATTTTTTTAAGGTCATGTTTGGTGTAGCGTTCATAAACTTTGTTATCTCGAGGAAACAATGATGGATCTTGTTAATGGGCCGTAGTGCCCATTGGGCCGGAGGCGCTCCGCCGTGGTGGCGGTCGAGCGCGCGCGAGGCGCGTGCCCACGTGCACCTGCCCACAAGCGCGCACACACTCCGCGTGACACGCTCGCGGGGTGCCACCAAGAACTCTCAATCCTTATCACGAGCTCCCACCTCCTCTTCCTTCTTATCCTCCTCCTCGCCTCTTCTCTCCCTCCTCTCGCGTCTTCTCTCCCTCGCCGCCCCTCTCTCCCTTATCTCCTCCCTCCTTTCTCCCTTATCCTCTCTCCCTCTCATTCCTCTATATATATATACCCCTTAAGGGGGTTGATTAAATGCAAAGAAAAGAGTGAGGAAGAAAAAGGGAAGGGAGACACTATGTGTGTAAGAAGTGAAGGAGAGATGGCACAATGTGTGCGAGATAAGGGAGATGATGTGTCAGTGAACTACGTCACGTTGTCAAGTTGGTCCGTTGAGTACGAGAACTCTGGGAGATGTACTATGGTGGGAGTTTATCTCCATTGGCCAAGGCATGTTTGTGGGATGACGAAGAAGTGTATAAGAGAGAGAGAGAGTGTGTGTACGTGTGTGTAGAGAACTCGATAGCATAGCGCCCGTGACGACTGCGACAGTCCCATTTCTCGATTCTCACTATCCATTCTCTCTTCTCGTCATTCTCCTCTATGTGTTAGAGGCAACGATAAGTATAGCGCATCGGTGTGCCGACTGCACAATATTAGTCGCGGGTTAATCCCGTGATAGGTATGGTCTGCATCTCTAGGGGAATCATCACCATAGTCTCTGGATTTAGAGTGTGGACTTTTGGAGCCGACTCTAGTAGTCCACTATGTGACTTCGCGATAATTTACTAGTAGAGGTCGACTTTGGTAGCCGGCCTTGTACTCGGATACCGAAAATACGTACATATGTGTTTTGATTAATTTCCATTTCTACTGGTACGTGTGTACGTCTCGTTTCTGCCGTGAGATATGTCCTCTAACTCTGAACTCATTTGATTATATTTATATATATATTTGTTGTATATATATCCGTAGAGGTTTTTCAACCGATCTTAACGTAGTTCATGCAATGTTAGTGTTATTTTTTGGATTTGAACTAAGAGCATATCAAACCATAAGTCTATAACTTCCTAGATGGAGTAAAAATGAAGTTGTTAGAAGATATAATAACCATTCAAAACTAGCCACAATAACTCTTTATTTGTGTTTTTCGTGTTGAAAATAAATGTTAATGCGACTTCTGACTAAAAGTTTTGTCATACATGACTTTAGACTGCATTTGAAAATAACGTTCGACAGAAATTTTAGAGATTTTAATCATTAATTTTTTCACCCGTAAATTTGTTAGCCCAAATTTTGAGAATTTAAATCATTAGAATTTTCACCCGCGAACTAGATATTTTAATCTAATGATATCAACCTAAATTTTGGGGATTTCAACGTCGATATCATGTACGTCTTATAATGTCATAATGAAAGATTAATTACTCCTCTTAACCTTAGTTTTCTTTTCTAATTGTTTCCCTGAAGTCTGGAAGGAGTTATAGTCTAATCTCTTTGAAGTTCAGGGTTTCAAAAGGGTTAAACTCCAAGTTATAGTCTAATTAACTTGAGATCAAAAGGGTTAAACTCCAAGTACATAATTTCTTTTCATAGTTCTGAGCTCAACTAAAACCTAAACATTTATGCATATAGCCGGTTTGACAGAGATTTCATATATTGGAATTCTTAATATATACCCTACACATGATCCTTGTCAAATGAAAACGGGGAACCTTAGCTTATTAGCATTGCAGTCCTAATTCTAGCATGAAATCATCCGAATTAAATATTCTCAATTTTAAAATTGAAAACAGCCACATATTATGAAATTGATGATTTTTTTTTGTAGAGCCAGAAACAAAATCGTACCTAAAGTGTAATTAAGATAGTCAGATATATATTTCAACTTAATTAGAAGTTTGAAACACTTCAAATTCTTCACTCGGTTTATTTCAACTTAATTACACTGTCTATAGTATGATGTACACAAAATCGTACCTAAAAGTGTAAGATAGTCATGATATTTTTATTTTCATAACAGTCATATTATATATTTCGACACTTGGGTGATGCAACATGTTCATCCATGTTTACACAAACTCTTTTTATAATTTTCAAGGTCCATCTTTATACAAATTAACTCTTCATCCACATTTCAACACTTGATTGGTGTTTCAATTAGTATTTCATAGGTAATACTCTCTATATGTTCTAAAGTTTTACGAGTAATATTTTGTGCATCGAATTCGGTATATAAAGTTAACTCAAATTATAATATTTCTTCTCATTGGCTTTAAAAAAGGTTGAAATGATCGTTTTCGTCAAAAAAGGACGTCTCGCATCAAACTCGTACGACTCATTTTTTCGCTCGGCCGAAAAATACAGGAGTGAAATATTTTGTAAGACTTAAAATATTTTATTACATGAATGAAATATTTTATTATAAGAATGAAACGTTTTGTTTGACTACATAAATGAATGAATGAAACATTTTGTAGAAATGAAACATTTGTTACAGGAACGAAATATTTGTTATAAAGATAAAACACTACATAAATGAAACATTTTGTTACAAGAATAAAATTTAACAAAATGTTTCAATTCTATATTAAATGTTTCATTCATATAACAAAATATTTCAGTCCTACGAAATATTTCACTTTTATATTTTATTGTCGTGCGAAAAATTGGGTCCTACGGATTTGACGGAGACTTGTACAGGTACGATGCGGGACGTCTTTTTTTAGACGAAAATAATCATTTCAATTTTTTTAAGAGGCAATGAGAGAGAATGTTATAATTTGAGTTAACTTTATGTACCGAATTCGATGCTCAAAACATTACTCGAGTTTTATAAGATCCAACGGTCGGAATTATCTTGAATTCGAGTTTAAGAAAGCCGAAGTCGCAAAGGTGGCGTTATATGCAAAGCCGTGCGGAATTCCCTAGTCCTTCCTCAAAGAGAATATTCACCTTTCCTTTGTTTACTCGATGCTTCTCCCTTTCAACAAAGGGCCAATAAGTTATCTGCTTTATTTATTTGCACAAGAATTACATTATATTTTTCCTCCCACCTTTGTAGTACGTCCTACACATCGGTGTACGTACCTGGCCTTTTTCTTTAGTCAATTGCTTGTCTTCATGCTCTTGAACTTCGCATGGTCATTACGTCACGAAATGAACCTCCTTCCCTCCGATTGGTATTTGGTGGGTGCCAATGCTTGCTCAGGTTACTTGACCAAGGAGCCGTTTGGTAGAACTTAATTTGCATCGAGGTACGACGCAAATTAATAATGCTCACTCACCTATGACATTAGCTGTTCATCTTCTTTCCAAACGATTACTATAAACCGAAGAGCACTAACACTCCGAGGATATTCTCAAAAATGATAAGACAATTGATACTGCGTGAACGAGGCGTGACTAGGGTTGTCAATGGATCGGGTTTAACTCGGGTAGATCAATACCATACCCTATCCGTGAAAATTTTACTAATACCATACCCGGATAGTACCCTATTATTTTCGCAGGTATGAATACGGGTATATCCGTCACGGGTATAGATATATCCGCAGATATCTGTATCCGTCCATAAAACATGAGTCCACGTTCACATTTAAAGAAATGTGAGATTTATGAGAATTAGAAAAAAAGAAATCCGGCCAATTCTTTCCTTTCTAAAATAATTTTTATATTTTATAAAAACGATCTGATAATTTTAGAATGAAGTCTAAACTCACAAACTCAACAAGACGGGCAACGGATTGGATTCATGTCAAAATCATAGGTCTAACATGCACAATAAGTTATTAAGAGCAGGTTCAGATCAGGTACGGGTTTGGGTGCACTAAATCCATACCATATACGAATATGAAACGGGTATTTTAAACGTATCCGAACCCGAATCCATATCCGTTTATTCGGGTATTACCCGACCCATCACGGGTCAGGTAATGCGGGTAATCAGGTTTGCGGATATTTTTGACATCCCTAGACATGACACACGGGCTGCTGGCCCCTCCTCATGCCATTGGGTACTCACGTTCATCGTAGATCTTTCAATTAATGGATGATAATTAATGTGAGAACCGACCTCCAAAGTATTGATCCTAGGAGTTTGGTCATTAAAAAATGACTCGGGGAGTGAAAACCTGCCTCATAAATATATAATTATCTTGTTAACATCTAATGTAAGATTATCTTGTTATCTATATCTCCTCGTCAGTGGCCATTGGCCATGGTTGTATAGCACACATTGTTACCTAAAAGGCGCAGGAGAGTTGAATCGTTTTAGATGGTTGAAGGTATGGTTTGACGTATCGACTTAATACGTTACGTATCGTATCAAATCATACTATTCGAATAATATCGGTACAATTAATCCGTGACACGTAATTATTACGGTACATACATCATTTTAAATATTATATATTTTATTTTATAATTGATATATCTTAATAGGTCAATTAGTTGAAGCAATTCCTCTGCGATACTTGGTTTCGAGTTCGAAATCGGTGAGCAACAGATTGTGAAATTCAAATCTCACTCCAATTGGACTAAATATAATTTATTGTCATATTTTATTTTATTAAATATTCATTAAGTAATTGTTCATTTTTGATATATGATGATACATTATAGTATCATATCGATAAAATATTTATACGAGTGGATCGATAAATTTTAATCGAAAGATCTTTTCATAATAGAAGAAACCATAATTTTACTAACACACCCATGGATTTGAGGCAACGACTGGTAACCCATCAGGGGAGAGGCCAACGATGAAGATCACACTCATGACATCTCTAACGTGTCGTCGTGGATTTGAGTTATAGACTTTCAAATTTCTCTGTGTTGCCAGAACATTAGAAAGGCAAAAGTACCATTATTTTACAGATTAAAAAATTGGAAAAAAAAGGAGGACGAGGTATTTTGATAAATGGTCATCTCCGCATTCGCTAGGCACTCTAGAGTAGTGTTTAACGTCCCGTCTCACTCCATCTCGTGATAATATATATATATATATATTATATATATATATAATAAAATTTGTAGTACAGTTGATTAAGTGACATGTGTGTGTTTCTTTAACAAATCTCATGTTTAAATCTTGCCAGTGTCATCACATTTTGAATTTTTTAATAAAAAATCTTTAAAAAACTCAGAAAAGGCACCTAAACGATAGGATTCGAACTCAAATCACCTTTGAACGAGTGAAAACAGTTAACCAACTTACCTATTAAAAGTTTTGAATTTAAAATAATATATATGATATATAATGTGACCCGATAGCGACTCACAGTTTGATCGTCCCGCTCAGCACTTGGGTCGGTCCGAGTCGTGCGGGTCGGGACGACTTGCACCGGGACCTGCTCCAGAGTCCAAAAGTAATCCTAGGCCTACTTTTAGGGATTTCGAGTTAGTGAGTCTTCTTGTGTTTAGATTCTCTCTCTTAGAAGATATCAAAACGTACTTAAGTCGAGATGAATTGAGTGTATTTGATAGCACTTATTTTTCGTGGAAGATTCTAATGATTCGAATCTCCCTAAGTATTATTATCAAATGTTATCTAAAATTTTAAATTAAAGATATTTGACTTCAGGATTTCAATGTGTTTTCGTATGGGAAAAATAGAACAAGATAATAATAAGTCGGTTACCATCATGATCCCTAATTAGCCCCTCTTTGATAAAGGGATAGACAAAATGAAGGTTATCCCTCTTAGATTAGCTTGTCCCTCCGTTTAGTCTCATTTAATTTGATAGGCAATGAGTTATCCTTTTAGGACAAATGACGGTTAACTCTGCCTCACCTCTTGGGGTGAAACAATATGTCTGAGTTAAAGAGGAGTTATCCCTCAATCTAACCCGATTAACTTTTTTGGCCTATCAAACTAAAAAGGGTTTTTTTACATAAATACCCCTCTAAATATCAGTTATGCCAAATATACCTCTCATTTGAGCATATTATCAAAAATATCATCTATTTAATCTTAAATGTTGCAACTAAGTCCCTACCGTAACCTTCGTTGATTTAACTTGAGTTAAACATGAGTTAAGCAGTAAAATTATTTAGATTTTTTACATAAATACCCCTCTAAATATCGGTTATGTCAAATATATCCCTCATTTCACTGTAATTAATGACGATAGATAAGATATTTCACGGAATATTCGTCTCCGGTCGACGTCAGTAAACTATAGAGACATAGTTGTAACATTTAAAATTAAATAGAGGATATTTTTGATAATATGCTCAAATGAGAGATATATTTGACCTAACCGATATTTAGAGGGGTATTTATGTAAAAACTCCACTAAAAAAGAGGTAAAGTGGGTGTTATTCTCGAGATAAATGAGAGATAACTCCCAATCAAAGTGGGGCTAAATTTAACCTTGTAAACCGGGAAGATCACATGTAAATTATCGAACAACCAAGAAATCGCTTCCTAATAACTTGCCTAAGAGATGCGCGTGGAATCTAATGTCCATAGAATCACTTCTAATTAACCCCTCTAGAAGTTGCCGCCCAGATAGCAGCACCCCCGCCCCCCCCCCCCCAAGACTTCCCCACTTCATCTATGAGATTTTTTGTTTTTTTAGCTCTCAAAATTTCAATCTAGATATACTTTTTAAAATTTTAAAAAATATTAAAAAATACCCTATATTAGTATGAAAAAAAAATCTCTGATGTATTTACGAAAAAGCCCCTTGAATAAGATGTTTAATAATTAACGAACTATTGTGAGGGCTTATAAGATAATATCTAAATGATAGGTATAATCCGTAAATATATAACAGAGGGGTTTATAAACAGAAAACCCCTTATTTTTTCCGCCATTGCCCGCCCTCGCCTTCCAAGTTCCAAGTTCCAACGTCTTCTTCTCTGCTCTCTCTCTCTCTCTTTTTCGGGCTTATGGCCCATCTCCAGGCGGTACCAGAGAATCTCCCCCTCCACCCGGCTACATCCCTCATGAGCAGACCCTCCATCAGTTTCGTCTCCAGAGTCTGCCTCTCCTCCGCCAGTCTTTGCCGGCGCTTGTGTGGCCTCCCGGTCGAAAGGCCGGCTACCGCAGTATGTCGGGTGGCCCGAGGCACGAGCAGGCGGGGGCCCGGAAGCGCCAGGGCGGCCGGGGTCGGCGCCTCCGCCGTTCAGCTCAAGGAGGACTGGCTGCTGTCGATATCTTACCCATTTCCGGAGGGGAACGGGAGACCGCCGGGTTACGAGGAAGAGAAGGCGGAGAGCTGCTCCGGGTCACAGTGGGTGGTCGGGATCGACCCCGACGTGTCTGGAGCTCTGTCTCTTCTCAAAGGAGATGCCGCGGAGGTAGCTATTTTTCATGTCTTTCCATGACCTTATATTCGTAAATGGGGCATTTCGATGAAATATGTAATACGGGCAATGCCTAAGTTATTAAGCGAGGCGCAGTGATGATCAATGTTCAAACGTGGGGCTTGCTTCTGCTTCTGTTCTGGCCTACTCTTTTCGTATTCACGTTCTATTGTTGCTCTGGACCTTTAGATTCTTAACATTCTTTCTCCCTTTTGTTATCCTATTTTTTTTCTCCCGGAGAAAATGTTCGGTTTGCTTGTATGGAGTATCCATCCGTGAAGTGTTTGTGGATTTGCTTCTATGTGATTTTCCAGCGATCAGGTTAAGTTTGTTGGTGGACTCTTCTGTTACTGAATTAGGTGAAGCATCCATTTTAGTTCCTCGTTTTGATGTTTCATCTGGATTTGTTGTGTCTGGGCTTACTCTTTAAAGCACACATGCATTGCCTCTTGGGAAAGTTTTAGCGTTGGACAGGGCTAGTGTGTTAGTATGATTGGAAATGGAAGGCCTCTACATTAGGCTACATTGGGAACTGTGGCACCTTTTTTCCCGATAAAGATAGATTGTGCGACCAATTTGTTGATAAATAGAGGTAGTACAATCAAGAAAGGAGAGGCTGGGTTCCTCTACCCTTAAAGGGGCATCGAAAAATGAAAAGTACTTAGGAAAACTACGACTGGCTACAGGTGCCTTCAAGATATGATGATGCCAACTCTCGATCAACACAATGGCTTTGGAACAGATGTTCTCCCCATAAACTTTGTTCTTTCTGAAGATGTTGTCAATTCTTTCTTTCCAAATGTTCCAACAAACTGTCGCCAGAGTGATGAGGAAGATGTGTCTTTGAAGCTTTGAGAAGTTCTTCCCAGCCCCCTTCTTGAAGAACTCCCACATGTCAGACACCAAACTAAAAGAAGGGTAGAACCCTACTAGCTTGGCGATGGTATACCATACTTTAAGGCTCAGCGGACACTGGACAGAAAGATGATCCACACTCTCATCAGCTTATCCACAAGCACAGTCAAGGTGGATCCTAGCTTTGCGGCATGCATTTGAAGCTGAGATACTTATTAAGTCCGTTTTCTAGAACTGTTTGCTTCAAGCAATAGATGATGGTTTTAGCTGGACGCTTATTGTGTTTATGGATCCAATTCTACCCAGAAAGGAGATCATTTCAACGTGAATTAAGAGACAAAAGTATGATTGTAGTGGTGTGTTTGTGAAAAAGATGTTACATTTTCTCACCATGTTATCTAAGGTCATCAGACTCATCACCTTGCTTTCCTAGGCGATGAGGCAAGGCAAGGTGGACATGTTTGCCTCAGTCACCCAGGCGCTCACTATGTTATCTCTGTCAAATGCTTGCGTGCGTGCTTTTTTTTTTTATAATTATGTGGAGCTACTTTTACATAAGATTTAATCATGTGGTGCTACTTTTGCTCCTCTTAAGTCTTAAGTATTCCAAAGTGGCTAATGCCTCTTTTAACAATGGCTAGTGTCCCTTCCCCCTTTTTTTTGAAAGTGGGTAGTACCACTGTGTGTATTAAATGAAAAGGAAGGTGTTTAAGTGTAAACAAGAAGCTCCCGAAAAGAGACCCTGTACAAAAAGCCACGCCAAGGCGGTGTGGGGCCGTTCACCCTCCCACCAAAGGAAAAAGAGGTCGCAATTTTCTGATTCTTGATGATCCCTATGACCATGCACTACTTATGAGTGTGCTTGATACAAAGTGGGCTTTACATATTGGACATGATTAATGTTTCCTAGAGCCTTACATATCATTATCTTGGTTGTTTTCTTTATTTTCCCCTTAATTTTCTTAGTTCATAGTGATTTGTGGAAGAAAACACATTGCCTCAAAGGCCACATTTTCTATCTCTCTTGGGGTTGAATCCATTTTACCGGAATTATTTACCACGGGCTTTTACTTTCCGGGAAAAGTGTTACCCTGATTCTTCATTTTCCGGAAAAGTCCGAGAATGCGAACAGCCCCCCACCCATGCAAACCCGAACATGAAGACCTAGGATTGGAAGATGATTATTCAATGCATTTGAGCCAGATGCTTTTTCCACAAAATTTTATCAAACCTAATTGTGAGATGATTTTAAATTTGTCAGTTGTTTTGTAATCTCAACATTTCTTGCATCTGTAACCAAGAATGCATCAGTAAAATTGATCTGGACAATTTGCTTGCTAAATTTGGTCAATAAAAACCAGTATAAGGCTGATTCCAAGGGCCAAAACACATTGTCAATCAATGTGAGAGGTGAATTATGGACTGCTTTCTTGTCACCTTCCAAAAATGGACTGCTTTCTTTTGGCACATGCGTGCATTTAAAGGAATTTGAAAAGGCATATGGCATGATTGATTTTGCCCTTTGAAAAGGCACGTGGCATCTTTAAAGTTGAGGTAATTTTATCAACTTTGTGGATAATTTCCATCTTTGAAGAGGACATTGTTGAAAACTAGCTGATAAAACATAATTTTAATGAGATAGGAAAAGTCTGTGATTTATGTAAGCTATGTTTAATGTCTTTATGGAGAATGACACAACAACTATGGGGAAGTGGTATTTCTCCCTTGGAATTGGAACCTAAAAGGCCAATCCTGATCCAATCGGCCACTCAGGATCAGGATTAGCCCAATCTGCATCAAATTTGGCTATTCTAGATCAGGAATGGCTGCTGCTGCGAAACATGATTAAAATTGCACAGGGATGTCTATTGCAACATGTTGTTAGGGAAGTAGTTAGAAGCTTTTGGTAAACGAAGAAAGATGATGTCTGCCTAAGCAGCCTTCCTACATGGCCTTGCCTGTACATACCATATCTCTGTTAGCAAATTGAAAAGTTATTATAGGGCCTTGCTTATACACACCCATATCCTAGTTTTTGGTCAGACCCATAAATATGAATACTATGTTATTAGGGGTGGTTTGTCGTGACTGAGGAAAGAAGATAACTGTTTTCTGATGTGAATCTTCAGAAAAAAAGTTAAAGGGCATTGTCTGGAGGGTTTGGGATTGCAATGTTACTGCATGAGGGCCTTGTAGCCTCCCTCTCAATGGGGATGATTGATTAATGATGTTGCCAATTCCTGAATGCGGTTCATGGTAGGAAAAAGGCTTTCTAGTTTGTCTTTCGGAGTGTAAATGCTGTTTAAATATTTCTTCATTGGATGCATTTCATTTGGTTATTTGAATTGATGATCAATTAGGAGGCAACTATTGTTCACTCTCCAAGGGATAGATTCCCATGATATGCATGCAGGTGGAGTGTGGTTTATGGGACCTGCCATGAACACTATGAATCTCATACAAGTTCATCTGTTCACCATGAGCTTCCGTAGAAGTACATAGAGCAAAAATTCCTTGTGAATGTGGTTGGACATATATAGACTTGGTACAATACAATCCTCACAACCCAACCTCTGAAAAAACTGTCTGGGTGAAATAGGGAGATTTGATATGGAATCTGCCTTTAGAGACTGTGGACCACTTAAAAGCTTATTATCCATCACAGCACAGCCTCTGGACCCTGGAGAGTAGAAGTTCTTTGCAAAAATGGCTGGACCTTCATAAACATGTTACTTTCTACATTTCAACCAAGGAAGGAAAAATTGGATTGGATAGGCCAACCTGAGTCCGATCTGCCCGGTCCCATGTTTAACTGGGATCTGCCGAATCAGTTATATTCGGCTTGGATCGGGCTGGATCGGCTGATCCGGCATGATCCCCAGGCCAGTTCCACCCTATAAAATTTAAAAAAGAAAAAAAGGAAGGAGAAGAAGACTTAAAGAGGAGGAGGAAAAGGAAGAACCGAAGAGGAGGAAGAAGATGATGACGAATAACTGAAGAAGAAGAGGACCCCCCCACCCCCCCCCCCCCCCAAAAGAACCTGCTGCTGTCACCACCGCCGACATCACGATCACTACCTGCTGCTGGTGCTGTCGCCATCACCGCCACCGGCCACCACCACCTCCTCATCTGTCAATTTCTGGTCACCGTGGAGCCTCCACCTGCAAGGGAAGAGGGGAGATGGAAAGAACCCTCGAGTAAAACCCTGAGAGGTAAAGTAGGTTAGCATTTGTATAAACACCATTGTAAAACCATGTAAATACATAGGAACCTCTAAAATATAAAAGAAATAGGATTGACCTGGATCTGCTGCGGATCGGGCTCGGATCGCCTGATCAGGCAAATCCGGATCAGGTTTTGGGCCCCCAAGCCGAGCCCGATCCACGATTCTTCCTTCCTTGATTCCAACAAAGGATATAAAGATAGTTACCTTGGGAAAGATTATTAGTCAATGTGTTTCTCACCTGGACTAGTGGAAGATATTGGTGGACATTGAAATTATGTGCACAATACTACAATTCCATCCATAATATGTTCTCCTTTTCTTTTCCCACCTCAAAGTGCAATTCCGTAACATATTATCTGTTGTTTGTATTTTTACATTAGGAAACTCAAATAATATTGTTTTTAAAAAATAATGAATGACATGCTTTTGTTCAAGAATTTTTTACCCTTTTTGATACTTAATACTCATATAAACAAATACAGTGCAAGGTGTGGAAAATTTTTATTGGATTCCAACTATAACTGACTAGTTGCCAACTTTTGCCATGCATGCTTAGTTATATAGTTTAGTATTAACAATTTAGAGGTATTTGATCTTGTGAATTTTAAGACAAGAATTTGAAGGTTTATCATTGTCACCACCACCACCACCATGGGTGTATTCAATGTGACTACTTGGACCTAGGTATCTAGGTAGGGTCCAAACATTTGACATTTTTTTAAAGTGATTGGTACCACAAATTGTATTAAAAGTAAAAGAAGTGGTATACAAGTGTGAAGTGTGACCTCTCAAAAAATCCCTGTACAAAAAGACCACGCCAAGGCTGTGTGGTACTCAATAACCCCCCAACAAAGCCAAAAAGGTAGAATTCTATGAGTTCACATTACAAAGAGTTAAAGCCCATTCCCTCACTCTCTCCAAAACAAAAGAAACAACTCTGTTCACAGCTCTACCTTCCCTCTTAAAGATCCTATTGTTTCTTTCTCCCCATATGGCCCTGAGGGTAGCATGTAGGATAAGCCACCAAATGTGGCGATCATCCTTCAGTTGTCACCACCTGTGCCATATTTAGATAATGCGAAGCAGGCTACCCTGGATCGTCCCGACACTTGGGAATCTGCTCACCACCTCGGTCCATACCTCCTAAGAGAAGGACAACTTGCAAAAAGGTGATCTAAGGATTCTTCCTTGTCCTCGCAAAGAACACACATCCTGGGAATATCTATCATGAAAGTGGCCAGTTTGTCAGAAGTAGGTAGTCGACCATGTGAAATCCTCCAAATCAATAACTTCACTTTTAGTGGGCTCCTAGGCTTCCATATGTGTGATATCAACTCATGCCTTGCACCTCCATCCGAAATGAAATTATAGGCTGATTTGACTGAGAATTTACCTTCCTTATCCCAACGCCACCACCACCTATCAGTACAATTACCATCCGGTGCAAGGGCTAGGAGAAAGGAAAGGAGCTCTTGGAGTTGGTCGATCTCCTCCACCTGCAGCCGCAGGTATCTTCTAAAGGATGGAGTCCAAGTGCCTCATGAAAGCTGAGGCTTTAAAACCTGGGAAACTACAGCTATCGGTGAAGAGGCGATGACAAAAAGCTGAGGGAACCTCTCTGAAGGGTGAAATCACCACATCACTTGTCTCCCCAGAACAAGCACCTCTGTCCATCTCCCAAGCGGATGCGGGCATTAATACACATAATATCTGCACACTGTAATATACCCCTCCAGATAGGTGAGATATTATACAAAGAGGCTAGAGCTAGTTCCCAAACCCTCACCCTCCGGTAATATCTATGACAAATGACTTGCAACCATAGCCCACCTTCATCGGAGCCCAATTTCCATTGCCATTTGCAAATCAGAGCCAAATTGAATTCCCTAATGTTCCTGATGCCCAAGTCACCCTCCTCCTTTCTTATGCAAATTCTGCCCCAAGCAACATCATGCCACCCCCTGCTCCGCTCTCCACTACTATGCCAAAAGAATCTTGCTTGGATAGAGTCAAACTTCCTTGCCACTGTCCCCAAACATTTGACATTTTTAAAATTTTGCCAGCATTTACTGCCCTAATGTTTTCATGAATTACTATCTAGATCAAAGAAAAAATTCCAACTTATGAACAATGTTGCACCTACAGTGAAGAAACACTTTTGAGGCATCATGAGTCTTTGATCAATCTGCTTCTTGTTCAGCTTCTACATTTTGGGTCAAGGAATAGGACCTGAAGCACAAAGGAAACATAGCTTTCCATGATGATGAGGGAGTTGGATAAAGCACTTTGAATTGTAGTATCATTCATCACTTGTGAATCTCCTAGTTTGGTTCATTGAATTGTTGGTCATCTTTTGGAAGATCAGCTGTCATGGGAACTGAAGCATTGTTTTTTTTTTTGTTCAGCTTCTACATTTTGGGTCAGAATAGGAACTGAGGCATGAACACAACTTACCTTCCAATGATGATGAGAAAGTTTGATAGAGCATTTTGAATTGTAGGATCGCTCATGCCTGTCCTAGTTTGGTCATTATTGGTCATCTTTTGGACGGTCAACTTTGTTTGAGAAACTTCAAATTTGCAATTTTTTATGGGGTGCTTGGTTGCTGTATTGGATACCTGCATCAGTAGCAATATTTATATTGCTACTAATGGCAGGCTCGGGTAGGTGTTTGGTTGTGATCTATGAATAAAGATACTTATGTGTATACTACCAGTCTTTCATGTTTTACTGTACACATGCATCTCTCCCCCCATGATTAAGGATACTTACGTGTATACTACCAGAGTCTTTCATGTTTTACTGTACACATGCATCTCTCTCTCTCTATATATATATGTGTGTGTGTGTGTGTGTGTGTGTGTGTGTGTGTGTGTGTGTGTGTGTGTGTGTGTGTGTCAATCTATCTATCTATCTAGATCTATATTTATATCTATACATACTCCCACAATATTCCTTATCTGTATCCTTTAGTTATATGTCATTTGGTCCCCTTATCCTTGGATAGGTTGAGAGAAAACAAACCAATCTAAACTTGTTTAACCTTTCACAAATCAAAATGACAATATGTGTACACCTAGAATCTTTCATATTTTATTATACACTCCCAAAACCATACATTTTATACTTCATTCATGTTTTTAACAGAACGTTCATTCAATCCTGGTGATACTAAAACCAGAATGATATAAACTGAAATAATATTGCTTATAACAAGGGTATAAGAACATGGGAGTACAGAGTAGGATATGAATGTTTTGGGGGCCATATATGTAATTACTCCATTTTGATATTTAGGTCTTGGAAGAATTTACTGTTAAAATGAATTCAAAATAGGCCCGACCTGTTCAGGCTTCAAGAGTCTCCAAACAGGGTATTAACTTTTACTTTGTGTCTATATATGTTGCAGGTCTTTGATACTCCACATTTGAAAGTATTGGTTGGCAAAACTCTTCGGAAACGCCCGGATGCAAGATCTATCATTCAGTTGCTTCACAGTCTTGGTGCACCACGTGGTAGTGGGGACACCATATGCTTCTGCAAACAATGCTGGATTTTTTTTATTCGCTGTTCTAACCCTATGTTCATCTGCAGATACTTTCTTGGTTCTGTTATGATAAACTGGATGGTTGTAAATCATCAGTGCATCTGAAGTTCAATCTTTAAGTTACTCCTCCCATATCAATGCTGTCGCAAAACAAGCCTTGCTTTTTTCATGATTACTTCTATTCTGTATACGTTTCTGAGTATTCTGTGGAGCAAAATAAGACGTATATACTTGTTTAGCCGTTTATAGGTGTCAGGATGACTTGAAAATCTAGATTGCTTGCTTGAGTGTAAGACATAGATAAGGGAAAGCGATGAAACAACATAATAGTAACAAATTACATATAGCTCCAATCTGCAACACTTGAGCAACCTTTTACTTCATATTGATCTTTCTTCAATATTAACTCAATTTAGTTAATGTGCTTGACTGTTTCATTAGTTTAGCTAGTGAGTCCTACTTAGTGAAACTAGTGCCAGATTTGTTCATTTGTGATTTCATCGTGGATATGCAAACATTCACTCCATAAGAAAAGTGGCAAATGCAGCGCTGGTGGATGGGCTTAGGATTGGGTGAGAAAATATGAGACAAATCACCTGCAATTTGAGGCGATACAGTATTCTTCACTTCTGGTGTGTGGGAGAAAATAACCCGAGAACACTACAGATCATCCTTGAAGCAGTAACTGGTTTGAAGGTCAACTGGAACAAGTCTGAGCCATTGGGGATTTGTCTTGCAAAGGAAAATGTGGAACACAATGCAAGGATACTAGGTCATAGGCCATCACGTTTTCCCATGGAGTACCTTGGGCTTCTCCTGACAGATGGGCCAATCAGAATGAAGGACTGTTGCCTGAAACGTAATAACACAAAATTTGAGTCAAAGATGGAAATATGGATAGCAAAATTTGTGGAGTGGATTGCTTTTGTCCATGTCGGTACTTTCAAGCTTGCCTACATACTATTTATCCATATTCAAAATTCCTTTAACAGTGGAAAGGAGGACCAAATTGAGAAGGAAATCTTCTTCTGGCATGTGGCTAGCTAGGAACAAACAGGGTTCATTTTTTACATTGGAATAAGGCCTGTAGAGAAAAAGCTGGAGGACTGGGTCCAGTCAAGGTGGAGAACTTCAACAAAGCATGGTCCCAAACGACATGGAGATTGGGTGAAGAAGAGATGTTGTGGGTTTATCTTGCAAGAGAGAGGCATTCAGAAAATGTGATAGATGGTGCACACATCCGATGAGTCATTCAGAGTTATCACCCCTTTGGAGGAAAATTGTGGGATTAGCTGATTATCTTGACATCCAAGTTGTGTTCATCTTCCTAATGGGCAACTGCTCTGGATTTTTTTTGGAAGGTGGTAAAAACCACATTTCATAAAGATAGGAGGGAAAAGATACAATCCCCAAAGAGGAAACAAAAACACAGAAGAAAGTTCTACCAAGAGGGTAGAACAGCCTCAAACCCCAGCACCCCAAACCAAAAAGGAAAGATTACATTGTAAGTTGTTTCCACCCTGTTAATGAAGATGATTTGGGAAGATAAATGGTAATTGGTACTTCCCTTTCAGGTGAACTGAACTGCACAACTTGTCTACTAATAAAGGTTGCTCTTTTGAGCGATGCAGGGACAACAGAGGAGACAAAGGATGACAGGTTAGGTTAAAAGCAAACTTAACAGAGTGTGGACTGGAATCATAAAATTCTGATTTGGACTAGTTCAAGACAAAAGGGACATCAGGAGGTGGCATCAGGATTCATAACATCAGCTTTTGATTGGATCAATTGTCAAATTTTTTGATGATGGTGAATTGAGAGTGTGGTGGTCAAAAAAAGGGGGGGGGACCCTTTGCTTAGCATGAAGTCTTCCCAGCTCAATTCAAAGTGCTCCCGTGGAACATGGTTCTCACAAGATTGTGGACTAGTATAAAGGCTTCCCAACTAATTGCATATTTGGTAGCACATAACACAGTAGAATAATCATCCTATCATCTAGTCTGACTTGTGGCATTGTTGAAACCACTAGCTGGAGTTCTGGGCATACTATGGAGTTCAAGAAACAACGCACATGAGCTTATTCAATGGTGGACGGAGATCTGTCCCTAAAAAGCGAGAAGGATTGGTGGATTATTTTATTTGGTGCTACTTGCTGGCTTATGTGGTGGGAAAGGAACAAAAGGAAATTGAGTGAGGAGTTTGCAGAAATTGTCACTAGCCTAATCCGGATGATTCAAATTGGGTTGTGGATTGTGCAGTAGTGGCAAAACTTAGTGATCTGAAGCTTTCTCTGATCGTCTGGAAGCTTGATCATTGTAGGGACTTCATTAAATGATCTGGATTCTGGAATCAGCTGTAAATGCGATTCTGCATCTATCCTTTATCTTCTTGTTAGAGTAGAAATTCTCTGTTTTTAGTCTTAACCCCTTATGGTGCCTTTTTAGTTGTTTTGGGAATATGAACTTCTTAAAGAGTTGTAAAATGAAATGCAGTAATTTTAAATTTACTACCTTCCAAACAAACTGAAGATTTGTCCAGATATTATTGTCCGGTCGTTAAATGTTGGAGTTGCTCATTTGTGGCCCCATCATATTTGCCGAGGATGATTAGTGTACAAAAATAGTCAGAGGGATAAGGTCATAAGGAGCAATTTAAGGACAGACCAAACAATTTTGACCAAACTACATCCATATACATTTGCATGTGCATATAATACGAGGAAAAGGGAGTACTGTTTGTTCTCTAGAATGTACAAATCATGGCTGCACTTCTCTCTGTTTCAACTAAATATGTTTTTTTTGAAAGTGGGTAGTACCACTGATTGTATTAAACAAAAGTGGATTTACAAGTATATTCAATGATTTCCCAAAAAATCCCTGTACAAAAGACCACACCAATGCAGTGTGGGACAAGCTACCCTCACAACAGTTTCAACTAAATATGTTGAGCAATGCCTTTTGCCATTTAGGTATGATCGTTTTTCTGCTGTCCAAGCAAAGTTGTTTGAAGGAACCCATTTGCAGATGCATTATCTTTTAGTAGGGAAAATATTTTCATCTTCGCTAGCATGTGGAAATTCATGTTTTTGCTCTTATCTTGTTCCCACAATAATAATTTATTTCACTGCTATGGACTCTCATAAAAGGTTGCAACACATTTCTAGCACACCTGCTTGATGTATAAAGTTGCTTCCTGACATCTTGTATACCTTTATCCAGATATACTCTTCGAAGTATTGTTTTCAAGGCTTTTCTCGTGCATGACACACAGTTTATTAATGCTCTTGAATTGCTTATGTCAGGGGAATATTTGCTCAATTAATTTTATGCTACTTCCTTTGTTACAGTACAACATTTTGTTTTACAGCAACTATTTCTGTTTCCACCTATAGTTTGGTCATTACTTTCTAATTGTATCCAATAACACCAACCCGATGAAAATCTTTCATCAATTGTATCATTACCACATAATTGTATCCAATAACACCGGCCTGTTTCCACCCATAGTTTGGTCATTACTACAGTTGGAGGAGAGTTTGGGATTTGGACCTTCCTCCTCCATCCCAAACATCTCTTATTTGGCGTGGCATCCTCTCTTGCAGGGATTTCATATCCTTGATGTTCGTATCCGACTAGGGAAAGGCAACCAATGCCTTTTTTGGAAGGATAGATGGTGCAAATACTTCACTTTGGAGGCCTCTTTTCCTGATCTGTTTGCTGTCTCGGCTGACCCTCTGGGGTCAAGTGACTGGGCTTTTGACCCCCACCTTTCAGGGGGCACCTGGGCGCTGACCTTCAGGAGAGACCTCAGGAGTTCTGAGATGGAGCAGTTTCAGGACCTTCTCCTCCTCCTCCTTGACTTCGCCCCGCACGCCCTCAGGGAGGATGCGTGGATTTGGAGGTGGGGGAGAGATGGGACCTTCTCAGTCAGGTCGCGTATTCCATTTTATCTGACGGTGGGATGCGGTACTGTTTAGCGCTTCAGATTTGAAGGCCGATGAGTCCTTTGAAAGTGAAGCTACTGACTTGGAGGTTTCCCATGAGAGATTTCTTACTTGAGACAAGCTTTTTCACTTCCTCCCGAGTATCCAGCCGACTTGTTGCTTGTGTGGCCTTGAGGATGAGATGGCGGACCACTTGTTTATAGGTTGCCCCTACTCGCAGGCAGTGTGGGAAGGTTTGGCTTTGAGAGCATGGTGCGTGATTGGCCGTCAGACTGAGGTGCAAGCCTTTATTGGGTCCTGGGATAGGTGCTGGCCCTTGAGAGGTGATCGTGTGGTGTGGTGGCTCATCCTGCATGCCACCCTTTGGTTTCTTTGAAATGAAAGAAACAGTAGGCTATTCAGAATGGAGGCTAGAGCAGAGGACTGTCTTATTTCTTTTATTTGTCCTAGAGTTAGGGAATGGGCATAATTGCTTTGTGATGTGAATGTCTTCAACTCTACTCTTTTTGATTTGTTGGGGGGTTAGCCTGTCCCACACCATCTTAGTGTGGCCTTTTGTATAGGGTTCTTTTTGAAGGATTTGTGACTATACTTGTACATCCTCCTTTCCTTTTTATACAACTAGTGGTACTACCCACTTTCAAAAAAAAAAAAAACCCACATCATTCTTGTTTCTTAATATGTTTTCTCTTTTGCAGGGACCACGGCATATATTGAGCAGTCAACCCCTTACCCTCAGGATGGAAAACAGGTTTTTAGTATATCTGTTTTTTTTGAAAGTGCAATAATTTTTTTTGAAAGTGGGTTTTTAGTATATTTATATTCAAAACATTTTCTTGGGTATTTATGTTCTTGGATTTCTAATATAAATATGGCTTGGAAGCCGGAAGAGAAAAATGTTAGCTTAGATATTTACAATGCTTATAAAGTCCAAAGGGCTTCTGAGATTTGACATCAAATTAATTGTTAGGTTCAAATATGTCATTCTGTATGCACACAAAATTCAGTTCGTTTGTTTATTGTGTTAACTGAAGATGTCTTGCTTATTGTTGAAGCTCTTCCTTGAGCACTTTTATAATGCTTGCTTCAATTTTTGATGAAAGGGTTGGTGGAGTGGAGGATATACATATGGACTGTGGATTGGGATTCTAGTTGCAACAGGATTTTCTGTTGTCCCTGTGTCATCTCGCTCTTGGAAGGATCATTTTCAACTATATGGGAGCCTATCATGTAAGGTTGGTTGTTGATAAACACTTTGCTGGTACATCTGAGTTGCGATACATTTTCTTTTCCGGGCGGCAATCTGGAGCAATATGTAATTTCCTGATCTTGGATTTACTGATTATTTTATGCACAGCTCTTTGGAGAACAGATCTTCTTTGTAATATTTTAATTGCATTTACATCCTTAAAAACTACTTGCAGTAAAGAGGTCAGTTCATCATTGTTGCAAACGGGTTCTGTCTGAGATGATTTGCTACCTCTTTACAGCAACTCTTTGGTACAAGTCACATGTCTAGTTAAATCGCATGTGATTTGCTGCTCCACGTACTGCAGCATTTCATAAACCTGGCTGTTTTCATCTTCCTCACCTAAATTTCCATTTCCATGTTCCCTCTAGAAACTTGCTAGTTATCCTTGCTTCCTTTTTCTTGGCAGGATGCCAGCAGGGAAACTGCGATTGCAATGTTTCCATCCTTGAGTTCTCAACTGAAGAGAAAAAAGGATCACGGTACGTTATTTTGTGTGATGACTTACCTGTTGTTTTGATTTGATTATATATGCACTTATTTTCCTATGAATGGCTTCTGCTGTCACCCTCAATCACAAACATTCTGGTGCAGGGCGAGCTGAGGCTCTTCTCATTGCTGCTTATGGCAAAGGTTTGAGCAAATAATCTGAGCACAGCAGTGGCTCGGGGAAAACTTGCTGCTGGTGGCAGTCTGTTTAAGGCTTGCCAAATGCCACTTCTATCTCATGAAGAATGGGTTCTGTGAGGACTTGAAGGCTGAGCAAAGAGAAAATTATTGTGATGTTTCGTAAATTTTCAAGCTCACTGAAGGGAAGCTTGATTCGAAGATGGATGTCGACCAAATGATAATTCAGGAGCAACGTCAATTCTTTTCTCCGATTTTTTCATTTCATGCCAAAGGTGTAGGTATTTTCCCCACGACGGAGGAAAATTTTTTGTATCTCATGAACTTTATTTATTTACCTTCATTGCTTCTTTTTCTTGCCCTCTATGGCTATATTTGGTGTACTGCAAAATGTCCCGATGCTTAGTGGGGAAAAGTGTCTATATTTTGTAAAAAAACAAATAGACTGTATAGTTTAGCTGCTAAAATATGCCATAGGATCAAAACGATGACCCATCCTAACGTAAATATTATTAGGTTATGTAGTAATGATTATCCAATAAATCACATGGGATTTGATGGCTAACTTGTAGTTTCTGTGAAACTATCAGACGATCAGTTTTTTTCGGTTGTAAGGAGAGTATCTCCAATACTTTTACAAAATATCATAACACTGCATGGAAACTGATCCACTTCATGAGCAAAATAGATGTTATCTATGAGAAACTTGTTTGATAATCAAAATATCCGAAGAAAGGCTATGGTAACTTCCTGACCGTCATTTGTGTTCCTTCAGGATAAAAAAGGTTGGATATCATCTAATGCTCCGATTTTTCGAAGGCTCACCATATCTTATCTATTTGTTTGTTGAATAGAAATTAATGAAAGCTGGAATATCCCATATTTCTTCCATGATAAGCCAAACTCACATGTTGGGTTTAACACTCCACATAGCAGGTAAAAAGCTTCAACTCTTACGGATTGCTGGACTTCCAGAAGGGTGAATACATATTGTAATCAACAAACTATCCGGAGTGGTGCATCTCTGTCGACTATGTTGCTTCTGCGTCTCGGTTTACGAGGAAACAATTTCCCCATTGTTCTGGAAACTTAATGGTGATGTTAAATAACCAAACGACAGGTCTCAGATGAGGCGAAGGCACCAAGAAATTGATATGGAAACTGTGCGTCGGTCAAAGGGTGATCTCAAAAATGACACCTTCTAGATTACTGATCATTGTTCTTGTCCCAGGTACTTCTCTGACCTGCATTCCATGCTTAACAGCTTCATTGAAAACCATTTCATCCATGCTGCATAGATAAACAGAGGAAGCATGTTAAGCCAGATACCTAAAAGACAAAGAGATTTCATTGATCTTATTCATCACAGTCGCATTTAACACTGGTTTATATTATAATTCTGTGAAGACAATGGCCACCTAGGATCTGAAACAGGTCCACATGGTTCCTGAAAGCTTCAAACAAACCACACAATTTGGTCCAATCACTGATTCGCACCACTAGACCACAAAGATATCCATTATAAACAAAGTAAAATTCGTTATAATTAACCAACTTTCCTGCGATGGTGGAACAAGTGCACGTCTTTTTAGAGCTAAACATGTTTGTCAATAAGAAAAAAGACAAAAAAGAGCTTCTGGCAAGATAATCACTCTGAGGTACCACTGAAGATTGTCAGAACTTAAATCTACTTCAGCTGTTTAGCCAGTTCTTTCTACCATACATCATCGAGCAATTGATATATTAGTGTATTGAGGCAAAAGACAAAACAGAAAAGCATCAAACATGAGAAACATCATACGGTTAAGAATCCTCAAGCTGAGAAATTCTTCGAACCCCTTCTCTGCAGACATCATCCATCCATAGACATTTAATTAATTAACTATGAGAATAAAGACTGACCAATTAAGGAATCATCACACGTGAAGAAAAAGTAGATAGTTAAAGAAGAACAAAGCTGACCAATTCTCCTTGATAATAATTTATGTTTTCTTTTCAATTCTCTTTTCATTAGAGTGTCCTGATGGATACTCATCAATCCAAACAACCTTGTGATTTGACCTAGCAATCAACAGATCCAATCCGTTAAAACACTAAAACACTGCATAATCTTGAAATGCTGACCTTAAAAATAATAAGGTTAGGAACCTAATCATAATTCTGAGGACCAGGCATCTCTGTCTCCAATACTGTATAATAAGTTGAGATGCAGTAACAAGTGTAACAAACTGTTCTACTCAGTGATTGACACATGCAAAACACATACAGGGAAAAGCTGATCCAAAGCTAAATAAGTGACAAGATTAAATGAGACAAATCAACTAAGACAGAAATCTCTATAAATAGATGTCTGTAACAAATTGTGAAAATACACATGCTTATCATTTTAATTATGCATGCTGAGGTTATATGTCAACATAAAAACCATAGAAATCTACATTTTCACCAAGGAATGATAACTATCATATTCACAAAGCAGAGAAATAATACAGACATCTTAGCACGAGACACGTATGCCAGAATGAATCTGCATTGGCCGTCACGGATACTAAGAAACTTCTCTACAGTGGAAAAAAGCGGAGCAATGCTGGACTGCTGAAAGCTTACATACAGTAAAGGAGAATTAGAGAAAGTATGCCATTAATCTCAAACTTAGAAAGATAAAAAGTAAAATAAAATGAAGTGAAAGAGCGAATGAGAAC
The DNA here is from genome assembly GCA_022559845.1 of Amorphophallus konjac. NCBI lineage: Eukaryota > Viridiplantae > Streptophyta > Magnoliopsida > Alismatales > Araceae > Amorphophallus > Amorphophallus konjac. The sequence goes on along the minus strand of CM040118.1, from coordinate 11,645,278 downwards.
AAGGATATAAATGTCAGCTCCAAGAACGATGTCAAAACCACTTGGATATTTCTGAAGGATGTGGCCAATATGCTCGACACTTCCCCATTCTAACTTCTCAGCCGTTAATCCTGTGGGGGGAAATAAGTTAAAAAGATAAATGATATAATTTATTGTTGTTTCAAACCATATAGCTGGTTCAGTGAACATTCTTGTAAATGAATCTGTCCTTGGTACCTTCTTAATCAAAAATTAGCACAAAAGGCAAGAGCAGTTTCTGATTGCTACTTGTTAACACACATTCTTTCATTACCAAGCTAATTGCACTAACTAGCACGAGAAACAAAAATATAAAAAATCTAACAAAAGAAATATTTAAGTATTTAGTGAATGCAAAATCTGATGATGTCCACAGATGCGCAGATTTACTGTAATTCTGAAAATTCTTATCATCAGATTGGGGATGGTCATGCTATTACTCCGCCAAGACACACCCTAACCGCTCAATCCAAAAATTATTGAGAAAAGCTTCAATTCTCAAGAATCGGTACCTAGAAGCCAAGTCAAATTTCTCTTACCAGCTGTATAAGGAGATACTGAGGATGCCTGCAGCTCTATATTTTTCTTCAAGATCTATGAGCCAACAAAAACATGATAAATTAGCAAATGCACACAGAAATTAAGCAAAAAGCAGTCATAAGCAAACACTGAGTTTTCCTGATACTATATCATAACAACACTAATGATTATGTGAACTAGTTCAAAGAAGATTCCCCACTGCCTATCATCTGTGGAGAGGGCCATTTTTAATATTTTCTCCCCCACTCAAGGATATTTACCATTGATATACTTATTGATGAATTCTTATTATAGAATACATTTCAGTGCCATCCATGGACCACAATGAGGTGTTGATATGCCTCTTCCTAAAATATAGATTTCCCAAGTAACACAAACTTTTACAGTGACAACACCGCTGCCTTATCAGTTAGTTTAGTATTTATCAGAACTTTTGTTGTTTTCCCACATGTTATGCTGACAGCATGATCAACGTGTAAATTTGAGTGAAAGCATGGTTTTAACATGGCCTGCGGTAAAATGTTAAAAGAAACATATAGGTGCAGAAGTATTCATATAAGCAAGTAGCTGGCTTCCAAAAAAATGATCACTTCTAAAACCTTGCCTCAAGAACTTCATCATTATGGTCAGTTAATACAACTTCACGGCAAAATTTCCTGCAAAGTATGCCTGTAATCCCTGAAATGAGAAAAGAAAGCAACAAGCTGATGAATGAGCTAAGGAAAAAAAAGAGTTAGGAGTGTTGACTTTGTACTCACCAACCCCTGAACCTAATTCAATCACTGAGCGGCCATCCAGAATATCTGCATTCTTGCACAGGAAATTGTTCAGTAGCACAGACCCCGGCCATACCAATTGCCCTGTGAGATCGTAGTCGGCTGCCAACACATGGTTAGCATGTGAACAAGTACTAAACCTCTTTGGAATGATAGACAAACTCCATTACCAAGCAAAAGTTTCCGAGAGACAAAAGGAATTATAGTATTTAATTCAGGAAAATAACAAGAAATCTTAAGAGAAACCCTGATACAGTAGGACCCCTAAGGAAATTCTCTCTCCAAGAACAGCGACACACAGAAGGAATTGCCTGAAGTTGTTCCTTACTCTGTCACCACAGTAGATAAAATATTTTGGGTTAATTTCACATATACCCGCTTACATGCAAAATATCAAAATTATCATCATTAGTTGTCAAATATCATATATACCATCCTTATTAACTGAAAACTTCCAAAATGCCACTAAATGACGAAAATAACCCCAACACTCATATCAACTCAAAACCTCCCACATAGATTCTGGGGGTGTTTTCATCATTTTACGATACTTTTGAAAATTTTGATTAATAACGATGGTATATATCATATTTGACAACCAAAGATGGTAATTTTGATGTTTTTCATGTAAGGAAGGTATATATGAAATTAACCCAAATATTTTTAGTCTCACACCAGAACTAGATGTAAATATATAACCTCATTAATCACTACCTCGAATGGCAATATAAGGGCAATTCATTCGTTTAACAATTCCATGACAGGTTAATGAGAAGATAATGAAGAAAGTCAATAACCCAATCAGGAGGAGTTCCACTAAACCCTATTCTTGCTGGTTTCCTCCTAATATAATTGTCTTCCCTATATCACCTACAAAGTTTGTCTGTTTTTTTCAAAAGAAAGAGTCTTTAGTAAGCCAAAGTTTATCTTCTTGGAATCATGTAAGAGGATATAAAAAGATCTCGTTTATTCAAGATAAGGAAGCCAGTTGACCCTAGAGACTGAAAAAAATTGTGACCTGACAGAAGAATGATGAAGCATAAGGGTATGGCATAACATATCGAAGAATTGTTCCATTTGTACAAAGTCAAAGGAAAATCATGGCCGATGTGATTGAGTACAGCATGTACTAAGTGCTAACGATAAATTTGCTGCAAACCTAATCAACAACTGATCCTTACCATTGGTCCAGAGTCCAGACCCATCTCAGGCAGTAGACAACCCAGTCGATCAAACACTCCTATGTGCTAGGAGGATGCAAGTGAACTGCAAATGAAGTGCATCTGTCAATGCAATATGCATGTCCACAATCCTCATTGCCCCCTTTACCATTTTTTTTTTAAACTTATAAGAGCTGAAATCAAATGTTAAAAGCCTAGCATGAACGACCAAGGAGTGATGGGCAATGGCATAGAAGATAAATAAATGAGAGGAGCAAAGTATCTTGCTTTTGATGTGGGCCAATGATAGAATGTCGTCCTTGCTCATGATTGGTGTTTATATCCACATTAGACAAAGCATAGCCCTTTTATTCATCAAGAAGTTTGGTATCTTCATCACAAATGCCAATTTAACAAAACTGCATTTCCTAGGAGGGACTTGTCCAAGCTAATAGCATATGATTAAACAAGAGGCCTCAATCCACATGGGGCAAATAGTATGGCCGAGATATGTTGGTCGATACCTACTAAAAGGTAACTTCTTTCAAATAAGAGTTTAGCCTTTCAAACCCCAATATTGCAACGAAGTTCAAACAGAATCTCCTTTGGGTCTTAATCCTTCCAAACACTTTTGACCTGAACTTTGAACCACTTCTCCCTAAAAAGAATTTAAATATTAATTATCTCAGTTGATTGCACTAGCTGTATAAATATTCTCTCTAGAATCTGTTGAACTCACCATTAGATCTTCTCTGACAAACTCATTGCTACCTCTATCTTTTTATGTACAGCTGTGCACTACCTTAATGTCATCAAGGGTCCCGGCAAAGAAGCTGCTGTACGAAGCTGAAAGCCACAGGCACACCAATAAACTACAAGCTCAGAAAAGGTAGGCATTCTTTGCAAGTTGCTCGGAAGGCAAAGGTGTGTAAACGGAGCTCTCCCAAAACACACAGAACGCATAGAAGGAAGCCTAAAATCCAAAGCTGGAAACTTTCTCTTGCCACTCGCTCTATCTCATAATGTGATCGAACAAGGAGATAGTACAATGGCTTTCTCCCTTCATTCTTCAAAATTTTCTTCGGACAAGTCTTGTTAGTCCTCACTCTAACGGAATCTATAGAAATAGCAGAAGTCAACTAATGACTGATCAGATAACACATCATCTTTCCAACCAAAAAACAAACAAACAAACAAGACAAAGAAAAGGATACAGCTACCAGCAACATTAAAAAAAAGAAACAAAAGAGGAAAGGAAAAAGAAGAAGAGGGCAGCTGTGGTTTCACTTACTGGAAGCGGACTGTAGGCACAGGAGCTGGAGGACATGAGACCCGAATGTAAACGTGGTCAGCTCGTAGCTGCGGAATCCAAAACACACAGTGAAACCGAGAGCGAAGGGAACGCAAAGGATGGAGGACACGAATTCGCTGTTATTTGAGAGGGAAAGAGGGAAATGGAGATAAAAAAGGAATTTTTGGTAGAGTGTCTGGCTTTACTTGCGATTGATGAAGAAAGAATCGCCCAAGCACACAAAATCTTCTTCTTGTTCTTCTTCTCCTCGTCCTCCTCCAGCCTTCTCTGCTCTCTCCGATTCCATCGCCGCACCCCTCGACCCCCCGCCTGCTTCAAAAATTTGGCCGGTGCGTTTGCATCTTCAGCGTTGGTGGTAGTCCTGTAAAGGGTTTCGGATATTATCCGGATCCGTTTTAAATTTGAATCCATATTAATAAATAATATTTAAAATCGTACTTATTTTTTCAATACGAATAATATTTGAATTTGAATCGGAGAGAATGTAGATATTATAACATTCACTTCAAAAAATATCTATTCGTAATATTATATATCATATAATATATATGTTTAAATAATATATTATAAAATAAATAATATTATAAAAAATTTAGATATTTTATAATTATATTTAAATTTAAAAGTTATTTTATATATTTTTGATATTTTATAATTATATTTTATATACTTTTAACATTTTATAATTATATTTATATACTTTTAAATTTGAATCGAATAATTCGAATTTTAAAACGGAACATATATGGATAGTCATATATTCGTTTCGTATCCGAATTCAAATCGAAGCAGATCAAAATCGGATAATTCGAATTTTAAAACGGAGCGGATACGGATAGTCATATATTCGCTTCGTATCCACTCCGTTGACAGGTCTAGTTGGTGGGTGTTTTTTTGACCCGATAACCAGTATGGCCCCACCTTTGGATCTTGGAAGTAATGTTTTAATATCCGACCTAAATGTCGACTTGGATAGTTTATTAGATCAATGATCAATAGTTTGATCATTCGAGTTAACTCATGATCTATAATATTAAAATTATTCACGTCAATATTATGTACTTATAAAATTTTAATATACATTAGTAGTGACTTAGAAATATAAAATACATTTTATTTTCTCCACTTTATGATATTCCTTTTTTATTTGTGACTTATAGATTATCTCATGGGACGGTGTCACGAGAGAGTTCACTAATTTAATCTTACACTCTTATGTCCTTTCTATTTATTTCTACACGTAGAGAAAAAGAGATTTAGAATCAAGATATTTTTAACTTTAAAATTTATGATAATTCTATTAAATGTTAAGATCATAATAGATATAATTTTAACGATGACTCAGGCATCTTTCATATTTCTTTAAGTGTTAAATTAAAATCTAACTTAATGATAGAAATTTAAAAAATGTGAAATAGATCTCGAACTCGGTTGGGTCACATGGATTTTATTGGGTTGGGCCGAGTTAATCGGATTGAGCCAAGTTAACTGGGGTTGGGACGGGTTAACCGAATTTGACCAGATTTTAGATCTTAGTCAATCTAGGTAAAATTTCAACCCGATTTTGAGATTAGGTCACGAGTCAACCGATCAGACCAACCGATCTGGGCTGAGTTTTAAAATAGTGCCCGGAAGTCAACAGTCTCCCATCTTGAGGAGGTGACAATGTCAGAAGGCGAAATTAAATCATATCTTTTAAAGTTAGCTTCATGTACACCTTTCTTATATATAAATTATTAAAATTATTATCTTTAATTATCGAATATTATATATATTATTATTATTAACTAAAAGCTTCGTAAATATCAATAAATGTTGAAAATACCCAGAGATCTGTGCTGAGAGATTTGACAATGTTTTTGAAATTTTTAATTAAGAATAATGATATATATAACATTTGATAATTAAAGATGATAGTTTTAATATTTTTTACGTGAGAAGAGTATACATGAAACTAATCAAACATTTTATCATCTAACCTATCTTTTACCTCTTTCATTTGTTTTAATTATTTTAACATAAAAACAAAATAGAGTATTTATAAATGAAAATTTATAAATATGTAAACAATTTAAAGCATTAAAATCTCCCGTAATCTTTCCAAACATGAAATGCCACTGACTTACCGGATCTTGTAAAATTTTCGACGTACGGCAATGGATCGGAGAGAGACCCATGTCTTGTCGGATCCACCACTTCCTTTTACTCAAGTCACGTAACGACAAAACCCAAAAAGTGTGTTTGGTCCAGTGACGTCAGATTCGTTGGGAATCATAGATATGGTGATATTAATTTAAAGATACCATTTTATTCTTGATTGAAAGAGGGTTTTGTGACGAAGAAATTTCATTATCTATGCACTATATACTTTTAACTATCAGGGTGTAAGATATTAAGGCTGTCAATGGGTCAGGTTGATCCGACAGATTCATGGACCTGACCTGATTTTGAGTTGGGCCGCAAGATCTTTTTTGATCTTTTGACTCTTAGTCGGGTCTAAAAATTCGGCCCGACTAGGTCCACGGGTCGGGCTCGGACTTTAAGTTCGGTCCGTGAGCCGGCCCGACCCGTTCTCTTTTTTATTTTCCTTCTTTCAAAATTTTAAAATTACTTAGTTAAAATTATATTATTTTATTTAATTAAAAATTTTATAACTCTATTTTCATACAAATTATATAATTAATATCAAAATTTTAATTAATTTAGTGAGATTATAAATTTTATATTATTAAATATATTAATTTTTATTAATATTTATTTTTATTTAAATTATCAGATCAGATCGGATCTTAGTCGGACTTTATAATTTTTTAATAGTATCAGGTCCAACTCGATATGACCCGATATAACTCGGACCTGGTCTAGACGTAAATTTTAATATTGATAAGTCAAACTCGGACCGGGTCTGACCCATTAACAGCCCTACAAGACACTAATGCCTCTTTAAAAATCTTTTGTTTTCACAATTTTTAAATTTTTGTGACGTCACTGTCCTTACCGGAGCTTGAGATTAGAGATAACATGGATGTACTTTTAGCTTCCCAATCTGAATTGCGTGCTGTGGGGACGTGAATGGTGACCGATAAACCCATCAATTGCTCGTTTTGTTAGCTTAACATACAGTAAATAGATAGTCATTTTCCACAATTCCACTTGATAAGTTAACGGATATGGATAAATCCACTTTCGTTGGAGATGTGGATACATATAGTCCTCTTTGTAAATCCGTATTAAAATATTATATAAATGTTATTAATATTAATATTTTTTATAATTATACTCTTATAAAATATTATATTTATATTTATTCCTTATTTTATAATATTATCGTGAATATCCTTAATATATCTTATATTATTATGATTGGACTCTCGTCATAATCATCGTCGCTTTAACTTCAGGAAAATGAGTTAAGAGTGACAATTATTAACCTGTTCTTGTCCTCAAGTTAACATCGCTCTCTCTCTCTCTCTCTCTCCCCCCTTTGATGACAACATAGGGTTGCCGCCACACTCACCTCTCTCTTGCTCTTCCTCTCTCTCCAAAGAGATGAGAGTTGGTGGAGAAGAGGTGTCGGAGTGAGGGGAGGAAGGGGGGTTGGGGGCGGTTGAGAGAGAGAGGTTCTTGCTGGAGGAAGTTGCAGCAGAGGTAGGGGGGTTGCAATAGGGGGCACCGGAGGGGGCGGGGGTGGAAGGCGGCACCTAATGAGAGCCATCAGGGGTTCTACTCGTCGGAGCTCACTAGATGAGCTCGTCGGACGTGGGGGAGAAGGGGGGGGGGAAGAGGAGTTGTCAGAAGTGAGGGAGAGGGGCGCTGCAAGTGGCACCCTTCTCTCTCTCTCTTATACAAAGGTATTTTTGATATTTTACATATTCAAATGATTTTTTTGAACATATTTTTAGAATATTAGTAGAGGTTGATGACTTGAGAATCACAAGGGTATAAACGATCTACATCATAGATATTCTTGATAATATATAAAAATATGGGGATAAATGCAATTACGATGTTGTACTAGTATTTAGTTGTAAAAATCCCTTAATATTATCCATTTAGGTTTGAATCGAAGGGTTGATATGATGTGTCGCCCTAACTTCTCCTCCATCTCAATAGTTCCCCTGGCACAGCCTCCGGTCTCCTGTCACGATAGTCCTCCTTCAACTCATCCTTGTTCTTTTCTCAGTTTGGGTACCAGAGTAGTGGAGCGAGCACGCACGGCGTCTCCCCTTTTAGCTTTCCCCCTTCCTTTGGAACCTGACGATCGTGGCAGCGCATGGTGGTGTCTCCCTTCCAGACTCCTTGTTCCTTTGGATCTTGACAGCTAGTGACAGTAACTGCAGGCAGATAACAACAACAACCAGGATGTAGGTATACATTATGTGGAAAATGGAAGAAGAGATAACAAGATGGCAGAGATTGGGAACGTACAAAAGAGTGCTAATTTACCATCATTTCGTCATTTTACTTGTTTCAACTTGGTTTCATCTTCTCTTTTAAGGATATTGTGCATCTCATGTAATTCCATCTTCATTTTATAATTTTTCATGATGCCTTGGGCAATTAAACTTGAGTGTATTTGTTTTTATTGTTGTAAGGATATATTGTTATCTTTAGCTAACTTTATATTTGATTTAATGAAGTTAGTTTGCATTTCAACCTTTATTTGTATATATGCTCTTAATCAATTATCCGTTAACTGTTTGTTAACCACTTTTTTTCTGGATAGTAGAAAGCGGTTTATGGACATAGTATATACCTCCGGAATCCTTGCAAGTGCTCATCGGTAAACGGACAATCTCTCCCCTTAGTGGATTCCCTAGTGTGCTCCCCACAAAGTCCTCAATGTCAACTATGTAAGTCATGGCATAGGATGTAATGCCCCTCCCTTGGGACCTGTTTTCTTTCTTTCACGAGTTGAAGCGTTAGAGAACACCTTAATTAATTTGTTCTCGAGAAGCTTGCACCCGGCCACTAGCTTCAACGCCCAATTAATGTGATCCATATTTGCTTTCTAATTTGCTTGCGATCTAGTCAAATGAGAGGCATATATATATATATATATATATATATATATATATTCATGTCTGCGTGTGTGGAACGGCGCCTCCAATAAACTAACGGAAGAGTCTCCAGATCCTCCAGTTCCAGACCTTCAGGCTCACACTCCTAGCTACTTCCTTCTCTGAATGCCACAGATCACACAGCAAGAACACAACAAGAACACAAGAACAGGAAACTAGTTACAGGTTAGAACAGTAGCTACAGGGAAACTACAGAGCTCCACGAATTGTGTTTGAAGGATGATGATCCTCTTTGATCATACCATCCACTTTTATATTGCTCACTGATGTTGTTTGTTACAGACTATAGGTGAGGATTGTGCCACATGATCACTTCGGCCAATTTCTCTCCATAAAATTGTTGAAATTATAAAAGGAATGCAAACTAATATAACAGACCCGACTAAAGACAAACAACTAACGGTTCTTAACAACCATTGTCCGCCGACTCGATCGCTCTTAACCACCGGTCTGCGACAGCTGAGCCACAAGAGTTCTCTTGTCCTACTTGCTCAATAGAAGCACTGTTACAACTCCTCCCCCCATTCGAAAAGACCTTGTCCTCAAGGTCAAAGAAGGGATAAGAGGATTTGAACTACTCATAATCTTCCCATGTCGCTTTTACAGAGGACTGCCCTTGCCATTGAATGAGTAGTTGAACCCCTACTATATTACCCTTATCTGATGAGCCTTCGTCCCAGTAGCTGTGCATGCTGTTTAAGTATTGAAGGCAAGGTGTCCAGTAATGGCAAGGCTGGGTCTAAATTGCTTCCCAGTTTGGGCTTCAACTGGGACACATGAAAAACTGGGTGTATCTTTGAAGTTGCAGGCAACAGTAATCGGTAGGCAACCGACCCAATTTTCTTCTCGATTTGGTATGGGCCATAATACCTTGCACAGAGCTTGTTATTATCTCTGACAACTACAGATTGCTGTCGATGAGGTTGCAATTTTAAGTACACCCAATCCCCAACCTTGTACTCTCTATCTGTCATCTTCCTATATGCCAAACACTTCATGCGGTGCTGAGCTTTCAGTAGATGTTCTTTGAGCTCCTTGAGTATAGTGTCACGCTTGAGCAATGTATCTCCCACTTCTTGAACCAGTGTAGTTCCCGGTACATAAGACACCAAAGCTGGTGGGGAAATGCCATAAACTGCCTCGAAGGGGATGACGCCAGTGGAAGAATGGATAGAAGTGTTATACCAATAATCTGCCCAGAGATAAGTCTCTAGGCATTTATTTAAAGATTCTACTTGCCCATGAGTTTGCGGATGGTAAGCTAGTGCTCACATGTAATTTGACCCCTTGAAGTCGAAAAATTTCTGACCAGATCAATTTGCTTGTAAAGATAGCATCCATGTCTGAAATAATAAAGATAACATTCCTGTTTGAAATAATGGCTTGCGATAACCCATGCAATTTCACAACATGCTGCACAAACTCCTGTGCTACAATCATTGCTGTACAAGGATGCTTGAGAGCAATAAAGTGAGCATATTTGGATAATCTATCAATAACCACCAGGATTGTAGATTTGATGTGAGAGGGTGATAATGCATCAATAAAATCCATATGTATGTGAGTCCATATACGATCAGGAATCGACAAAGGTTGCAACAATCCAGATGGGTATTGCTATATTTATTTCTCTGACATGTATCACACCCTTTTACAAATTCCCGCACTGAATGATGCATGGCTGGCCAATAAAATGTTCTCCTCAACCTGTGCAAGGTTTTATGATACCCTGAGTGTCCTCCTTCCAGAGTGGAACGATGATCATGTAATAATGCTGGAATCAAGGGATGGGATTTGTAGAGAAATATTTTCCCTTTGTAATATAAGACCCCACCTTTGACAGAATATTTATCAGGATTCAAAGCACCGGCATGCCACTGACTCATCATGGCCTTGAAAATATCATCAATATTGTAGAAAGCCTGAAGGTCTTGAAACTAGGTTGGAATTATAACTGAAATAGCATGACAGACATGGTCAACCTATTCTTCAGAAATTCGGGACAAGGCATCAGCTACCTTATTATGACTCCCTGATTTATATTCAAGGCCAAAATCATAGCCTAACAATTTCACTAAGCAGCGTTGCTATATAGGTGTATGGACCTGCTGATTCAACAAATATCTAAGACTTTTATGATCAGTTTTGATGACAGAAAGTCTTCCCATTAAATATGGATTCCATTTCTGCACAACAAAGATTATGACTTCCATTTCTTTCTCATAACCCAACTTCCCTAGCTGCACAGGAGAAAAAGCTCTACTAATATATGCCAGTGGTCTACCTTGTTGCATTATAACTGCTCCCATTCCCGTACCAGAAGCATCACACTCTACCACAAAGGTTTGATTAAAATCAGGCAGAGCCAAAACTGGAGTCTCAGTCATGGTATGCTTCAGTTGTTGGCATTCTTTGTCAGCAGCAGGTGTCCACAGAAACTCATCTTTCTTTAATAACTATGTGAGAGGTGCGGCCAAAAGTGCATAATGTTTGATGAACTTTCTATAGTAACCAATAAGGCGCAGGAAACCCCTTAAAGCCTTGACTGATTTGGGAGTAGGCCAAGATAAAATGGCCTCAATTTTGCTATTCTCCATATATACACCCTTGTCAGAAATTGTATGGTCTAGATATTCCACTTGAGTCACCCAAAATGTGCATTTAGTAAACTTAACATATAGGCTACTAGTTTGTAATGTCTCTAACATTTGTTCAAGGTGCTATAAATGTAGCTCCCATGAAGGGCTATATCAAAATATCATCGAAAAATACCAAAACAAACTTCCTCAAATATGTCCTAAAAATATCATTCATCAAGTTTGGGAAGGTTGAAGGGGCATTTGAAAGCCCAAAGGGCATCACTAAAAACTCATAGTGCCCTTCGTGAGTATGGAATGCAGTCTTTGATATATCCCCAGGATGCATACAAATCTGAGGTCACGCAGACCTTAAATCCAATTTTGTAAAGAATCTGGCACCAAATAACTCACATCCACAAGAGGAATGGGAAATTTGTTCTTAACAGTGTTCTAGTTTAAGGCTCGGTAGTCTATGCACATCCTTCAATTCCCATCCCTTTTCTGAACTAAGAGGGCTGGAGCTGAGAAGGGACTGTTGCTTGATTGGATGTGGGATTTAGAGAGAAGATCTTTTATTTCTTTTTCAATAATATTTTTTTGAAGGGGTGAATGCGTATAAGAAGGCAAAGCAATTGCTTTAAACTCATCTACCAAAGGTATTTGATGGTCATGAGACCTACTTAGAGGCAAAGTTTTAGGTTCAGAAAAAAACTACAACATACTTTTGTAAGATAGCAGCTAACTCAAGAGGATAGTAAGTCAAAAGGAATATAAGGTGAAGAAGAAGAAGAAGGAGAGGCATCTATAGAGTATAAGTGCAGAGAATGTAATGCCTGGGCCTTAGGCAAATCTGAGCAAAATTATTTTGCTGACACCAAATCAAGAGATGGTGGAGGTAAACCTTGCAACACAAAGTCTTGCCCATCAACAGTAAACTTCATTACCATTTGAGAAATATTCAAGGTTATGTCTCCTAAAAGTTGCATTCAAGTATTGCCCAATACCACATCAATTGTACCCAAAGGCAGGTAAAACTAAAATTTTGATGGTTGTGAGGCAGTAAAACTAAAATGGGATGAGGTCTTGTGCCTAGACAGAATTTTCTGTTCTTGAATTCAACCCAACTGCATGGCTTGTGACAATGATTGAGACATAAAGGACCTAACCTCGCAAGATAATTCATCCTTCAATCCACTTAGAAAAATACCAAGCAAATGCTCTTCGGACAAACCCTGAACTCGATTACTCAATGATTCAAATTGACGATGGTACTCAGAAACTGAACCAATTTGTTTGAGTTTACTTAATTGTCCATGGTAGTCCACGACAGAAAACAGCCCCAAATCTTAATTCCAACCCTTTTAAAAATTCAAGCCAAGAAACTCTCTTTAATATTGGTGAAATGTCAAAACCATTGCAATACTTCACCCTCTAGATAGAATGATGCAAAGAAACTTTATGATAATGTGGAACTTGATTATATAAGAAAGACCTCGCTACCTTAAATTTCCATTCACACGGGTCCGATCGGCCATCAAATTTGGGAAATTCATGGTATTTCGGTCGAAAAAACCTAGTCGATTCAGAAGCAATGTCTCAACAAATCGGAGATTCAGACGGTTTAGACTCCAAACTGTGAACTCTCTAGTTCATAGAACCCACATCGTGGAGGAGACTGGCCTTGGTTTGCAGGTCTTGAAGGAGAGAAAGAACTGCGTCATTAGAACTAGAAGCCATCTGGGAAGAAGAATCAGAACTATCTAGAGGCGGCTCAAACACCAAAATTGGAATGACGCCTCCAATAAACCAACGAAAGAGCCTCCAGATCCTCCAGTTCCAGACCTTCAGGCTCACACTCCCAGCTACTTCCTTCACTAAATGCCACAGATCACGCAGCAAGAACATAAGAACAGGAAACTAGAACATGAAAGTAACTACAGGTTACAACATAATTAGCTACAGGGAAACTACAGAGCCCCACGAATTGAGTTTGAAGGATGATGATCCCCTTCGATCATACCATGCATCCACTTTTATATTGCTCACTGCGGTTGTTTGTTATATAGACTATAGGTGAGGATTGTGCCACATCACTTTGGCCAATTTCCCTCCATCCAACTGTTAAAATTATGAAAGGAATGCAAACTAATATAACAGACCCGACTAAAGACAAACAACTAACGGTTCTTCACAACCATCGTCCGCCGGCTCGGCCGCTCTTAACCACCGGTCTGCGACAGCTGAGCCACGTACACAATAGTTCTCTTGTCCTAGCTGCTCGATAGAAGCACCGTTACAGTCACATGGGTTGTAACTTGAAACTGATGTGTATAATTACTTTGAGGGTCCATGGGGTCCTCTTCTGGGTGTATTGTGTATATATGTTGCCTATATATATATAGCTGCAAGACACTCAAAAGGCTCTTCATGCCCTCACTCCTCGGCATCAATCGACGTCACGATCAGTCAAATCTATATAACATTGGTTAAACTCAGTGAATCGTTCATTCCTGCATGGTTCTGAGTCGATGCATGTCGTCACCGAATGGGTGAACCTTGCGTTGATCACCTAATTAAGGAATGCGTGGATCGATCGATGGCAGCCAAATATGGTATAGATTTTGTCATTGTTAATGTGAATGCGATATAATGTGAAATGAAAGGCGATATATATATATATATATATGAGGCTAGGCATGGTGCCTGTGCTACATATCTTATCCAAAGTATCTTTCTATTCTGGGAGTTAACTAGGAATGAACGATTAGTATATATACTTGAAAAATAGAATGAAAGATCTAATCAATCTTAGAAGGAGAGGAGTACGTACATGGAGGAAGTGCTTCATGTCTGATCGAGTGTGCAGCTAAATTAACGTTGGAGTGTGCAATTCGATCTCATCTATATACTGCAACAAATATTTAATATGAGTATTAATCAAGCAACTTTTAACCCGTGCAGTAGACACACATCGAGTGCGTTGATCTTTGGCATCAACTCTCGCTCTAGATGATATTATCGAGGCATGTAGGGCACTCTTTTCTCAGCTTCGAGTACCCTACCTTTCATGCCGCATATGTCGTTATTAATAATTTGTTCACATGTTTAGATTACAATAATTAAGGTTTTATATATCTATCTGTTTGATTGCGGATTAAGTTAAAGTGAATAAGTTAGACTATAGTTAAGATATTTCATAAAATACATCAAAATATTTTGATTGAAAGATAAAGTAACTCAGAATATCATCTCTAGAATTGTAGGTCGACATTCGAGTAGTCGTGTCCACAATATATATATAATTGATCTGCAGATCAGTTCTTAGAATTAGGAGAGTACATGGAGGAAGTGGTTCGTGTCTGATCGAGTGTGCAGCTAAATTAATGTTGGAGTGTGCAATTCGATCTCATCTAGACTGCAACAACATATTCAATATGAGTATTAATCAATTAAGCAACTTTTAACCCGTGCAGTAGATATGTATCGAGTGCGTTGATATTTGAAATCAACTCTCGCTCTAGATGATATTATCGAGGCATACTCTTTTCTCAGCTTCGAGTACCCTACCTGTAATGCCGCGTATGTCATCATTAATTTGTTCGCATGTTTAAGATTACACTAGGGTTTTGTCTATCCCTCTTTGATAGATATAGGAATAGGCCCCAGTATAAGAGGTGACTTAACTAGGGTCGGATGAGCTATTAAATTGTTTCAGTCATTTTTACTTAATCGGGGTGGAATAGAGATTAGGGTGAGTTTTGTGATCGATTCTTTGGGGAGGGGGAGAATAGGTCACCTAGAGTCAGTTAGGCGGCGGGTATGTCACCTCTATCTCACTCTATTTCGATATCAAATTGGCCCGAAGAGATTTAGGGTCACTTTGATAAAAGGGTAAGTCAGATTAAGGTGAGTTATTCGGGACGGAGTGACTTAATCGATCTTGGTTTGACTCTTTTTATTCTAATCCGAGTCAGTTATGGATAAACTTGAATTTTTTCACTCTAATCAAAAGGATGAAATAAGTCATCCGAGATGAGTTAGGGGTGGATCACCCGGGGTGACTTATCCGTCCCCCTAATCCACCCCGTTATCAAAGTGACCCTTAGAGAGTTAAGTAAAATTAAATGTTTGAATTGTCGGGACTTGGTTGGGACATGCGCTAACCGAAGTGAGAGAAGGGCCCACCTTCCTCTCACACAACTGACTTTACCCGGGGTCGATTATCGTGTTCGACCCCAAAGGGTCAAACACGGTAACCAGGTTAGAACATCAAAGAGGGCCTTATAGTTTTGTGAAGAACAGGAAGCCGATCAATCTGTGTACGTTCTTTCAGTCGGGCCCTCATCAATTCTGATCTGACCGATCCAAGAACTGGTCTTGTGTTCTATAACCTTGTATATATATATGACAGTGCACCAAGTAGCGCCCCCCCCCAGTGGCGAACGCAAGAGATTTAACAAAGACTACTCCAGCTTTTACGAGAGCATAGAGGCTGTGACATCGGAGAACAGGCTAGGCACCCCCCCATACATTGGACACTGCCCACAAGTGGGAAGTAGAAACCAGCCACAAGTACACAGACCGAGCATTTAGAAGAAGCTGCCCCCACATGCCCCTCAGGACAACACATCCTCCTCTTCCTCTCCCTTTCCACACCCCTCCTCCTCCTCTCCCTCCGTCGATCAAATCCAAACCGGCGGCATAAAAAAGGGGGAGGGAGGAGGAAAAGAGGAAGAAGAAAGGAACAGCCATGGTGATGGTAGTGGGGATGTGTGTGTGTGTCTGTGTGCGTGGACTGTGGAGCCTGTAAGTTGCAGACGTAGGAGAAGAGAAGACCTGCAGTGACATCCTCGTCTCTCTGCACCTGGACCGGGCTGGGGAGGAGGGAGGCAAAGGAAAAGGAGAGTAGAACAAGCAGCACAGGAGAAAAGGGAAAGTGTCACGCCTTTGGGGACGCACGTGCCGACCACGCCTCCACGCCCCCCAACTTCTTTTTGTCGGCTCCCGGCAGTCCATGATTACAACGTTGTCAGCTTCCGGCACGCGTGAGCGACCAAGGCCCCTTTTTTTTTTTGGGCTCCCACCGCCCCCCACCTCCCGCACTGCGCACGCCCACTGCCACACCGCCCCCCCCCTCCTCTCTCTCTCTCTCCTCCCTCCCTCTCTCACAGTGCCTCCACCATCTGGCCTCCACGTCCGTGCGGGGTATTTTGCATGGGATCCCATGTACGGACTGTCCGCGGCCGTCCGATCAGCATCTGACGGCTTCCCGACACCCATCTACATGGACTTCGTTCTCGAACAACATTAATGGACACAGATCGATATTGCCCTGTATAATTCGGGGTGGATATGATATTCATGGCCTCTGTCTGATCAGGTGGAGAGGATCAATCAATATTTTAGCAGAAGTGCCAAGAGGTCTAGATCTCCAATATTCCAATGAAGACCACAACTTCACCCTGAGTAAAGGTTGACCGCTTCGTCGTCCCACTCAAGGTCATAGTCGACAATATATATGCGTCCATAGACATGTCATCGCACGAGGATGTATGTGGAAAGTTGCAGTACTGCCCAGAAAGGTTTCTTAAGATCATGATCTGTGGCTTTTACTGCCTGTTTCCTGTTGCGTTTACACAGAGGAAGATGGAGGAACTGTCGACCCCAACTATTTATCCCCTTGATTAAAGACCTAGTCTTTGATATATAACAGGCCGAATAAACTTAGGGTAAGTTATACCGAGGCTAATTAATTATTCGGATTCGAGTCATTAATTTTGTTATGTGCAAATGAAATATATATTTGCGTGAGAATGTCTCATTCCTGGGTAAATTAAAATATTTAATTTGATAAAAAAGGTTAAATTAGGTGTTCTAATTAATTGGCATGGAAAATTAAGCTAGTTTTAATTTAATTGATCAGCTCCCCGGCCCCTCAATTCTACTATTTTACTAAATCTACTAATTAAGACAACATTAGTTTACTTTCTATACTTGCAAGATCATGGCTATAATAAAACTAAAAAAATTACTTCTTCAAAAAATCAATAAACCACTTATTCTAACATATATATCTTAATGGATAGATATTGCTCACTCGGAATAACTGGTTCTGTTGTTCAAGAAGCCTAAACGTACGTGCGTACAGTTCGGACAGTCCGCTAACTAGAGACGCCATGGAAAATGGTGATACTGTGCACTTCTGCTTGCTTTCAGCTTCTACTTCCAACTGAATCAGTGAAGAGAACAAGAAACATTCGTTTCCTCAACATTCCCACGCAAAACTATATATATATATATATATATCTATGGAAAAATGTATACATATTGGAAGATCCAGATAAATTACAATATCCAAAGGAAAGAGAGAGGAACCCATATTGCCTTATTATAATTTATACGTTGGTGCAACTCCAAACCCTAAACGAGGAAACAGCAGAAGGCCAAACGAATCCCCCCACACATACACGGCACAACAACAACACACACACAAAGGTCGACAGAGAGCAAAAAGTATGAAACTGTAGCTAGCTGTCTCAGGATGTAGCTGCACTGGTGCTCCTGTTCAGCACCCGCCTCCGCTTGGGCCGCTCCAGCCCGCCGGCGCCCGGCCGCTCCACCAGCGCCTTCAGGGCGTCTCTCAGGAACGCTGCCTGTCCACCGCCGCCGCCGACCGCCTCCTCTTCCTCCCCGTCGACGCCGTCGTCCCCCGCGACGACGAGGACGTTGCGCACCCGGCCGCCGAGCGTGGCAATCTCCGCCCGGAGGACCCGGAGGTGGAGGGACTTGAGCGTCTCGGCCAGCTCCGGCAGCAGGCCGGAGCGGTCCTCGCAGCAGAGGGAGGCGCGGATGACGGGCTTCCGCCCGGCGGCGGTCGGAAAGTCACCGGTGTAGACGGAGATCTCGTCCGTCTCGGTGGGGAGGTCGTCCGCGTCGCCGAACTCGGCGGCGCGCTGCTTCAGGTCCCGCACGTGTTCCACTGCTTTGGCCAGTAGGGAGGCTTTCTCTATCTGTTGGGGAGAAGGGGAGGAGTGGGAGGAAAAGAAGAGGGAAGTCAGATCAAACCCTAACCCTAAGACAAGCAAATTCGATAGCTTTCCATGACATATGAATATCGTGAAGGTTAAAAATTATCGCAAGTTAATTTCTCGAGGCAACATTAAAATGGAAAGAGAGAGAAGGAACCAATATATATATATGAATAGCCAGGAGCTTGCAAAGCTGTTTCCAATCTTTGGATTTAACTCAGCAACTGATTGCTTTGTTCTCGAAGGAAATGCCCACTATGATTCCATTCATATAAGATAAAAGAAGCCAACCATCATGGTTTTGAACCTTTTTAATGTCTTCTCGTCTTGTAAAAAGAAGATAGCTTTCCATGGGAGTAATGACAAGATGTTCTTTAAGAAAGGATCTAAAAGTTTCATCGGCTACTAATTATGAACTCCTATTGGAATATCAAGAGAGAACTTGGCACAAGCTGCTCCCAAAAGATTGAAGTCTCCCGAGAAGAATCATGTTGTTAAAATTTCATCACGACCGTGTAGAAGAGGAATATAATTAAAAACCAAATGATCAATTCAAATAGAGGAGCATGAACAATTATCTATGCAGGAGCGTGATCATAACTTCTCACTGGCAAGTCAGATAAGAGAGCAGCAAGGATTTAAGAAATCTCTCTCTCTCTCTCTCCCTCTCTCACCCCCACACACACATACACAGCACACATATCCTATCATATTCTCTTGCTTGGTTTCCCCCTTTCTTTCTCTTGCAGAGCTTCCTCCTAGAACACATAAAGTATCCCACTTGCAATCACATTAAAAGAGTTCTTTTTCCTTGCAAAATCTAGACCAAAAAGCTGTTGACACGATGACCATCGGTAGATCCCCTTAAGATCCTGTTATTTCCAAACTAGCAACTTTCTATATACCCAGCAGCCCTCCACCGGATCACTATTAGGAATACTCTAAATACGAGCCTCCAGTAACCGGGAGCATCTTCCACTTCCAACTTCTCAATATTCTTCTGATTGATGGGTGCAAGTGTGTGTGTGTGTGAGAGAGAGAGAGAGAGATCACGACGACGACGACGATGATTGCAGAAGAATACCTTGGCATCGCAGGCGAGGATGGAGCGAAGGCGGTCGAGGTGGGACTTGATGCGCTCGCGCCGCCGCTTCTCGGCCTCCCGGTGGTTCCTGGACGCCGCCAGCGCCCGGTCCAGCTGCTCCTCCTCCTCCCCCGTCGTCCCGGCCATCTCCAGCGGGTACAAGGAGGTCATAAAACTCGGGATCCCCGCCGCCGCCGCCGCCGCGCCGCACTCGGGTCGCCCCATCCCCCCGTACAATCCGAAGTACTGGTGGAACTGTCCGGCGCCGTCGACCGACATGCCCTGGCACACGTCCGAGCTCCCCGGCGGGATCCGCGGCTCCATGGGCACAGATGCAGGAGAAGCGCTGGAAGCTGGGAAGGCGTTGGGGAATGGAGTGTCGAAGGGGAAAGACATCAGCTCGAACCCACCCTTTATATATAGCTGGGCTCTGGAAGGGGAAAGGGAGCAAAAAGGAGGACCAGAAGGCGGTGTGTGTGGTCTGAGAGAGACGAGGTGATTGTTGGGGGGGGGGGGGAGGGAAGAGGGACGGGATTTTGGGGTCGGGGGGCGGGGGATGTGGGATTTTCCAAGTGTTCCGGCTGTCTGTGTTGCTGTGACCGATGGGTTGTCTGGGACATTCCTTCCTAGGAGACGTCGTCTGACGTCGCCCCCACTCTAGAAACCTATTTAATTCCCTCTCTTAACTCTCCTCTCTCTCTCTCTCTCTCATCGTCTTTGCATTTCTTCCATATAATCCTAGATATGGAGAAGTTAAGATTATTCTCCTGAGAGATCATTTGATCACAGGCAATAATTGGCATAATTATGAGACGTTGTTTGTACAGTATTAATTACACTGAATCGATGTGAGTTTCTGAGGTCGTGCATGTTAATTATAGTCGGCTTACTAATTAAGTCAATGGCGTATATCGCTAATTACTTATGTGCACTTAATTAGTCATATACGGAAAGATGGGAGGTAGACTAGGTAATTATTTGTTTAAAATTCAAATCGAATATGAATTCGTATTCGTTGATAGAATAATTATTCAAATAAAATATCTTATAGATATTTTAATTGGATATCGGATAATCTGAATATTAATCAGATACGAATTCGGATATTGAGATATCAGTGTTAGATATTATCCGACCAAATATGAATTATTAGATGAATATCTAAAGATCCACACATATTCTATATTGTTTGATTACTCCTTTCTATTTTTTCTCTCAAAATAAAATTTAAAAATAAGAACCCACTTACATCCATTTGGTAAATTTTGTATTATATTTTAGGATGAAATCTAATATTTTGATAACATCTTCCAAAAAAAAATAACATCCACCATTTTTTTTCTTAAGAAAATAACTCACTACGTTGATGCACCACTTGCACGACTCACCTCCAAAAAAGTTCTACTATTATCCGTTTAAACTTCAAACTGAATTAAAATCCATTTGATCGAATAATTATTCGGATAAAATATGTATCCGATTGATAATTTGAATCGAATATCGAGATAATCCGATTATAGATCGGATACAAATTTAAATATCACACTATCCGCTCCATTTACCAATATGGTGGGAGAGAAATTGACACCTTCGACGCATGGGAGCCGTGGATTATTGGATCTTCTTATTAACCCGCCAATTAATGAGAAATTAATATATGAGAATCTGAGAGAGACTAGGTGCCCACCGTGTCGAAGTCGGCTGAAGTACTGACGAACTCTTTTAATTAGCTCCATGCACCCGAGTCCTAGCTAGGTAGCTTCCAACGTACAGTAAGGGCAGTACTACCAGTGATGGAGATCACTTAGACGAGTTCAGGTAATTAAACCTCCCCAAATTAAAATGCTGCGCATGCAGTTTAAGGCATGCATCGCCAATTCATGCTTGTTAGTGGCGTACGTGACGAGGAAATTTGAATAGACACCGACGGAGGCCGTGCACTTCCCCCTCCCTCTCAGTTATCCAAGTGCATGTCAACAGCTGTACGTGAAAGAGACACCAATTCCTCCACCATTAATTAATCCTTAGATTGAACATGCACTTTGGCAATATACATATATACATATATATATATATATATACATATATATATATATATACATATATATATATATATATATATATATATGTGTGTGTGTGAAAAATATTCACATGGGATCGACCCATAACTATTTGCCATAGTGCTGACATATGGACCCTTAAATCTATATATATATAGCTAGCTAGCTACTATACCCGTTCAAATGTATTCTTGAAGTTTTTATATATTCAGCTAATTTAATTGGTGTTAACAAAAGTGAATTACCAGTGAGCTCTACCTCTACGCACTGTCTAGCTAGCTAGTTTTGTCTCTTGGTCTCTGAATCGGAGGTTCCAGATCAAATTAAGTAGCAAAAGTGGACTTCCAATTAGAAAACGTTTTGGCCCATCGATGTACGTAGCGTACGGCGTCGAGGTCCAAAATTTAACTTAGTTTGGTGTGCGTACGTAGTACATTAATTTGAGGTAGAATGCTCGATACTGAACTCACTTCTTCCTCCCTTCTTTAGATTTGTCAACCTTCATCGTAATAATTAAATGAGAGATTAATATATACTTGGTTCGAATTAACGCCAGAGGAAAATTTCATCTTCTAATTGTGAAACATACGGAAATTCCTTAATTTTAAAGCTTGATCATTTAAATCATCTGCATCTTAAGACAATCATAATCAACGGAACTAGGTAATTACATGATTAGAGTGATAAGTTGTCCTTAAAAGATCATTAGCAAGAAGTGACAGCTTCCCCTGATAATTGGTATGGCCTTTTTCTGAAAATGTGCTAATATATATCTATAAATATATGTTGTCATCGTCTTATCGTCTCTCATGTACTATTTTTATTTATTTTTTTAAGAAAATTAGATGAATTCTAATGTCCCTTATCTTGGAGTGGGACTCAAGTAAAACAAAAAA
Source organism: Amorphophallus konjac (assembly GCA_022559845.1). Lineage (NCBI taxonomy): Eukaryota > Viridiplantae > Streptophyta > Magnoliopsida > Alismatales > Araceae > Amorphophallus > Amorphophallus konjac. The sequence continues at coordinate 11,622,744 of CM040118.1, read as the reverse complement.
TTTATCTAGAAAGATAATAGAAAAAAATAAAAAAATATGAATAATGATTTAAGTCTCAAGTCACTATTCATATTATATATATATATATTCATGGATCTCAAATAAAATAGGAGACTTGGGCTGTGTGTGTATATATTCACATTGTGAAGGTCATTTTTAAGTAAGAATACCATCATTAATTGGGGGCGGGGGGGACCTTGCCTCTCGCGAGTCTTCACCTCTTTTCATGTGAATAGCGCGTGAGGGGTACGTACTTTCTTTTCTTCATTTAATTAATTAGTCTGCTGAGCCAAACAAATTATATGAGGTAGTGATAGGATAGATATTCTCACTTGTTAATGCAAATGCATTTTATTATAATGACAAATATTAAACACCGTCATAAACCTTTAAATGTAACAAATAACCTGTCGGACATTAATTTGGTGTAGAGACGTACGGAAACATGCGGATTTTGTAGGGATTTGAACACCAAACTGCATTAAGCCCTAATTAAGTTCTCTGGTCAACACTTATATATGTAGCAGTACTGATGATGATGCTGCGGCTGCTGGCCGTGGTGGTGGCGGTGGTGGGGAGGCACATATCATGAAACCTTCGGATTAAAGAAGAACGACTTTTTGACTCTACGTATCCACCTTCTTTGTTGACGAGAAAAGGAGGCTAAAGTGCTCTCAATGGGGAGTGGCAAAAGCCAATTTCCTCTTTGAAGCTCGATCGGTTCTCTATCTATATATTTACATCTAGGTTGTGCGCGCACAATGCGACATGAAATTGAATACACATAAGTTGGGACAAAAATTCACTTCTGATGAACTCAAGACGTCAAGTGCTCAAAAGTTGAGTTCTCGACCAACTGTGTTAGATTTTGAATTACCCCAAAAAATATATCTATTTTAGAATTGAGAGCAATGTTATCAGAATCGAATCGGTGTCTGAACCGGCCAATGAACTGGTTCGGTTCGAATCGGTTGGACCATTCAATCGAATCGGTTTGAACTGTGACGTCGTCATAATAATAATACATGGTCCGACCCGATTCTATAACCCAAGATAATAAAAAATAAGATATAATAATCAAAATAAATAAACATGCATGTATAGTTATTAGTCATGATTATAAAACTATACAAGTAAAAAAATAACAATAACATGGTTAAATAAATAGACCTTAAAATTTTATAATATTTCATTAGTCTTCACCATTCACAATTGACATCTATATTCCTTTAAACATTTAAAATTTAAATATATCTAAAATAAAATGATAAATAACAGCAAATCAATAATAATAAGATAATTTTGTTCACATATAAATATTATTTTGAATATCTAAATATTTTTATATTTATTTTTTTTTATTTTAAATGATGAATATGGTCAGATCGGTTCGGACCGATTCACCGGTCGAACCACGGTTCGTCCGGCTCACCCGATTCTTTAACATTAGATCGGATTGACCTTAATCAGACCGATTCCTAGACCTTTTCACAGTCGAACCGGACCGGATCCTTCTGCTCGTTGACGAGATCTGAGCCGAATTAAGACTAGAGTCCATTGTATCCAACTTCATTAGGTTTGTTAAATTCTGAATGAAACAATCTCTACTTTAATTAGAAAGTTTGATTCTATAGTTGAGAAAGAAGAGTGGAAGATAAACGGAGAACCTATTCGATACTGATCAGAACGCCTTGGGCTAATTAAGCACTTCCCAATTGGTCATTATGATAACAGACCCTGAATAGAGGTCATATTGACAGAGTCCTTTAGCTACTAAAGGCAACCCTGAACGGGGGCCATGCTTGCAATAGAAAAGATCAGAGGACCGGTAATTAGTAACATGAAATTAATAAAGCAATGCAATGCTTAAAAGGAAAGTTTAGTTAATTGCTATGATATTTTGAGGGAGAGAATCACTCGTCTTCTTAGCATAGATCTTAGCATGTAGGCATAGGGTGGTAGGCCAAACCAATATACCGGCCAACATCCACTATGGTTTGTTGATTTGAGCAAATTTATAGTTGAGGGAAGTCAGTTTTTCACTTTCATTTTTAATATGAAAAATTTTGTGAGCTATTGTTATAGTTAATTTTGGATGGTTAAACAAATCAAAGTTTCTCTAACGACCCGATTTTCAAGTGAAAGTTTTAATTTAGATCTCCAAGTTTTAATACAAAAAACAATAAAATAACTTACAAGACTTGTTTTTCTCTTTGAAAAACTAGGTTTAAAGTTTTTGAAAGTCCAAATATATTTCATTAATAATTGGGAAGTGCCCTAAACACATCCTAAAAGATTTCAGTTGGAAATCAATTTTGACAATTTTTTTAATTGATATGGAAATATTAATTAGGAATTGTTCCAAGTGATTTTAGGTGGTTGTAGAGGGCAAATTAAGATCCATTAACAACTTGAAATTATCCCACCGGAGAACAGAAAAGAAAACTAAATTAATTAATTGAGAAAACTTTTTTGCTTACAAGTTACCTCTTACTTTCATTTTTTATTAAAAATGTGAAATGGGAACTTATAATTAGGCCTCGGCGATCAGAACTGGGAATTTAAGTTAGAAGGGTACGGAGAAATCGTGTGTTTGTTCTCAATTTATTTGTTTATTCATAGTTTGTCCCTTTCGAAGCGGATGCCTTTTAGGTAGTCCGGACTACGTACGGTAATTGAGAGACTGCATGGTACAACATCCGGAGATACGTACATCAGCGGGTTGTTAGCTTAACGAAAGAACTTGTGAACTAATGCTGCAGGAAGGGCTAACGAATACAGGTACCAAATCTGTCACGAGTGCGGCGAACCAAGGTTCTTCGACTCCGTATTAGATCAGAATCGTTCTGATTTGATATGGTATACGTCGAGTCACATAAGATTTGGGTTGACTCAATCACCTCTCACTCCACCCACCAGACTTTTCTTCCCTCGTCTCGACGTCTTCACACTCCGGCGGCATTTTCTTCCCTCACCCTTGCACCCCCCACCTCGGTAACCCACCCCGACGCCCTCGCCACCCACATACCGCGACTATTTTTTGGTCGGATCATCATTGCCAGTGTCGGTTCTCCTCTATCACTGTTGGATCCTCGCCGCCACCACCGGATCATCGTCGAAGCACGCCTAGACAATTGCAGAGAAGGGTAGAGAATGAGGGAGAAGCGACTCGGTCTGAGTCAGTCGGAATATATTTCAGATTTTCGTAGATCCAAGTAGATTTGTCCGAGTTATCTCGTCTCGTACTGACACGACGAACTATGCACGTTGTAAACTCAATTACAACAAAAAAAGGGAAGAAAATATAGTTTTGACATTGCTGTATTAGAAAAAGAGTATTATTAAACTATTAGATGATCTTTTAGTAGACTTGAGTAGTTGAAGTGGATTTTTATTTGTAAATTATTATTAAATTTTAAAAAAATAAAGATTTATCACTCTTATATTTACATTTGCAAATTAAAGGATCACCGAATTGAACATGCGTGAAAGGATCATCGATCACCGTCTGCATTCTTAATGACATATACGTGTACATACATAGATGCAAAGACAATAAGCTTATAATAATTATTGTGTGTTTTAATACCAGGCGATGAGCTAGCAAAAATCCCCATATATATTGATATACAGATAGTCAATTCTGACTTGAATCCCGAAGAGCTTTGCATGTCCTTGCGGTAACAGCCAGAAATCTCGGTTCTCGTCAGATCCATGGAGCACTACGTAGATTCTCTTCTTGGGAACATACGCAGAATTGATGGACTTGACGTTTGACGAGAGCGGGGGAACCAGAATGCTCGACAGATGGATGGACGGATACGAAGCCCAATCCAGGGCACAACACAGCCCCGTTCTGCTTGTCTTCATCGTCACAGTTTGGAAGGGGTGCAGGATCATCAAACAGGGTCAAACCGTGGAAGCAGATTAAAGGGCCACTGGCGGCTGTCGGGGCGCAAGGGATAAGAGGATCCACCCGTACCGGTACGACGGATCGAATGGGGCATACGTGTACTGAACACCTCTCTCTGTCTCGTACGGATAGTTGATGACCGGGGCACAGTATTATATTCACGGAGATTTGAGGGGTATGGAGATAAATATCATAAAAATAAAATATATGGAGGTAATTTTTAAATTTTCCAGAGGTATATATAAATTATTGTCAAAGATATATAGATTATACAGATAATGGCAATGCAGCACGGTATCGGAGGGATCAAGCAAATCGCGTGCTTCAGCGACCAAAACCTGACATCACATGACATCACCTTTTATCCACGAGAAGGGGGAACAACAGTGAATATATATTTCTTTATATATATGCATGCCATTTTCACTCTCCCGCTTCCATCTCTAAGAACGAAAAAAAAATTAAAAAAAATTAAAAAAAAATACTAATTTTATTCTCGACTCCAACTCGTTTATTTACAGCCCCCCCCCCCCACCAAAACCTGACGTCACATGACATCACCTTTTATCCACGAGAAGGGGGGACACCAGTGAATATATATTTCTTTATATATATGCATACCATTTTCACTCTCCCGCTTCCATCTCTAAGAACGAAAAAAAAACTAAAAAAAAATACTAATTTTATTCTCGACTCCAACTCGTTTATTTACAGCCCCCCCCCCCCTAAGAAGAAAGGGTTAACATAGGAGAAGATCGAGGAATAAGAAGAAAGGAAACAAGAGAGTTCGAGGGTCACCTTCCTCCCGAAAAAGAATTACAAGATTACAAGACTAAGATAATCACATTTTGATCTCTCGCTCTCACTTCTCGCATCCCTTTTTATAGACGAACATGGCTTAAACGGTTAATCCTAACGTGAATAACAGTTAAATGATTATTTATTAATATTAATCACTCTTTAAATGACACTAACCACCGTATGCCTGACAATTACATACGGACTTGGGCTGGGTCTGGGCGCAACGCAATGAGACCCGGCCCGTTGACATCCCTCGAGCACACCATCAGAGCCATCCTCCACGGTCCAGAGGAAATGGTGAACTAAATCAGAAATATCACAAAACGAATACTAATTAATGGAATTCTCTTTTTTCATTTTCTTAAAACATGTTTTGACGTCGTCTGCTACGGACATCCTTGATTGATTTTTTTAATTTTTGCATCTCGAGCCAATCTAATTAAAGACAGAGATCGGTTGAGTGCCTGGGTATGTATTAAATAAAGATCATTCTTTTTGAAGTTGCTGCGCCTCCGAATTGAAAGTCGCCTGAAGGAAAATAATGATATATATATATATATATAGGTGCCGATGTCGGTACCATGATAAATAATCATGGCGACGGCACCATGTAAACATTTCTCTCTCTCTCTCTCTCTCTCTCTATATATATATATATATATATACATATATGAAAATATTCACATGGTGTTAGTCTCATGATAAATTATCATGGGGCCGACATCTGGGCCTTTAAATTTATGGGAGGTGATTTCCCTATATATTGACCCCGTACATTTAAGAATCTAGATATTGACCCCATGACAAATTGTCATGAGCTCATGTGAATATTATATATATATATATATATATATATATAAAGCCACACAACCATCTGAAGGCAAATAATGTCACCCACACACATATATATATAGCACACCGTCACTCGTGCAGTGTTTTTGGTTTTTAAAATTTCTTCGTTTCCTTCACAGTTCACACAGAATCAGAGGGTTCGTGTAGTGTTCTCAGGATGTCCTCAGTCTCCGTACATATGGCACCTGAGACTAGTGTTATCAAAATTGGATTGGACTAATACCGATTGGATTGTGAATCGGTCTAATAATTAGTTTGATTAAGGTCGGTCCAGTCTAATGTTAAAGACTCAGATGAACCGGACGAACCGCAGTTCAACCGGTGAACCAGTCTAAATCGACCTGACTAGATTCATCTTTTAAAATAAAAAAAATAAACATAAAAATAATTAGATATTCAAAATGATATTTATGTGTAAACAACGTTATCTTATTATTGTTAATTTATTATAAATTATCATTTTATTTTAAATAAATTTAAAATTTAAAAATTTAAAAGAGCATAGATGTCAATTGTGAAGAGTGAAGATCAATGGAATATTATAAAATTTTAAGGTCAATTTATTTTATCATGGTATTATTATTATTTACTTGTATAGTTACATAATCATGAATAATAATTATGCATGTATGTTTTTTATTTTGATCATTATATCTTATTTCTTATTATCTTGGGTTATAGAATCAGGTCGGACCATGTATTAATATTATGATGATGTCACGGTTCAAACCGATTTGATTGAACGGTCCAACCAATTCGAACTGAACCAGCTCATTGACCAGTTCAGACACTGATTCGGTTCTGATAACATTACCTGAGACAGGTAAAAACTTCGAGTTGACAAGTATTAGGGTACTCTAGCAAGGGTTAAGTCTCTTTTACTTTGATAATTAATTTTCTATTTTATTTAAAATAAAAATAAAGAATTAATAAATAAAACAATTCCATAGATATTACATGAATAAAAAATAAAGAATAGAATAACTAATTCCACAATGTCAATCAAATTAGTTAATTATTTGACATTAATTTCGAAACAATTCACCCGACTTTCAATAATTATGACGTACCCGTTATATCAAACTCGATTAAATAGAGAAGATAGGGTGGATCTCGAAAGATACGAAAGATCTCCCTCCAAACCGTACATACGATCGACTTTCATCGAATACGACTTTCCACATAATTCTATATGCATCTATATCTATTAATTCTGTTTACTCACTTTAAATTAAATTGAGTATCCTGCAATTCCCTCGAAACATGACGATATTCTCATATTTTTTTATACATAATTCTTGATACAATCTCGTATTTTTTCATCTTCACGTCCTAATCCACCCCCGAAGGGATATGCGTATCTAAAAGATCTTTTATACTGTGCCCAATCTCAAAGTTAGTTCTACACATATGACCAGTAAAGAAAAATAAATGCAATAGCTAAACGACTACGAGTACTATCAGTTAGCCATAAATTTTGCATTATTTTTTTAGTCAATTAAAAAACGACTGACCTTTGGATAATTATTTTCCAAGAATTTTTAATTTATTTTCTTATGTATCTTTCACAAATTCGAATCTAATTTACACCAAAAATTCTCTTTATTTTATTCACCCTCTCATTCTCGTCTCTGTTCATAATTGTTAATAAATCTACTTCATTTTACTTGTTAATTTTATCTTATTTGATATTTCCCTGGAGCACGAGTTCTATAACAAAGTGTGGTGACTTCGACCATTCTTGAAGTCAGACAATTAGGGTCACTTTGGTAACAGATTTGGTTAGGGGCAGGTTACTTACCCGGGTTAGCCCACCTCACCCTTAACCCTAACCCAGGTGGATTAACTCATTCCACCTATTTCTTAGGAATGAGTTAATCCACTTTAACCCTATCTGACCCAATTAAGAAAAAAATTATCAAACAAGGAGTAATCCATCCGACCCCAATTAACCCACCCTAACCTAGTTTAACCCGTTACCAAAGAGGCCCTTAATTAACCATAGACATATTTTAATTAATGATCGTATAATAGAAATATCAAGTTATGGCGTTGTAAATCTCGGGATATTATTGCTGCAAAAGATAAGTAAAGATCAAAAGCTTTGATTCAAACTAATATTGTTTCATCCTCTCACGAGGAGGAGGTGCCAAAACATTTGACTATTCACTCACCACATTCTGATAAGTACCCTGATTCGCTTATCAAAATCACTCGATATTAACGAATCGTCTGGCTAAGCACTCGGATCGATGGACCCTCGTCACCTGGAGATGATCAAGTCTCCGGAGCGTTGTATGGTTTTCAAACAGGCTGGAAGCCACTGACAACAACATCTGTACGGTAGAGAAGGATTCAGAACTATCCGGAGCGCTAATGATAACAAAGTAGAAATCGTGTCACTCTTCAGACGCACACATATTTGATCAATCAACCACGGGGGTGCATGCCAGCTAAGGTTCAAAGAAATCAACTAATAATATAAGTATTAGTTGTACGTCCGAATGTGTAATAAAATTATCTGTCCATTAATGCGTTATTAAATCATGCTTTGGCGCACGCATTCCACCCAACAGCTTCTTCAAATATTTTCTTGCACACTCACGTGTTTTTTCCCGTAAAATTGTAAAATTACATATGTGTCATCGTTGATTTATTATTTGTCATCTTTAAAACTAAACGTGACAAATCACAAAATATGGATCGATGACAACTAACTTTGACATGAAAAAAATATTTATCTCTCTTAATTTATTATTTATCACTCTTAGGGTTGATAAATAATTAATGAAGAGTGACAAATCATTTTTTACATTAAAAATATGAACATATATAATTAATAAATAAAAAAATAATGAAACTCACGCACCGCAAAAGTGGCCCAATGACATACCTGTACTAGAACTAATCATTTCTCAATTAATAAAAGCATCGTTGATGGACCAGGAGAATCACCTATACCCCGTGACCCATCAAACTCGATTATGCCTCAAATATTTTTTTGGCATATTAACATTAATTATCTTTGTTGAAATAATCCTCACTATGATCCTAAATTGTTCCAACGGAAGTATCATGTTGTTTTACAAACACAAACAATCTAAAGTATAGTTTTATATGATTTACAATTTTGGAAGCTTAGGAGGGAGAAGTTCATCCGCCCAATAAAACCCAACATCAACTGACTAACAGTTTAAGACCTAACATCAACCAACTCACTGTCCAATACACAGCATGTCAAGACCTGCAGAAGGACTAACTTGGAATCCAGACCATATACCTTACGTGTGTCCCCGTCCTTCGACGGAGCAACGCATGCCCCCGATGACTATCAGTACATTAATGGCGAAATGAGGTAGACGGCTAAGGAACGGTGGGTCAGTATCCACGCCTTCGGTGAAGGAACGGTGGGTCAACACTCACGTCTCCTTTCCACTATCAGCAAGTCAAATGGCGACCCACGTTTAGACGGCCAAGACAATCCCAACAACGTCAAGCTAGAGGGCGAAAGTTAACAAGACAAGTTCGAAGAGGACCCTATAACCTCTCTTAAGTCTCTCACCCTTTCCTGATCGAGTGAAGCTTCCACCTCCATCTCCTGTGGATCGGCCCACATGTCTCTCCCTCTTCGACATCCGTCCGAACACTTTCTTTCTCCTCCAAACATCGTTATCTCGTCAGCCAAGTGCTATGTGTTTCTTGTCCGAATGCTCCTGCTCTACTCTGACGCTTGTAGATACAAAAAATTATAAATATCTTAGTTTTGACTTTCATATGCCAAGTTTGAACTAAAGCTCCAAAGTTGACACTAAGATTCAAGAAACCTGATACCAATGAAGAGTTGCCGATGACCCGTTACTGATCATAGGATGTGGCTTTAATCTGTGGATGAGTGCTACTCGATTAAGGTTTGACTTGGGCTACAATTTATCTAGAACTCGGGAGTCTAGTTGACATTCGGATGTCTATTAAGAGGAGTCTTAGTAGTGCTAAGGGTTGCTTGAGTGTTTAACTTATAAGGTTAAGTTAATGAGGCGTCTAATTTACTTTCTAAGGTAATGAAATAAAAATTCTTTGTTAGTAAATCACATATACTTAGTTAGAAATTGTATTTCTCGAAGAATTAGAATTACTTCCTGAAGATAGATTAAAAAAACTTATGAGAGATTGAATTCACATCTTAGAGAGATAAAATTTTAATTCATTTCTAATTTAAATATCTTTCTTAAAATAAATTTATGTTCACAAACTCATAGCTTGATTTTGTAATAAAAAATCTTACTTGACTCGATGACTCAATAATTTATCTACCAAACAAAACCCAATCAAGTACTTTCACAATTTAAAATATGAATCATAAATTGAATGCAAGTACTCTGCATCTCACCACACCCACCGACAACAAAGACGATCCGAACTCTTTAACTAAATGAAGAGTTCATTTCTCTATAGCCTTTCTTTTCTCGTGTTATCTTGTGATGTGTGCATGTTAGTATTCTTAAGAGGGAGATTAAAATTTTTAGAAGTTGTCTAATGATCTTCATATCAAAACATCGAAAAATTACACCGAAAATATACCTGGACCATGGAAAATGATCTTTCAATCCAGTACAGTATTCTCCGACGTCACTCCAAGATGACGAGATGTTCAGGAGAAAGAGAAGTCTCGTGTATGGATTGGAGACTATGACCCGTCCTCTTAAAACAAGAAGATCGTTGTTGTGCGTACTGATGTTAAAGCACCCTTTGATGTCATTTTCTATTTTAGCTCATCATAAAAAATAGAAATAATACCATGATCTCTACACATAATTAAAATATGATCCATATTTTTCTTTAAAAACTTATATATCTAAATCTTTAATTAATCACATTAATAAGGATAAATTTTATGATAGTCCATAATATATATATATATATATACCCACGTTAGATTAAATCTAACACATGTTCCTCATCCCTGTGTGCTCGGAATACGCAAGAAATGGTATCAAAACTTGGTTCGGATGGGAGTGTGATGACTGCGAGGCGCACAGAGGAGAGCGCGGGAAGGCAGTGCTGGAGCATCTGCCGGAGCTCGATGGGCCTCGATCGACGTGGAAGTGGTGGTCGAGGACGATGCGATCCTATGTCATAGTCGGGCGGATGTGCTCGACGACGATGCTCGCGAAGACCCCGGTGAGTGTTAGAGGCAGTGAGCAGCCGCTCGATGCCGAGGGCGTCGAGGGCCATGAGGATGATGTCATCGTCGGTTGGCTCAACATGGCGGGCGGGGCCAGGAACGGCCTGCGCATACGACGCCGCGGGGAGGACTCATCTGGGGTTGCCTGCGGGGACGTCACCCGGCGCGGGCTGTGGCGGAGGCATGCAGCACCGGCAGCCGCAGGTGGAGGGCGGCGACAATGCAGGGCAGCACACCAGTACGGCGCGCAGTCGCAGGCAGAGGCGACAGCGGCTGCACAGGGCAGTGCCGCCGCAGCGGGGGACGACGGTCGCGGCGGCGGTAGCATCAGTTGCAGTTGCGGTGGACGCGGGTGATGGTGGCGGGGGTACTAGAGAGGCTGCCGGCGACGGCGGATCCGGGAGAGGCTGCTGGCTGGGTTTGCTCTCCATCACACGGGAGAGAAGGCTGGCCAGGGATTCTTTCATCTTCCCATCCTAACGAAGAAGACGGGGGGATGAGAGAGAAGATTAGAAAGGAGGGATCTTCCCATCCTATCAGGTTCCGGATTTAGGTGGGGGTTTTTAGTGGGGTTAACGGATCTTGTCCATGCATGTCCACTAACATGGGTGCTACTCTGACCATGGATTGCAGAACCAGGGAGCTCCTGTATGGAACAGTCGACTCAGTTTAGAATCGGGCTTGTGATATAAGTGAAGCCCTGGGTGAACTGGACGCCATAAAACCAAGTCCCGACTGTTTGGTCCAGATCGGTTTACTTGGGGCAAGTGCACCGTGTTTTATGTTGATCAGCTGCTGTTGGTTGAGACAACCTCTGGCGTTCATTAGTTCAGATTCCACCTGCTGTCGAGTGCTCCCCCTTCAACCTCACCACATTTCCACAGCGCCTTTCAGCTGCCAAAGCCGTCTGACGTAGTGACACTGCCATGCCAATTACCAGCATCTAAATACAGAGGAAAGGAAGAGAAAGAACATGATGTACGGAGGAATATTACATAAATTAAGTGACGTGTGCTTTTGAGAAGGCGTAATTCCATGACTATCTCGAACGAAGTTTATCTTAAGGAAATACATTATATATATGAGATTAAATTCATGTACGAAGGATGGACATGTAAATGTGAATGTAGGATTTGTTCTAACACAATTTCATTTCTAACAAGGGTACTGATGCAAGAAATCCTTTCCCGTTTTCTTTCACAACCTCACTGTTGAATTTTTTCGTAGGGTTTTTTAAAAGAAAAAAAAATAACTTTAATTGTTCATTGTCTGAGCCCGGGTTCGAACCGGGGACCTCTAGTGTGTGAGACTAGCGTGATAACCAACTACACCACCCAGACAGCTGTTTGTATGGCCTGATTCACATAATATATAGGTAGTAAATACCTTTCTGATAAGGGATGGAGACAACTGATCTTCGGCTCTCACAAATTTGCATCAAATCGGTGCGAAGAAAGATGCAAAAGATTGTCGCAAAGAACCAGAGAATTGCCCCGTAGAGGAGGAGCAACATGTTAGAGAAACAAGATTAACCATTAGGAGGACCCAGAAGAACACATTAACGTGACGAATAGAAGCAAAGACACCAAATACCTAACCAGAATAGCTTGTCAGGGAAAATCGACCGAGGGGGAGCACCGCTCATAAGTAGTAAAAAAAAGAGGGGAACACTGGACAAAGTGAGCACAACAGCAACCGGAAGCAAAGAGGATGGAAAAGAAGACTACATGGTAAACGCGGGAATTTCCATCTCCCAACTATTTGTCACCATTTTATTCAAAATAAAGTCGACTCTTCGTCACCGGAGGAGGAGGAGGAGGAGGAGGAGGAGGAGGAGGATGATGATGATGATGATGATGATGAAGAGATAAATAGAGAAGATACCTTGGTGGCCTTCTCCGAGAGGAGGATGTCGGCGGTAGCCTTGGAGGGCGGCGCGATCTTCTCCACCAGCACCCAAAGTATTGTCGGCATTCCATCGTATCTATACATTCGTATAATCCATTAACATTTAGATGATTAAAAATTTTAAAAAATAAAAAAAAATATCCATGCTTAATGGGTCAAAAATGACACTTACTCAATTCACCATTTGAAGATTTTTTTTGCGTACCAGCTCATTCTAGCTATACTTATTGTTTCCAAGAATTGCTTTCTAAATATTTTCGTGTGCAACAACCTTAACTGCACACAGACCCATTATTAAGCTTGGCTGTACAATCTTTATTTTTTTTAATCATCCAATCGGCATTCGGATTATACAAAATCATAGTTTGCATGGCACTTAATAGGTTTTTTTTTTGAAAAAAAAAACAGCTAGTAGAACTTCGATCGGACAGCTCGGGAGTGAGCTTAGGCCGCGTTTGATAACACCGTCAAAATAGGAGAAAAGTTTGAAATCTACTTTCCGTACATATATAGACATGCAGTTCTAACAATTATTCATCGTTAATAATCCTCATAAATTGGGTGCAACCAATTTATACAGATTCACAGGTTTAAACTTTTTTATGCCTATAATCTCTCTCGCCATAAAATCTTATTCACACGAAAACCTATGAGAGCCATGTTCTATTTGATAAAAAAAATTTATTATAAAAAATTCCAATGATTAAAATCCCCAGGACAACAATTATCAACCGCGGCCTTAAACTTGCTTCGGCCTCTCTGTGGGTAATCTCACTCTCTGTTTCCTAGGTGACGGAAATAGCGCTTGGTAGGATCGCAAAGGCAACATCACAAGGGCGGGCCTAAGATCAACGAGGATCAATGAATTATTATTTGATAAAAAAATTTATTGTCGAAGATTTTTATGATTAAAATCCCCACGACAATAATTATCAACCGCGACTTGCTTCGGGCTCTCTGTGGGTAATCTCACTCTTTGTTTCCTAGGTGACGGAAATAGCGCTTGGTAGGATCGCAGAGGCAACATCACAAGGGCGGGCCTAAGATCAAATCCATTTTCCCCGACTATGTTAACCTTGAGGATCAATGAATTATTATTTGAGACTCACTTGAGATTCAATGTCAAACAAATAAGAATTAGACACAAAAGTCAAATCACTCGTATGTTTAGCCAGCAATTTTACCAGTAGGTCTGCCATGAATCTGGATCTAGCATTTCATGTCAACCTTTCCAAAAAAATACATTTTTGACCTGCATCTATTATATAAAAAAAATACTAACAAGAACTCCCATGCCGTCCTACTCAGTATCAGGATGGAACAGGAAATATGAAAGTTCCTTGAGGTAACATCCCAACCCATGTCTTCTTTTCCCATTTTCACACCTCGAATTTTTGCAAGATACGTTTCCCAAATGCTGCCAAGTGCACCGTTATTACATATCTGTACTCCTGTTTTCCCTTTCCACTACTCTGGCACCGACGCATTCCTCCCAAAAATATATAGACAGCGTCCTCAGAAGTGCTTCGCCAACTTCTATCCCTTAACCAGTAGCTTGCCCAGAAGCATGGGTGATAACGCATGGTTTGCACCCACGTTGTCGTACATTGCAGCCAACTCTTATCCAGTACTTCCAAGCATGGTTTGCCAACTCGGGTCGACTCGGACGTGCCATACCGTATCTAGCAAAATCCGATACCCTGCGGATCACCTCCAGGATCGACCGAGTCGAGCCGGGTCACAATGTCAGAGAGAGAGAGAGAGAGAGAGAGAGAGAGAGAGAGAGAGAGAGAGAGAGAGAGAGAGAGAGAGGAGGGGGTGAGTAAAGGAGAGGGAGAGAGGGCCGAATCGGGCCGAGTCGGATGCGACTCGATCGTATCGTACCAGATCAAGAAGATCCCGATCCGTTACGACCCAACGAGTCAGAAAACCCTGCTTCCAAATCTCTGCACGCACATGCTTGCAATTAAAGCTTCTATAACTACGTTGAGGAAAGAAAAACTTTTAATAATTGAACAGTTTATTAACATTTTTCCTTAACACCATTTTTAAAAACACCAAGGAAAGAAAAATGCGCCACAACCCAATCTACTGCAACTGTAGAGCTAGTTCAATAATTTAATTTGCTGGTGCCGAGTTACGTGTCAAGAACAAATGTTAATAGACTGGTTTCCTTTGATGATTACATTAGTATGAAAAAAAATGGGCCAATATTTGGGCATCCACTTGCCGAGAAGAGATAAAAGAATTAACGTGAACAAGATGTGCCTCTAGTAGGGTTAGAGCTACGTTGTCAAGAGTCCAGAGACATTTTAATTACCGCACACTTCCTGGCCCAAGATTTTCAAGATTGGCAAGGCACTTCTGCAGTAGCAACTTAGCTTGTTCATTCTTTTCCACCTCACACAGGTGGACGAGCTCATCCCTGAAAGGTACATTCACGTGAACTGAAGTAGATACCTTGTACAGATCAATCATGTTTAAAAGGCACTCGGAAGCAGCAACATGGACCTGTGATTCACGCACAAAGTGAGCCTTGATCGAGGAAACTTGTGAAGAAAGAGGCAGCATAACATTTACTACATTCAATTAGAGGTTACCTCAGTGACCCTTACAACTAACATCAACCACCGGAGAGAAGTTAATACACAGTTTAACTGACTCGAGATCAGCTTAACAGTTATGATGGACGAGTTTAAAGTAGTGGGGAGAACCTCAAACCTTATTTCCCTTCAACACATCTCTGCAAATACCCAGTAACAGTAGTTGTCTTAATTTCAAACATGGCATTTCACAAGCAGGCAGCGTCTGTGTGCCCCTACTATCAATAAATAAATGCTAGTTATCGGTGATCTCCAAGTGAATATATATTAAAGAGCAAAGTGATCATGCGCTAGGAGTCTAGAAATAGACATGTAAACCTAGCATGCTATTACCCACAATCCAAAATTTTTGGCCCTGTTTGGTTGGAGTATTAATTTTCATTTAGTATTATTAGTTTTAATATTAATATTTTTTTAGTATAGATATCAACATTGATATTGACATAGAAAGAGCCCTAAGAATGTCAATTGAAGGAGAATAATTTAAAAAAAAAGAGGAGGAAGTGAAGTGGATGCTATTTTTGGTCTCTCACAATTAGGATTGTATCATTTTTAATATACGTTTTGGACAAGTGTTAAATTTGATACAGTACTACACTGTTTCAACACGAAAGCATTAAACTTGATAGAGTCTAACTAAACACCCTCTATCAATGTTAATATCAAAATTGATATTGATAGAGGTGTTTGATACAACAACCAAACAGGACACTCATTATTATAACATAATTTCCTCGGACCATATGGCTCTCTCCATTCCTCAAATATGAAGTAGCTGGTTAATATGCCAGTCTTCACAGCAAAATACTTGACAAATTTCAATAATGCAGAACCAGGCCGTCATTTTAAGAGGACCCCAAGTAGGTCGAATAGTAAAGAACCTTGCCTCATGGTAGGGAGGTTATAAGCCCGGGGTTTGCTAGCCTTGCTAGGTTCCCCGCCATCAAAGAAAAAAGGTTGCTATTTTGAGGATATTAATTCTGCAAGACTCCCCCCCCCCCAACCACAAACCAAACACACATCTATAACACAAAATTGGAACCAGACGACAACAGCAACGAGGTAACCACAAATAAGAGTGTAAGATACGAAGATCGAATGGGTTACTATTACAGCAGTAACAAATAAACAAAGAGTCTAACCCTTGATCAAATGTCCAAACTACAAGATACACAGTAGGTAGCACCGGAATAGTCAAGCAGAACAGTAACACTACAGATTGGAACCCAAGTCTTTCAACAAGAATCATGCAAGGAAATTCCTCGTCACACTATAAATAAAGCAACTACAACAAAGATATTACTTATTCTCCTCCTTTTCTACACCACCACTGAATCTACATAAATATTATTCATTTTTAAAATACTTTTGTCATACTATAAGGCAAGTGACTGAAACAAAAATAGCACTTATTCTCCCAATTCCCTCCGTTTTCTCCATGTATCATGAAATTCATTTATAGGGGATGCCAAAATGGATTTTGAAATTTATTGCCATTTTCATTGTTACTCTGCCAGCTGCTAAAATTAGGTCTGCTTGTCTAGGACTTGATATTGGTACCAATCCGTAATGATCAAAGTCGAACTGAGCTGAGGGCTCAGTTCTGTGAGCATGTTGGCTCCAAGATGACCCGATCAATTCGATCGGGCACTTGCCATCATTCCTACGTCCAAGAGCTTATTCTTATGCATGTTATATGTTAGGAAAGTATAACATTGTTTACACACTAGTTTGATGGAAACAATTCAGGACTTCAAAATATGCTGTGTACAAACAGTCACATTTCTCTACTATTCAAAGAGGCAAGCTCCTTTCCTAACCATTCAAGACGTGTATGTCTGTCAATGATTGATGTAAATTAATGACTGGATAATGTTATCAGTCATTCACACCACTGCCAATCAAATAATGAAAGAATAGTTTAAGTGTCCTACACTTATTGAAGACTTGAAGTATAACCCATTTCAGCACTCTGGAAGAACACTGAAGAAAGCAATAATCCGTGTAACTCCCAAAAATTAGAGAAATTGTTAACAAACCTGAGAAATCTTCATGGTACTAAGGCACTCAACTACCTTAGGTGCAACTGAGTCGATAAGCTGAAAACAATGCACAAAATGATAAGTTAATAAGTCAGTAAATCAAAAATAGAACAAAAGAAATGTAAGTGCTTGAAACCTCACCTCCTGAACCAAGGAAGCCAGGTCTGGAGAGAACTTTGAACAACTCTTGACCATATGATGGAACTTTGAACACAGTTCTCTAATTGATGAAAAAACTGACAGTTTTACTGTGAAAAAAGTCCATATATAACATCAATTTCCTGTGAAAGAAAGAAAGTGAACTACAAAAGTGACACTCATCCCCAGAAGCAACAAAAAGATACCCGTCCAAGAAAACCTAGGAGAGAGGGCACAAAGAAACACATGTATCAGGCTTTTTCCTTGTTCCAGAGTATCCTCCAGACGGGCCACATGGATGCCAGATCTTATACAGTCTATGACCTTGTCCAGTGGAATTGATACATCTTCTTCCAACTTATCTTCTCCAGCAGCTGCACAGAAAAAAAAATCCAGTCATCCTTGGCGAAGAGATAGAATTCCTCCTCATCATCCTCGTTGTTATAAAGACTTAGGCAACCAACCTAAGATTTTGCTTCGGACTTGAGGGGACCCAAGTCCTAAAAACTTTATTATAATTCTACAGTAGGCTATCAGTTTCACACCTGGGGGTGTTCACTATTGTTCCAAACCAAGAGACAAAAGTCAAAATTCTGTTTGATTGAGTTTGGGAGTAATTTGTTATGGCTCGGTTTCAAAACATTCAGAAACTGTGAAACTGAATCAAGTTATTGTTATCATTAAAAAGTAGTTTCAATTATTTTGGGCAATTTGACCGAGGCCCTGGTCGCAGGGCCCAGTTGATGGGAGCTGTCTGTGCCCAAGGTAGCAGAAACAGAAGACAGGACCTCCCACTCCCATGACTTGTGGAGCTGAATCTGTGAGTTATTTCAGCCTGTCTAATTGTTGGGTCCTGGAGAGTGGGAAGGCTCCTACAGCATGGGCAAAATTCCAGAGAAATTGGAAGACATATATAAAATGGGTTAGTGATAGAATGGTGATGATAACCCCTAGTTTTCTTGTGAATACCTGTTATCTTTTCCCTTCTCACTCCTTCGTTCCCTGGTGTTTTCATGATTCCAGAGCCAAGGCAGGCAGGATTGGATTGGGTATGCCCAATCTGATCGGATCAGCTGAACCAAAGGAACTGAGTCGATCCACAGAAAAAGCCAAAAAATGTATCCACACAAAAAAGGTCAAATAAACAAAAGGTATATTTATAAATTAAAAATTACACAAATATATAACTATACATTTTATAAACTTTAATATTATTTTTAATAACCAGCCAAGAATCGGCCGATCCACATGTAATATGGCCAAGTTTCGTCCAATTTAGGCCGATTCAGACCAAGGCATACTAATTTTAAATGTTTTTTATGTATGTTTTAAAATTCACTAATCGGGTTTGGTTTTGGGGGCAGAATCAGATTGGCCACTGACGATTCTGAGTCCAGTCGGCTAATCCGGATCGGGACTGGCTGATTCTGTATTCAATGTCCAGAACTGCATCTTCTCCACCTCTTGACCAAAACTTGGCGCCAGAACAGAGGATCTTGCTGCACACAATTGGTATTGCTGCCCCCTCTGAGCACCATGGTGCCAACCATGTCAGTGAAGTTCTGGGTTCTCCAGGGGCCGCTATGATAACAGATTAGGTTAAGCTTGGGTAACCTACCCCAGGGTTAGCCTAACCGAATTTGATAACTAGTTCTTATTCTATTTAGAATAATAACAAATAAAATAAATTAAAATAATTAAAAATATCATAAATAAAAAACCCACATAACCTTACCCTACGCGACCCCGGTTAGCTTATTCCCTCCTTTTAGTCGAATAAGCTACCCACCCTTAATCCTCACGTACCCTATCCGACCCCAAAAAAGTTACCCTACTCGAGCAGTGTGCTACCAAAGTCGATTAAGACGGAAGAAGGCGAAAAAGCTACCCTACCCGACCTTTGTTCCGTTATCAAGGCGACCCCAGGAGATCCTGAAAGATTTCCAGGAGGATTTCAAGATGAAACTGGATATGATCCTTCAGAGACTCTCAGATCCTGAATTGGTCTTTCAGAAACAGGCATTGTTTTTTCTTCTCCTTCATCACTTGCTACAATTCTCATGTCTTGTTTTTTCTTCTCCCTCATCACTTATGTCCCTCCTGGAGCAGTACCTCAGTGGACATCAATGACTTGTTTTTTGAACCTATCATGATCTATTAATGCCAGAAGAGAAACATTCGGGGCCATCAAAGAAAACCCAATTAACCACCGCAGAAATTCCGACCCAAAAGTTGTGGTAGCGACATACTCACATGTTTCATTTCTGCCATCCTATCCCTCCACCCCCCTCCCCAACCAACAGAGAGAGAGAGAGAGAGAGAGAGAGAGAGATGCTTTCTAGAGGAAAAAAATAAGAAAATGTTAAAAAGCTTGGTGTTCTAATCAATTTTGCTTTGGTTGATAGCTGCATTAGAAAACATATCTGCCTTTCTTCTTCCCCCTTCCCATATCCTTATTAACCCTGACTCCCTCCTTATTTTCTCTGTTATTTTCCAAATCCAAGATTCTCCACTCTTGGGGAGGTGATAAAACCCTCCCTGGGAGGGTTGCCAAGGATAAGATTCTTCAGCACCTTGCGAGCCTTTACTGCTTGGAGGAGGCAGGTCTTATGGATGAGGAGGATAAGGCTCTGAGGGACTCCTTGAGGGGACAATTTGATGACTTATTGGCTAAAGAGGAGATCTATTGGAGGCAGAGATCAAGGGATAGATGGATTAAAGAAGGTGATAGGAACACAACCTACTTCCATATTATTATATCGGAGAGGAGGGCCAACTCCATCTCTTGCATTAAGGTGGGGGACCGCTCTTTCTCTTCAGAAGCGGAGATCAGAGATCAAGCGAGAGATTTCTACTCCTATTTGTTTGCTGAGGATGTTTTCTGCAGGCCGAGGATTTTTGCTGACCTTCTCCCTTGTCTCTCCCCTAAAAAGAGGGCGACTATCTCTCATCCTTTTTCAAAAGAGGGGATCCACCAGGCTATTTTTTCCCTAGCACGGGATAGAGCCCCAGTCCCCAAACAGAAGTGTTGGGGGATAGTCAAAGGTGATCTCATTGCCGCAGTAAGAGAGTTTCAAGAAGGGAGGGCACACCTGGGAGCATCAACAAGATCCTCTTGGTGCTCATTCCGAAGAAGGCACCCGATCAAGATTTTTGGGACTTTAGACCCATCAGCCTGCTCAATGGTACCTACAAGATCATCACCAAGGTGCTAACAGAAAGGTTAGTCTCTGTGATGGATACTTTGGTCAGTCACTTCCAAGGTGCCTTCATCAGAGGTAAATATATTCTGGATAACTTCTTGGTGGCACATGAGTGTCTTTTTGCTATGAAGCAACGGAGAAGGAAAGGGGTGATCTTGAAGTTGGACTTTGAGAAGGTCTATGACAAGGTGAGCTGACAGTGTCTCTTCGATGTCCTGGATAGGATGGACTTTGGCGACAGATGGGTTGGTTGAGTCAGAACTTGTATCATTTCAGCTTCATTTGCAATTCTTATTAATGGAAAGATGACCTCTTGCTTTCACAGCGGTCGGGGTTGCGTCAAGGGGACCCTTTGTCTCCTCTCCTCTGTGCTTGTAGCTAGTGTCCTGAGCAGGGTGTGACAAAAGACTGAGGTTACTAGAGTGATTAGAGGTTTCCAATTAGTCAGAGATGGTCCCACTCTTACTCACTCGCAGTACGTGGATGATACCATTTTGTTCCTTGATGAGGATGAGTAGCACCCTCCTATGGCCAAGCTCTTGTTGGAACTACTGGAGGAGGCCAATAGCCTGAAGGTTAATTTCAGTAAACGTCTTCTGGTAGGGGTGAATATGGAGGAAAGACCTCCTATGAGGGCGGCTCACTTCCTGGGCCATAGTGCCGTACCACTAGGGAGTTCCCCTTCTCTTACTTGGGTCTCCCTTTGGTGGGGACACCGGACCCACTACCGGGCCCAATACTCGGAGCCGACGTCGCACCGCCACTGCACCGAGCTTATGGCTCGGAGATCCGACTTCCTGAAGACTCGGCGTATTTATGTGTATTGAGTGATACACGTATTTGTACGTATTTGTGTGTATTCGTCTTATTAGACTAGTCAAATAACATGTGTATTTTGTGTATTTTATTTGATTAAAACCCACAAGTCAAAAGTGGGTGGGTGGACTTTGTCTTATTAGGCTATGGTATAAACATAATTAGGAAAGATAGAGGGTATTATTGCTGACTTTTTTTCTATATAAGGAGGCCAATGTTGTGTGTTACGTATGTTGTTATATGAATGATATGAATGAAAAGCTTGAAACCTAAGGTGCTTTGCCTTTGTGTTTTCCCCCTTCCCTCTTTCTCATTTTGTGAGTTTGAGTGTCGCCCGGTGTGAGACCGTCCGGCGTGAAACCAAGCTGCGCGAGGTAGCAAGTTATCCGTCATGTTCGTGTTATCGGAGTTGCCGTCGATCCTTCCTCCGACGCCGTCCGCGTCAGATTTGGTATCAGAGCCTAACACGGCGCCTCCGTCGACTTTGATGACCCCGACATCATCTCTCTTTCTCTCTCTAGGTTGCTTGAGTGAAAAAAAAAGAAACAAAAAAAAGAAGAGTAGCAGAAGGATATGTGGTTGAGAGGGAAAAAATAGAGAAAAAAATTTTAAGCAAAAAAAAAAAAAACATTCCCTGCTGCGTTCTTTCTCTCTCTCTCCATTCTCTCTTTCTAATTTTCTCCCCCTCTCTGATTTCGTTCTCTCTGTTAATCTCTCTCTCTCTCTCTCTCCCTTTCTCTCTCTCTCGCGCGCTCTCTCCCCCGGGCGCTCTCTCTCTCTCCCTTTCTCTCTCCCCCGCGATCACTCTCTCTCGGTTACCTTCTCTCTCCATTTCTCCTGCTCTCTCTCTCTCCCTCGGCGCCCCGACCGCCTCGGCGCCCCCGCGCCTCGGCACCCCCGCGCCTCGGCACCCCCGCCCGACCACCTCGGCGCCCCCCCCCCCTCTGCACCCCCGCCTGCGCTCCTCCCCGCCGCGTGCGCCATCCGCAGGCGCACCCGCGCCCACCCGCGGGCACCGCCGCACACACCGGGCCCCGACCGCACGCCCAGCCACCTGGCGACCACGCCCGCGCAGGCGCCTCGTGCTGCGCATGTCGCGCTGACCGCCCACCAGCGGCGATTTTGCCGCGTGAGTCATGCGGTGCCCACTGCCGCGTTGACCGCCACGAACCCACCCCGTCCGTGGATTGCGCAGACAGTGGAGAAGTTTGAAGAAAGGAAAAAAAAAGAAAAGAGTTCGAAAAAGTCAAAAAAAAAAGTAGGTGAAGTGTTGGAAAAAAAAAGAGTTTGAAAGTTGAAAAAAAAGTGTATATCATCATCATCATCATCATCAGAGCCTTATCCCAATTAATTGGGGTCGGCTACATGAATCCTGTTCCGCCAAAGATTTCTATCAAGTGCAATATTCGTATTTAAACCCAAGAAACAAATGTCCTTCCTAATAACATCGCACCATCTCATTTTAGGCCTTCCCCGAGCTCTTTTACTAGCATCCACTAAGATTTGATCACATCTTTTAACCGGCGCTGAGTTAGGGCGACGACACACATGTCCAAACCACCTGAGTCTATTTTCTCTCATTTTACTATCAATTGGAGCTATCCCTAAGTCCTTACGGATACGCTCATTCCTAATCTTGTCTTTCTTAGTCTTGTCACACATCCATCTCAACATCCTCATCTCTGCTACACACATTTTGCGGATGTGTTCCTTTCGTACTGCCCAACACTCGGTACCATATAACAAAGCAGGTCTCACAGCTGTTCTATAAAACCTCCCTTTGAGTTTCACAGGCATACGACGATCACAAAGGACACCTGATGCACTTCTCCATCTTAACCAGCCTGCCTTAATCCTATGTGTAACGTCATCATAAATCTCCCCATTCTCTTGTATGATAGACCCTAAGTATCGAAAGCTACTACTCTTCTGAATGTTATGTCCATCAATTAGAACCATGTCTTCCTGAACCACTCTCCCATTATTAAAATTACAGTGCATAAACTCTGACTTACTCCTACTAATTTTAAAACCTTTAGACTCCAAGGCAAGTCTCCAACGCTCTAACTTAACATTTAGAGCATCAATACTCTCATCAATTAAAACAATATCATCTGCAAAAAGCATACACCAAAGGATATTCTCATGCAATTGTTTAGTTACTTCATCCATAACTAAGGTAAAGAGATACGGACTTAGTGCAGAACCTTGATGCAAATCTATAGAAACGGGAAATTCACCAGTCTCCACAGCAATAGTTCAAACACTAGTAATAGCGCCGTCGTACATATCCTTAATCAAATCAACATATCCTTGAGAGATTCTTTTCTTTCTTAATGTCCACCAAATCAATTCTCTCGGTCGATCGTACGCCTTCTCTAAATCAAGAAAAACTATATACAAATCTTTTCTCATCTCTCTATACTTCTCCATTAGCTGCCATAGTAAGAAAATAGCTTATGTAGTAGATCTATTTGACATAAAACCAAACTGATTTTCCGATACAGTAGTCATACATCGGAGGCGTTTTTCAATTACTCTTTCCCAAAGTTTCATAGTATGACTCATAAGCTTAATTCCACGATAATTGTTACAACTTTGAATATCTCCTTTGTTTTTATAGAAAGGAACTACAACACTTTTTCTCCAAACTTCTGACATTTTTCGTTCCTTTAAAATTTTATTAAAAAATTTAGTTAGCCACTGAATACCAATATCTCCTAGGCCTTTCCATACTTCAATAGGTAAGCCGTCTAGTCCTAAGACCTTACCCACTTTCATTTTTCTTAAAGCATCCTCCACTTCTGACATCTTAATACGCCTGAAATATTGATATTTATCAAATATTGTGGACTCTTGGGTACCTTCTAAAGATAAATCATTGACGAAATCTCCATTAAGTAACTTCTGAAAATAGCTATGTCACCTCCCTTTAATCTCAAGATCCTTAGTTAAAACCCTTTGATCTTCACCTTTGATGCACCGAACATGATCTAAATCTCTAGTTTTCCTTTCTCTTAATTTAGCAAGTTTAAATATGTCATTTTCACCCTCTCGGGTTCCTAATTTATTATATAAATCTTCAAATGCCTTTGATTTAGCTTCGTTAACTATTTTCTTAACTCTCTTTTTAGCGATTTTATAGGCTTCTAGGGTTTGATCATTTTTGTTAGTTTGTCAAACTTTAAAGTATTCCTTTTTTACTCTAATGATATTTTGGATTTCCTCACTCCACCACCAAGTCTCTTTTTCTAAATTCTTTTTACCTTTAGATTCGCCTAAGAGTTATTTTGCAACCCTCGTTATACAATTTGTAGCATTATTCCACATTACATTAGTTTCTTGTTCTAAATTCTAAATATTTTCCTTTAATAGATGATTTTTAAATGTTTCTAAACTTTTACCTTTTAAATTCCACCATTTAATCTTGGAATAATTATTTATAATGATCTTTCTTTTGAATTTAGGGATAGTGACATCCATTACTAACAACCTATGTTGAGGGGCTAGACTCTCACCAGGAATAACTTTACAATCTTTACATAAAACTCTATCGACCTTCCTAATGAGAAAATAGTCAATTTGACTTATATGTGTTCCACTCTTGTACGTTATTAAGTGTTCGTCCCTCTTCTTAAAGAAGGTATTAGTAATTGCTAGATCATAGGCCATAGTAAAATCAAGAATAGTATTACCCATATCATTTCTATTGCCAAAACCAAGCCCTCCATGAATCCTCTCATAGCCTCTATTATCTTTATCCACATGACCATTAAGATCCCCTCCAATAAAGATTCTCTCTTCACTAGGGATATTTTAGATCAAACTATCAATAGCCTCCCAAAATTACTTTTTAATGCTCTCTTCTAATCCTACTTGAGATGCATAATATATATCTATATTATATTCATTGATTAAAGTGTGACACCCGAAGTCCACAACTCCGACTCGACCAACGGCCGAGTCATCCGGTCGTCGACAGACGATCCGTAGTTCACAGAGCTTGAGTGACTGTGAGTCTCCCTGCGTGGAGAAAGTAAGAAATAATTCATCCCCTGCGTGAGAAAATTTTAAATTAAACAGTTTTGTAATAATTGAAACCTCCCTGCGTGGAGTGAATTTGTTGTAACCGGTGAAGCTTCTTCGACGCCGTGCGGGCACGCACGTCCCCGCTCGCCCTCGTCTCCGGTCGGAGTTAGACTTTTCAGTCTAGCTAGGTACGTGCTCCCCTCACTAACTCATTTAGTATCTTTTCAATTGCCGCGCGAAGTGAGAGCCCGATCCATACAGCCATTCTCCTGAGTGCATCACTGTGGGCGGAAAGAGAGAGCTTGCTTGCACCCATCCTTAGGCCCTAGACTGTCGCATTAGGACACCCTAATTGTTAGGAGGCAGTTCCACAACTACTTCGTCTACGGGCAAGCAACTCTCCCTGACCGGTCACTCCAAGTTGACCCCTTTGCCTATTAGCCAACAAGATTCAGGTCTATAGCTTGCTAATTTTCGGTCCCAGGATTGTATCATTTAGGTCCGAGTCCGTGCATGCCACGCTGGTCTAGGAATTCATCAGGCCGTCTAGAGCGCCCCTCAACGCTACCCATGGATCAAAAGAGCGTGACTGCTATGCTAGTCCAGCTCGAGCACAATCTCGTGGCCCACTTTGAAGAATCCATAGGCTAGTTACTAGCGGAACTAGATGAGAGGATTCGAGCCTTAGAAGATCGACTGAAGCGAGAGGAAGGAAGAGTGAATGGCCACGGTGATCCCGTAGCCAATCCTAGGGAGGAGAGCAAGCCCGTCAAAATCAGGCTCCCCAGGGTAGAGAGCAAGAGGCCCGTGCGCCTCGAGAGAGAGACCACGACGATGAGGATATCATCCTCCGGAACGTCAAAATTGACGCTCCGAGTTTTGATGGGTCCCTAAATCCCGCCACATATCTTGATTGGGAGACCGGGATGGACCAATATTTTGATTGGCATTGCCGCATGACCCCTGCCACAAGGGTAAGGTTTGCCAAAATGAAACTCCTAGGTCAAGCCAAAACTTACTGGTGTAACGTTGAAAATCTCCTAGCCAGGAGACGAGAGGAGCCTATAAGCACGTGGAAAGAAATGAAAGAGAAATCGAGGGAAAAGTATCTGCCACCTTCCTACCATCAGCGTCTTTTAGACCAATGGCAGAAACACCCAAGATGGAAAGTCCGTGGACGAGTACATCGCCAAATTTGATGACTTCTTCCTTCGGAGTCAAGTCATGGAGGATGCCTCCGTCACCCTCTCACGGTTTAGGGCTGGCCTACATGAGAGTATACAGCGGGAGCTGTTCCTACGGGAAGTTAACACTCTCGAGCATGCCTATCAGGTTGCTCGGGATGTCGAGCGGTTTCAAAGGGTGGCCCCACCTCGGGTCCCCACCTACCGCCAACCTGAGTCCCGAAACCCCATAGTCCGCTATTCTGAGAGGCCCGGCCCCTAGACTTCCTATGTTCCTACTGCTACCCCACTTAGGGCCGTTGCCCCTACTGTTCCCTTCCAAAGGAATCCCTTACCTGCACTTGTTGTTGTGCCTAGGCTGGAGTACACTCCACCAATTGATAGGAGGGATGACAAGGGAAAGAGTCCCGTCCCTAGCACCTCCCAACCAGCCCCTGTCTCGGGAGTTCGTTGCTTTAGGTGCCATAACCTAGGGCATATTGCCACCAACTGCCCCACTCGAGCCTTAGTCATCACCGACCCCCAGCCTGCGGAGCTTCCACCTCAGGAAGGAGAAGCCATTGAGAGGTATGAGGCCGATCCTGACCACATCGCCCAGTTTGAGGAGATGGATACAGGGTATGATGGAACGCATGTCGAGTACATGCAAGTGGGAGATATTGCCGAGAGTTCAAACCAGGGGAGACTGGGTGTAGTTCGCTGCATCCTAACACACCCTCAGGAGGACGACTGGCGTCGAACCTCCATCTTCCAAACATACATTATGGTGAAATCCCGACCCTGCAAGGTGATTTTTGACAACGGGAGCTGTATCAATGCAGTCTCTTCAAACTTTGTCTCCCGTCTAGGTCTACCTACCCATCCTCATCCAAGGCCATACAACGTGGCTTGGGTTGACGACACGTCTATCCCAGTCACCACTACATGTGTCATTCCCATCCAATTCCAGTCATACCAAGGACATATTTTGTGCGATGTAGTGCTGTGGACGCACTTTTCGAACACTCATTATGCTGTTCGTCTATTCGGGTGGTTCATTCGTCTATTAAGTGCGTGGGCGTGCCAGTCACGAAGTGACAATTTATTCGGGCTTCATGGAGCCCGTGGTGCGCTCGAGCTGACTTCGTCAGACGATTGTGTAGTTCGTGTCGGGACCAGATCCCGTCGTGCCATGAAGGTCATGACGTCATTTACATCCCTCATACGAGGGAACACCCTTGATTAATTGCCGAGATTAGGGGCCCTGCGGCCGAAAGGACTAAATACTAATTACGCGAGAAAGAAGCAGGGATAGATCACGTTGAGATCCGCATCGGGTTACGGGCCACGGGTCATATTGGTCACTCGTGGACCCTTTTCATGTTCGGACGAAGGTCCGTGATAGAAACGCGGTGGAAACCGGGATGAATCCGTTCAAATGTCTGCCGAACGCTCGGCAATCTTGACGGTAGCTCGAAAAGGGTTCGGTCTTAAGAAACGGGTCCGGTCCGATCAGAATGTTGGCCCGGGGCGAGGTCGGGTCGTGGCTATTTCGGAATGACTCCCAAGACCCAGGCCCGACTTGCACGGGCGACATTGCTATTCCTTCGGCGCCGGGTCACGGGAGAGACGGGGCTACAGTGGGGGCCTTAACATTTTTTTTTATCTAGAAAGAGATTTTTTTTTATTATATAATTTGGTATGGTCTGTCTCCCTAACACATTCATTTTTTTTGAGTGATCTCTTCCCCAACACATTCATTGTTATCGTTGTTATTTGGTATTATTCTCTCTTTTGATTACATATTCCCCCCGTTTTCATGTTTATTTATTACTCATATGCCCACATTTCGAGATATTTATTTATTATGATTCCCCCCCCTTTTTTATCGCCATTGTTGCTATTATCATTATCATTATATATATATATATATATATATATATATATATATATATATATATATATCATATTTTTTCTTGGAGGAATGGGCCTCTGGAGGGCTAAAAAAAGGGGGGGGTTGCTGAAAGAGCGTGCCGCTAAAGAGGGATGGTTGAAGAAATGCACCGCGGAAGGCGACAGGGAGGTGTGTCGCGGAAGGGTTCACAGGAGGTGTACCGGGGAAGACACCGAGGAGTGTGTGCCGGCGAAGGCCTTGCCAGGCGTGCCGGTGAAGGAGGGAAAGAGTGTACCGACGGAGGTGGCCAGAGGCGTGCCGCTAGGGGCCCAAGGGAGGTGCACCGTGGAGGGCGGCAGGGAAGTGTGCCGGCGAAAGTTTAAAGGGCACCAGTAGGGTGTACCGGTGAAGGGCCGGAATAGACGTACCGATGAAGGCCCACTCCTCCCCCTCCTCTTTTAAGGCTTTTCTTTTCTTCTTGTCTTTGATCCTTATGCAGTTTTATACAACTCTTTTCTCCCTTTCTCACAACATGTTCTTTACAGATTGAGTATTTAATCCACCGCGTGGTCATTTGATCCGATTCTTCTCATGTTGTTCGCAGTGGCTTGCTTCGATTAGGGTATTCTACAGCCGATCGTTCCGTTCGTTCATTGTTCCCCTTTGCCTTTTGATGCGTTGCTGCTCCATTTGTTTGTTGCTTCTTTTTGTCTTCTGATGTATTATTATTATTTCTTACGAAAATTCGGCAACATCTCCCCTTGACCCGAGCGTAAGGGGGATACAGGGAACGCGCCCACGGGGAGTGGCGGAACCCGACAACTGGAGGTGGGCGCCCGAGAGCGACAACACCTTTAACAAAACCTCGGAAAACTCGAAGGTAACGATGAACGGGGGACCTCCCTAGGACTAGTCAGGGGTGTGCCAGGCTAGGGAGCTCAAGGGTGTGCTGGTGAAAGCCCTGGGATCGCGTGGGGAAGACCCATGGGGGTGTGCCGTTAAAAACAGGTGCCAAGGGTGTACCGGCGAAGAGGAGGAAGGGTGCACCGGGGAAGGTCTGGTGGAGGGGTGCCGGCGAGGGGCGTCAAAGGGGTGTACCGGTGACGGGGAGATTAGGTGTGCCGGCGAGGGGTTCACAGACAGCGTACCGGGGAAGACACCAAAGGTCGTGCCGCTGGAGGGCTAGGTGGGGTGTGTCTAAGGGGGTTAGGCTGAAGGGAGGCCAACTGAATGGGCTAGAACCTGGGGGGAAGGACGGGGATCTTGTGTTGGTTCATCCAACTGGGGCGTTGGTTAGTAACGGGGGATTGGGGCTGGAGAAGGGATGAAGGCCAGCGAGAAGGGTATTGGGCTTGTGAGGCCCCGAGAAAAGGGAAGGGTAGACTCCCTTGGGTCGAAGACTAGGCGTAAAGGCCAGGGATCATACGGATGAACATCATCGACATGAAGATCCCAAGAAACCGGAGAAGGAGAGAAAGCGAACAACACACCATGCACACTGGCATAAACCAACGGAAGCAACAAGGAACCCAAGAATGGTGATTTTTTTTTTATTCACGAAGAAGAATGACCACGGCCGGCCACATACATTGCAAAGCACATTCATGCCGAAACTACGGACGGGGGAAGGGAGAAGCTCATGAAAATGAAAGAGAAAGAAAGAAACGGGGGGGAGTGCTGGGGCCGAACAGGGGTGACTACTCCCTGCCCTTCCCCACTCCCTCCTCTACATCACGGCTCACACTCCCTCTCTCCTTCTCTTCCTTACTCTCTTTGTCCCGGCGGTCGTCGGGGAACCTCACGTCGGAGTCCACACTCCTACTTCTCTTCTCTCGCCTTCTTCCTCTGTGGCAGCCTTGTTGTTTCTCTCTGCCGCTGTCTTTTTTCTCTGTTTCTCCTCCGTCGTCCCCCTCTTCTGTTCCGAAGAAGAGGGGTTTTTATACCCCACACGGCGGGAGCGTTCGAACACGGCAGCCGGAAGCGGGAAGCGACCGGCCATGATGGGGTTTGATTTCCCCCATCCTGGATGTCAGGGGAGTAGCTTGCGTGGCCCAACCTCAGGCCGACACCTCGGACAGCCCACTGCGCGCCAAAGATCTATAGGGCATGGGCCCGAGATTTGATCTGTCGGACGTGCCGTTGAAATGCCTGAACGTTGTGCCGCTGGCGGGCAAAACAAGCGTATCGCTGAGGGGGCCAAAAGGACGTGCCGCTGGAAGGCACGGCAAGTGTGCCACTGAAGAGCCCAAAGGGCGTGCCGTTGAACGGCCAGGAGGGCGTGCCGCTGGAGACCACTAGAGGCGTGCCGCTGAAGGGGCCTCAGGGCGTGCCGTTGAAGGGCCCAAGGGCCGTGCCGTTGAAGGGCCGAAGGGCCGTGCCGCTGAAGGGCCGAAGGGCCGTGCTGCTGGCTTCAGGGGCGTGCCGGGCAGTTTTGAGCCCGTTGTGAGCACGAGTTGTGACCCATCTGATTTTCTTCGAGGCCCATGAATTGTGGGGCTCTTGGTGGTTGATTTCTCTTCACCGTCGTAACTCTGGAGACAGCTTTACGGCATGGTGTGCGTGTTCGGGGAGTCCGGATGGCCCTCCCTTCTTCACAGTTTCCTCGGTTGACGTGGCTGTTGATGCTGGACTAGTTGGGACATACGGGAGTGCAATTTTGCATGTCCACAAATGCCCCCCACCCGCGGGTAGCGCAGGCGAAGTATGAGCCGGGCGGTGCCCGTGGGTGTGCTTGTCTCCTTTTCGCTTCGTCGGTGCCGATGGGGTGTCGGGGACTGGCGTAGTTTATTTGTCTCTTCTTCTCTTCATCAGTGCCGACGGGGTGTCGGGAACTGACGTAGCGTGTTAGTCTCTTTGTCTCTTCATCAGTGCCGACGGGGTGTCGGGGACTGACGTAGCATGTTGGTCTCTTTGCCTCTTCATCAATGCCGACGGGGTGCCGGGGACTGACGTGGTTTATTTGTCTCTTCTTCTCTTCATCAGTGCCGACGGGGTGTCGGGAACTGACGTAGTTTATTTGTCTCTTCTTCTCTTCATCAGTGCCGACGGGTTGTCGGGAACTGACGTAGTGTGTTGGTCTCTTTGTCTCTTCATCAGTGCCGGCGGGGTGCCGGGGACTGACGTAGTTTACTTGTCTCTTCTTCTCTTCATCAGTGCCGACGGGGTGTCGGGAACTGACGTAGCATGTTGGTCTCTTTGTCTCTTCATCAGTGCCGGCGGGGTGCCGGGGACTGACGTAGTTTACTTGTCTCTTCTTCTCTTCATCAGTGCCGACGGGGTGTCGAGAACTGACGTAGTTTATTTGTCTCTTCTTCTCTTCATCAGTGCCGACGGGGTGTCGGGAACTGACGTAGCATGTTGGTCTCTCTGTCTCTTTTCTTCTCTCTTTTTTTGAACCACATTACCGGTACAAGCGTCCTTTCGGGTTTTCGCCGGCACCGGCCCCCTCTTACTTTTGCCCACGCGCCCTCTCGGGTTTTCACGTGGCGGGGTACCCGATTTTACCTGCAACGCCCCTTTGGGTTTTCGCCACAGCTGGGTTGTTGCCATTTTTGCCCTTGTCCCTGAATAGGGGTAAGTCCGGCGGGGCACCTCTATTTTAAGCCCCTTTCTTTTTTTTGACGAGTGGGGATAACATGTGATTGTTGGCTAGGGCCCAAAGCCTTGCGCCGAAAGATAGGGTTCATTCGTTGGCAAGGAGACAATGCCAACGCAACAGGGGATTTTCCGCCGATTCGGACGTAAGGTCCGTAATGGGAATATCGTATGGAGTGGGCGGCTGGGGCATAAAGCCTTGCGCCGGAACGGGACTTATTCGTTGGCAAGGGGCTAATGCCAGCGCAAGGATAGAGATTCTGCCGATTCGGGCGTAAGGCCCACAATGGCGATTTTGTATAAGAGAGGGTGGCTAGGGCACGAAGCCTTGCGCCAGAGAAGACTTATTTGTTGGCAGAGAACTAATACCAGTGCGGGGGTGGAGTCGTCCTTGCTTCGACGGGCGCCTGTCGGTCCAGAAGAGCGTGAGGATGGACCGCTCCCCTGCAGACGTCCGCCACTGTGCATTATTTACTCATATATATATATGCATATATATTATTTGTATATACACCTATGTATATATATATATATATATATATATACATGAATATACACATACATATATATGTGTATGTATATACGTACATGTACAAATATACATATACTTATGTATATTCATTTGTTTTGTTCCCCATTTTTTATTCACCTCGGATACATATACTCCTTTTTGTTTTCTCTTCTTCTCTCTTTTTTTTTCTCTTTTTTTTCTTTTCTTTTATTCTCTTTTCTTCCTCTTCTTTTCTTTATTTCCCTTTTCTTCTCTTTTTTTGTTCGCCATATAAAAGGGGCGGGGGCGGTTCATTCGAACCCCCCCTTTTCAAACCTTCCCTCCCTCTTCTCTCCCTTCGGTGGCGGACGAACCGTTTGCCCCTCCCTCTCTTCTTCGTCTTCTCCGTCGCCGAGCGCCACCGCCGCGGCCATCGTCGTCGTCGACGTCACAGCGGTGAGGGGACCGCCGTAGAGGGCCCCCCCTTTCTTCTTCCTTCTTCTCTTTCTTTCGTTCCTCCTTCCCCTCCCTATGATCGGGATGGTGGAGCCCTAGGCTCCCCGT
The DNA here is from genome assembly GCA_022559845.1 of Amorphophallus konjac. Lineage (NCBI taxonomy): Eukaryota > Viridiplantae > Streptophyta > Magnoliopsida > Alismatales > Araceae > Amorphophallus > Amorphophallus konjac. Next base: position 11,589,552 of record CM040118.1, on the reverse strand, counting down.
CTCTCTTCCCTCTTCTCCTCCTCTCCTTTCTCTTTTCCCCTTCTTCCTCTTCCCCCTCCCCTTTTCTTGGCGTGATCAGGGCGGCGAGGAGCGCCGCCGGTGTCACCGTGGGGGGGAGGCTGCCGGAGTGTGTCGGGTTCAGGGGCGCAGGGCGTGCCGTGGAAGAGCGGCACAGACGTGCCGGCGAAGACACCCCGAGGCGTGTCGGGGGAGAACGCCACAGGCGGGCCGACAGAGGGGGGGCCTTCGAGCGCGCCGGTGAGGGAGCGTCATAGGGTGTGCCGGGGAAGCACCCGAGGGGGGTGTACTGGCGAAGGACCCACATGGGTGTACCGGGCAGGGCGCCCGGGAGGGTGCCGGCGAAGGCCTGCGGGGGGTGTGCCGGGGAAGCACCACGGGGGTGTGCCGGCGAAGAAGGCACAAGGGCGTGCCGGTGAAGGCACCCAGGGGGTGTACCGGCACCCAGGGGGGTGTACCGGCGAAGGCCCCTCGCTGGGTGTGTCGGTGAGGGCTGCCGCAGGGCGTGCCGGCGAGGGCCACCACGGGGCGTGCCGGCGAAGGCCATTCCAAGGCGTGCCGGGGAAGGAGCCTTAGGCAGTATACCGGCAGGGGAAAAAGGAGGACTTTCTTCAAGCTGAGGACTTCTGGTGTTCCCTTTCGGGGCCCACCGTGACTTGTTGGGGCCGTCACTCCTTGTGGACGCGCACCCGTGTTTTCCCTTATGCCTCTGGCCTAGGGGAAACTCTGTCGAAATTTCGTCAGAAATTGGCAGTGTCTTATTCATTTTACTTACAGTAGAGCCCCTTTACAGTTTTCATTTCCCTTCGCCCGTGGCTTATTCTGATCTTCTGTTTGTTGTATCTTTGCAGATAAATGGCTGCCCCAAGCGGTTCTTCTGCTCCTGCTGCCACTGTCGGTGCCGACCTTGTTCCCCAGGCTCCAGTGCCAGCCGTCACATGGCTCAATGTAGAGGAACTAGACCGGGAGCATGCTGAAATAGCAGCACTGGCCGTGTCCTCGGACTCTGAGACCGAGACGATGGATTTTCAACGACTTTCTCGGGTTGAGAATTGCTTCACCTTCGACCGGACCGGCGAATATCGGAAGGACTTCCCAAAGGACAAGCATCTGATCCGTTTTCTGAAGTACTTCCGTTCTCAGGAGAGGCGGGAGCTACGAGCTGTGCGGGAGGTCGAGAGAGTGATCCTGCAGGCTCGTGACAGTTTATTGTACAGTGTCCCTAGGAGCATCCCGATGTATTTAGTGGGGGAGGCCGGGGAGTGGAAGCCTGTCCTGGGGATCGAAGGAGTGCTACCTGCCGAGGACAGATTGGTGCGAGCACCCCAATTTACTTCGGCAAAATGGGACATGTCCGCCGGGCGGGTGCAAGGCGAGCCGCCTCGCTTTGGTTTGTTCTTGGCTCCCTTGAAGTGGGGCTACAGGGAGGAGCCCTTCACATTGGATTGCCTGGCCGTCCGATTCAAGTACGAGTTGGCGCTAGGCTGGTTCGGGGAGCCGAAGCTCCAGGATGCTCATACCTTCAGGGAAGGGGCAGTAGAATTCACCGAGTACGTGCTGTTCAACTACGCCCCATTGCTGGTCCGGGTTGGCATTTATCATAGCGTCTATGCCTCTCGGTACGGCTACCCCATCTCCAAGGGTCTCTGCTGCGGCATGATAGAAGTATTCAGTGCGGAGACCAATACTTTCTATACGGCGGAGGGCGAGACTTCACTTGATTTGTGGAGCCTCAGTCAGCTCAGCGGCTTGCCCATTGACGGGGAGTCTTATGAAGAGGTATGCCCTCCCGACCTGATCAAGGACGAGATCAATGGGGACGGCTACTATTCCCTTGGCTACTCGTACCGGTATCTCATGAAGGCATACCGGGAACTATACCAGCTGGCGCACGGCGGGAGGCAGCCTCCCCGTGGGGACCGGAAGAGGGTGCGCCTGACCCTGTGGCTGCAATATTTTTATGATGGGCTGAAGCAGTATGAGGAGTTTCCATGCGTCGGGACCACCGTTGCTCGCAAGAAGCGCGCCAAGCCCAAAACTGACGTGAGGATCCCTTTCAGAGGACGTCGGAGTGGCCCCAATCCGATGGGGGTTGACCCGTTGACACACTGCGCCGCCTATCTGACATATTGGCTGTGCTCATTTGCCATGCCATACGGGGATGAGACAGTTATTCGACCGGATGCCATCTACCCGGCATGTCAACTGGCGTGGGGAGTCAAGCTGTCCTTGTGCCCGGCCACTCTCTGCCTGATATATAAGGCGCTGGGGGACATCAGAACTCACCAATTCCCGAGGCAGGCCCGATATGTGTGCCCGCTGCACTTCTTCAATGCGTGGGTCTGCTCGTTATTCCCGGAGTTCGCCCCTCGCGCTCTTCAAGACTGGGGGCTGGTGCCGAGGATGTTGGAGTTTGCCAGCGCAGAGCCAGGCTCTAGTTCCCTGCGGCTATATGATATTCGGGGCCGGCTGACGACGGTTCCGCGGGACGCGGCCGGCACCATCCACTTCTGGGCGTTGGCCGCACATTCTAGCACTCTGGTGAACAACAAGAGGGAATGCAAAGACGACCAGGTGGAGAAGTTCGTCCACCCGATCAGCCAGGAGACTGTGGTCCGCCCGCTGCTAGAGCCCGAGCTCAGGGACTGGGCGTTATCCATCCGCCCGAGCGTGCTGGCGTTCAGGAAGGGGGAAAGCTTGCTGCTGGAACCATATTACCCATTCCGATTCGGCCGAAATTTCGGATATGACCAGCATATCCCTGTCTATCATGCACAGTTCGGCTTGCCTTCCCGAAATCTTCGAGGGAGTTCCACTGCCGAGCATGCCAGAAGCCGGTGGGACTTCTTCCACCGAGCGGACTCTGCGACCTTCAGGGTGCCAGTCCCCGGTCGTATTCCTCGGGTGACCCCAGAGTATATAAAGTGGTGGAATGCCCGGACGGCCTTGGATTGCACAAGACCGATTGCTGGGACGGAGCAGAGAGGAAGTTCCTGAGCAAGCAGCCGGTACCGATACTCGATATCGACCCGGAGCATCTCCTCCGGCTCAAGAACAGGCAGGAGAAGGAGGTGGTGGCATATCTGGCCACTCGCCGGGAAGCTCGGGAAGCGAGGCCGACACCAAAAGTGGAGCTACCCCCGATGGCGAAGGATAACTACAAGAAGACCCTGAGGGACCTTTGCTGGATAGGGAGTGATCGTCTGGAGCTCGTCAATTATCCGCTCCCCATGGAAGAGGAGGGCACTCCCGCAAGAAGCTGGCGCCTGGAGAGAGGCCCAATCTGCCCATACCGCACGTTCATGAGGCGGGAGGAGAGGAAGCCTGAAAATTACAAGGACACCACGTGGCTGTATATCCTCCTCCGAGTGAATGGGCTGAAGATCGAGGATCAGACGGCCGTCATTCTGGGCAAGCGCCTGCAGGTCTCTTATTATTATGCCGACAGGTGGGGCATGGACCACTTCAATCTTTTCTGCCACCTCTCGTCGAAGAAGCATGCGGACTTGGCTGCTCTCACTGATCGTTGCCAGAAGATCGAGGATGTGTGCTGGCTGGTCTGAGAGGCGGCGCGTCGGGACAAGGAGCCGTCCCTGAGCTATTGGCCGATAACGCATCGGTTGTATACCGGTCCTCACGGTATTTAATCTTTCCACTTCTTTTTACTCTCATTGCTGCGACCTTAGCAGGTTATCGGATGCTAATCATATGCGTGTGCCTATTTTGACAGACCATCCCGACAGCGTACAAGTGGCGACGTACCGGAATTTCCTTCGGCTCGTCCAGAAGCCTGCATACTTCGAGGCCGCACTGCCAGCTCCGACTACGGCTCCCTTGCCCAAGGCTGCGAAGAGGTCCCGGGCGAAGTCGCCTGTGAAGAGGCAGTGGATGCCGCCAAGGTGGCCGGGCGGCGAGAGGCGAAGCGCAGGAAAACGGAGGCTGCTAAGGCTTCGGCGACTGTTCCTCCAGCGCCAAGAATTCCCTCTTTCGAGGAGTTTGAAGCCGCCCGGCCGAGCCGGTTAGAATTTCCAGCCCTCCGTATCCTTCAGGCTCCGGCTTCACTTTGGGGCAAGGACTTTACACTTTGAAGCCGTCCGGACCGCTCATGTTTCTTCCTTTTTTTGTTTCAGCTGCCGTGGAAGAGCCTGCACCAGCGCCCCTTCCTGACGTAGGGGAGCCGGCATTTGTGCCTATCCCCGATATGGGTGAGACCGCGGCCGCAGCCGAGGTGACTTCGGCGCCAACTCCGACTCCCCCACCGCAAGCCGAGGGGAGGTCCCGGGCGAAGTCACCCGTTAAGAAGGCGTTGGCTGCTGCCAAAGCTGCCGGGCGGCAAGCCGCGAAGCGGAGGCGGGCCGAGGGGTCCCCGGCTTCGGCGGCCGTCTCTCCGGTGGCTCCCATTTTATCTTTCGAGGAGTTCGAAGTCACCCGGACTGCATCGAGTCACGATGCTGGTGAGGTTCACCGGCCGCCGACGTCCTTTGGGATTTATTTGCCTCCCGGGGCGGGCCTTGCATGCGCATATGACAATTGCATTTCTTTCTTTCAGGCGGTACGGAGGAGCCGGCACCTATGTTGATCCCGGGCGAGGGTAAGGCTGCGGTTCCTGAGGCAGCGTCGCCCATCAGGGAGACCGTCCGTGAGCCGCCTCCTGTTGCAGGAGCCGAAAGGGGTAGTTATCTCCGTCCGCTCGCTTGCCTTCTTTCATTCTTTGGGAACCCATTAGATTCGATATGACTCGCCTTTTCTCTTAAGTAACAGACGCCGACGCGGCCATCATTGGGCTATCAGGCCCCCGTCTGCACCTCCCGGCGACACGTATGTACACAAGGAAGAGGTTGAGGTCTAGCATACTAGCCTCACCCAGCCCGCGGGAGGATGCGCCGATCATCGACCTCGAAGCGGAGGCCCCCTCGCCAGCAAGGGTAGAACCCGTGGCGGTTGAGTCTTCGTCGGGCGAAGAGGTAGATTATGATTACTACTCCGACGAGGTGGCTTCTGGCGAGGGCGTATCCGAAGTATCTGGGCCGCCCAAGCCGATCTTTAAGGCTCCCTCACTCGCTAGCTCTCTGAGCCTAATGGAGGAGGCTGCTGTAAGTGTGGGCTTATTCGCACGGGACCTCCCTCGTGATCATCCAGTAACTTTCTTCATGTTACCCCTTGATTCTTCAGGAACCGAGTGAGCCGGAGGCCGTGGAGGGGGGTACTCCGGCCGAATCAGTCGATCGCTCAACAGGAGCTGATGTGGGCCTAGGTAAGCTGGCCCTCTTGTTCGAGGCTCTGCGGCAGGAGTCGGCTGCGGAGACTCCGAGGGTTCCCGGAACAGCGGACGAGCCTTTAGAGGAGGGGGAGATCGCGCCCGAAGGCGGCATCGCCCCGGTGGCCGAGGTAAGCACGTGGGTCCTGTGGTTCCTTTCTGCCTGTTGCCCCCGCACGATTTATTCCAGATAGCGAGTAGCTAACTCCTCTCTACACGGTTAGGTAATGCCGACGCCCGGGAAGGCGTCTGGCCGTGTCCGGAAGGCTGTCGCCAAACGGAGGCCGAGCATTGGTCCGATAGCGGTGGAGGGGCTGGCTCCGGTCTCGGGCCCGGGGGCGGAGAGCCTCGCAGCACTTGTGCAAGCGGGAGGCATACCCCAACTGATGATTCCGCTTCCGCCTCTCCCGAAGCTTTCGGCCCAGATAGAGGACCCGCTCTTGAAGAGGATATTTGCGGGACTCCGCGCGCATCTGGAGGGGTCCCAGGCGCAGGAGAGGGGTCGACCAGCGATGGCTTCGGGCCCGGCTTTGCTCGAAGCCCCTCCTTTGCCTACAGCAGCGGCACTTGCATCCCCGTCCAGGGAGACGGCGGCGACGCCAAGCGATTCGGCGATGGCCTTATCCATTCCCCTGGCGGTGACCCGCCAGGGGTCTTCTGTCGAGCTGCGCCGGCCATGGGACTTGGCCCTTGCTCTTCCATCTTCTTCAGTCGCCGTGGACGCTAATTTGTGGGCCGAGGTGGACAGCTCTGTAGATTTTGTCCCTCCGACTGTGCCCTCCTTCAGCCACACTTCGTCAGGTGCGCCGGTCCGACAGATGCTGGTGACGCTGCGGACGATGCTCTTCGCCGATCTTTCCTTGTCATATCGGGAGGTGCAGAGTATAGTGACGCAGCTGACCGGGGCACTGCAAGTGTTGGGCTGCCCACTCGAGGAATGGTCGCGGCAGGCTCTATTGCTGCTGAAGTATATTAAGCGTCGCGAGTTCCTCGAGACTCAAGTCCCCGGCGAGCGCGCTGATCTCGATGCCCAGGCAGACGAATATTTGCAAATTCTGGAGGCACGGCGCGACGACGCAAAGCAGCATGGGAAGGCCATGGAAAAAGGCCAGGGCGACGTTTGCTCCCTCAGGAATCGAATCGCGAAGCTGGAGGGCTACCTTGCCGCCGCCAGGTCCGACCTTGCCCGAGCTGAGGAGACAGTCGAGAAAGAGGGCGAGGCACTTGCCGTCGCCCAGGCTGAGATGGCGTCCGTGGAGACCGAGCTCGCTCGACTCGAAGAACAGAGGGGCCGATTGCGCGACATGACAAACTTTCCTTGCGTCGGGAATCTCCCTCTTGAAGACATCTTCAGGGGCGTCGACTGAGCGTTGCACCCCTTAGTTTTTTTCTCTTCTTTTGAAATGTAACACAGGGGTATGCCCCGAAGCATATGTAGTTTGATCCTTCTTCGAATAGAACAGAACACCTATTGTTTCACATGTCCTTTCAGTATGCGTGGCATTCGCCCTAGGGGAATCTCTTTTCTTCTCTCTTCTCTTTATATATATTATTTTCTTCTTCCTCCCCCCTCTTTCTTCCTTTCTCTCTTTCGGTGTCGGAACACGTTGGCAGAATGTAAGTCCTCGCGACAGTCCGCTCTCGGGGAACCAGGCAGGGACCCATGTCGGGCACGGGAGAGTGCTCGCCCTCCCAGGGGAAGGGCGAGGGGACCACTCCACCATGCCAAATGGGTGGACTACCAGTCTCGCCATGACATTGGGACTGTGCACCGGCCTCAGGTGGGGAACCTTGGTCGGGGATTGGGTCTCTCGTCGCTCAAAGGGGTGGCGGAAGAAAATTTTGCTTAACCCATGACCTAGATGGGAGGCCCAAATCAAAGGGAATATTTGCCACCCGGAGGAGACGGAGAACAGAGTTTGTCTAGTCAGTGACTCGACCGGGGGGGGGGGGGGTCCAAGTCACAGGGAATATTCACCCCGGAGAGGACGGAGAGAAGAGTTTGTTTAACCGATGACCTGGACGAAAGGTCCAAGTCAAAGGGAATATTCACCGCCCGGAGAGGACGGAGAGAAGAGTTTGTCTAGTCAGTGGTCTGGACGAGAGGTCCAATTCAAAGGGGTACTCGCCGATCGAAGGGACGGAGAGAAGAATTTGTTTAGTCAATGACCCGGACGAGAAGACCAAGTCAAAGGGGTACTCGCCGCCCGAAGGGACGGAGAGAAGAGTTTGTTTAGTCAATGACCTGGACGAGAGGTCCAAGTCAAAGGGATATTCATTGGTGTCAGCGAGACGGCGGGACCGAGGTGGCCCATTCGCCTTTGGGTATTTTTACCTACGTGGGGCGGTGGTCCAAGATGGGGGGAACCGCCTCCCCTTTTCCTTGCTCTTCCTTTTCCCTCTTACTTTTTTCTCTTCCTTCTTTTTCTCTCTCTTCTCCACCCCTTTTTCTTTTTTGTTTCTAGTTCTCTCCCTTTTTTCTCTTCTCTTTTTTTTCTGCTCTCTTTGTTTCTCTCTTTTTTCTCTCTTTTTTTTAATTCTCTCTTCTTTCTTTTCTCTTCTTCTTCTCTCTTTTTTTTCTTCCTCTTTTTTCTTCTTCTTCCCTTTTTTTTTCCTTTTCTTTTCCTTCTTCTTTTCCCCCCTTTTTTGAGAACATGAATAGCAATCAAGTCATTCAGACAGCAATCATGCAAATTCACCCAAAATAGGGCGAAGGATATTATTATTGATTGAATGGGGGCACCGGAGCATGGTACAGTCTCAAGTGTCTTTCATTAAGAGGCGGGAATTGAACTTCCCCGCGGTGGTTGACAATTACATAAGCTTCACCTTCGTAGACCTTTTAGACTATGTAGGGTCCTAGCCAATTTTCATTCAGCTTACCCTTGGGGTTGGCGGCCATGACATCTCTTCTCTTGACCATGACAAGGTTGCCCTTCTTGAATTCGCGTTCCTTGACGAGCTTGTCAAAGGCACGCGCTATTCGGGCCTGGTAGACCTGAATGTTCTGTTGGGCCTGAAGCCGTTTTCCTTCCAAACTGGAGAGCTCTTCGAGCCTTCGCCCGACGTTGGTCTGCCCTTCAAGGACAAGCCCGTGCTGAATGGCGACCCTGAGGGAAGGTATCTCCAATTCAACGGGGACGATTGCCTCCGAGCCGTATACCAGAGAAAAGGGCGAGCAGCCTGTTGGGATCTTGTATGCGGTCCGGTACGCCCATAGCGCCTCATACATCTTCTCCTCCCAGTCCCTTTTGTTAAAGCCAACAATCTTGGCCAGGAAGGTGCAGAATGTCTTATTAAAAGCTTCGGCCAGCCCATTAGCCTGCGGATTGTAAGGAGTCGATGTCCTCCAATCAATCTTGTATTTTTCTGCCAGTCGGTAGACCTTCTGGTTGCGGAAGTGGCTGCCGTTGTCTGACACAATCCGGTCGGGCATGCCAAACTGGAATATAATGTTACGGCGGACAAACCTGGCCACGATCTCTCCGGTGACCTCCCTTAAGGCGACAGCCTCTGCCCAACGGGAGAAATAGTCGGTTGCCGCCAAAATGTACTTGCAACCGGTGGATGACGCAGGTAAGGGACCCACGACGTCTGTTCCCCACTGGGCAAACGGCCAACTGGGCACCGTTGGATGCAGCTGCACGGGCGGCCTTCTGGGTATGGTGGCATGTTCCTGACACTTCTGACACGACTTAGCGTATTTGCAGCAGTCGTCAAATATTGCCGGCCAGTAGTAGCCAAGCTTCTTTATTTCAATCTTCATTTTTGGTCCCGCCTGGTGTGCGCCGGCCGTCCCCGCATGGACTTCTTTCATTACCCCCCAGGCCTCTTCACTGGAGAGGCATCGAAGGAGTAGCTTCTGTTTGGCGTCGGCCACAATTCGGAATAATATTCCGTTTCGGAGCTCATAGGAGTCCTTGGTTCTGATTAGCTTGATCTTCTCTTCTCTTCGTTCGGGTAGTTGCCGGTATTTGAACCACTGCATCAGGGGGTCTCTCCAGTCAGGTAGGCCGACGGCTTCTGCTGTAGTGACTTCTAGCTCTTCTTCTTCTGGTTCTTCTTCTATCATGCTGGGCACTTGGCGTTGATTTATTACTTGGATATTGAGAGATCCATCTGGCGGCACTGCTAGTGAGCTTGCCAATTTTGCCAGGGCGTCGGCTTGTGCATTATCCCCCCTGGCGGCATGGCCTATCTCGAGGAGGTAGAACCGCTCCATGAGCCCCTTCGCCTTAGTGTGATAAGGGAGCAACTCAGGTTTCCGGACGTCGAACTGCCCCTGGACCTGCTTGACGACCAGCAGCGAGTCGCCGAATACCTGGAGCATTTTGATCTCCATTTGGAGGGCCACCTGGAGGCCGATAATTAGAGCTTCATACTCCGCTTCATTATTCGTGCAGGGCTTGCTAATGCAGCAGGAAGTGTGCAACACTTCCCCGTCCGGCGATTTAAGGACAATGCCGGCTCCGGCCCGTACCTTGGTGCGCCCGGACGGGGTCGCTTCCGTTCTCGAGGCCCCGTCGAAGTACAACTGTCAGATAGCTTGATGGACCTGATCCACCTCCAGTGTTTCATCTTCGGGTAGCTCTGTAGCCAACGGGGAGTCTTCGGGCACAGGGTGTGCTGCGAAGAAATCCGCGACGGCTTGTCCCTTAATGGCCTTCTGCGGCACGTATGTGATGTCAAACTCCATGAGCAGCACGGCCCATTTGCCAAGGCCCCCCTTCGGGACTGGCTGGGAGAGAATGTGCTTGATGGGATCGGCTCTGGATATTAAACTTACTTCATGGGACAGCATATAGTGTCTCAGCTTCTTGACTGCGAAGACCAAGGCAAGGCAGACCTTCTCAATTGGGGTGTACTTGGCCTCCGTTCCCACAAATCTTCGGCTGAGGTAGTAGAGAGCCTGCTCCTTCCCCTCATCATTATTCTGGGCAAGCATTGCCCCCAGTGAATATTCAGTGGCCGCTAGATAGAGAACAAGTGGTCTGCCCCTGATAGGTGCCCCCAGGACCGGCGGGGTCTTCAGGTACTCCTTTAGCTGGTCGAACGCGCGCTGGCATTCGTGACCCCAGCTGAAGGGTGCATTCTTCATCATTAGTCTGTGAAACGGTTGGCAACGCCCCGACAGGTTGGAGATGAACCTGCGGATGTAAGCTAAACGGCCCTGTAGAGACCTCAGCTCCCCCAGATTCTTCGGAGGGGGCAGTTCCTGGATGGCTTTTATCTTGAAGGGGTCCATCTCGATCCCTCTGTGTCGGACAATAAAGCCGAGGAACTTCCCGCTGGACATGCCGAAGGCACACTTCATGGGGTTCATTTTCAGCCCGTACAGCCGGAGCCTTTGGAAGACGACCCTAAGGTCACTCAGATGCTCATCTCTTTTCTTAGTCTTGACAACTAGATCATCAATGTAGCATTCGACCTTGCTATACAGCAGCTCGTCGAAGATCTTGGTCATCGCCCGCTGATATGTGGCACCGGCATTCTTGAGGCCGAAGGGCATCCTCTTGTAGTGGAATATCCCCTTGGGCGATCTGAAGGCCGTGTGAATCCGGTCGTGATCGGCTATCCAAATTTGGTTATAGCCGGACGATCCGTCCATAAAAGACAGGGCCTCGTGGCCAGTGGTTGCATCAATCATCACTTCGGTGATAGGTACCGGGAAGTCATCTTTCGGGCAGGCTTTATTCAGGTCGCGAAAATCCACGCAAATCCTGATCTCTCCATTCTTCTTCTTCATCGGTACGATGTTGGCTAACCAAGTAGTGTACTGGTTTTCCGCCACGAAGTCAACGTCTATGAGCTTGTCAACCTCCTTGCAGATCTGGTTGATCAATTCCGGCCTCATGCGCCGGGGAGACTGCTCCACCGGCTCCACCTTGGGATCAATGGCCAAAATGTGCTGAGTCACTTCAGGGCTGAGCCCGGGCATTTCTTTGTAGTTCCAGACAAAGCAATCCCGGAATTCTTGCAACAGCTTCGTATATTGTTCCCACTCCTGTGGGGGCATAAGAGCACTCAGAAAGGTCGGCCTGGGGTCGCCTTCTGTGCCGAGGTTGATCTCAATCAATTCGTCGACAGTGGCCTGGCCGCCATTTTTAATTTCCGGCGGGGCTGGCGACAATCGACAAAGTCTTGGTCTTCATTGTCCTCGGGCTCGAGGACGCCATCCCCCTCTTCTTGTTCCTCGCGACTGGGCGCGGAGGCTGCGTTCACCGCGCATTCCTCCTGGGCCGTAGCCGCTGGGTCCGTGGGGTCCGCTGGCGCAGAAAGGCACAGGGCCACCTCGGGGTCTTCTGTGTACTCATCATAGACAACTCCGACGGGGGCCGGGGCCGCCGCATCTTCAGGCGCCTGGTACTGGATAGATACTGTATAGGCTCCTCTTCTGGGGCTGTCCGTCACGTGGGGGCGCGGCGGGGCTACCACATAGTCTCCCATTCTGTGCTCATCCCTGTCAATGAGGTCTTGAGCAATGTCTTTGAAGACATAGCAGTCTTCGATGGCGTGGCCCAGTATCTGGTGATAGGGACAAAACAGTGGGTCCCCACTTCTTCGGGTGTCCTGCGGCCTCTTGGACCCTGGGAGGGAGACCTTGCCGTAGTGGCAGGCCCAATCAAAGATACCCCGAGTTTTCTCTCTTGGGAAGGAGTAGGGCTTCTGCAGCTTCTCTTGGAGGGTCAGGCCTCGCCTGGCTGGCCGCCCGGTTAATGGGCTTGCTGTATCTCTTGTTTCCCTCCTCGACCAGACGGAGGGGTCAGGACTGGTGTCTCGGGGCCGAGACACATGGCCACCCCACGGGCGGAGAGAGCCTTGGATCAGGTCGGTCACTAGCGAGGTCAACTCAGCCAACCGTGCCTTTAACATCTCGATCTCCCGTTGCTGCCTATGGTATAAGGCGTACATGACGGGGTCGTATCAAGGAGAATTCGGAGCATGGCCCATACTACTGCTCCTTGCTTCACCAGCAGGCCGGAGTGAGGGCGCCTCGGTGATGTGACCCTTCGAGGTTAGTCCCTCAGAAAAGGAGGTCTTCCCCATACGGCGGCGGAGAGGGTTCCAAAGGAACACTTCTTCGTCTTGCGCCTCCTCAGTCGGAGGCGTGAAATATACATCTTGGTGGGCTTCCCGCAAGTCTGCAGCTTCCGCGGGGTCATCGCGGGACAGGGCCGAAACCGATATAACATCAGTTTCGTAATAGTCTTCTAGTGAAAAGCCCAGACCGGGGTGCTTGGTGATTTGCAGCCGCCGCCGATCCAGGTTTGAGGGGTTCCACATCCTTTCAAACATTTTCTTCCGGCTGGAGGGTTGATAGGGGGGAATCTTTTGCTTTCTGACCACTCTGGCTGCCCGGTCAGTCATGTGGGGAAGTCCCGCGATGGGGACGTGCGGGTCATGCAACTCGTCAGGGAACCGGCAATCATCGTCTTCCCTGACTGGCTTTTCCCCGGCAACATAAAAGATAGTGGATGGCCCCTCAGGGTTAGGCACCTCAAAAGTTCTCAGTTGCTCGGCTACTTGACAGTCAGCTTCTGTAATGGGCTTGACGATCCCTGGCGGGACTCTGACATCCTCCAGTAGGTCTTCGAGGCAGGGCGTCCCCGGTGTGGGATAGATGGCGAGAAGAGTTGCCTTGAATACCCCCCCTTCTTGTGCGATGAATGGTACATGTGGGGGAGCCACATAGCCCGGGGGCGGCGGAGGAAACCAACCGCCCGACTCCACTTTCTTCTTTCCCCTGTCTTGGGCAGCCTGGGGAGCTTGCTTTGCCTTCTCTAAGTACAGATTGGCATCTGACAAATGACACTCGAACACCTCGAACGGGTGGAGATCGGCGAAGATTCTGACTTTCTTCCCCTCGCAAGGGTACTTGATGCATTGGTGCAGGGTGGAAGGCACCACTCTGTTCTTGTGTAACCAGGATCGGCAAAGCAACGCCTTATAGGAGGTGTTGGAGTTGATGACGTGGAACTGGACCTTGGTGGTGAAATCATCAAAGGTCAAGCTGAATTCTACGACCCCCATGGGCACCTCGCATTTCTGGTTAAAACCAGCAATCTTGACATTCTTGACCTCAACCAGGTGTACGTCAAAGTAGTGCTTTTGGTACACCCGGTAGGGGAGTATATTCACTGCCGCCCCTGGGTTGATCAGGACCCTGTTGATAGGCTGGCCATTCAGCTGCCCTTTCATGTAGAGGGGTCTGTTATGACTGCAGGTGGGCAGGAGCATGTCATCTTCTGTGAAAGCCACAGCCACTTCAGGTGATATTTCTGCCAGACAGGCTTCAAGGTGTGCTGGCGTCTGGAGTGCGGCAATGATGGCCTGCCGTGTTTCTTCGTCCAGAGACAGCATCTCCCATACGGTGAATCGGGCCGGGATCTTCTTGAGGTGTCTGACTATTCGATCGGCAGCCCGCACCTTGAGTAACTTCATCTCTTCGACCTGGCCACGCCTGCCCCCACCTTGGAGCCGGGGTGTCAGATCAGGGGATGCCTCCTTTGTGGGTTTTGTCACAGCCTGTTGAGCCTGTGGGGCCTGCTGGGCTTCCTCCGTTTCTTGCATGAATTCGGCAAGGTTTGGGATGCCGTTAAATTCTTCTTCTGGCTGAGGAGGAGTCGCTGCCGGTGGAGCTTGGGGACTGCTTGCTTCTCTGGTCGAAGGAGACCCTTGGGAGCGTGCCTGCCCCCCTGCTCGGGCTAACAGGAATTCGGCGAATGAAGGGGTGCCTCAGCTCCTGGCTCCTCCGGGATAGAGACCCGACGGAGGAGGGATCTCGGTGCCTCGGACCTTGGGCTCGGGGACCTGGTATGGCTGTTCTCCCCTGAGCATAATGTTGAGGTTATCCTGAGGAGGGCGCCCCCACTTCCTTCCCGACCTGGTGGCGTGTTGGGAAGTGGACGCTTCAGCCTGGCTCACCTCCGTCGGCTCATGGGGTAACTCTTCTTCTTTTTCTTCCAGGAAGAGGGCAGTGTCGAACAACGCCGAGAGGGTGTTGCAGGCGACGACGACCTCCTTTTTCTTCTTGCTCCTGGGTCTTCTCTTCTTCTTCTTCTTTTCTGCTGTAGCCGTGGCTGCTCTAGGGGAAGTTCATCCCACAGGGGAGGCTCTTTCTCTGCTTCCGCTTCTGCTCCTGGAGCCAGTTCGAGTGATTCGAACTCCTCCCAGGGGACATACTCTTTCAGCTCCACGGGCTGGATTTCGGACTGTTCATAATCTTCAAGCCCGTCAATAATAGCCTGGAGTCTTTCAACCGCCGGACTGGTCTTCTTATGCATCCGCATCGGGACGCAGTTCTTTTTGTTGTGAGTAGGCTGCCTCATGACCAGCCGAGGGGCCGCGTCGTGCCAGGCTGGGCTCACCAGGGGTGGTGCAGGCAGGGGTGTCACACCTCTTAGATGAACTCCTGGGGTGGGCCGAGAGATACGTGCTCTTCTATTCTTGCTGGGTACAGTCTGCCAACCCCCTCGGTGAGGACACGCGCCGCCTTTCTCGACGGAGCACGCGGAGCACGCCGGCATCTCTTTGGCTCGGCGACTACGGCATGGTTTAGAGGACCTTCTTTTACATGATGGCCATACCAGGCCTTGGTTTAGTCCCTGCGTGGACATGTTTATTCTTTATTGTGGACCTTTGTAGGCCAATTGGGGCCAATTAGACCTTTATTGGGTGTGCTAGGCTCATTGGTTGGGCAATAGGACTAGTGGGCCACTTCTTGGTCCAACCTTTTGGCCCATTAGGGTTTTGGGCGCCCCTCTCATCTCCTCCAAGAGGAGGAGGTGGCAGCCGCCCCACTCCTACTTTCTAGGAGTGGAGTGTGCGGCCCTCTCCTAGATTTTAGGAAGAGGGATGCGCACCCCCCTTTCCCTTCCCCATCCGGCCACCCCATCCCTCCTTTGGCCGCCCCCCTTCCCCAATTCCCTCCTAGAATCTAGGAGTGGTGCGTCCCCCCCCCCTTTCCCCCCCTAGCCAATGTGCGCACCCCCTTTCCCCCATGCCACATTGCGCACCCCCCTTTCCCTTGTGGCTAGGGTTTCAACCCTAGCCTTCCCCCTCCCCATATAAAAGCTTTGTATTTTCTTTGGAGGAATAATTATTGAATAGAATTGAGAAGCTTTTGCTGAAGGTGGCTGCGCCCCATCCTTTGTTCCTCCTTGCTCCTGCGACGGGAGCAAGCTCGGGGTGTGACTCCCCAACCCTTGGTGCGACGCCGAGGGCCCCTTTCTCCCCTATCCCTTCTCAAGTTCTAGTTCGGTGCGCCCAGATTTCTCCTCCAAGAGCAGCGACGACCACCCCCTGTTCGTGAGGATCTTGGGCGACCAGCCCATTTTTGTGTGGTTCTGCTACGAGTCGTCGACGCGTGCGAGGTGGTCTCGCCTCATTCAGAGATCGGCACCGCCCGTGGCAATTTTTCTCGTGAGCGCGCGCAGGACCCCCTCTCCCTGCGGGCCTGGTTCTGTTCGCCCCATTACAAAAATCCCACAGGACGGACGTCTGCGAGTTTGGGCGCGGGATCTTCACCGATCGTACCTCTCCCCGTCCTCTGTCCAACGCCGCCGACCTCGCGTCGTTCCGACGTCCGAGCTGCTCGTGGCATCCGTTCCCGTGAAGTCACGCAGGTCTGCCCTGCCCAACCGGCGCCAGAACCACCAGCGGATTTCAGAGCCTGCTGCTCTCAGCCACGATCAGATCTGATCGAGCCCTTTGGGCGGGACCTGCTGCTCTGCGTCCCCGACGTCCTCCCACAAGCGGGGCCTCGTTCGCCTACCGGAGCAGCGAGTTACCATTTTCCCCGCTCGACAGCGCAGTTCTGGGTGCAGATTCCTTGTCCCCACTTGCAGGTGCGGCCACGGCTTCCACGGACAGAATCTGAGCACGCCTTTTGGCCGAGGCTTCCTCCTGCGACCTAACTACGCGCCCTCGCTGACGGCGCCCCAATCGGACTCCGGATCCATTCGTGGGAACGTTTACCACCGAGTCGCGCGTTGCTGCGATTCTGCCGATCGTCATCCGGACCCTCCTCGTGGCCAACCCTTCACCGAGTGCTGCCCGTCAGCCCGTGTATCGGCCGCCCCGAATGGAATTGTTGTAGCCTGTTATCTCCCTGCGAGGAGTGGGCACCATTGCTGGCTTGTACCTATTCTTTCATTGTGTGTATCGGGGTTGTCGGTCTCGGCCGGGGTTCCTTCCCCACGCCTAGGCGTGGAGGTACGTGCGACGCTTCCCCCTTGGCATTTTGCTTTACTAGTATGTGATCCTATATGCCGCGTGAGAGTGTAGGGATCCTAGCTAGCATTCAACACCGCGAGATCGTGAGTGAGAGTATCCCATTCCGTGGCCCTAGTCGAGCACCGAGCTCGGACTAGACTCCTATAGTTGCGCGTCGGCTCCTTTGCCGCTTTGATCCACTCGCTTCCCTCATAGGGACGACCGTGGACTTGGGTTTCTTGTTGAGAGACGCCTCTTTTCGGAGGAATAGTACGGAGGTCGATCCCTCGGCTTGCCTTGTCACGTGTGAGTGCTGGCCGCACTTGGTCTTCATCATAGGTTTAGTCCATTTGTCAGTTCCGTCCCGCGTCAAATTTGGTATCAGAGCATGGTCGTCCAGTTTGTCCCTACAGACTGAGGTCCTAGGCCATGTCGAGTCATTAGATTTGCTGGAGTTCATTTGAGTCCATAGGTCTACTACTTGCATTGGAGTCCATTGTTGCGTTAGGAGTTTTCTGTCTAGGTTCGTGTCTAGTACCCTTTTCATCCTTGTCCCTTAGAGTCTTACATGCCCACCCGGCGTGGTACATCCTACCATCGCCATCGCCCTATCCAGATGGCTGACCCTAGGAATCCCGTCCCAGATGACCTATCCCTGCGGGAGATGATCGAGACCCTGAGTCTCAACTTTAGGGACCACGCCGATCGGATGGAGGGCCGGATGAAGGCCATGGAGGATCGGCTGGGAGATGTGGAGGGTCGGGTTGAGGCCTCTAACCGGACCATCCAAGGTCTGGTTGATCGCCCCCAGGGTAGAGCCCCACCGGTAGATGTTCCCGAGCAGGCCCATGGCCAACGTGACCCTGCTCCTCGACCCGACCAGCCTAGGGGAGGCAATAGGAGACCCCACGTGCATGAGGTAGATGATTTTGGGTCCGATAATGAGAGTGAGGGCTATGGCCGTGATCGCCACGGCCATCGGTATTATAGGGATGAGGAAGATGAGCGTCTCCTTAGATCCGTGCGGGTGGACCCTCCTACCTTTGATGGGTCATTGGACCCCGATGTTTTTAGTGATTGGGCTGCTAGTATGGATCGTTATTTTGAGTGGGTCGACATGGCAGAACATCGGAAAGTCCGATATGCCAAGATGAAGTTGATTGGCAGGGCCCAAACCTACTGGGCCAATGTGGAGAGCCTAGTGAGACGTCAGGGCACACCCCCGATTGAGACGTGGGTAGATATGAAAGAGAAGCTCCGGCAGAAGTACGTCCCTCGTTCCTACCGCCACCGGTTAGTTGATCGGTGGCAGACCCTTAGTCAGGGGAACCGGCCTGTGGCAGAATACATCGCCGAATTTGATGATTGTCTCCTGCGATGTGGAGTCTCGGAGGAAGCCATCATGACTATAGCCCGCTTCCGTCGAGGTCTGCGACGGAACCTCCAGATTGAGTTACTCCGCCGCCACGTGGCTACCTTAGATGAGGCGTACCAGGTCGCTCGTGATATGGAGCTGTTTGAGTTTGAGTTTGTGCCCGATCAGCGCCCCGCTCCCACATACCCTCGTGGGACGGACTCTCGCACTAGCACAGGACAGTATGCGAGGGGACCCGTGGCCCGACCACAGGACCCCACTCGTCCGGATTTTGCTCCTAGGCCCCGGCCTCCACCTCCCCAGAGGGACTATCCACCTCGCCCCCAGGCCCCAGCTCCCGCGCCCCCTCGGCCCCAGCAGCCCACTATTCCTACCCGACCTCAGCTTCCACCACCCCCGTCCCGTCGTGATGACAAGGGAAAGGGGCCGATGATTGGTGGAGCACCGCAGGGCTCTAGGCCTCGTGGAGATTGTTATCGATGCGGGGGGGTCGGCCATTATGCTGCTCTGTGCCCTTCTCGGCAGCAGACCGTGGCCTTTGGAGATACCTCAGCAGGTGAGGCCGCACCCGAGGTCGAGCCTGTCAGTTATGAGGCAGACCCAGAGCTCGCCGAGGAGTTCTTTGATGAGTTGTTAGAGCGAGAGTCGTCAGGTGTCCAGGGCACGCAGTGCCAGGATGGTGTTCAGCTAGGTGTTGTCAGGTGCGTCTTGACCCAGCCTTTGGTGAGTGATGACTGGCGTCGCACCACCATTTTTCACACCTTTTGCAGGCTGGGTGGGAAGGTCTGTAAGGTGATTATTGATAGTGGGAGTTGCATTAATGCCATTTCCACGGGTACAGTGAAACGCTTGGGGTTAACCCCCGTGGACCATCCCTCCCCTTATCGTGTGTCATGGGTAGACACCACCTCTATTCCAGTCAGGCAGCGATGTCTGGTGCCTTTGCAGTTCCACGCCTACCAGGAGGAGATTTGGTGTGACGTGTTGCCTATGGAGGTAGGCAGCATTATCTTAGGGAGACCCTGGCTTTTCGATAGAGATGCTACCCTCCATGGCCGGTCGAACACATGCACCTTCGATCACAAAGGCCAGAGGATCACCCTTCATCCATCCCAGCCGACACGCCCTCCCGTTCGGGGTCCCACTGGGCCTAGTACCCCCAGCACTGATATTCCTGGGCCCAGTACCCCATCTTTGGCTCCGACCACGACACCCCCTCCTGTTGCTCCCACCCCGATTGATCCTCCGACTAGGAGGCTGATGCTTATTAGTCCCCGGGAGATGGAGCGCGAATTCATGAGAGGGGACCCCATCTACGCTGTCGTTGTTCGGGAGAGGGTTAGTGAGGCAGAGGGTGAGCTCCCTTCTGATGTTGCTGTTATCCTTCAGGAGTTTTCTGATGTTTTCCCTGCTGAGTTGCCTGAGGGTCTTCCCCCCATGCGGGATATACAGCACGCTATTGATTTGATCCCGGGGTCATCTCTACCCAACTTACCCCATTTTAGGATGAGCCCCGCTGATCATGCTGAGCTCCTGCGTCAGATTGAGGAGTTACTGGCTAGGGGATACATTCGTGAGAGCATGAGTCCTTGTGCCGTCCCTGCATTACTTGCCCCAAAGAAAGACGGTACTTGGAGGATGTGTGTAGACAGCCGTGCAATCAATAAGATCACGGTGAAGTACAGATTTCCCATTCCCCGCTTGGATGATATGTTGGATATGATGGCGGGAGCCACTGTGTTTTCCAAGATAGATTTAAAGAGTGGCTATCACCAGGTGAGAGTCAGGCCTGGTGATGAATGGAAGACGGCCTTTAAGACCAAGGATGGTCTTTATGAGTGGCTGGTCATGCCCTTTGGGCTGACCAATGCTCCCAGCACCTTTATGCGGCTGATGACCCAGGTTCTACGGCCATTGATTGGGGTCTTCGTGGTTGTCTATTTCGATGATATTCTCATTTATAGCCGCACCCGGGAGGACCACCTAGAACACCTTAGGCAGGTCTGTCTTATTCTGAGGAGAGAGAGCCTTTATGCTAACCCGAAGAAGTGTGCTTTCATGACTACACAGGTCACTTTCTTGGGGTTCATTGTATCTAGTGATGGAGTCTCCGCCGACCCGGAGAAGGTCAGGGCTATAGTGGAGTGGCCCGAACCTCGCACCCTGCACGATGTCCGTAGTTTTCACGGGCTGGCGACCTTCTATCGCCGATTCATTCGAGGTTTCAGTTCCATCACCGCCCCCATCACTGATTGCATTCGAAAAGGGGCGTTTGAGTGGACCAGGGCCGCTTCGGCTGCATTTGCGCTCCTCAAGGAGCGCATGACCCAGGCACCTATCCTTCGTCTACCGGATTTCACGAAGGTGTTTGAGGTCTCTTGCGATGCCTCTGGGGTTGGTATTGGAGGAGTTCTGAGTCAGGAGGCTCACCCCGTTGCCTTTTTTAGCGAGAAGTTGTGCGATGCCCGACTGCGTTATTCTACATACGACAAGGAGTTCTACGCAGTCGTGCAGGCTCTGCGGCATTGGAGACACTATCTTCTACACCAGGAGTTCGTCCTATTTTCTGATCATGAGGCACTCCGATATCTCCATGCCCAGAAGAAACTCAACTCTCGTCATAGTCGTTGGGTAGAGTTCCTCCAGGAGTATACTTTTGTGCTGAGGCACAAGGCCGGTGTGGAGAACCGGGTAGCTGACGCTTTGAGCCGCCGTGCTCACCTTTTGACCACCATGAGTGTAGAGGTGGTGGGGATGGATAGGATGAGGGAGTTGTACGCTGATTGTCCGGACTTCGGTCCGATCTACACCACCCTCCAGGCAGGCCCGTCCCGAGAGTATTCGGATTACATGCTGCATGACGATTATCTTTTCCATGGGAGTCGCTTATGTGTTCCGCAGACCTCGGTTCGCGATTTTCTTGCTTGGGAGATGCATGCTGGCGGTCTAGCCGGCCACTTCGGCCGGAATAAGACCATCGAGGCAGTTGAGCATCGCTTCTATTGGCCTAGCCTGAAGCGTGATGTTGCCCGGATCGTGGCCCAGTGCCGCATTTGCGCTATGGCCAAGCAGAGGAAGCAGAATACTGGCCTATATACTCCCCTCCCCGTGCCGGACAGTCCATGGCAGGACATCAGCATGGACTTTGTGTTAGGTCTGCCCCGTACCTCGCGTCGTCATGATTCCATTTTCGTGGTGGTAGACAGGTTCTCTAAGATGGCTTTGTTTATTCCCTGTTCCAAGACATCTGACGCCTCTAGAGTTGCCCGTCTGTTCTTCACTCATTGTGTCTCCCGATTTGGGCTTCCACGTACCATAGTGTCTGATAGGGATGTGCGTTTCACGAGCTACTTTTGGAAAACCCTTTGGCATATGATGGGCACCCAGCTGAAATTCTCCACCGCCTACCACCCCCAGACCGATGGTCAAACAGAGGTAGTCAATAGGAGTTTGGGGGATCTTCTTAGGTGCCTAGTGCGTGATCGTGTCGGGGACTGGGACTTGGTTCTGCCTTTAGCAGAGTTTGCTTATAACGACTCGGTCAATAGGTCTACAGGTCTGAGCCCTTTTGAGATTGTTACTGGTCGTAGACCTAGGAAACCGATAGATTTGGTTCCCTTACCCATCCAGGCCCGTGTCTCTGAGTCAGCTGAGTCCTTTGCAGAGCATATTAGGCAGTTGCATGAGCATATACGTCGTCATATAGAGGCCAGCAACGCACGTTATAAGGAATTAGCTGACGCGCCCCATCCGGTGGTACAGGCAGAAGCGCGGGTCGTCTTTCTTCTTCAGGTCACCGGGCCTCTTCGGCTCTGGCAATGTGATTTTATTGTAACTGGTTGCCCACTCAAATAGGAGCTTGAACTTGTCTCGGGAGAAGGAATATAGCTTGTTTCTCATTTTCTCCCTCAGTGAGGGGCCCTCCCGCCGTTCTGTAGTTCTGGGCGGAAGAGGGTTGGCAGCCCCTTTAGCTTTTTCCTTTTGTTTCTCAAAGGTCTGGAAGTCCAGCGCATGTACTTCCGGGGGAACTGGCTTCTTCTCAGCCTGTCTAGCTCTCTGGCTTGATGCGGTCGGGGTGGAAGAATATCGGGAAAGAAACGCCTCAATCTCGGCTACCACATTATTCAGGCGATCAAAAGTCTTGACTTCGGTGCCGATCATCCTTTCCAGGATTTCTTTCTTCAGGTTCTGCTTGCAGATCTGCACCCCATCCTCCTGGTGCGGGGGACGCCTGCACCTCATGCTGAGGTTCTTCCACCTTTTGATGTAGTCGAGGGCCGACTCATCATTCTTCTGCCTTGTGGCGTAAAGTTCTGCCACAGTGGCTTCCCGTTCAGCAACGTAGAATCTTTCTTTGAACTTCTTCTGCATGTCGGGCCAGTCGGCAACAGACCCGGGTGGCAAGCCAGAGTACCACTCAAAGGCAAGCCCGGTAAGTGTCGAGCCGAAAAACTTCAGGAGGTAGGCCTCATCAGCAGCCAAATCCCCCATGACGTTCACATAGTAAGCAATGTGCTCCCTAGGAGACCCTTGCCCATTGAACTTTTCGAACTTTGGTGACTTGATGACGCCAACCGGCAGCTTCTTTGCGGCATAATGAGCCGGGTAGGGCACCCGGTAGACGTCGAACGGCGTCTGATCCCCGTCGCCTCTCTCTGCCAGTTTCATGTCTATCATCTGTTCAAGCATCAACCGGCTGACTGCTGCCGGGTCGACCGGGCTTGGGTAGAAATGAGCGGGCTGCGCACTCGGGGTAGCCAGCACGGTCGCCTGGGGGGCCATGGGGGACCCTTGGGAAAGTAAGGCATGTGGCGGGGCCGGCGCCGTGTAATGTGCCTGCTGCGGGGGCGTGCCCCCGAGAGGGTTGAGGGCTGCTGGAAAAGCTGCGGCTTGCAGAGTTGCTTCTGAAGATTGCCCACTGTCCCTGGGCGCTTCGAGTAAAACCTCGGTTTGTGTGGACGTCGAGGGTTGAGCATTCTGCTCATTTAGTTGCTTCTTTAGCAACTCAATCTCTTGCTGGAATCGTTGTATCATGAGCAACATTGCCGAGTCGGTTGTGGGGGGATTGGGCATGCACCCTATCTCTTCGGCCGGGGCATCCTCGGACGATGTGGAGGGTCCGCTGCCCGTGCCCCCAGTGGTGACCACATTGGCTGTCAGGGACGCAAGGGGTTCCTCAGGGAAGGTCCCTTCGGCGCCTGTCTGTGCCGCGTCGCCTGCCGCTCTTCCTCTTCTAGTGAGGGGCCCTGGCCTGGCGGCGAGTCTGGCAATCTCTTCAGGATCGGTGGGTAGGGCCCCCAAACAGACCGAAGACTCCTGCCATATTGTAGGCGAAGACTTTCCAGCTTCTGTCCCTCTTCGTCATTCTCCTGGCTGACCTTCCCGGGAAGACCAACCTGTCGAAGACCGAGCGTCGGGGCGGCGCTTCCTCCCGAGAAGGGGACTGGCGCGGCTCCTCTGACCGATTCCTTGACTCCGCACTAGGCACAGGCTGGGCTTCTTCTTCTTCTTGGGAGGCGGCGGCCACCGCCCCCAGCAATCTCTGGCGACCCAAGGGAGTGCTACCCGGGCCCCGGAGGTAGTTCCTCATGGCCTGCTCGATCCCTTCCCACTCCTGGTCGGGGAGAGCAGTCGATGGCTGCGTGCCGATGGAAGAGGCAGGAGGGGAGTAAACCCTGGGTGCCGGGCGGGCAGCATTATGTCGGCGCCCACGGCGATGACGGCGGGCGTCCTCGGGCGGCACCGGCGTGACAGGTGCTGGTTGGCAGGCTGGGGTCGTCAGCTCGACCCTTTCATCTCTTCGGGCCCTTGTCGGGTGGAAAGTGCCGGGTCTCCTCTGGGTGTATGCAGCGGGCTGGGCTTCCTTGGGAACCCAAACTTGTTTCAATTTGGCCGGCCTGTGAGCCGGCGCAGTCTTCAGTGCCGCGGCCGGGGCCGCGAGTGTCACTTTCCCTTTCAACTTCTCCAGTCCTTGAAAAGAGTTGCGGACTGGGATAGTCGGGACAACGCGGTCCGGTATCACCTGGGACCTTTGCCCGTCCAAGTGGACTCGGATGGTCCCGACGGCCATGGATTTCCCGGAGCTAGATATGCGGCGCCCTAAGACGACGCCAGTGTCGTTCCTCCGGAGCCTCCTCCGGTGAGATGCTGATCCTTGATGGGACGGGCCAGCAGTCTGGTGCACATGGTGTACGTTGCAGCTCAGCGTCGTTATCGGGACGCCGTTGTTGTTATTGGCCATAGCTCGGCCGACAGCAGTTTCAGTGGCCCCCGAGGTGGGAGCGTTGATCTGGGGCTCATCGGGTGTTTTCACGTCGAGGAAGTTGACAAAGGCCACCCCCAAGAAGTTGGGGAAGCCCACCGTGGGAGGGAAACTCCCGAAGTTGAGGGGGACGGCCAGGTAGCCGCCCCGAACATGGTTCTCGACGACCTGAGGGCCGCAAGTGACTGCCATTATTGGCACCATGATGCGATTCTCCTGCATTTGGGAAAGTAGCGCAATTAGTATTACAAGAAAGGAGCCACATGGCCCCTAGTCTCGACAAAGAGATGAAGGGTGGATCTGTCCCACCGGGCGTGCCAGACTTGTGGACGCACTTTTCGAACACTCATTATGTTGTTCGTCTATTCGGGTGGTTCATTCGTCTATTAAGTGTGTGGGCGTGCCAGTCACGAAGTGACAGTTTATTCGGGCTTCATGGAGCCCGTGGTGCGCTCGAGCTGACTTCGTTAGGCGATTGTGTAGTTCGTGTCGGGACCAAATCCCGTCGTGCCATGAAGGTCACGACGTCATTTACATCCCTCATACGAGGGAACACCCTTGATTAATTGCCGAGATTAGGGGCCCTGCGGCCAAAAGGACTAATACTAATTACGCGAGAAAGAAGCAAGGATAGATCACGTTGAGATCCGCATCGGGTTACGGGCCACGGGTCATATTGGTCACTCGTGGACCCTTTTCATGTTCGGACGAAGGTCCGTGATAGAAACGCGGTGGAAACCGGGATGAATCCGTTCAAATGTCTGCCGAACGCTCGGCAATCTTGACGGTAACTCGAAAAGGGTTCGATCTTGAGAAACGGGTCCGGTCCGATCAGAATGTTGGCCCGGGGCGAGGTCGGGTCGTGGCTATTTCGGGATGACTCCAAAGACCCAGGCCCGACTTGCACGGGCGACATTGCTATTCCTTCGGCGCCGGGTCACGGGAGAGACGGGGCTACAATGGGGGCCTTAACATTTTTTTTTTATCTAGAAAGAGATTTTTTTATTATTATATAATTTGGTATGATCTGTCTCCCTGACACATTCATTTTTTTTGAGTGATCTCTTCTCCAACACATTCATTGTTATCGTTGTTATTTGGTATTATTCTCTCTTTTGATTACATATTCCCCCCGTTTTCATGTTTATTTATTACTCATATGCCCACATTTCGATCTATTTATTTATTATGATTCCCCCCCCCCTTTTTTATCGCCATTGTTGCTATTATCATTATATATATATATATATCATATTTTTTCTTGGAGGAATGGGCCTCTGGAGGGCTAAAAAAAAGGGGGGGGTTGCTGAAAGAGCGTGCCGCTGAAGAGGGATGGTTGAAGAAATGCACCGCGGAAGGCGACAGGGAGGTGTGTCGCGGAAGGGTTCACAGGATGTGTACCGGGGAAGACACCGAGGAGTGTGTGCCAGCGAAGGCCTTGCCAGGCGTGCCGACGAAGGAGGGAAAGAGTGTACCGGCGGAGGTGGCCAGAGGCGTGCCGCTGGGGGCCCAAGGGAGGTGCACCGTGGAGGGCGGCAGGGAAGTGTGCCTGCAAAAGTTTAAAGGGCACCGGTAGGGTGTACCGGTGAAGGGCCGGAATAGGCGGACCGATGAAGGCCCACTCCTCCCCCTCCTCTTTTAAGGCTTTTCTTTTCTTCTTGTCTTTGATCCTTATGCAGTTTTATACAACTCTTTTCTCCCTTTCTCACAACATGTTCTTTACAGATTGAGTATTTAATCCACCGCGTGGTCATTTGATCCGATTCTTCTCATGTTGTTCGCAGTGGCTTGCTTCGATTAGGGTATTCTACAGCCGATCGTTCCGTTCGTTCATTGTTCCCCTTTGCCTTTTGATGCGTTGCTGCTCCATTTGTTTGTTGCTTCTTTTTGTCTTCTGATGTATTATTATTATTTCTTACGAAAATTCGGCAACATCTCCCCTTGACCCGAGCGTAAGGGGGATACAGGGAACGCGCCCACGGGGAGTGGCGGAACCCGACAACTGGAGGTGGGCGCCCGAGAGCGATAACACCTTTAACAAAACCTCGGAAAACTCGAAGGTAACGATGAACGGGGGACCTCCCTAGGACTAGTCAGGGGTGTGCCAGGCTAGGGAGCTCAAGGGTGTGCCGGTGAAAGCCCTGGGATCGCGTGGGGAAGACCCATGGGGGTGTGCCGTTAAAAACAGGTGCCAAGGGTGTACCGGCGAAGAGGAGGAAGGGTGCACCGGGGAAGGTCTGGTGGAGGGGTGCCGGTGAGGGGCGTCAAAGGGGTGTACCGGTGACGGGGAGATTAGGTGTGCCGGCGAGGGGTTCACAGACAGCGTACCGGGGAAGACACCAAAGGTCGTGCCGCTGGAGGGCTAGGTGGGGTGTGTCTAAGGGGGTTAGGCTGAAGGGAGGCCAACTGAATGGGCTAGAACCTGGGGGGAAGGACGGGGATCTCGTGTTGGTTCATCCAACTGGGGCATTGGTTAGTAACGGGGGATTGGGGCTGGAGAAGGGATGAAGGCCAGAGAGAAGGGTATTGGGCTTGTGAGGCCCCGAGAAAAGGGAAGGGTAGACTCCCTTGGGTCGAAGACTAGGCGTAAAGGCCAGGGATCATACGGATGAACATCATCGACATGAAGATCCCAAGAAACCGGAGAAGGAGAGAAAGCGAACAACACACCATGCACACTGGCATAAACCAACAGAAGCAACAAGGAACCCAAGAATGGTGATTTTTTTTTATTCACGAAGAAGAATGACCACGGCCGGCCACATACATTGCAAAGCACATTCATGCCAAAACTACGGACGGGGGAAGGGAGAAGCTCATGAAAATGAAAGAGAAAGAAAGAAACGGGGGGGGGGGGGGGAGTGCTGGGGCCGAACAGGGGTGACTACTCCCTGCCCTTCCCCACTCCCTCCTCTACATCACGGCTCACACTCCCTCTCTCCTTCTCTTCCTTACTCTCTTTGTCCCGGCGGTCGTCGGGGAACCTCACGTCGGAGTCCACACTCCTACTTCTCTTCTCTCGCCTTCTTCCTCTGTGGCAGCCTTGTTGTTTCTCTCTGCCGCTGTCTTTTTTCTCTGTTTCTCCTCCGTCGTCCCCCTCTTCTGTTCCGAAGAAGAGGGGTTTTTATACCCCATACGGCGGGAGCGTTCGAACACGGCAGCCGGAAGCGAGAAGCGACCGGCCATGATGGGGTTTGACTTCCCCCGTCCTGGATGTCAGGGGAGTAGCCTGTGTGGCCCAACCTCCGGCCGACACCTCGGACAGCCCACTGCGCGCCAAAGATCTATAGGGCATGGGCCCGAGATTTGGTCTGCCGGACGTGCCGTTGAAATGCCTGAACGTTGTGCCGCTGGCGGGCAAAACAAGCGTATCGCTGAGGGGGCCAAAAGGACGTGCCGCTGGAAGGCACGGCAAGTGTGCCGCTGAAGAGCCCAAAGGGCGTGCCGTTGAACGGCCAGGAGGGCGTGCCGTTGGAGACCACTAGAAGCGTGCCGCTGAAGGGGCCTCAGGGCGTGCCGTTGAAGGGCCCAAGGGCCGTGCCGTTGAAGGGCCCAAGGGGGCGTGCCGTTGAAGGGCCAAAGGGCCGTGCCGCTGAAGGGCCGAAGGGCCGTGCCGCTGAAGGGCCGTGCCGCTGAAGGGCCTTCAGGGGCGTGCCGCTGAAGGGCTTCAGGGGCGTGCTTGTGAGCACGAGTTGTGATCCATCTGATTTTCTTCGAGGCCCATGAATTGTGGGGCTCTTGGTGGTTGATTTCTCTTCACCGTCGTGACTCTGGAGACAGCTTTACGGCAGGGTGTGCGTGTTCGGGGAGTCCGGATGGCCCTCCCTTCTTCACAGTTTCCTCGGTTGACGTGGCTGTTGATGCTGGACTAGTTGGGACATACGGGAGTGCAATTTTGCATATCCACAAGTGCCTATGAAGGTCGGTAGCATCATCCTAGGGCGACCGTGTATCTATGACGTGGACCTTACTACATTCGGTCGGTCCAATCAGTGTTCCTTCTCACACAATGGGAAGAAGATACAGCTGTACCCGGAACCCCCAAAGGTGACCCCGGGAAAGAGTTCCACCTCCACCCCCACTGGGACCCCCAAGGTTCAAGAGAGTCCTCGGACCCCCACTGAAGGGAAACTTCTCATTCCCTCTCCTCCTGCACCTATCACACCCGTTCCTAAGGGCCCTAAGGTTGGTTATGACCCGGTTAGGCGCCTTAACTTCATAGGTGTCCGTGAGCTGAATAGGGAGGTTGCCGAAGGTGCCCCTGTCTGGGCTGTTGTTGTCACCATCACCCCCGAGGAGTCCCGAGTCTCAGTCCCACCCGAGGTCCAGGTAATTCTGCAGGACTTCCAAGATATTTTCCCAGAGGACTTGCCCTCTAGACTCCCTCCCATCCGTGACATTCAACATGCTATTGATCTTGTCCTCGGGTCCACCCTACCCAACCTTCCCCATTACCGATTGAACCCAAAGGAGCATGCTGAGCTCCAAAGGATTGTTGAGGACCTTATCCAAAAAGGTTTCCTCAGGGTGAGCAAGAGTCCATGTACTGTCCCTGCCTTACTCACACCCGAGAAGGATGGCACCTGGCGGATGTGTGTTGACAGCCGCGCCATCAATAAGATCACTGTCAAGTATAGGTTCCCCATTCCCCGTCTTGATGACTTGCTTGACATGATGAGTGGAGCCATCATCTTTTCTAAGATTGACTTGAAAAGTGACTACCATCAGGTCCGGATTCGACCAGGGGATGAGTGGAAGACAGCCTTCAAAAAAAAAGAAAGTCTGTATGAGTGGCTTGTCATGCCGTTTGGGCTATCCAATGCCCTCAGCACATTCATGCGGCTTATGACGGAAATCATTCGACCCCTCATTGGTCGCTTTGTTGTCGTCTACTTTGACGACATTCTCATTTATAGCCACAACCCTCAGGACCACATCCATCATTTGAGGGACGTCTGCGAGACTTTGAGGAGAGAAACCCTGTTTGCCAATCTCAAGAAATGTGAATTCAAGACAGACCGAGTCGCTTTCCTTGGATTTGTGGTATCGAGTCAAGGAGTGTCTGTGGACCAATCCAAGGTCCAAGCCTTAGTAGAAAGGCCAGAGCCCCAGAATGTCCATGACGTTCGAAGTTTCCATGGGCTAACCACCTTCTACAGATGCTTCATTCAGGGCTTTAGCACCATTATGGCACCCATTACGGATTGTATCTATAAGAAAAATTTTGAGTGGACCAAAGCCGCCTCCCAGGCTTTTCATGCCATAAAGGAACACATGACCAAAGCCCCTGTCCTCCGCCTGCCAGACTTTTCCAAAGTCTTCGAGATATCATGTGATGCATCTGGCGTAGGAATAGGTGGAGTGCTTAGCCAGGAGAGCCACCCTGTGGCTTATTTCAGTGAGAAACTTTCTGATGCAAAGCTTCGTTACTCCACCTATGATAAGGAGTTTTATGCCGTGGTCCAAGCCCTTAAACACTGGAGACACTATCTCTTACCACAAGAGTTTGTCTTATACTCGGACCATGAGACTTTAAAATTCCTTAGCTCACAGAAGGGCTTGAACCCGAGGCATGGTCGATGGGTAGAATTCCTCCAGTCTTTTACATTTGTCCTAAAACATAAGGCTGGAAAAGAAAATAAAGTGGCCGACGCCTTGAGTCGAAGGGTCTCCCTTCTTTCCACTATTTGGGTAGAGGTCACCGGATTTGACCGCATGAAGGAACTCTATGGAGAGTGTCCTGATTTTGGCCCTGCCTACTCTGCTCTGTCTGCTGGGCCCTCGACAGCCTTTTCTGACTAT